>CM072774.1:26887500-27512500 GCA_036936925.1 Cenchrus fungigraminus | reverse complement strand
GCGCCACTGCCACGAGAAACAACACCAAAGCTAAAGACCAAACTACAACAGCGAAGGCTTCTAAGGCCTCATCAGAGTACCACGCCATGGAAGCTCTCTGTGGCGACCCTGAGTCCACAGGCACGGTTGGGTGTAGGGCAACGACCTACTCGACGTCTTCGGGAACGAAGTCGGGATCCTCCTCTGAGAAACAGTTAATTAAGCAAGGGTGAGTACAAACGTACTCAACAAGTTCAACCCCACCCACGGAGGGGCTTATAAGCAGATCATGCACGGGATATATCAAGGATCAGGATAAGGTTTATTTTACAAACACATTTACTCATGCAGGGGTTTGCTTTCGAAAAGGTTTTCGCAAACAATTTTTATAACTCAGTTGTTTTGTGAAAACCAAATGAAGACTACCGGACTCCCCGTCCGCAGTAGCCCAGGCACACAGCCACACACTTTTCCAGAGAACAACTCACGCCACGAAAACATCCCAAACCAAACACTAGTTTTGTGACCCCACCGTGACTCGTCCAATACCGTGGACACGGCTATTCGAATAGGTTTTACACTCTGCAGAGGTTGTACATCTTTACCCACAAGTAGGGTACCGCCACGCGAACACCATAGTGTCGGCGCGGATCCTATCAAAGCCATTACCCACCTTAGCTAACCCTACGAGCCACCACGGAAGCAACCAAGGGGTTATCTCACATAACCAGGGCGTACCTCACACAGATCGTACCCCTACTCCTTGTTCTCCCGCTGCTCACCCGCACTCCTGATGGCAAGTAGATTAACTAGTGGGATTTATGCTAAGCCGTTGCCACATACAACGGTCGAGTGGTAGTACGATAATTGGGTCAGGTGAGATGTCACGCAACCCGGTCCTTAACGACAAGATGGACATCTCCAACACGCTCAACCACAAAGGTACGAGCTCACCCATACTCCTGACACACGCGTCCATCCCGTCTACTCATTTTCCAAACATATCCCATTTCCATTTTTAAAGCACTCACACATTTTGAAAGCACTCACATATTTTTAAAGCAATCATTTAGGCCAAAACAAGATTCAATCATAGCAATCAAGGGTGGCTATCCTACCATGTTTTTGCAGAAAAACAATATGCAGTTTATAAAACGGGTATAGGGTTGTGATTATAAAACTAGGATCAAAGCATGCATCAAAGGATGAGATTGAACTTGCCGTCTTCGAAGTCTTCGGGGAGTGCCGGCTCGGCGTTCGGGATCTCGGGCTCCTGCTCGCAGTAGTCGGCTCCGATCTCCGGCTCGAGGTACCTTCCTTCGTCTACTCCGTCGGCTATAGCGCACACACAGGCAAGCAAGCAATATAAGCACACATATTACCGGCCGAGCTCGAGGAGGGGAAAAAATAAATGGAGAGGGGAAATATATAAGCCCTAGGGGGGGGGGTTGGTTCGGCGGGGATATTACTGGGAAAGGTGTGGTGAAATTTGGAATTAATCGGGAATAAAATCGTGCATGAAATGTTGGGTTAAAGAGGGGTTACAGGGGTTAAGGACCTATTAGTAATTTCTACTAATGGAAAAGGGGTGTGAGTATGATAATGTAAATTTGGTAAGGGCCTGGTTGTAAATTGTTTAGGGCTTAACAGTATGTAGTTTACAATTTACTATTAACCTAGGGACTATTTTGGAGTAATAGGGAGAGAGAGGGAATAGGGTTAAAAAAGGGGCTCAGGATAAAAAGGAAATCCAGGGGGCTTTGGGCAAAAGTGCCCTTCTTCCTCCCCCGATCCAGAACAGGGGAGGGAGGCAGGGGCGGCCTCGGTCCGGCGGCGGACGGCGGCATCCAGGGGCCGGCGGCGGTCAGGGACAGGGGGGAAAAGGAAGAGGGGGACGAGGGCTTGCTTCTCCCGTGCTCACCTTGGTTAGGGATGGCTTGAGGAGGTTCCTCCGCGGCAAGGGGCGGCCGGCGGTGGAGGTTGATGGCGGCGGCGCGAATGGTGGCGTGGCGGTGCAATTGGGTGCTACTGGAAGCTTGCGGCTGGGGTGAGGAGCGGCGAGGAGGGGTGCCGGCCTTTTATAGGCCGCGTAGGTCGGTTCAGAGGAGGAGATTTTTTTGGCGGGGAGGGTCGCCGGCGGGCAGTGCTGGGGCCGGCCGGGTCCGGTCGCCGGGCGACGGGACGGTTCGGGGAGGTCGTCGAGCAGCTGATGGGTCACGCGGTGCAGGGGGATGGGACGGATCGGCTTGGGCGCGGCGGTGACAGGCGACGGTCGTGGCGGCGTGTATGGCGGAGGCGACGGCTCGGCGGGCCGTCGGGCGCCAGGGAAAGGTCCCGTCGCGGGCCCGTGCTCGAGCAGCGAGGCGGGGTCGCGCGGCCTGGCCGCGGTGGCGTGTGGAGGCGGCCGTGCTGCCGGCCTGCGCGGGCCCGGGGCGGCGCAGGGGTCAGCGGCGCCAGGCGTGGGTGTCGGGGGCGCGGCCTGGGCGCCGGGCCGCGGGAGGAAGAAGGAGGGGAGGGAAAAAGAAAGGGAGAAAAGAAAAGGAAAGAAGGAAAAGAAAGAAAAGGAAAAAGGAAAAAGGAAGGAAGAAAAAGAAAGAAAGGAAAGGAAAAAAAATAGGAAGGGAAAGAAATATAGAAAAGGTTTAGGAAATTAGGAAAATTGCTAGGGAAAAATAGGGGAAGGGTTTTGCGGGATTTTACGATTTCCGGCGTCAGCGTGATTTTCGGGACGGTGGTGATGGCGAGGCGGACCGGCCGGCGGGGACCGCGGCGTGCGCGGGATTCCCGGCACGGCGGCCGACCGCGGCGTTGGGAAGGCACGCGTGGATGCTGGCCCGGGTGCGGGCGGTGCCGGCGGGATTCGCGGCACGCGCGCCGAGGGTGAGAGGGGGGAAACGGCGACTAAGGATTGGAAGGGGGCAATTGAGCTCAGCTGGACAATTTTGAAAACACGCGTGATTTATTAGGTGATTTATTAGGAGCTAAAAACGCGGGCGTTACATTATACTTCTTTAAACCTGGTCCATAAGAATTGGCAAGAAGAAATTAAATATACTTTTGATGTAGCCAAGTGCGATAGAATTTTTGATGAGTTTCTTAAGCTTGGAAAAATAAGAATATCCTGTACTATGTCGCCGCTTGAGGAGTTGAAGAGCGTGCTTATTGCAAATATAATAATTCTTACTCTCATACTACTAATGATTGCAATGTTTTTAGGTGGCAAATACAATAAGCCATTAATGAAGGTCGTTTGATGGTCCATCATATGCAAGTTGATCATAATCCTTTTCCGATGCATACACTTGAGTTAAACAATCCAAAAGTCCTAATTCGGCCTGATCAAGCTGAAAAAGCCAATGGAAAAAATGTCATCATTGGAGAGGAGAGGCTTACTATTTCAGAGGTGATAAAGGTGCAGGAGAAGCTGTTGGAGAAGTTCCCTCAAAAGACTTCAACACTTGGGGGGTAAGGCACAAGCAAATGTGTCGGCTCTACAACAGCCTGTCTGACCGCCTAGTGAGCCGGTATGACCGGTCCATCTAGTGACAAGAGATCCAAGCAAGATTTGGAGAAAAAGGTGAAGCCAACCTTCGAGGAGCTTTTGGACAAGTATAAGAAGAAGGGAGCAAGCCAAAGGCAAGGGAGTCGGCCAAGTAAAGGTAAAAAATTGAAATTTTCACCAAAACATCAAATTTGGGAAATTTGGATCCATACCATTAAAAAATCCCAAAGTTAGATATATACCATCACAAGTCAATGATATGTGGGGTTCACATGAGTCAATGACATGTGGGGTCAATGATATATATCTAACTTTTGGATCTTTCAATGGTATAAATCTAATTATTCCCAAAATGATTTTTAAACCTTGTTCTTGCGAATCTCAAGTAAATCATGTTGCTGCACCTTACTCATATGTTGGACCGACCTCACCATGGTTCTAGTCATATCCTTGCTATTATTCACCTTTGGATTATGTTAATTTACATATGCGCTCATATATGAGTCAATATCGTCCTACATATGTAAATCATGATTTAATGCAAAGATCATTTGTTGTTGACAATAATCTAGTCAAAAGTGTGCATCCATTAACTCTAAAAGAGATGAGAAGGATAGCCCGAGAGATTCAAAATACTCACAACCAAGGTGGTGTCCTTCAGGCTTGTCTCAACTTAAAAAAAAAGGAGATTGCAGTGGCTGTGGAAGTAAGGATCAATGGAAGAACAAGCGGTGGCCATACCAACAAGGTCAGTAGTTACTAAGCAGGTATGGAGGTCGAAGCAAGTCATCTCGTGAGCTAAGAGCAAGTTTGTGCCTGATAAGATGATTATCGCCCTTAGTCAATTTTGGTCAAAAGAATGTTTTCTGGCACACTTTACCATAAAACAGGGGGATATATGTTAACACCCGAAATTGATAGGTCTGGGTAGACCAGTCTAACCGGTGGGCCTACCCGGTCAGACTTCCCTGTTCAAAGTTCTCACATACAAATTGGACTTCATCATTGTGTAGCTCTTGTCGAGGCAATCGAGATTCATATATGGAATGTCCGATTTCGAATTTGGATGAGAGAGATGTTGCTTTGAGAAGGTCTCCATGTCAGGAACACCGGTTAGATTGGGTTCCTGGGGCAGTTAGACCGGCCTACTCAACCAAATTCGAGTTAGGAGTTGTATTTTGACATAATTTTGTAAGAGTTTCAACTCCTAATAATGGGGCAAGACCTCCCCTTCTATAAATACAAAGGGCCACGGTCGATTGAGGGTATCCAATCGATAAAAAATACTTTCAATTATATGTTTTGTCTTTTCTTTTTTCACCCTAGCTGTTCTAATATATTACTTGTTGTTCCTCCTTTGTCTATATGTCAATTGAGGGTGTACTAGGTGGCCTGATGATCCTAGGACAACCCTGCGTGCGCCTGCTTTGATGGGATCCTTCCCGAGCGAACGTTCGAATGTCTACCACTGGTTTACCCTAGCGAACCTAGTCTGATCGGGTCTTAAACCCAATCTGACTGGCAGCAAGGAGCTCCTCCGCGTGCTTGTTGGCCCTGAAAGTCATCAACAAAATCCTTTCAATGCATTGACTACAACGACCAACTGCAATGTTACTCACCTATTTCTTAGCCTGCTAAGGGCAGTCCCAATAGAAGAAACCATCTGGTTTCCATAGCATAGGATTTCGTATCAAGAAACTATGCCTCCACAATGCAAATTTTTCCAAAAAAATTCAGACAAAAAATTGTCCAATCATCCACCATATTCCTCTGTCCCATCTCTGGATCCTCTGTGCATTCCCCGCCACCGTATTGACAACCCACACAACCTTATCTCTTTCTCCACAACCTTATCTCTTTCTCCAGGAGCTGGTGCTCGTCGCCGGCAGCAGCGGCTCGCGGGCCGCGCCTACCTCCTGCTAGTCGCTGGGAGAGGCGGGCGCGTGGGTTGCGGCGACTTGCTGTTCGTCGCCGGGAGCCGCCAAGCTCCTGCCCTTCGCCATGAGAGGCGGGCGTGCGGGCCGCGCTGAGATGCAGCTCGTCGGCGGGAGGGGCGGACGACCGCGGTGAGCTGCTGCTTGTTGTTGCTTGCTAGGAACGGCGGCGCGCGGACGAGGATACGAGCAGGGCGGGCGGCGGGGAGCCAAGCGGGGGCGCTCGCAGACCGGGGTGCAGCGGGCGGAGCTTGCCGGCGCGGCCCTGCTGCATGCGTGCGTCGTGTCGTCGTTGTTCTTGGCGTACGTGTGCGTGGTCGCCGGGTGGGGGTGTTCTTGCCGGGGCGTTCACGGTGCTCGGCGTTGGCCTGCACGACGCGATGAAGGTGTGTGCAGGTCCAAGCTCGCCGGCGGCCTGGGCGCGGCGGCCAGACTCGCCCGCCCGACCGAGGTGGTCGGGGCTCGCTGGCCGGGGCGAGGCAGCCTAGCTGTGGCTGCCAGATCTCGCCGGCAGGGGCGCGGCCCGAGCTTGCCCGCTAGGGGGGCGGCGACTGAAGCTCGCCCACCTGGGCTCGTGGGCGTCGAGCCTGCGCTCGGCGGCTCGCCCGCCTGGCCGCGTCTGTCGGATCTCGTCGGCAGCCCGCCTGGCCGCGTCTGTTGGATATCACCGGCCTGGGCGCGACGGCCGGACCTGCGCACGGCGCAAGCAGAGGTGGGGATCTGCACGCTGCAACACACTGGATCCGGAGTATTATCTCGGGAGGGGGTCGTTTCTCCCCAATGGGGATTTTGGCATTTCTACGCGCATGGGGGCGAGCGAAGACGTCGTTTCGCAGGGAAGAAACGATTTCCCCGTTTTTCTTTCTTTTTCTTCATTAATCAACCTGGGATGTCATCTTTTTTTCTGATGTGACATCCTGTTTAATGAAGATAGAAACCATCACTAATGCCCCATTGGGACTACCCTAAGGGCTCGTTCCGTTCCTTGGGAATGGTTGCCTGGAACTAATCTGAGCCGGATTGATGGCCCAATTTCTATAGTTTTTAATGAGCTGGAATGATTCCTTGATGGAATCCTGAAGAACCGAACGAGGCCCGAGGCATTTAGCTATCTATTTCCCTAAACAGGCTATAGCCAGCTATAGGGGCAGCTAAGAGCAAAATCCTTCTCAAACAGCTATAACCGGAGATAGTGGAAGCTCGATTTAAAACCTTGAAAGGTAATAATCCCGATAGGTTGGTCTGGACTAGTCAGGAAAGTTAATAATCCCTACGGGTTGATCAGATTAATCAGGAAAGTTATCTTGATGGCATGAAAATTTGTCCTTCCATCCGACATCCGTATGTCAGTTCTCAATAAGCCATACCTGCGGCAACAGGAAGCCCATGATGGATAACATGGCGTCCATGTTTGCATTGGATATGCGCTGCTCCATCTTGATTAACCGCTGGGACAAATTCCCGGCCTTGCAGAAAAGGACCACGAAGTTGGTATCCTGCTGGCATTCCCCGACGAGCTTCAAGGCCCTATCAAGGGTTTCGTCGAGGGCCTCAAGTGCGGCTTTCACCGCGAAGTTGTTCATCAGGTCCGTGTTATCCTGATGCTGCGACAACGTAATACTGAGTATCTCAACGCGAACTTTTATCTGCTTGCATGCATCCTCATTCTGCTTCACCGTGTCCGCCGCATTCTTGATCTTGAGTGCAGCTTCGACAATCTTTGTAATAGTGCTCACTGGATCGACCATCCTAGGCAGCAGGCGCAGTGACAGAGTACAATAATACAGATCAAGTTCATACATAATAAGTACTCCCTCCGTCCCAGAATATAGCTTCGTTTAGACTTTTTCAAAATCAAACTTTTTCAACTTTGACCATGAATAACGAAATAATCGTAAATGTTAATAACATGAAAGTGATATTGGTAGATTTACCATCAAACCAACTACCAAAATATGTAATCTTCTCTATCTAAAATAAATTATTTCGAGAGTTATTGTTGGTCAAAGTTGAAAAAGTTTGACTTTGAAAAAGTCTAAACGAAGCTATATTCTGGGACGAAGGTAGTAGAACGTACTAGGTGACTATTCACGAAGAATGATAATAATCTGATTAGTGATCAGTGCACTGACCTAGCTCCTTGAATTCTCCTTTTCTTTCCCTGCAGACACCTTCCTCCAAATGAGCGATTGACGTATGGGCTCGGCAGCAAGCCTTCTTGATTTAATGAGCTAATCTACTATGAAGACAAAGAACACGCTTGTTTCTCCACTCTCCAGCGACAAAGTCCTCTCCGGAAGATTCGAGGAAACAGGCTGTAAGGAAGCTCGCCGAAATAAAATGAGCAACCGTGTTAGGCAGAGCCAAAACCATCAATAATGCTCAAATGTTAATACAGTGATCACTAAAAAACTGTCCATTTGGATCTCTCCTTAGTGACACGCAGCACTGGGTCGTGGAGAGGAAATAAAACAAAAAAGCATCTTTGAGTGCCCTCAATTTTGACTCTCGATTCTTGAATATTTTATACAAATGGTGCAAGCGCTGTTATTTACCGACAATATGTGTTAGAAGATATAATTGGTTCATGGAGAACCCTGATTGATCTAAATTGGGGTTAGTCTCGTCATACGCAGCATGCACATATATGCATAATACTCAATTTATACAAGTTTTGATCTCTAATGTGGAGTGACATCCTACACCCGTGTAATGTGGATCTCTCTAGCTTACAGCCATTGAAGATGTCTAATCCTATGATGTGCAGGTGTGAATAAAAATATACAGTAATTTTTCATGTATTGGGTTGTCTTAATTCTAGAGCTCATGCATGCCCCGTCTGACCCTCTTTATGTAGTCCTGATTCGGCATTCCGTAGGGAAGGCGTAACTAAGTACTTTGCTGGATCAAATATCGCATCGTATCCATTTTGGAACTCTTCTTTTGGGCACCCCTTCTATACTCTTAAGGCCTCCTTAACACTATTAGAAGATTCAATCAATGTTTCCCTGACCTTATTGAAATAATTGAATTACAGAATACTCTTCACAAAATATAGAAGAAAATGAGTCTGGGTCAACTATGGGCAGGTCCAACGAATCAATACATGTTGATAATAATTTCTATTTGTGCGACAGCATCACTATGTGGTTACTTCCACCAGCCGGTTGTTAGCCTTATACTCGCTCCGCTAGAAACCTAGTCAACTGGGCCAAATGTGATATTTGGATATACTCATCAATGCGAAAGATGCTGGTCAAATAGTATGATATGATGCTAATTGCTACTAGCTAGTATATCGATTATCTCGATCAACAACGATGTAAAGTCAAGTATCTAAAAAAAAACCAGGTGGAACTACTATTTCACCCTTTTGTGAGTAGTCAAAATATTATTATCTCTGCAAAATAAAGTGCAGACAGCAAAAAGGTTATGCTAAGACAGTTTTTTTTTTTTGGCGTGCATCGTGCCATCTAACAAGAGACTATATATTAAAATTCCACATTACACCCGATGCATATGAAAAGAATAGGAAATGAAATGGCACCACATTTTGGTACATACAAATTAAGTGATTGTAGAAAGCATGGATTATAGGCTTTGAGACGTCTTTTACAGCGCACAATACAATCATGCGGTAGTACGAGGTTTTTACTATGGGTAAAATGGTAATTTCCTCAAAATATATTATTAGGACAATTTTCTCCTGCTGCCCATTCAGCCGAGACGCACCCAATTCATATATTTCATTTCCTATATTACAACAATATCATTTTATATTTCTGATAATACCCTTATACTACCCATACGACCTATGAATACTACCGTACTACGGCTAAAAAAACCGGTAGTATAGAATTAGACATTTTCTCCAATGCTTGAAGATTTTAGGAGCCGTCCATCGGTTCAGATTGGATGGTATAAAAATAGAAGGAACCTGTTACAAAGAACTAAAATTGTGGAGCGGAACTAATATTTGTTGACCAGGAACTCATTCTTTGTGGGTCAGGAACTAATACTAAGAATGAAGGAAAGGGTATATATGTATTTTTACTTGTGGGCCCATATAAATGGGTGCTGGCCCGTAATCACCGGCGATATGTTCCATCGGTCCATTCGCCACCGGCCAAAAAACCTGAGTCCCGTCGCCGCCGCATTGACCCGCCGCCGCCTCCCCCAGCCGATGCATCACCCCGCCACCGTCCTGTGCGCTCACAGGCGCTCCGCCTCCGTCTCGCCTTGCCTTGCCTCCGTCTCACAAGCGCTCGACCACCACGGCTGTGTATTTTTCTGTGGCTACTTGCTGCCGAAGGCGTCGTGAGGCCTGGGCGAACGCCGCGTGTTGATGTAGTCACCGCTCGGCATCGCCAACTTCTTCCCCGTGCTCGTCATCGACAGACTTTATTCACCTGTAATGGTGTCACTTTCATGGTGTGCAATGCCATATGTGTTCCCTCAATCAGCTGACTTTATTTTGTGCATCACTTGTTGGAGCATCCTTTGCAGATGAAGGGTCAAGCGTGTGCACCTCAGGAGCGTGCGAATCATCATGCGAGAACTTCTTGATGGAGACATGCTATCTATGGTGGGGTGACACTTAGTTTTTAGCACCAGATAGGTTTTGCTCTTCAGAGTTTATGTGTGTGTTAGCTGCAGATTGTGTAGACTTTTAATCACCGTCGTTTCATGTCCTGTCTGGCTTTTAACTTTGTAATCTCCCGCTTGACCATTTGACAAAATGTGGAACAATATTTCTGCTTTCAATGAAAATTGAAGCCTTTTCTACTACTATATCTTTGTTGAAGTATCTTGGTCCACGAAATTGAGCTTTCTTGAGCATCATGAAAGTAAAACACTCTGATTTAATATGCACCATATGTTATCTGTCCAAAGTATCTTTTATTTTATCTGATTCCTAAGCAGCCAAGTAGACGACTGAAACAGTCTAGTACTACCTGTTGATTCGTTAGCAAGTAACGAAAGTGGAAAAAGGACATCAGCCCAGTGCATTTCAGACGTCACACATGCCAATTCACAGTTTCAGTCGAGCCACAAGATGTAAAAGTAAAACAGATGTGTCATATGTTGTTGTATATATAGTGATTTCAGGTGACACGCAAAAAATCTTGGAGGCAACAGTTTATATGGAACACAAGCCTCGCACATGTCTACATTTGCAATAGCTCAGCTAGATTTGCATATAATATTACACCAAATAGGTGGCTCAGTAAAATACACAAGGCACTTTGGAACAGGAAACTAATAATATCCAAAGTGCAGACAAACACACATCAGCCATTCACGCTTCTTGTGCCTCGCTATGCTAATTTCAGCTTGTGTCGCCAGCCTTGTAAAATGGTGAAATGAATTCAACAATCACAGATATTAAATTAATGCTCATACAAGGTATTAGTGCAATTAAAGAAAAAAAAGGTTGTAATACATAAAGGAACACAGAGAGGTTGTACATAAGCACATTGTGATGGATCATCTTACCTATAAATTACACTCATAGACAGGAGCATGATGTCTGGTCAAAATCCAAAAACAATCAGAAACATGGTCTATTCAGTTTAAAGCCCTTCAAAACAAAACAGTATTATTACAGTAAAGTTCAGTTAAGTCAAAACAAGGCTTCCATTTTCTAATATTCTTAGACATGCTGATGGATAATACATTAATACATGATCTGAATAAGTTGTCTATTGCCTTATTTTTTTTCTGAGTTCATCCTTTAGCTAATATAGTGATCAGTCATAACTCATAACTACTGGATCAGCTCAAGCAGAGGATATTGTTGGGTGAGAACATCATGCCGAAAAACACTAACCAAATTGCTGAACTAAATGCATTATCTAAAATTGAAGTACCTTGACGCATCATAAGTAATGCCTCATTCCAGGAAATCGTCCTTGTTTTTCCTACAAATCAAAGAAGTAAAAAATTTATTCTCGTATGCAATTCATAAAGATAGTTAATCATGTAAACAAATGATACAATATTGCTAATAGGAGTTACCAGTTCTTTTAAGTCAGGGCATGTATGTACATTGGCCACAGGTCACTGCTTTGAAAAGATGCTTCATGATCAAATTGTGCAACTAAAGATACTTCTCAAGGCTTTGTCAAGAATCATACATGTCGCTTTTTCTGATTGGAAATTGATTAACATGCAGGTATATGCATCCGAGGGAATTTGCTTTGGATAAACAAAAATAAATTGCACAATGTAACAATTGCAAATTATCTGAGTCGATTTTGTTTAGCAAAACTGAAAGACTGCATTTACTACCTACTAATTGAGAACAATATATATACCTTACCTAATGCTTGACCTTGAGTATCTATTCCTTATGAACTAGTATGATCAAAATAGGATGGTACATTACTATCACTAGCCGTCAATCAGAAACTACTAAGACCCTAATGGCAGCTTCATCTGCTCATGTTTTCAACAAAATAAACCAACTACCATTCAGTGTTGCCCGATAAACTGAAGATGATTATCTACATCTTATCAATCGATCTCGGTCTTACCGTGCTGCTGTACAAAGTCTCCCCCACCTGATGGGTCGCCGCCACCGAGGTGCAAGACTGAGAGTCCGAGAGGGTGCACGGACGAAGAACGCCGATTGTGTGTCGGCGAGCCAGTGGCCGTACAGTGGTGGCTGTTCAACGTACAGTGGTGCTGTGGTGGCTGCTCACCTCGAACACATTGCCACAGGGCGCGTGGCCGGCGAGCCCCTCCTCAACGAAGCCGCCGTGCCCTCCACAGTGATGCCCCAGCGAGCCAGGCCGTGCCCGGCGGTGGGGAAAACTCCGATGCGCCGGCGGGCCTTTGTTGACAGATGGATGGAAGGGAGAGGGTGTCGTGGTCCTTCAGCGGCAAGGGTGGATGACTGGATGAGGCGGGGCTGTCCAGCTGCGCAATCCTCTGGCGGCGGTGAGTTTGGATGGGGCGAAGCGATCTGGGCGCTTGGCGGAGGTTTTTTTTCTCTAATCTACGGAGTATTCTGCGGTGCTGTAGAGTGAAGCTACTTTTAGCAGCTGCGGAGTACTCCCAAACAGCCCCTTAATACTGCACTCCAAACAACCCCTGATTCAATGTTATGGATGACAATTTTTGAGGGAATTAAATAAAACGTCCAATTTTTACTATTTATTGCACCCCTTTTCACCCATCTAGAACGGGTCCAAATTCACCTCATCACATCCTCATTATTTTTCACTCATCTAAAGTCTAAACACAGCCATCCACCTCTTTTCACACATCTAATCTAAATGGGTCCAGAATCAGTTCGGGGAAAGGAAAACATGTACTCCGATTCACAAATAGATATATACATAAGAAAACAATTCACAAGGTAACAGTCAAGATTCAAAAACATCACACATAAAGCCTGGGCACCGTCCTCCTAATCAACAAGCAAGCCACACTACACTACTGAAGTGAGTACCGACAGAGCAGCTCTGCAGCTATATATGTACGTCTCCGACGAACGTGACCAGACCGTCATCACTTGGCGCCAGCAGAGGCGGCGTCAACGCCGGCGGCGTCAGCGGCGCCATGCTGGGAGCGGTGAGCCACGGCCTCGGTGAGGTGGTGCACGGCCTTGTCGTAGCTGACGAACCCCATGAACCAGAAGTCGTGGGAGTCGACGGTGACGACGTGCACGTACTTCTCCGGCGGGCTCTGCTTCATGGTCACCGGCTCCACCGCCGCGACCTTGGCCAGCGGGATCATGACCTTGTAGTAGCTCCACGCGGTCTGCCCCGACGGCGCGGCGAAGGATAGAGGGCGGTCGCTGCAGAATGCCACGTTCATGTTGGTCAGGTAGAGCGTGCCGGCGACGGGCCCCGTCTCCGTCGACAGGTAGCACGCGAAGGCCTTCTTCAGGTGCTCGTCGGGGCCGGAGGAGAAGGTCTGCTTGTACAGCTTGTCGAAGCCGCCCTCCGACAGGGCCTTCGCGCCCAGGCTCAGCTTCCCCATTGCAGCGTCAGACATCGACGGCGCGGTCTTCACTGGAGGATGCATGAACAGATAGATGTCAAATTACCTTATTTTTTCATGTTTAAACATTTTACATAGGTGAGAAGTCAAAGTTTCAGTTGTCAACTTGGAACTCGAGAATTGTGAAATACAATTTTTTTAAAGTTAGATTACGTAGCTGATGACAAGTCAAGTTTCAGCTGTCAACTTGGTTGGTTTAACCAGCTATCGGATAAGAACTTGGTTAAGTCAACAATGAGCGCATCACAACTGAATTCCTACGGTTGGGAGTAAGAAAACAAAATCCAAACAAGCCCCACTATAATTTCAAATTTTATTTTTTCAGGTTGGCTTGCGAATTTTTTTACAACTGGCAATTCGGAGATTGCTTGAAAGATTTCATTCTAGGTACAGGATGAGTTTGGTACTGTCAAATTGTTTCTAAGATTATAGCTAACACTACTGCAGGTAAAGACGATTTACTTGAACTGAACGTGGTGATTAATACAAATTTTCAACTACTTGTACTTGCCCTTTCGATCGTTAAGTACGTGTCACTAATAATGCATGCACAACAATATATAAGTGTTTTGTTCTTCTGGTAGAATCACTAAGACCACAAGACTTGAATCAGTAAAAAACAGAGGATCCTCTGCCCCGAGAGCGGAGCACCTCCTCTGCTCAGGTGACGGTGAAAACAGAGGATGCTGTGCTCTCGCAAACTGATCGGCAGAGCACCCCTGCAATTATAAAGTTCTAAAATTTGTCTAAGCGTCACTAATATCCTATAACAAATTAATAGGTGTCTTGTTTTTGGTAGAACCAATTAGATTCGTAGAAAAAACATGAATAAAAAGCAGAGTATCATCTGCCCTAGAAGCAGAGAGCAGCTGCCGAGGATCAGGATTCAGGAGGAGAGGGGGGCCTTACGGTTGAACCAGATGTTGGATGCGAGCTCCTCGGCCTTGCGGCTCCAGGTGTTGAAGAAGTCGAGGATGTGCTCCATGGGGCTGTCCCCTTTCCCCCTCTGCTGCTGCGCCGGCGCCGCCACGGGCTCCCCCATGATGACGTACGGCGGCAGCTCCTGGTCCCCGCGCGCCGCCGTCCACCGCGCCGCCTCCTGGTTCTCCGGGTGCGCACCGGGCGCCGCCGGCGGGCCCATCTGCCGCGTGCCCCACCGCGCCGCCTCCGGTGGCTGCGCCTGCGGCTGCCCCGCCGCGGAAGGTGCCGCCGGCTGAGGCGCGCCGGCCGGTGGCGCGGCTGCAGCGTCGTGCTTGCCGTCCTTGCCCTCCATGGTCGACGACGGTGACGCGGGAGCTAGCGAGAGGAGCAAGTAGTGGGACGATGTGTGAGGGATAGAGCTCGGTGGAAGTGGATGGAAAGCGCGAGACGAAGACGACTACTACCCGGATTCGATCGGTTGATGACGGCGAGGGAGGCTAGGTTTTATACTTAGTAGCTGGCTTGGTTGGGTGGTGGCGTGGCGGTGAGGGAGCAGAATCCCGGCACGGAAGGGCGGCGCGGGCTGGCCGGCCGGATCGTTCGTTCCAGACGCGGTGCTTCGGGAGCAAGAAGCTTCGAGGCGCGGCATACGTGAGCACGCGGACGCGGCGGGACACGTGGACACCGGGAGGCTTCACTTTGCCGTGGAGACAACGCGTGAGAGTGTTAGTTTATTTTGCGACGACTATTAACGGGTTGGAAAGGTAGGATTTAGCACTTGATTAGTCTCCTCTGAGTAAAAAAATAGAAAAATGTGTTACTCCTACGATGAATGATCGTACTCAGCACTGCTTTGCCGTCCTCGAATGGGCCTCAAAATCAATTCGGTATAAGGAGGTCCGTACCTAAGGTATGTGTAGTTCACAAATTTTCTCCAACTATCCGTCACATCAATCTTTGAACACTAATCAAGAGTATTAAATGTGGGTTCATGACAAAATCTATTTCATAACCTCTAACTCAAATCACGAGATGAATCTAACTAGCTTTTATGCTATAATTAGACAATATCATGCTACATACAATCGCTAATGACGAATTAATTAAGTTTAATAGATTCGTCTCGTAATCCCGTCCATCTATGTAATTAGTTTTGTAATTCGTCTACGTTTATTACCCCTGATAAGCTTTGAACTGGGGTTTCAAAATTTTCTCCCAAAAATTCCCCGAACTAAACAGGTCACGAAACGCAAAATCGTGATTCTATATTTTCAAATTGCAGATAACAAAATATATTTATACACAATAATGTAACTGAAATAAGCATTAAGCCTACTGTATATACAAAATGAGTAAAAGAAGAATCTTCATTACCGATATCTTTAAATTCTATCCAAAAGTAACATTCGTTTAGCATTCTTCGATTGAATTTTGAAAATAATAAAGCTATATTAACAAACTATAATGTTAGATGAGAGTTGATAGGAGACCAGGAGAATAGGAGATTCGACAACCGTTCAAATATGGATATGGACTCACAGTTTGTACTTTGTAGAATGATGTAGCCATGCACCACTGCACTAATGCACGCCGGCAAGACGGCAACTCGCAGCGGCGGCGCACGAGTTGTCCTTGGTGCTGTAAATTGGATGTCAATTGATTAATGATGGAATGTGGGCCGTCAGTTTGCTAATGGACCTTGATTAGCGGGCTAATGACCATATAGTTTCGGGAGGCCGCTGGGCAGCGCCGTCACAATGTATATGGGCCTGGGCCTGGGCCTGGGTGTGGGCAATTGTAGAACAATAGTAACACAAATAACCAATAATTTCTTTTTTTTGAAACCGCTATCAAATGTACCGATATAACTTATAGTATTATTTTTATTTTTCATATTAACATAAATCACCATTTCGAATTAAAAAGCATTATAGAGACCTTATAGCCATTTTATTTGGTTACACCGCTTTGAGTGGCTATAGAAATGATTAAATATAAAAATAAAAAATCAATATATTGTTTTGTTTTTTTAAAATTTCTGAGCGGAGGTCCAACATTTGGACCAATTCATGAAGTCTAGAAACTTGAATGAAGAAGTTTGCGCGCCTCTCGTTGTCGACTAACGCCTCCGCTTACACCATTAGAAACGCCGCCGCTTCCACAGCGACATCCTGAAATGCAGTGGATTTCATGTGTCACAAAGTGGCCGGCTGATGAAGATCAAGATCGGGGTTATGGCAAGGTTTGCGAAGTTGAGGCGTCGATATGATTTGGAAGAAGAGGCGAACACTGTCCCTCACATTTTTGTTGTCGATGCTATGGAACCATGAAGCGTTTTTCCGACTTGATTTCCATCCAGAGAATTGCTGACACACTGAAAGATGTGTTAGCAGCAGGGGAAGGGGATCGAGATTAGCAAAGGGGATCGGAGGAAGGTATTGGAGGATTGAGAGGAGGAGCAGATGAACAGCAGGAGACGGAAGGAGAGAAGAGCAGAGGAACAGTAGTATTCTGATAATACATTCGATGCCCTGCCTCTCACCCTCACAGGTAGATATGTAGCAAAGGTACATGGTCTGAGCCCAGCTAAGACGGCACGCAGGTCCAACACACACACACCTAATACAGCTCATTAGGTATACATATCCTAACAAGATGTGGCACCGTAGTGTTTGTCGGTGTTAGGATTAATCCCGACACTAACTAGTAAGATACGCTGTGATCAGCCTCTCGATTGTTGGTGCTAAGCAACACAGGGACACGGGTTCCGGCCGTGGGGCCGTACGTCCAGCAGATTGCGCGTGTGCGCTGTATTACGTTGCACCGGTGGTGCCTGTAGAGGGGGGCTACAAGCAAGGCGGGAGAGGAGGAGAAACCTCCAAGTCCCTGCTAGGTGATTGAGGCAAAGTGCCAATATCAGGGGAGGTGTGTATGCGGGTGTGTGAGTGAAAAGCGATGCCCGCAGCTGGGCGGCCGCCTCCTCCTTTTATAGGCCAAGGGGAGACGGCTCACAGACGTGTTGCATGGTGTTTTGCACAGTGCTGTTGTACCGGCGTACAGTGCTCGCGATGTGATGAATGTCCTAGCGAATCCCGGCCCCTGCGGGCGTCGTGGCGACTCCTGTGCTTGTCCGGGAACGGTTTCGAGGGCGGTCTTGCCGGCGCTCGCGTCTGGTCGTCATCCGTACGCCGGTTCGAGGGTCTCGCTGATGGAAGAGCTTTGGTTGCACAGGGGGCGCGCGTGGCGACGTCCCGTCGGAACAGGGCTTCACAGCGCCGGGGATGGCTTCACAGCGCTCGGGATGGCTGCACAGGGGAGGAGATGGCGGAGGCGACATGCTCCGCTTACCCTGCGTCACGGCGCCGCCCCGGTCATGCGCCCGGTCGGCGGTCGTACACTTCTCGAGGGTGCCCCCATGCCCTTTCGAGGGGCTCGGTGTGGAGGAAGGACGGGAGCAGGCGGTCACAGTGCCTTGGAATGACACCGGGCTCTCCGCATAGCGAGCGTGCTGCGCCCGTACAGTGCCTGGGATGGCTGCACAGCGGCGGCCTAGCCGCACAGTGCCGGGGCCAGATTCCCGGGCGGCGTCAGGGGATCGGCGTGGCGAGGATTCGCCTTTTGACCATGGCGCCCGCGGCGTGACGGGGCAATTAATGCCCCTGTCGGGAGGAGCAGGTGAGGTGTCGCGGGTCGAGGGAGAGTCTCGAGCGAGGCGGAGACCCGCTCGAGGGGCGCGGGCCCCTCGAGCGAGGCGGAAATCCGCTCGAGGGGTGTTGAACCTTCGAGTGAGGCGGAGATCTGCTTGCGGGGCGTCCGACCCTCGAGCGAGGCGGAGTCTGGCTCGAGGGTGGTTGGTGCCTTCGTCTGATGGGCCGCGGGGGCCGCTGGGCCGTAGCAAGCCGTGGGCTTTGCATGTGTTTAGGCCGTGGTTGGTTTGTGAGGTGTTTTTACGATTTGCGTTTTAGTAGGGTGGTTTTCCCCTTAGTTAGGGGAACCCTTATGGCTGTCCCCGACAGTGTTGCTTCTTGCCTTCATGTTATGCTGCACTGAAAATTTGACACAGCAAATTCCTCAAAGTTGCTCTATAAAATTAAGTTTAACTATATGCAAATGCTCAAATTTGCAAAATGGCACCAAAGCCATCTTTACCTACGAATCCTGGCCAATACCGAGACCAGGGAAGCTGTCCACGTCACGGGATTTCACAGTACGAATCCTGGCCAATACCGAGACCAGGGAAGCTGTCCACATCACGGGATTTCACAGTCCGTCGGATCAGCGCGTGAACGGCCTAGATTGGGAAATTAGCGGGCCTTTTACAAATAAGGCCCTGACCTTCCTCAAAATCATTCCTCAGTCCAAGAAACAGGCTACGGCGAGCGGCGGCACGCACGACCAAGGCTGCCCACCAGCCCGAGCAGCGCCGGCGCCCAACCTGCGGAGTGAGCAGGGGAGAGGAAGGAGGAGAAAAGGCTGGCGGGAGAGCCAGATCAAAAGCTTGAGAAGGGAGAAAAGTAGAGGAAACACGAGAAAGGGGCGCCACCGGAGAGCAGCAGCCACCGGCCGGGGAAGCCGCCGCGGCGAGTGAGAAGGCGGACGCCTACCTCTCCCACTACACCTACAACCGGTCGGAGAGGAGGAAGAAGGAATACGACCCCGCCACCGGTACGGTGCTGGAGGAAGCCGTCGGACTCCTCGGACTTTCCGCTCCTCGCATATGCGCCCTCCCCGGAACGCTTGAACCGCGACCTCAGCGTCCGTCCGCCGTGTTGTCCCCACCGGAGTCGTCAGCCCCGACGTCCGTGCGCCGTGCCACCGCTGATTCGGCGTCTGTGCGCGGTGCCGGATCCGCCCCGGGAGCCCTCCCCGCGCGGGAGCAGCATACCCCTCTGGGCCCCCTCGCTGTTTGCACTTCCCTGCAACGCCGCGCGTGAGCTGCTGCTCAGTGCGACACTGGATCGAGCAGCACGACAGGGGAGCACAGAGGCCGTGCCTTAGTCAACGGGCGAAGGAGAAACTCAGAAAAGTGACGAGAAGATAAGGAAGAAGGAACTGAAAACACAGAATGAATGGACGACACTAAAAATCGATGGTGCCACACTGCTACTGCTATATTAAAAAACCACTCCGTATACGACCGCTAAGGCCTATTTCGAGACCCATCGTCGTAACTTTTTATTGTTTAATAAATAATAAGCTAATATGTTACTTCGTTAGGATCGTGAACTTGTATTTCTCCTGACGTACATCTTTGTTCGGCAACCATCTTACTCTTTCATTGTTTTGCGGTTATTTTTAACGATTATGTTAAGAACAAGACATTCGAAAATCAGACGCTCTGGTATATATTTCAATAGTTAATTTTTGGGGTCGTGATTATTATTTTTGCATGTGGTATATATTTTAACACAAACTGTATTTGGAAGTCTAATCAAGATCAACAGACTAATGAAGTTCAGAGCTTCTCAGCAGCATTTGTCGCACCTTCTCGATAATGATATTGACTTCTCAACTTCCATCTAAGCCTGCGCCAAAAAAAAAATATCCGTCTAAGCCTAACGGATACTGCAGTTTCAAAAATCCACTCTTCTCTTACTAATTGTCACTCACCATTTCAAAGTTGCCCGTACATATAAAATTTCACTTATTTCTACAAATCTGGTTATACCGTTGTAACATCAAATTTTGGCTTCATCCAATTTGATCGAGTGGACGGCAAGCTCCCCCTTGAGCTCGATACGGCTCCCCCTCATCTCGAGCTCGGGGATGACAAGCATGCAAATGTCGCTAGCGGAGAGGAGGAAACCTTGGAGGAATCTAACAAATATTAGTTAAATTCCACATTGGTTACGCAAAATAGAAATTAAAATAAATTTGTTGTCCTACTAAATTAATGCTAATCAAAGTTCATCTGTTTTTGTACTCGCACATCATTTCGGATCCGAGTCCAAATTGATAACCACCATGCTCATGGCTCATATCCGAGTTCATCCGGCATGAAACCACATATACAACCCATTATATCAAGTGTTATGAGATTAAAATCATCTTCTCCCATAACACGCTGCACAAAAATGGGAAGAATTCTAAGAAAAATTGTACCACAGCCGCAAACACTAAAGATCGAAACATGAAAATGATCTACACACCCAGCAAAATTCCAATTACGACTCCCATTAAAAACAAGCACTACCACTGGCCACGCGGCAAGGCCACGAGGTTTTCTAATTCAAGCAAATTACTGTATTACACCTAAAAAAATGAAAGAAAGAAAAAAAAATTGTAGAACGTGCTGGCTTCTGCTAGACGACTCTAGTGAAAGTGTGAAACTGTGAAAGGGAAGCGAAGCCACTGTCTGTCCCTATCGACCCTTCCCCTTTGACCCCCGACATTCCTTCCACCCATGGACGACCACGCCGGCGGGCCCCACGGCCACCGCCCCTCGCCACCACCGTCGTCGGACGCCGGCAAGCGGCGTCGCGTCCCCAACGTCCGCCTCGCGGGCTCCGTCCCGCCCCCCTCCCACCTCCCGCACCCGCGCCGCATCCCCATCGTCCCCGCCAGCAGGTCCCGCTTACCCCTGCACCGCCAGCAACAGCACCAGCACAGCAACCACCTCCAAATCCCCTCCGCTGACCCGCCCCAAACCCTCCCAAAACCCTCCGCCGACAGCGGCGACGACCTCGTCCTCGCCGCCGCCTTCCCCCGCAAGCCGAGGGTTCCGGCGGGGCCAGCGGCGGCCGCGGGGAAGGCAAACGGAAGGGCGGAGGGGACGGACACGGACACGGAGACGGAGTACGAGGAGGCGCGGGAGGAGGTGGCCGTGACCGATGTGGCGGGGTGGCTGTGGGGGATGGGGATGGGCCGCTACGCGGCGGCGTTCCAGGCGCACGAGGTGGACGCCGCGGTGCTGCCCTGCCTCACCATGGACGACCTCCGGGACCTGGGCATCGGAGCCGTCGGGGCGCGCCGCAAGCTCTTCTGCGCCATCCAGAGGCTCACCCCACCTCCGCTTCCACGGAGGTGAAAGTGAAACGTTCTGTCTGTGCCCCCCCTTCCTGCTACCAACGTGCTAGCTAGCTGGATCGGCGGCCTCGCCTTTGCTCGGGGACTTGGGATGCGCGGGGCGTAGGAGTAGGACGTGTTCAAAGTGTAAAAATGGGAATGTTTCATCTTTTGCTTAGCTCCTGAAATGGTAGCGTGGTAGGCTCGGCCGTGTAGTGTCTGAATGTGGATAAGGTGAAAACAGAATGCTAACTCTAATGCTTCGATGTCTGTATAGTGTTTTCATGAAAATGCTAGGATGCTGTGTCGTAGGCTGTAAATATGAAAGGTTGAAATGGTAATGCTGGGTTGCAGACGATACATCTTGTGATCACTCAATGTTTTTCTTGATGCAAATAGACTGGGATAGTGGAGGTTCAACATGCTTCAATGTTAACATGCTGCATCCGTGCATTCCATCATGAACTAAGTTCCGCTTGTAGGTGAGGACCACCTTGAAAATTTTAAGTAGGGAGTTTGTCCGTGCTGCCTTGCTCGTCCCAAAATTCCATGTCTTGATATTGTATCATCCCAAAATGGAACTTGCATTATGTTGTGTGGATTTTGCTTAGCTGATCTTCTGCTGAAAAAAAGGCAAAATTTCAATGTTGTTGATCCTTTGCCATTCAACCTCCTTGTAATAGAACTACTAGCCTTCATGGAAACAATTGTTTTCACTACTGCACTGCACGAGAATATTCAACTTTCCTAAATGGCCAGCTTATTGGATACTGTGACAGTATCTTAATGTCAGTAGCAGAGCTGCCGGTATGGCAAGGTAGCCATACTTTGTTTTGCCAGGACGATCTCGTCCTCTTCTACATGTCGGCATCCTTCTGTGTTTTTGCCGTATGATTTGAGGCTTGGAGCTTTGATCAGCTTAGCTTAGCCATGCCTCAGTTTTGATCTGTCCTCCGCTACTTTTCAATGCAGTGTTTATGCCTGATTAGTTGCTTCAGGGTATGCAACCCATGACACAATGCACTTAAAATTAATAACATATTGCATGCAGCTGTGCACCTCTGCTTAGTCACAAATTGTTGTCATGAATAGTAAGTATGAGAATTTAATTTCTTAATGACTTTGCACTTGATGTCTATTAGTGTTTATTGTGGGTCTTTTAGACCAAACATTTCTTTATTATAGTGCTCAAACCATCGCAGTAGAACTTGTATGGGTACTTGAAAGTATTTCATACATTTGAAATCTGTCCAAATATTTTTAGGGCATTTAGATTAAGCTTCCTGATAAAATTGGTGAACTTGTGAAATTCATATAGCTATGCCCCAACAGAACATGAGTTGAACCTAATAATGTTTAAATGAAAAATCACGACATACACAAGCTTTTCAATAAATGAACAATATTTTTTGTTTTTTCTGTTATCCCATTTTCCTCGATCCTAGTTGAGTGATTGATAAGTTGTTGTTCCTGTTCATCACATATATCATTCATGAGTTGTTCAGAGGACTGGCTTTCTTTCCTGTTCCAAGTTGATTATTTTTGTTTTGGTTTTTAGGCTACCTTTTGCACACTAATGTTGTGAACTCACAGTCACAGCCCTTCTCTTTGTGTTTTTCCCATTCTGAAACTTTCCAATCCTGAGTTGTTAATATCCTTTTTCAGTGTATTATGCTAGTAATAAATTTTTGTGCAGGTGCCCATGATTGAATTTTTGTGCAACAATTTTGAGAACCTAAGTGGAAAAAATGACATGTCATTTCAAGTTGAACTAGGAAACCACAATGTGTACTTATACCATGGAATGAATGAAAAGCAACAAAGAAGGGAAAGGAATACCTCGATGGACCTAGAGCTTTCCCTTCAAATTTAACATAGTTCAAAAAAGACAAATAGCAAAGTCAAAATGCAAGATATATGCAAGATGACATGTTTGCTAGCTTGTTGCTAGTCTAGAGCAATGAAAGAGTTATTGACCTTCTTTGAAATTCAAGTTATTTTTATGTTTTGGGGTCAGATGGGATGCAATTACATGTTTTTTTAAAACTAGATCTGGGGTTTATTCAGGAAAATGTGTTCGTGGGCCTACAAAGTAGCAGAACAGTGGTCCAGTTTGCAAGTGTTGTGTGATGCAAATCTTACAACGTGCGTAGAACTAGGTTTGGGTCAAGGCGAAAAACATAGGTATTGCTATATGTTAAGGAAAATGAAAGCTTCAGGTGGATTGCAGTTGGTATCATATGATCATGGGCGCCCTTGTACGAAGCAGTAAGATGTGGAGCATTTCAGTAGGTCCTTTTCTCAAAATCATTTTTGACGAAAAAGAACAAAAAATGATGACATTCTGATATAAAATTTTGCTGGAGGGTATATTTTGTTGAAATTGATTGAGAGCTACTCCATAAAAATCCTCAACTATTGTTATTTTTTCCTGGCCTAAGAATAATAGATTTTCCGGTCCAATGTTGCAATGCAGATTTGACATGTCTGAGTCTAGTTCCAGTTGCATGTGTCCTTGTGCCATATTCTTGTGTCAGGTTTAGGCCCAGTCGAGAACATGAACGTATATGGCATGGGAACTTGAAAGGATTTAAGGAACAAAGTAATTGTGTAAAGAAAAAAAGTATTTCATGATATATGACAAGTGGCATAATTATATTGGGCCGGCTCCTGATATGATACAGTGAACCTGCTTGTTGGGCTTTGTCCTGACATGTGTAAAGAGGAACCATTTTAGTATTAATTTTTTTTCTAGCGATGTCACCACATGGTACTAATATAAGGTAGACAATTTACTGTACTTAACCCAATTAACTCCTTGAACATGTGTGTTAGTTCAGTTTTATATGAAAAGACAGGCTATAATTATAAATGGTATGATAGTTAACCTTATGAGCCACCATATGTGGTTGAGTGGAAAAAAGATAAAGTCAATCAGGTTGCGTATTGTACTATATCAGTGCTTATGTAAGTATAAGTTATCATGATATATTTTTTATTGAAGTGCTTTATACTATTCTCAGTGTCCTCAGGTGGTGGGGTGTGAAAGGTTCCATTATGTTACCTGTTAACAATTTGATAATGCTGTTTTGATGATTGTATTATTTTCTTTGTAATGATGAACAGCCATCTGCTCTTATGATATGCTGGAATGTGTTTGTGCAAATTTTGTTTTTTTATCTCATTGTTCCAGGAAAGTTTTGTCTTCAAAGTTATTAACAGAACCGCATATATGTTATTACATAACGAAGAAAATTTTATGCTAACTATTTAATTTTGTTCATGGTAAATGCTTTAACGAACAGTTATGTCTCGTTTTTCTTATATGGCACAAACCATGCAGATATGCTGTCAAATCAATCTGCTTTGTTGCTTCCTATGATGTTCTTGATGTATTTATGCAATTTTCTATGCTTGTGTTGATGGCTACTTTTAAGTGTCTTGGCGGAACAGACAAGAAACTTTTAGCAAGTAGCCAGTCGATTTAATGTTGGCCCTTTGATCAGTTGTGTGATCCTTTTCTTTTCATCAAGTGTCGGTGTGCACTGTGGCTGGCTGTTGATACTGCTGGTATTGGTGCCTTGTCTTGTGTTGAAGGGACCAACCCCACCTGCTTCAACTTTGTCTTGTTCATTCCTGGCATGCTACATTGGAGATTCTTAACGATATTTTCTACCATCAGTTACCTCATATTTTGAAGTATATATCATCTGTCGGTGAGACCTTTGGTGATGGGGTTTGGTATTATTGATTATGTTCATGCTCCAGGGTACAGTGTGCACCGAATTTACTTTTAGTCCCTGTGAGCGTTCTGTCTATTCAGTTCATTTTCAGGATTTCCTGTTTTGCATTGCTATTTTTGTTTTCATTTTCTCTCATCCTTTGTAGTTGTCATAGATACACTAATGCATTCTTGGTTATGCTTGCTTGCATTCCTCTCTTTTGTATCTTGACTTGTGAGCAATTGTTTGCATTTCCTTGTCCATGATGTCGACTTTCTACTTCCCCGACTTCACGTATGGACTCTCTTTCATTGATCTTGACATGCTACCTGAACACTACGGGATGCTGCTTCGTGGTGTTCAGGTACTGGGCGTTTGCCGGGACATCTCCATCCGCATCGACGCCGAGGACTTCACTGTTGACTTGTACGTCATCCATCTTGGTGGCT
Source organism: Cenchrus fungigraminus (assembly GCA_036936925.1). NCBI lineage: Eukaryota > Viridiplantae > Streptophyta > Magnoliopsida > Poales > Poaceae > Cenchrus > Cenchrus fungigraminus. Next base: position 27,486,978 of record CM072774.1, on the reverse strand, counting down.
ACGAGCTCGTCCTCGGCTGTGAATGGCTTCGTATGCTGGGGCCCATCCTTTGGGATCTCAGCCGCCTCACCATGGCATTCTGGCGCCACGACCACAAGGTGCATTGGCGCGGCATCTCAGCATGCTTCCAGCCGTGCCTCTCCGCCGCCGAGCTTGGGAACCCGCTGGCGCTGCTCCTGGAGGAGTTCGCGGACGTCTTCGTCGCGCCCACCGGCCTTCCTCCACCACGCGCATGCGACCATCGCATCCACCTACTGCCTGACACCGACCCGGTGGCCGTGCGCCCGTACCGGTACTCGCAGCTCCTCAAGGACGAGATCGAGATGCAGTGCCGGGCAATGTTGGAGCAGGGCATCATCCGGCCCAGCACAGCGGCGTTCTCCTCTCCGGTCCTGCTCGTCCGCAAGCGCGATGACTCATGGCGCTTTTGTGTTGATTATCGCGCCCTCAACATGAAGACCATCCGGGACAAATTCCCTATTCCAGTGGTGGAGGAGCTCCTGGACGAGCTCAAGGGCGCCTCGTTCTTCTCCAAGCTCGACCTCCGCAGTGGCTACCATCAAGTGCGGATGCACCCCGACGATGTCCACAAGACGGCGTTCCGCACACACCACGGCCACTTCGAGTTTTTGGTGATGCCATTCGGCCTCACCAACGCGCCATCCACGTTCCAGGCGCTCATGAACGCGGTACTCCAGTCGTTCCTTCGTCGCTGCGTGCTCGTCTTCTTCGACGATATACTGATCTACAGCAGGTCCTGGTCCGAGCACCTGCAGCACATCCGGGCAGTCTTCTCTGTCTTGCGCGAGCACGAACGGTGCTGAAGCAATCCAAGTGCTCCTTTGGTGAACGGCGTGTGCAGTACCTGGGGCACATCATTGCAGACGACGCCGTCGCCATGGACGGCGACAAGATTGAGGCCGTCCAAGCTTGGCCCCTGCCCAGATCTGTCAAGGCCTTGCGCGGGTTCTTGGGGCTAACCGGCTACTACAGGCGATTCATCGCCAATTACGGCGCCATTGCCGCGCCGCTCACCGCGCTCCTGAAGGAGGCGTTCCAGTGGACTCAAGGCGCGACAGCCGCCTTTGACACCCTGAAGCTCGCCCTCACCACCGGCCCGGTCCTGCAGCTCCCTAACTTCGACGAGCCATTCATCGTCGATTGTGACGCTTCAGGCTCAGGATTCGGCGCTGTTCTACACCAGGGGCAGGGCCCGATCGCGTTCTTCAGCAAGCAGTGCGCCCCCCAGCACGCCAAGCTCGCCGCGTACGAACGAGAGCTCATTGGACTTGTACAGGCAGTGCGCCATTGGCGCCCTTACCTCTGGGTGCGGCCGTTCATCATCCGCACCGACCACTGCAGCCTCAAACACCTCCTGGATCAGCGTCTGTCCACGATTCCTCAGCACACGTGGGTGAGTAAGTTGTTTGGCTACAGCTTTCAGGTGCAGTACAAGTCAGGAACACAGAACGCCGCGGCGGACGCACTGTCACGACGTGACGAGCAGGAGGTGCACGCCCGCGCTCACGCCATCTCACGGTCGGAGTTCGAGCTCACGGTCAGTGTTGGCGACGGTGCACGGCGCTGGGCACGAGGGCGCCCAGAAAACTCTTCATTGTCTCCGCGCCTCGTTCTACAACCCCAACGCCAACAAGCTTGTCCGGGAGTTTGTCAAGGGGTGCTCCGTGTGTCAACGCAACAAATCTGAGCACCTCCACCCCGCCGGGCTGCTGCAACCTTTGGACGTTCCCTCGACCATCTGGAGCGACATCGCCATGGACTTTGTGGAGGGATTTCCCAAGGTCGGGGGCCGGTCAGTGGTGCTCACGGTTGTCGACCGCTTCTCCAAGATGGCGCACTTCATCCCGCTCAGCCATCCGTATACAGCCATGACGGTTGCCCAAGCATTCTTCGACAATGTGGTCCGGCTCCATGGTCTCCCCTGCTCGATTGTGAGTGACCGGGACCCAGTCTTCACGAGCTCCCTCTGGACTGAGCTCTTTGCGCTATCTGGTGTGCAGCTTCGTCTCAGCTCTGCATTCCGGCCACAAACCGATGGGCAATCCGAGGTGACCAACAGAGTGCTGGGCGTGTACCTGCGCTGTCTTGCGGGAGATCGACCGCGCAGCTGGCTTCGCTGGCTTCCATGGGCTGAGTATTGCTACAACACCTCCTATCAGTCAGCACTACAGGCTTCTCCTTTCAAGGTGGTCTTTGGCCGCGAACCGTCGACCTTGGCATCCTATCAGCCTGGTGTGGCGCGAGTTGTGGCTCTGGACAAGCAGCTGATACACCGTGATGAGTTCTTGGGAGAGATCAGGGAGCGTCTGCTGCAAGCTCAGGACTTTATGAAGCAATCCTATGACAAGGGCCATCAGGATGTCTCTTTTGAAGTGGGAGATTGGGTCTGGCTCCGTCTGCATCAGCGCTCGGCTGTGGCCATCAAGGATAAAGCTGCAGCGAAACTTGCTCCACGATTCTATGGACCATATGAAGTACTGGAACGTATTGGGTCCCTTGCCTACTGTCTACGCCTGCCGGCCAAGGCCAGAATCCATGATGTGTTCCACGTCGCTTACCTAAAGAAGTTTGAAGGGCCAGCTGCTCCAACTGTGATATCTCCCTTGCCTCCGCTTGTTCATGGCCGGGCTGTTCCAGCACCTGCACAGGTGGTTCGTGCTCGTCCAACAACAGATTCTTGGGACATTTTGGTTCGCTGGGTGGGCCGGGATCATGCTGATGCCACTTGGGAGGAGCTCCAGCAGTTCAAGGAAACGTACCCAGATTTCAAGCTCGAGGACGAGCTTTTCTGTCAGAAGGGTGGAAGTGTTATGGACACTTTCTTTGGAAAGCAATTCCAGCGCAAGGGCAAGAAGGCCCAGCCGGCTGCAAGCACAAGTTAGTTAGGATTCTTTTGTTAAAGATAAATGGGTTTGTTAGATTGGTTTGTTAGTTGGATAGAGATTGGTTTGTTAGTTGGATAGATATCAGGTACTAGTCTTAAGACTATATAACTCTGCCTCTCGGCAGGGATTAGAGTTTAGGCAGTAGTTTATCCCTAGAACTCAGAGCCTCCCAAGGAGAGGGCGAGTAGGAGTTGTAAACTACCTGCCAATTATCAGATTGATAAATATACCATATCAGAACCTAGATGAAACACTTCCAAATAGTTGGATTCAGCATGTCAGCATAGAGAGCAAAGCACTTGGAATAAAATAAATCTTTGAACTAAATAAATATGAAAGAATTATTTCTCAGGGTTTTGAAGTACAGTTACATTTGGGTGTCACCTATAATCTAGTATCCTTGGTGTTCTACTATTCTTTCTCAGTGAATTCTTTGGTGAGGATTAGATGTTAGGGGAGGGGAAAAAAGGGGATCAGTGCCTGTGTGCAGTGAAAACTAATTACAGTGTGAAAAGTTGTTTGTGCCTGTTGATGCTCTGTTCTCCAGGTGCTAGCTTCTGCCATAATGCAGTGTCATGATCTGGTTTGTGCTTGGTGAGCCAGGGGCCGGCAAAACCGCTGCGGCCTCAGCCGGCACGGGGCGCCAAATGGTGTCGCGGACCTGTTGTAGGGTCATCGTCGGCAGAAGGCGCTGCCCTCGACAGGTAATCTCTAACTGCATTACATAAAAAGATACATGTTAAATAGTTTTTTTTTGCTGGCAAGCATTCTTGCTGTCATTATGCTTGTTGCTGCAAAGGTTATGACCACACTTAAAAATTATCGTTTATGCATGAGGAAAATACTAAAATACACTGGTTTTTTTTTCTGTCCTAGTGGTTTTATTACTATTTTATTTATTTTTGGTCAAACAAATATTGGCAGTTCGTTGTTCGCATTATAATGCTGAATCGGGACAAATAATTGACACATTCCAATTTATTGCTTTCTATTGCATGGGTTCTTTGTATTCCTTTTCAGGGTTTGAGTGGTTGAAATGTCATCCACAGCAAGATCTGAAATCTAATTACCAAATCGATTCTTCAGATCATCTATAATGATGTAATACATGTGAACTTTTCTTAAGAAAAAAAGATGCTGCATCATAGTTTTTCACTATATTATCTGCAAGGCTAAACTCGGACAGTTTTAGTACAGGTTTAGAAACCTCATTTTTCAGAGCTTATCCTGTCACAATGGAAAATGTTCAGGTTTCCATATTTGAATGAATACTATAAAGTGATTATTCCCTTGCTATTACTGAACGAAGCTCTGCTGGTGCTTTGTCAGAGTGTGATGGTTATCATAAAACTGCATAAGTCACTTCAGTGTTGCCGTTGAACTGCATTACATCTCTCCACTCATTACCATAACATCAACACCTTATAACTCTGCTGCAAACAGGGTATAAGACATCCCTCCCTTTCTGCCTGTGAGGTCAAAGGAACCTTCCAGAAAATTTGAAAATTGTAATTGTCCTTTTTTTCTAGGCATCTTTGCAATTAAGTTTCTAATGGGGTATTTCAGGGAAGGGATTCCTTCAGGTCTTTATATACTCCTAACCCCTGTCAAAACTAATACAAGTTTGCCAGGAGGGGAGGTTGACATGATGAAGTCCCACCAAATCAGGATTAGGTCCAGTTTGTAAGTTCCTGATTAAGTGTTATACCATATATAGTAACAGTGACAGTTCAACCCACTGGGTTCATAAGCATAGAACTCTTGATGCCACACCTACCAATGAAGCGACTAACTTGCTAGTCACACGAGGTAGTGTAAAAGCAAGCAGCTATCCAGATCCAGTAGCTGCAATGCAATACGGGGCCTCCCAAAATAAATAAATATGAAATCCAGTGGCAGCAGCAGAGTCTGACGGTGTGGTTTCACCAGAGAAAATGGCTGGAGAACAATCATTAGAAAAGGGCCCGCAGAAAGATATACTATTTATTGCTGATGCAAGATGGGGCCCTCCAATGTGATTCTCCAGATGCTGCCTAATGTTGACCCCACCCTTTTTCTCCCCTCTTTTCAGGTTGGAAAGGCACAAAAAAAGAGCAAAAATATTATACGACTTGCAAAAGGTTGAGGAAACTACTGTTGGGATTGCGATTCTTGTCAAGTAAGTGAAATACATGCGTCCACCTAACGTGGCATTATGTTATCATTTATCGTGCTAATCATTATTGCGATTTTGTTGGGTGTTCACGTGTTACTTGTGAAGGCTTAAACTAACACTTGGGTGGAATGTTAAGGAACTGGTTAGAATTATCATTTTTTTCTTATTGCCACCAAAAATGGTGCTAAATTTAGAGTTATGACACCGGGGCATGTGGTGATCAGCAGCTAACTGCCAAGCATCTGCTGGTTGTGAGCTAGCATGCGTAGGGTAGATCTGGACTGATGTGAGCATTACGGGCCACAATTCTTGAGGAAACAAACAAAAGGAGCAAGACACGACATGCCTGGTGGTTAGGATGTAAAGCATATTTTCTCATATTTTTGTTCGGACACTTGGCACTCAGTGGTTGGTTGAATGCTAAGCTACACCTAGACCTAACTAACCTTAGGGTGGTTGGGCTCTCTTGGAAGGTCTAGATACATGCATGTTACTGCTCACAAGTGCACAGTGGCAGTTAAGTCAATGTCACATGCGTGCTTAGTTGCATGTTATAATGATGTGGTGAAAACAATGTTTATGAGGATCGCTATATAAGTAACCAGATGCTACAGTGCTCAGATAAGTTCAATATACATTTGTCAGTAAAACTTTAGAAGATTTTTAAACGAAAACTTTAGAAGATTGATTACATGCAATCTAGGATTATAGTCCCCTCTCGGTGTAGACTGAACAAATTTGCTTTAAACATATATGACATTTTCAGGTTTGTCCTATGATTTTAGGATTTGTGCACCCTACAACACAAGTCCTGAATTAATAGCAAACATCCTCTGTTATTGACTAGGAAATTCTTTATATCTACAGTATATAACACACACTTGTCCATTGGATTTGTGAATATTGCATGGAATTAAAACAGGTACAGTCAGACAGATGTAGTAGTTTATAGGTTTGGTATTTCTTAAATCTTCTTTGACAAATGGTAGATTTCCTCGTGTTTATGTAATTTATTCCTTCTTTTAGGCCTATCAGAAACAGGCACAAAAGGACATATATCGGTAATAACCCGGGAAGAGGAACAAAATCTAGCTAACAGATGCACACCATCAAGCATTCAACTCATCACTTATCATTCCATTGACCTACCAAAAGAAAATAAACGTGACCTCCTACAATTCTTTGCTAAAAATCATTAACAAATAATTAAACAATTCAATTTTTTCAAGCACAAGTAGTAGTTTCATAAACGAAAAAAGCAAACAACAAAGTCTTTACATGGATCATATTGGCCGCGGCAGAAAGTGCCTACATGCTTGGAAACTTTTTGCCATTGGACAACATGTCGCCTCCTATACTGTACAACAGCTAGCTGCCATTGAGTCAATAATAAAAGTGATAGCCGGTTATATATACGAACACGAGAACCATAGAAAGTGGGGGCAATGATAGATATCCTGTCAGGTAATGCTGCGCTAAACTAGATTGGGATGTTGGGTTAGTAGAATACAAAAGACACCGCGTATGTGTGTAGTGGTGGACCAAAAGTGTATATGAAGCTGCAGGATGATTTACACCGGAGTTTTGCATTATGCAATGTCAGTGGTGGACATTGGGCATATTTTTCGAGCTCGTGTTTGAAGAAAATGCATGCATGGTCCCAACTGTTCCTCGTAGCATGAGTGCACTCAAAAGGGGGAGAAAATGAAGCTCGAGTGGTCGTGCAACGGTGCAAAGGGAGTACCACTTTGCACACTGATTGGAAACCCTTTGCAGTTGTGCTGTATAACACTATATATCTAAGCCAGGTATGTACAATTCTTGCGTATTCACGTGTAGTATAAATTTATATATCATATATATTTTTGTGTATTAATATTGCACAGTTATTGGAATTTGCAAATTTGTATAGATAGCAGCTTTAATTAAGACACATATACTGTAATGTCCATGTAATACTTGTCCTAAACCAAAAAGGAAAAAAGAGAACATTTATCGAAATTCGTGATGTGATAGTCATGTAATGCATGGTTGTCGGTCAGAGCACATAGTGTCCAATGTACAGTGGGCGGGAAAAGGATGATTGGTTGTGTCGGTGGCGAACTGGCGATCGATCCATGCATGGGGAATACACAAGCGCAACAACCGGTATCGCCCCGACGTGATTACGGGGATGGCGACGACGCGATGGAACTCTTCATCTATCGTGTAATCATCACCAAACAGACATGTAGGGATCGGAGTACCAGGGATACAGGTCCCGGTACAACGCTGTGCGATTGGCGTGTAGGCAATCCTCCTGGTGTATGATGATTGGCAGCCAGACAGGGACGTATGTATACTGTATATTGTACTAATTTATTATGTACAGTACATATATATAATTTGTCGACATGATTGTCTGCCCAAGAGGGAGATCGAGTTGAGTTGTTTGCAATGTTTGAACGCGTTTGGTTTTCTGTGTGAAAATTTTTTCACTCAGGGAATCTTGTATGTATGGAGTACTAAATAAAATCTATTTGCAACAAATTATTTCACAGATGAGTGCAACTTTGCGCAATGAATGTAACGAGTCTAATTAATTCATAATTTGCTACAGTGATGCTACAGTAACGACATCCTCTAGTTATGGGGTAAAGGTCTCATTGGATTCATCTCACGAATTAGTCAGCGGGTTGTGGAGGAAGTTTTGTAAAGCGATTTTATTTAATATCCCTAATTAACCGTCGTGTGTTTCAGTGAAACAACCAAACACTAGCATTAATTTACATTCCATCAAGGAATGTGTCTGGAAAAAAAGTCAAAATGACAAATAATTTGGAACAGATGGGGTGGTTACACTCATTAATTGCAATAGCAGCTAGCTAGATGGCTCTTTAAATTGGAATGGAAATTGCAAGTGTACCAGTTTCGGAACCGAAGGGATAGATCACGGACGGGACGTACGTGGCGTTTATTCCAGTGGGGTCATGTGTGTGCATCCGGGCAGGCATCGGCGGCCGATTGAAAAGGATACAATACGCCCAATTATATTCCATGCACGCACATATATAAATATCTGCGACGACGATGGAGATCTCCATGCATGCATGCATATATGCATGGACCGGGACGTCGATCGGCCGGAAAACCTGAATTATTGAGCCATCAAGCTTAAGCACACGCAGGCATGCAGTACGTGTACGTGGTGCGAGGTCACGCGTAGCCACTGCACGCACGTCATCAGCACGCGGAAGCCATGGAGAGCGAGCTGATCGAGCTGATGGCGAGGCGTGGCCGCGCGCACCGCACGCCTGTTTGCGTGTTAGGTCTGACGTCCCCATTGTAGTATTGGGGGCCTGAAAGCTCCAACGACGACGGCCGCGAGCACGCCCATCATCGTCGAGCCTGCTGTGCTGTTGCATTGTGCGCCTGCTGTGTGCAGCCAGCTACGTGCGTGCTAGCAGCTAGCGGCGATCAGTGCGTGGCAACTAACTCCATCGATCACTCCACAACCGGCGGCCGCTATACGTACGCACATTGCGAATGCATATGCAAATGCTAAATCTACAATTAATTAATTGCATCTATTTGAGCGTACAAGTTTGAATTAAAGTTGGGATTTTGGCGAGGCTGCAAATGCAAATAGTAAGCTAAGTGATCAGCTTCAGTTTGCAGAGGTTAAAAAGGACTACTTGAGGCAAAAGCTTATTGGTTTTAATAGGGAAAAAGGATCACCGTGTGTGTGGAAGCGACACTACTGCATGCAAATTAAAGGGGCTACTAGAGGACACCTGAGAACGGCTAAAAGATGAGCTAGTAGTGGGGTGAGCCTCTGCGATCGACCTCCTTTTGTTCACTGTTTCGTGATGATATTTTCAGTTTACTAAGATTCTTTTTACTTTACGCGTCTGTATAACAGCATTATTCGATACTACAAAAAGTTTGTTTATCCTCAATATTTATGTGGCCACACAAAATGATAATCCGTATTTTATTTTATTGTGTTCTTATTATTAAGAGATCGTATAATAATCTTTTGATTTTTTTTTGAAGTCATTTTAATTTTGATGTGTGAAGGGTAACAAAATAAGGGTATTATAGTGTCATTTCATTCACTCTATAAATTGTTAGGCATATGCATGCAGTGGCACTATACCGATCGGAAATTAATGGAATCAAAATTTCATTTGCATATGCAAAAGTGCATGGTTGCCCCTGCTTAATAAATTGCAGAATCTTATGCATGCATGTGCACTTCTTCTAAAGGACACCTGTATATTCATCAGCTTATTATTTATTAATGGCCTTTGAGTTCGGATTAAACTAACTTGTTATTAGTTGGATGAAAGTAGAAAAGACACCATGAAAAGTGCGCAAAGTGTTCGAATACAAATGATGACGCGCCTTCGTTTTTCAATCTGTAGCTAAATTTTAAGACTAGGCCGATAGAACGGCTGGCGCATCGTCAAAACCTTTTGCTTTCCAAAGAATATATATGTAGGTGTACATATACTACTAGGGTAACAACTGCACTAGCACAAAACAAAACTATATGCCAACAAATTAAATGCATGTACACATACCTACACTACTGAGACCAGAAAAAGCCAAGGCCAATATTTAACAAAAGGCAGCAAAGTGTTATGAAAAGAGGAGGTGAAAAAGAGATGAAAGCAAAGACAAAGTTGAACGATCGAGCCGCCTAGCTACTAGAAGATGTCTAAAACGAAAAACAAATTGAGGCCCTATACATGCATGGCTCACCTACCGCTCTAGATAGACTAAATTTAGAGTGTGTAGTGAAAGTGTACGTAGGAAGATCCAAAGATACTGACTGAATAAATAAAATTTGGAGTAGCTTTTGTCACCTAACTGAAAGTTGTATTTTGACATCACACATATGGTTTTAATATGTAATAAGATCAAAGGATGACATACTGTGTACAATTAGTAGAGTGCTATTTCAATATAATTTTAATTTAATGCAAGTCGAAGGTGAGGTAACATATACGTTAAGGATATGAAAAGTTATAAATTTTATACAAGGTCTTGGAGATAGGATTGGTCTCTGCTCTCTAATGCAACTTGTCCTTTAGATGCAATCTTATGAAATATTTCTTGCGATAAGCCTGAATTACAAAACATCTATGGTACTTCAAGTAAAAACTACAATAGCATGGCACAATCATTAATTCTAGAATCAATTACTTGCTTTGGTTGGAGTTTGTATATAAAATGTTTGTTGACTTTTTTTTGCATCTATTAGTTTGAACATAGAGATTATTAGTGTTCATGTATTACATCTGGCAAATCCTAAACATAGTACAACTAATTTCAGGATAGTATATTAGAATATATAAATATCAATGATGTTTTTCTAAGTGAATTTTTAAGAGCAAAACCAACAACTATCCACTAGGAAATGAAGAATTTAAAATGTCAATTTCTTATAATATGCATAGGTTACAATTAAGAGGCATGGCTACCGCTTCAATTTTTTTTTTCTACTCATATGCATGCCCATGCATGCATTATTGAACGTCCAAAAGTATATTTGACTCAACAAATTAAATGAATTTATTAACTAAGTGTTAGACAAAAACATCGCCATCTTGAGTTCTCCCTCATGCTCCCTTCAAATTTAAATCTTACACGCACAGAGCCTGTAAAATTTTTAAACAGAAAACTAAATTTAGGACGCCGGAGTGCTCTAGTGCTCTACATATATGCACCTACTTTCCTAGAAAGCGAAGGGCAGTACAATGTAGGGCTAAGGAATCACTTGATCCTCTTTTTACAAAAATCGGTGCAGAAAGCACCAGTTTGGATTCCTCCAGCACTATGATGATCCGATTGAATTAACTTCGTCTAACGTACTGTAGGCACGTGAATTCCCAGAGTATACATGCATGGTGGTTTATCTCATGCACACTTGCTTTTTAGTTTTTATTACTAGACCATCAAGCACATCTTTTTTCAGTACATTTATTTCAGTAATTGTGCCATTTCCCTTTTCCTTCCAGCTAGACTATATGATCGCGAAAACCACACCACCATAGACGATGGAACACAAAATACAAATCAACTCATCTGATTTTAGGTAGATATTAATTGTTTCATATGTATTGTATAGAGGGTTTATATTTTTACACGTACGCATGCCGGCCGACTTGTGTATTCAGGTTGATGTATGTAGCAAATACTTGCTAGAAACTCAATGTCTTGGTATGTGACGTTTTCTTTGTCTTCTGCAATTGGCTCCATATTGTTGTGCAGAGGTGATGCTCCACAAATTGTTCCCTGATGCCACTGCTACTACTTCAACTAACAACCACCACACATGCAGCACCGACAGTCTCCAGTTTTTTGCAGCAACTGTTAGCTTGGGCATATTGACCTGTTCTAGCTTTATTTTGACTGGATAGATCATAGATGTGCAAAACTGATTATCACCTTGGCATCATTCAAATTAAAGTGTTGTTTGGTATTTATGGGCTGGGATTTTCAGTTAACAGGAGATAAATATTCAGAAAAGAAGGAGAATCTCCCATATGTAGTTTTCATGGATCGAAAATACTAATGTGCCCTAGACTCCTCATACTGTGGTGTGGTGCAGGATCTCCTTGGTGGTATTAAGCTATAGTGGGTTAGGCTCTGTTCGGCAGATCTTCAGCAAATTTGTTCATCAGATCTTTCACTGAATGAACGAAGCCGAGTAATATCCCCGAGTAATCGATAAGTTAATATCTATTTTCTCGGGTGAACAAGGATAGGTGGTAATCTCCACAAAATCTAAACAGATTATTAACCTCTTTAATTTGCACCTAATTTTACCAGCTCATTCAATTCAATGGGGAGAGGGAAAAAATCTTGCTAGCTAGGTTTGCTAGAGCTATCACCCCCTCCTGAGATTGGAATTGGAAGATAGCAACTGTTTGTATATATTTGCCTGCAGGTAGCATGCATGGCAGGTCCACAACCACAGGCCTGGCCGACCGGCATGGTTGCAGCAAGGATCCAGAGCACCATTATGATGACATCTTCCTCCACACACAGAAACACAATTATAGAGAGAGGGGTTTGCTTCCTAGTCATGGCAGGGGCAGGCATGCATATATTCCACACAGGCATGCAAAAGCACTACACGTTGTGGTGCATATAGGATGGTGCATGACTTTCACTGGATTAGGTGAGACATGGCCCCCTTTTTTCTCTCTTTGGGTGGATAGCAGTAATATCTTCAAGTAAACTCAACACCACCCTCACACTTCCTCAAGTACTAATTTCCTTCAAGGACAGGGTTTCTTGGGCCCTTCCTTTTCAGGTAAAATTTGTGAGCAAGTTAAAGCTTTTTTTGATCCCATCATGCTTGGACAATATATGCATACATGTGTAAACCTAAGATAGGTGCCTATATAGCAGCTGGCAACTATATATACACACACAAATTGAACTTTGAGCTTAAATTAACCATGCATGTAATATACCTGGACTTTTGAAAATATGGTATAGTGTGTATTTCCTATTAGTATGCACTACTGCACGTACGTCGACAGATCTCCAGACCAGGGAGGAGAGAGAAACCAAACTAACCAATTAACAAGGCACCTTAATTAGTCAGCCACAAAAACATGCATTAAGCTTAGTTTGATGGGAGAGAATATAGAGAGAGAGGTGTGTAGAGAGAGAATGTAGAGCCCTTAATCATGGGGTCCGGCCCGGGAGGGCGCCTGATGTAACAGGCGAGACGCACACCCCTCACCTACACCATTTGTCACAACAACAACAAAGACCTATGGGATGGGAACCTCGACATCTAAACTACTGTCCGTAGCTCTAAAGCTCCTTTCACCTACCAATATTTGGCGCTGCAGGTAAAGGCACTCGCTCACCCTCTCCCTCTCTACAATGGAGAAGGGGAAAGAGAAAGCGCAAGAGACTAGATGTTAGATTCAGATGCATATATGCCATTTGGCGGGCGTGATTCGAAGTAACTTGCTGTTCCCGGCCCTTGTTTCTGCCCTCCTACCTGTCACCTCGATCATCCTCCTCCAAACTTGTTCTCTAGTGCTTTTTCTAAAGTAAGCAACTAAGCATATATCGCAGCGCTGTCAAACTATATTCAATGGGTAAAAAATGCAATTATTTCATTAAGAAGTTTATAGATATATATATTTTTTTGTTCAACAAGTCTTTTTTCTTTAAGAAGTTTCTGACTAATTAACACTCACTCACAAGCTTGCTTGCCCGCGTGCGGTGGTCCAAATGTTGCGGAATTTGGCAAGGAAGCCTACTCGCTGCTATATTTCTAGCGTGTTTTTCATCTTTTCAGCTTAAAATTTGATCGCGTGACAGCTTAACTGCTTCAATTTTGGCTTTCTCGTCTTAATCCAATTAAATTAATTTTTTTGTCACACTGAGACCATCTCAATTTACAAGCTTAGAACTTGTTATGATGTGATCCTCGTGAAAAGCTCTAGTAATGAAGGTTAAGTTGTTTAATTTAAAGAAGAATAAGCAAGCACAACAATTGAACCATTTCACAAAAAAAAAACAAATATGCAGCACATATATATGGAAAATCAAGAATGGGAAAGTAATAGTAAATATATAAGTAGAGCAACCAAAAAAATATATAAAAGCACGGCAACATGGGGGAGGCGACATGCATGCCATACCTGTGAATCGTCGTCAAGCCCGAGCTTGTTAACCAGGTACCTCATCACTACACTAACTGTCATCCTCCCGTCTCTGCTGCCGCCCATCAACACCCACAGCAGGTCAATGTGGCATGATCAAACAGCACAGATTAATCAAAGGAGCAAAATAAATCAGAACTTAAATTATTAACACAAAGGAATTATATAAGCAATATAAAGTCTTCATCGTCGGCGCGTCGATAATTCTAATTAGAAGAGGTAGAGCGAGAGAGGGAGGGATCATATCCAAAGGTATTAGGTGGTGCAAGGGAGGGAGACGCACATGGAGATCGATCTAGAGGAGGATCGAGTTGAGATGCTAACCTAACCCTCAGGTAGCTCCTTGGAATCTGCGGCAATGGCGGCTCCCTCCTCCTGCATGGATCAGCGGCAACAGCATGAGCTAACCACCCACCCACATTGCCCGGAAGAGTCGCTCGCGGCATGTCGTACTCACTGGTTCTGCGCCGCGCGGAGCAGGAACCACGTGCCGGCCTCGTGGGCGGGCGGTGGCGGCGCCGCCGCCACCATTGCCCCCACCGCCGCTGGCGGGACCGAGGACGACGAAGGCCCCGGCTGTAGAGAGAGCCGCAGCAGCTGTGGCGGCGGCGGGAGCGCGGGTCCCGGCTGCTGTACTGACGTTGAGGGACCCGCCTCATCGGTTCTTTGTCGTTTCCGCCGCGAGGAGGACGACGACGGCAGCGGCGGCGACGTCGAGGACGGGCCGATCCCGAGCTGCAGCCAGGAGGAGCCGGCGTCGCTGCCGGTGCTGCTGCTGGTGCTGGCTTCCTGCTGCTGGACGGCGGCGTCGCGTGGGGGCTGCGGCGGCTGCGGTGGCGGCGCTATCTCCGGCTGGTCAGGCTGCTCCTGCTGCTGCGGCGCGGCGGTGTCGTCCTTGCTGGTGCTCTGCCGGTGCGGGTGGGAGGGGTCCTGTGCCATGGGCCTCAGGACGCTGCTAGTACGGCGGGGACGACCACTACACGGCGGCGGCGGCGGCGGCGGCGACGACGACGGCAATTGTTGGTTTTGTTGGTTGCGGCTTCTGCTGAGGCGAACGGTGACGGCGGCCGGCCCATGGGCGTGGCGGTGCGGCCGGAGCAACGTCACCATCCTCTCATGCCTCCTACTCTCTGGTGGCGTTGCGCCGCGCCGCGGCCGACACCATGGGAGAGCGCGCGCGAGCGCAGGCCGGAGCGAGCAGGAGGAGCAGGAGGAGAAGAATGTTCAAGGGGGCAGGGGTGCCTTTCATATAAGGTAGACAATGCAAGCTAGAATGCGAGTGCTTGTGCAGCTGGAGGAGTAGAGAGAAGGTAAGCTGTCATGGGCGTGCGCACAGTGCCCAACTTTGATCTTTGTGGGGGATGGATGGATGGACGGGTGGATGCACTACGAGACATTACATGCGCCAATTCTTTAATTTTTTTAATTTCTTGCCCTCCGATCCGGTGTGGAAAAGCAGGCAGCAGCAGGCGCTTGTTGCTGAGGTCATCACATGCCATGCGCTCACTAAGTTTACGGTTAGCTTAAGTGAGCCAGCAGCCGTACACTGATGCTGCTGCTTGTGTTTGTGTGTGTCACTTACTGCTTAACCTTTCCGAGCCTTTGCAGGTGCTCTTGTCCTCTTGCTGTTATTTTTATTATACATGGATGGAAACGCACGAGCTGCAAGTAGCGACGGATCTGATCGGATCGGAGGTGCTGCCACTGCACAGGATCGGAGAGGCCAATTATACACTCAAAACCTTAATTGGGGTATTATAATATTATTAGGAGGATCCAAAAAGAATCCAATATCCATATGCATAACTAGCTAGAAATGCAATATATCTATGTAATCTACACGAATCTATGTAGTATAATTAGCATGTGTGCTAGTATTTCTTTAAAAAAACATAGAGATGATTTTTTTTTAACGAACAGACACAAAATAGTGCCTATTTTGAGAATTTAATATGACTATTTTTTCAGTAGTCGGTGACGTGCATGGTCGTCGAAAAGCAAGATATGAGATTCGCGGCTAAATTAAAGATAGATGCTCATTTGCATTACAACGTGCGTGCTAACCATAATCCAAGTGCCACGCCCACCTGCACCAAACGCTTAATAATACGTGCACGATTATATGCGAAACAAGGCGGCCGGGAACCGAGGCATCGGGTGGAGCCCCCACAATATTCCTTGCTTCCCTTGCAGCACCTCCCTCCCACGCACTGTCCACTGATGCGTCGGCGATAGCTAAGCCATTAGCTCCGATCCATCCATCCATCCATCCATCCATCGGCAACAGTTTAGATAGCACGCAGGCAGAACAAGGTTGATTGCATTGCTCATCAACCGATCGAGATGTTCGACCCATCTCAGCTTAGTTTCTAATAACCATGCATTGCATGAGAATCAGGAGACCTACTGTCTTGTCTAGTTACTGTACCACTGTACGTGTTTCATATTACTGTGTTTTTTTTATGCTTGGTTCTTCAGAAACTGCCGCTGGGAAAGGGGGTTATGGCCCACCATGACCATGAATATGTGATATGCATATTGCACACCAATGTCGGAATTGCAATTTTTGGTAGACACGGTAGTTGTTCCAATATTGGAGTAGTGATTGTGTGAATAGTAGTGAATTCGAGTGTAATGGAAGGAACCGAAGGGAAAATTAGTTCATTTATATTTTCCTTCATTCCACTACGGTCCTCTTCTATAGTTCGGTGGGAGAATGTTTCTGCCACGAGTTCTGACCATGCGAATATGCACGCATCCTCAGCATTTTTTTAGCTTGTCACTCGAATAATTCTCTTAATTTGATTTTAAATGAAAGATTGATTAACTTTATTTGCATGAAAGTGACTTACACTTTGCATCCGAGGGAGTGAGAACTAATGACTCTCAGAGAGAAGATATATATGTAATTAGGTATAAAATCAACGTTCTAGTGAGGTACAAGTTGCCTGAGCATGTATGAGCTCCACATGATGTACTTGCATTGAGAGCTAGCTGAGGCTGCCTGCAGTAGTGGAGGTACGTGCGCAAGTCCGCCGTGACGTCCCTGTCACGTCAATTTCACCAACTATATCAGAGCTGAATCCGCATCAAAGTACAGTCTAGCTCATATATTGTCTAGCTACGTTGCATGCATATAATGATATTCCTCGATTTCAATACTTCACCACCGGTTGGTTCATTCGATCGATCAGTACTGCATCAAGCTAGAAACACCCTTAATTGTGTTGTTTTTCACTTTGAATGATTGCCATGTGGACAGCTCTAAAGTACATTGCCTCTTCAATTCTTCGTTAAGTTGACACACAAACGCATGTGGATGGTTTAACTCCAGGTTGTTTTCAGGAGAGAGAGGATACAAATGTTTCTATGATCCGAATGGTAATTTGATTCAATAAACATTATTAGTGAAAGTGGAGAGACATTATGAATGAAATAGTTTGGAAAAGCTATCCCTCACTCACTCGGGTGATTAATTTAATTTGAAGCCGCTTCTCACTGGCTAAAAGCTGGATTTGAGCTCCGGCAAGTAGCTCGATCTGGCGATATTAGAGGGTTCGAGCTTTATGATAGGAACTCATCGGCTTCCAGGGAGCTCAAGAGGGAAGGCCCCGCGGAGGTGGTGAGCGTGGAGTGATGAGGCACGACTGTGCGAGGGCGTCGGGTGGAGGAGGCTGCGACCGCACACAGTGCTAGTCCTAGTATTTTGAGGGCTCTCGGCAATTTGTCACGACGTTCTCAGACTCTAGACCTCATATTCTTATATAAAATATTATAATATATATTTTTTTCTTTCAAAGTGAAAACAAATGTTTTCTCAACTACAAATATTTTTAGGTAACATTTTTAAATTCTAACGCCTAATTTTTTTTAAAAAAACACGATGACATGAAAACTAAAATAGAATTATGAGATATTAAGAGAATACAAATAACTAAATTAAATTGATCATGAGCCGCACAAGCGTCGTGGCCTAGTGGGAAAAAAGAGTTGGCTGTCGGACGTTGGCTCCCTTGGCCCTTTGGGCTGCCGACCTCCTGATAGACATACACCCATGTATACGTACCTATACATATATGGGCTTAGGCCCCTCCGCGGCTTGGGCCCTCGACTGTCGCACCCGATACCCTCCCCTTAGGGTCGGCCCTGACGGGGGCTCCTATATGGCTACCGGAAGGTGAATAAGGGTATGAAATTCCAGCCCACCAAAGCCCATCTAAATGTATGTTTTTATTTTCCCACCAGCCCACGTCATGACTATTAAATTAAAAATATACCAACATTTTTCAAAAATGTTACAATATTTTTTCTTCAACATTTCTAGTCATTTTTCGTCAACATTTTACAAAATGTTGCAATATTTTTTGGACCAACATTTTTTTAATCAACATTTTTTTGGCTTCTTCCAACATTTTTAAAAAATGTTACAACATTTTTAAGAAATGTTGGTTTCGACAACTATTTTTTTCAACATTTTGCAAAATGCTGCAACATTTTTTTAGAAATGTTGGACTACAATTTCTGAAAAAAATCAACATCTTCTTCTCCATCTCCGGCACGGTGGCTCGCGGGCGCGGAAGGCCGGCCGCAGCCGCGGGCGCGCGGAGCCCCGGCGGCGACGGCTGGTCGCAAGCAGGGCACGCGCACGAGCAGGGGGGCACGGGGGAGGTCGGCGGCGGGCAGGGAGAGGGAGGGAGGAGGAAGAAGGAGTATGAGAGAGTAGTGTTTGGTTGTTATATGGACCGTAGTGACTGTTGTTGGGTTTATTGTTCATATTGATTCTATCTCCTGGAAGATATATAGGATTCCTGGGCCCTGATCGCACGCATCCATGAAACCGCAAGGGTCGTCTCTAATACCAATTGTAACGTCCTGCTCTCGGGTTCGGGCCTGCATACACCTGACAACTTTTTAAGGCTTTAAGAATTCTCTCACAGACCAACAAGTATTTTCTGCGCATTTGTTCCTGCTAATGTGCACCATACCAATTGTAACGTCCCGCCTCCGAGGCCGAGCCCGCTTACACCTGGCAGTTCTTTAGAACCTTACGAGTTATGAATCCCCTCACATACCAACACAAGTCTTTATGTGCACTTTATCTCCACTCATGCGGACCTGGGTAGAACTTCTCGGTCAGTCATCCATCCCAAAATTGTTACAGACTAAGCATGCTTAACCTCGAAGTTCTTTCGAGATGAGCTTTCCAAATAAAAAAAGTTACAACTTGTTGAAATGAGTATTCTACTATTCTAATTAATCATATTAAGCTCTGGGTCAGGATGTCACAACTGGGGCGAGGACGACGATGGCAACGACATTGGTGGTGATGAAAGGGGTAGGAAGGCAACTTCTATAGGTAGATTAGGGTCTTATTGGAGCACCACCGAAGGTTAATCGAACTTTTTATTAAAGAAAAAAAATCTATTTTTGACCATCCAACTATTGACTCAGTTTGGTTTCGACCATCGAACCGCAAAACCAGATATCTTTGGCCACCGAACTCTTAAAACTGTTCAGATTTGACCATCGGGTGGTTTTGCTGGGTGGTTTTGGTGACGTGGATGCCACCCCTTTCCCCTCTCCCTCTCCCTCTCTTTCTTCTCTCCTATCCCTCTTCTCTCACCTCGTGCATCAGCCGCCGCCCTCCCCGCGCCTCACCTACACTGGCCACCACCCTCACCCACGCCTCACCTATGTCAGTTGCCGCCCTTCCCCAACTCCTCACCTATGCCAGCCGTCGGCCTCCACCTACACCTCCCCTATACCAGCTACCGTCGGAGCCCCCACTACAAGACCGACTCAAGCTTCATGCGGCGGTGACACTGTGGTGGGTGAATGACAACGACGACTTGCGCAACAGATGGGCCTCGACATCATAGAGGGCTTACTGATGCTCTCATGCTTCTCTGGCATCGGGTCCGTTCGAATCGAGCCGGTCATACGGCGACGGTGCCTTGCTTCGGTGGTCGATGGGTACGAAGGTCGCGAGGATGCAAGGAAGCTCCACAAATGTGGACTCTGTATGCACGAAGATGGAAGCCATGCAAGTGAGAGCTAGTAGCGTCAATGACGCCAAGGAGCTGCTCCTGTGGCCGCAGGGGCAACGTTGATGCGCGGGGACAACTAGAGGGAGGGAGGCCGACCAAAGTAGGAGAGGAAAGCTGGCATTGGGGAAGTGCGACGATGACCGGAGTGGGGAGGGAGGTTGGCTAGAGTGGGGGAAGCCAGTGCGCGGGGTGGGGGGAGTGGGGGGAGGGAGGCCGGACGCGAAGAGAAGAAACAGAGAGAAGAGAGAGAACATTGTTGATGAGTAGGCCCACCACCGCATAGGGTCCACGTCAGCAAAATCACTCACCGAAACCACACGACGGGAAACAATGAATGGTTTAAAGAGTTAGATGACCAAAGATATCTGCTTTTTGCGGTTCGGTGATCAAAATCAGAAAGAGACGATAGTTTGATGGTCAAAAATAAAATTTTCCTTCACTTAATAAATCCAAAGTTTGAAAGTTGAGCCGAAATCCAATCTAAACTATTACTACCTCCATCCTTCTATATATGACGTTTAATACAACCTAATTAGTTCAAAAATGAACTAAATTACTTGTCCTGAGCGTCATAAATTTAAGACGGAGGGAGTATTCATAGTTTAATATATCAAATAAAAAGGTTTAGCCTAAAGATTAAAGTTTTAGTTTGTGCACCTATAAAGTTTTAAGTGAATTAAAAGAACACATTGAGTAATCTCAATTTAGATGGGGGCAAATGGAGTATTAATTGTAGTTTTGTCTCTATTAAATAGCTGCTAACTAAGCAAAATGTTGATGTGGTAGTCTAATTAATGAGAAAAAGGTGAAAAATACAAGAAACCATTTCTTGTGAGAGGAATCATATCTTTCCCCGTGACAGGTAACAAGAAATAAAGATTTTGGCATTAAAAAAACTGATAATTTTATGCAACACGTGAGACATGACTGTCCATGTTTAGGTGGAAGTCCCATAAGAAAGATGACAGGAGAGAGAAACAAATAAATAAAGGGTAATACTATTTATTAGAGAAAAAATATGTATTGCATTGTTTAAGGCTAGTCTTAATAGGAGTTTCATGAAAGATTTAATAGGTATTAATTATCATGTCGCATCACTAATTTTACTTATGTGGTAAGACATTTATGAGAGAGGAAGAAGAGAACTAAAACTTTCTTGTTGACGTAGGTGAGTAGTTTGGCAACGTATCGTATGCAAATCAGCTTCGTGTGCAACCTATGCAAACTCCA
Organism: Cenchrus fungigraminus; assembly: GCA_036936925.1. Lineage (NCBI taxonomy): Eukaryota > Viridiplantae > Streptophyta > Magnoliopsida > Poales > Poaceae > Cenchrus > Cenchrus fungigraminus. The sequence continues at coordinate 27,465,959 of CM072774.1, read as the reverse complement.
ACCACAATCGCAGGATCTCCATCCGATGACAGATTGAGAGGTGGGACATTTTATCACGTAAACCCTCCCACAAGTATCTTTACTAATCACAATCTATCTAAAAACCCCTTGCAGAAAACGCTCCGGAATGGTGTTATCCCTCAGTTCCGTTTTTTTCCTCCCGCCTCGAATCGACGCTGTCGCCGGACGAAACTCCGCCGCTGGCCAGGACTCGCGCCGCGATGACTCCGTCGCCAGGACCTCGACATCCTCCTCGCGCCACTAGGACGGACTGCGCCCTCAGCCAGAGCTCCCAGTCCGGGCCACGTCGCCGTCCGCAACGCCGACGGCGGCCGAAGATTGGCAGGCCTACACCGGCGCCCTCCCTGGCCCGTCGAGGTCCTGGCGGTGAGGAGTCCTGGCGGCGGAGTCCTGGCTAGCGGCGGAGTCCTTCAAAAGGAGTCCTGGTGGCGCGAGTTCCGTCCGGCGGCGGCATCGATTTGAGTCGGTAGGGGGAAAAAATGGAACGGAGGAATACCAGCGTTCCGAGGCGCCTTTTGCAGGGTTTTTTATAGGTTGTCATTAGTAAAGGTAATTGTGAGAGGGTTAAAGTGATAAAATGTCCTACCTCTCAATCTGGCCATCGGATGAAGATCCTACGATTGTGATTGGAGTTTACATAGGTTGCACACGAAACTGGTTTGCATAAGATACGTTGTCGAGTAGTTTTTATCATTAGTACTGCCCGATAAACTCCCTCAAATCTCTTGCGCAGTGGTTATTCCGCTGCCGGAATTCAAATCTGCCATCTGTTGTCATTCTTACCGTTGACTTGCGTAACCAAAAGAAATCGAAAAAAGGCTGCGGTTTACGGAGTATTTCATCCGTACTGTCCACACCCCAAAAGGCCAAAAGCTATCCGAGCACCGAGCCACCGACACGCCTACAGCGCTACCTGACGGGGACCCGCCGGCGGGCAGCCGCGCCGCGATCCCCGGCTCCCCGCACCCCGCCCATCCCTTCCCCAACTGCCCTCTGTGAAACCCCTGCAACCTCTGGAGCTCCGCGACCGCCGGCCGCCATCCCTGAATTATTGGGGGGCATTCTGAGCCGCCGGAACCGTTCGGGCTGTGCAGGTGAAAAAAGCTCCGATCTTTATTGCTATGAAATGTTAATTAGCCTCGTGATATTGGGAAATATGTTGTATATTGTGCGGTGAGTACTATTTGGGAGCCAAAGCGTCCTGATCTGTAGAACAAAGGGCCAAACTCTCTCTTTTTTAGGCTAAAGGAATGGGGGGCCAGATTCGATCCCATGATTTTGTCAGTCTGATTGGAATGGCACCGTATCCTGCCTTGGTTCGTCGGAATAAAAGTGTTTCTATACCGTAGAAAATGCAGAGTAATGATTAGTATGGAATCATTTCTTCAATCGTTGTTTCACATGCTGAGGAGGAATTTATTATTTATAATAAGCCCGGTACTAAGGTTGGGTGTCTCACTGTCTCTACAGCGGCATTGCACGTGGTGTATGTCTTTTCTTTTCCCTGCTAATGCGTATCAGCGGTTAATCGCAGCTCTAATTGGTTTTGATGTCAACGAGCAAGGTTGTGTGAGTGGAACTGGAAACAGGGGAGAGATTGTCATCCATAACTAGTTCATGCCATGAAGGAGTCCACTGTCTACAAGACAGTATAGGTAGAATTGGTGGTCAATTTCAGCCCCAGAGCTGAATTCTGTGCACTTTTGTTGCATCAGGCTGATACCCAGCAAATTCAGGAACAAACGGCTATTTTAATTTCTTACTGTTTTGCTATCATAGAGTTTGTAGCATAATAATCAATACATACTCTTACCTTTGTTGTATTATGCGTGCTTGTAGCCTTCTATGTTTGTGAAGATAAGACTGTGGAACATGCCCTTTCTTTTTCCATGTGCTGATCTGAATGTCTGAATAGAGAATTCCAGTTTCAATTTCTTTAATAGTAATGGCTACATTATTTAACTCATCCAAGCAATTTAGGTGCATGGTCATTCAGCTTTTAGGGAATGAATTTCTGATTATCTTACTCTTGTCTTTTGTTTTTCTGCAATTGGTCTGCAGGTCCATCTTGAGTATTGATTGATAACGACATCAGTAAATAAAAGTGGCATTAATGATATTGAGGTTCTGTTTCATCTAGTTGCAGTAGTTGTGTGTTTCTGACCATTTGGTTCAAAGTCTTTTTGGACTGACCCTTTTTTTCCTTGGGTTGTTCGGTTCTTTGGCTTATTCTTTCAAACTAACCTTTTGGTGATGTCAATGTCATTGGTGCTTTTCTGACTGATTTTTGTCTTATTGTGTACCTTATTTGTTTTCTACCAGCAAAGGATTAAAATATTGTAAACTCTGAAACTTTGCTGTTTTTCTCATTGTAATGACAAAAAGGATTACAGGCAGTTGCTTTGTGACTTCTGTATTCTGAATGTTCACATTTCTGTCATTTGTTTGAGTCATTCAGTCACTACAACAGTTTTTGATAGCTGTACAGTTCTTCAGTCTCCCAGGGCCTTTTAGGTTGCAAAGAATTTCATGTATGTATTACATATTGACCCATTCGAGTGGAGTAAATCATTACTGGGATGCTTATATGGCATATAATTCCTAAAAGATACCTTTCAGTGCTTTCAGTTGGATGACAGACACTCATGCCTGTACATGGTGCTCTTTTGATGTCTGTTTGGTACTGTTGATAGGCCTTGGCATAGTTTATCGTTTCCAGTCTTTTCTTTCTAGTTTCTGCTAGACCGTGAATCATGCGATGCGATATATTGAGCCCTAAGTTTTGTTAGGTGCTGCCAATGTATCAAACTTTCAGTGACAGACAACTGTGGAACCTTTCCTTTTCTCAGGTAGGAAACCAGAACTGTTCAAGCATGTAATCATCGGCAATTTTTTCTCCCAACCACATTTATCCTGATAATAAATTTTGGAGAGGGTGGTTCTACTGTTCATCCACTAGGAACAGTATGACAGGCCATCTTACAAGAAAAATTGAAAGGAAGGAATCAGCAACAGGGTAGTAAAAAAATCCTTTCAGTTTCAGCATAATGGGAGTATTTCATAATTTTCCAATCCTCGCATGCAGGACCCTATCCCGTCAATGTTGTCATTTCCTTTACACACAGTCCATTCCTATTATACCGGCTGATTACCAACATGCCAGCAGTAATCATATCATGGATTTCATATATCTACTGGTTCCTAAGATATCTTGGGTAACTTAGTTTACCTACCTTTTCTTCGCTGACAAGGTTTACTAGCATTTATTTCTCAGAAAAAAGGATTTAGAGCAGAGTGGTTTATGTCAGATCATAATTGGTTTAACAACTAGGATAGTCGGTTCATTACTACTTTTTGATGATCGTAAGTAGCATCTTTGTACATGTTGACGAAATATCAAAGTAACCCTGCATAACTTGAAAAACAACCTAACAAGTATCATAAGGGACTAGTTGATGATAAGATTTTCGCAAATTATGTCACGCCCCCTTAAATGGAACTCTTGAAAATGAGGCTGTCGTACAGAAACTGATCTGAAACCAGTTTGTGAGTAGTATTAAATCCTAGTATTGTTGTTTAGTTTTGGAAACCTTGTATGGAACAGTCTTCAATTGTGTTTGATGATGCACCACCATTTACATCTTTGTATTTTTTTTTCTGTTATTTTGCATGTCCTTTCCTTTAGTTTCTAAAATTTTCTAAGTAGCAGTGTATTTGGGTGATTAAATTTGTAGTGTAGTTGCTCGTTTCCCTTTTTCTTTTTCTTTTTTTGCTAAACAGGAGGGGAGGCTCAGTGCAGTCCCTCTTCTCCATGTAGGATTGCAAATCCTTAAAAAAAAGGTATCATAGCATGAACTGTATTCTCAAGGATATACCATGGGCTATTTTTCTTTTACCATCTTTTCTGAGTTAGCACATACTATTTCCTGCTTCATACTATTTCTAACTGAACTCTATAATCCTTTGTCCTGTGCTTCATACTTAACAGTATGTTTGATACCTCTTGCCAGCAGGACTCTACCTATCAGGCAGCGTCTCAACCAGTGGTGTTTCTTCGCATTATAGCAGATGCAAGCCTCAACCAGTGGTGTTTCTCTTCGCGTAAAAGGTGACCAGCTTGTAATTTCCTCTACATTTGTGTCATATCTTTCTTTCATGTCCTTGCTATTCTAAGTTGCAGGATCTGAATGTTTTATGCCTTAAATTAACACCGAACCACATTGTACCATCTGTCGGTGTGAGATCCCGGGTGCAAATGCACCTTGATACCCTCTGATGGTGGCTTAAGTACATATTCTGTTCATGTTTTAGTGGTGGTTGGACATGCTTAAAGGCACCTCCAAGTGTGTCACCTGTTCATCTCGCTGTCAGACCTTATTCTGCATGCCCAAGCCTTCCTTTCCCTCCCTGACGTATCACTGTTGCAGATACTCTGCACTCCAGTTCATAATGCCTGCATGCCCCCGGCTGGTGCCTTGACTTGTTAGTAATAGCTTGCACCTCCCTTTCTGGTGATGCTGACCTCCTACTGCCCCTTTGCACTCCCTTTCCATCCCTTTCCATGACACCGACCCGCTACTGGAACACTATCAGATGCTGCTTGAAGGCACTTCTTGTGTGCCACATTGCAACATCGTTAGGTCAGCTCGCGCATAATTTTATCGTACACTTGCTGCGGTTACCTTGTTGTCTATGTGTTGTTTCTCTCTGATTTCTTCACACATTAGGCTGTATGGGTCATGTTCCTCTGTTTTTTCTGGTTTAAAAGTTCGTCAACTTATATGAGGCCAGACTCCAAAGACAAAAATCTCGAGCTCCCGTGATAGTAAAATAGGGAATTGGAGTTGTTGCGCCCCTAAACAAATAGGGCCTGTTGGTTTGGCAAGGAGAATGTACTAATTTCCCTGCCAATCAGAGGGGAACTGGTCTAACCTCAGTTTATCCAAACAAGCTTTCAGCGTCAGCAACTGCTGTACAATATCATGGAACTGTTTGTTCCATCTTGTCAAAGGTAATAAGGTACTGTACATTATGGTTGTGTAGCTTGTTCTTGTCTGTTTAACTGTCTTATTAGCGACAACTATCCTGAACGGCTTAGTCCTTTCCTTCCGGATATCTTCTACCAACTTCTTTTTCTCTATTATTGTTATTTTTATTTCACTTCTTGATTTCTCATGATTTTCTAAGGGAATGCTTGCAATAATGTTGAACAATTTCTGCAGATTCACAAATTTAGCCATGGGGTCATCATGTAAGAACTTCCATAGATTCATGTTAAAATAGACAAAACATAACAAGTAATGACGCGGATTAAAAAAAAAACTTCAATGCATTGACAACATCATAAATGGAAAACTTCATCACACTTATATTGTAAAAAGCATTAGTTTTGTGGAATGCTTAATTAATGTCCACTGTCGATTGTATTTATAATTTCTCCCCTCCAATAAAAAACTTCATTAGTGCTCCCCTCAACAAATTATGATCCAATCTCTCCTTAAAACTAAGGAGCTAGTACCTGCTCTGCTCCGTAGGTTACACGGTCAAATTGGAAGCAAATAGTTCAGGTGCACTGTTTCTTCACTTCATTGGTGCAAATTTTATTGAACTAATTGTTATATGTTTCTTAAACATGAAACTTTATGATGTTTGGCTTGTTCGTTTGACTGGTGGGTGGTTGCTGGTGCTGATTTGTTCTGAGAGAAAAGTACTGGTGGCTGGTTTGTTACGAGAGAAAAGTACAGCTGGCTGGTGGCTAATAAGCTAGACGAACAGGGCGGTTGATGGCATATGATGTTTTATATCCATTCGATTAATTACTATAGAAGATTGGAAAGGTGGATAAGGCTTCCATGACGATAATGAAGAGGATATCCTCGCTGTTTTCTTACAGGACACATCCTAGGCATCAGAAACATTTTGCGCTTTTTCTAATGTTGGGTGATTCGAACCAAGTTACTAGATTTTCCAAATATTTAGGGCTCGCCTATATCCAGGGTGACTCATGCAACCTCCCTTGTAAAACTGCCTGGATGTTCACATTGTGAAATGGAAATGGAGTTAATTAATAAATCCGGTTCGGAAAAAAGAAGAGCAATCTCCTAGTACCTCCAACTCAGGAATACGACGTATCTCACAGGCCCAAAACCTAATCTGCTGATGAAAGGTGGACAACAGGTTTATACAGCGGCAATTAGAATTCTGCTGAAACTTGGTGGGGCGATAATAACTGGAAATCCAAGATCTAGCTAGATATTGCGTCGTAAGTAGCCGATCGACCAAACGCCACTTGGATGGGAGCATCATCGCCTTCACCTAACAAGGAAGCAACAGCAACACCAATGTATGATGATCAGGAGTAGTAGATATGCAGAATTGGAGCTAGCTCCAACCAAAACCGGCAGTTGATGGAGAAGAATCAGTAGGAAGGGGGTCCATGGGTGTACTTTCCTAGTTCCAGAGATGCCTGTGACGCTTCTAGATGGATGGCGCCTAATTCTGAAGCGTCATCTGTGTGATGGCAAGGCCGATATGCAAAGTACAAAATGTGTAATGCACATGAGGCCGGCTGGAGAAAGTGATGCAAGCGATTGGGATGTGTGTGGAAAGCTCCCCGTCTCCATAGAACTTAATTAGATTGTTCAATCGCCTTCTTAGCATTTGCCTTAATTTTATTCACACTTAAGGTCACGTGCTAGTGACACAAATACTAATTTCCTGCGAGCTAATTCTACATATCAAAAACTCAAAAGTGGCGTTAGCTAAGAATATATAATATTGTAATGAAGAATGTTTAAGAGAGGTAAGGAATGTAAAATACATAGAACAATTAATATTGGAATTTGGAAAACGTAAATTTCTTGTGTACAACTACACCACGTATTTTCTTATGTACATATATTTGTTATTTTTCTTTATGTATTTTTTGTATGGTTCCATACCAAGTGTACACGTTTTCTAAAAGAAATACAAAGTGTACACAATATAATTCATTTCTAAAAGAAATACAAAGTACTATAATTTAAAATTGATCAAAAAAATTTCTATGTGAACGCTCCATCCGACAACAATTAACAGAAACAATGCCCCTGTGCAGATCGGTACTCTATGCTTCAGCTTAATTAGTTTTAAAATTCTCACCGACAAGACCTTGATGTTTGGTGAAGCGTACGGCATCAGGACCACGGATTGGAACGAGCTAGCTGCCATATTGAATTCCAGTATGAATCCAGAGAATATTTGTTCCTTGCATATATATATGCAGCGATATATATAGAAACATGGACGCACAGGAATGGACATGCGTGATGTAGACATTCATGGATTCATTTCAAATTTGATTGGATGTTACCAATGCTTTGGCTTCTTTGTAAATAAAAAGTTTGTGTACGCAGATTTGGAATTAAATGTAGCCTTGTTTGCCATATAAAACATGACTGTAACGTGTAGTTGATGTAATTATACTTTCATGGAATTCGATTGTATACTGGCATGTAGTAATGCAAACAAAAACTGTGAGATTATATTTGCGTGATTATTCCGTGCATGCTTCTTTTTAGATCTGTTCCATGCTAGATTAGAAAACCTAGCTGTGCACTATGATATGTGATCCCCGTTTCATGTTTATTGTCACTTCCTAGCTTATTTATCAAAGCCCTTTGCATTCTCTTGTTTTGCACAGCTGCACTAAACATCTTCCAAAGAATCAGTTTTTTCCCCTGTATATAATAACCTATCAAGGACTAAAGTTTGGCCACTTAAGATTTCAATACATGGGGACAAATAGCTTTGCACAAAACCCATCATCACACACCTTGTTCTGAAATCAAAGACATGCTTATTGTGTTGCAACTTCCAAGCAGGATGTTGTTTATTGGCAATGGCTTTCTGCCATTTGTGTGTTGGTCCAATATATATTCACATCAAGGTTCCTAATAGCTATTGGCAAGGCCTTCTCCCTGACTGTATTCAACGGAAATCGGAAATGACTAACTCAAAAAAAAAAAAACACACACACACACACACACAAAGCAAAAGAAAATATAACATCGTGTAATTTTCGACTGGAGACAAGCCATAAAAATAATCTGGCTTATAACATTGTTGTAACTTATAATGGCAACAAGTTGTAACTTATAACATTGTGTTGCTGAATGTTTTCTACACGCCGGGCTAGAAACAAAATCATGCTCAAATCGCAATTCAAAGCAGGTGGCCCACAAATAACTGGGCTGGGATCATCTCATTACCATACTGTTATAACGATACTAATGTTCAGATCATGCCGCTTCAATTAAAAATGCTGATGATATTCTGATCATTGCATTATTAAGACTTCACTAGAATTCATGATGCTCAGTTGCTAACCATTAGTACAGAGTCATATATAAAAAGAAATAGAGAGCTCATAGCAAGTACCTATATTGGTTAAAAGAACCAGTTACTACTTTAGTACCGCATCGCCAAACCAGAAGTGTGAATACATACTTATAAGCTGAGCGGACAAACAACTCAATGTCTCTTCGGAGACATCCGATAAAATTGGAACGATACAGAGAAGATTAGCATGGCCCCTGCGCAAGGATGACATGCACAAATCGAGAAATGGTCCAAATTTTTTTGAGATTTCAATTTCAATACAGACATTATATTCATTCTTTTCATATATACCTATGCATGGTCTTCTTTTTACCTTCATATTACTAATCTTTCCAAATAAGTTCCTAAGACCTTCATTTGATACTTAAGTCCATGACCGCATCTTTCCAAGACCACATCAATGCGTCATGAGGAACATATCTAGACTTAAGATGCACATTTTTATAAGCTCTTTGGAAGTTTTATGACATTTTTATCACTCTTACAAGTACATCAACCCGTGCTCGCACAAAGAACATAAGTGCCTTAAGATGCACATTTTCATAAGCTCTATGGAAGTTTTATGACATTTTCATCACTCTTACAAGCACATCAACCCGTGCTCGCACAAAGAACATAAGTATTACAGCATCATGAAAAATAGGGGCTCATAGATAATAATCAAAATAGCTTGCATTGCTCTCTTTATTTGTTAAATATTATATCACAATAACATGCATTTATTACATATATATATTATAATACAATACTCATATTGATATGCATTTATCGTTATCTAGTTGTAGTAGACCTTAATTAGCAATTACTCTATACACCTTTTCATATACATTCATAGTTTTTCCTTTTACTTTTGCATTGTAGTGTCATGTGTTTTCTATGTGTTTAATTAAATCATTCCTTTGGATTTCGTGTTTATTAATGAAAATCGGTATTCTCATCTTTTCTTATTTTCTTGCATGCATACCACGTATATATGTTTGTATGGTAACACACATTATATGCATATGACTTATGTTAGTATTTTTTCACGTAAACAATGTCAGAAATATGTAAGTGAGAATCACATATTCATGTACTTTGGGATATTTCTTTGTAATGACAGCTCTACGTAATTTAGGTGCAAATTTAGAGGTTTACATTATTTTAATAATGATGGAGATGGGTAATTTAGATTAAAAAATCAGGTAATTAGCTTATATTATTTTTATATTGATGAGGTAGTTTCCATGAAGATTGAGAGTTACTTTATACAATTTACACCCCCCAAGTTAGTGCTGAAATCGTAGAAACCAGCCCGTGTTCTTCTTTTCTCTTCTTATACTCTTGTATATATTGAAGGATCTGAGCATATTCGACACGTATACTTAGCTCATAAAACTTGATTTTCAGGAGGCAATTGCTACCTCAAAGCAGTTTAGTTCGCAAAAAATTCACCAACTACCCGTCACATCAATCTTCTTTCCACTAATTCGGGGTATTAAATGTAGATTAATGACAAAACCCATTCCACGACCCCTACCTTAATTTTCGAGACGAATCTAACGAGCTTAATTATGTCATGATTAGACAACATTGTGCTACAGTAACCAATCTCTAATGACGGATTAATTAGACTTAATGGATTCGTCTCACAATTTCCGGTCCATTCGTGTAATTATTTTTTAAATAATCTACGTTCAATACTCCTAATAGACCTTGAAAGGGGACCCAAAAATTTCACTTCGCGAACAAAAACTTTGTGGGTCCGACCGCCGGCAACAGACAGTCCAAACCAACTGGCTTTAGCCCGGCCCATCACGCCATCGCCCGATTCCTCGTGGCCCACAAACTCCGTCATAAATTGATCATAAATCTGCTGCTCCGGAGGTCGATTTTTTTATATTTTTTAATCAATTTGCAAAATTATACGACCGTTTGAAAATTTATTAGTTTTGACAACCAAACGCCGTGGCCCACGGCGGTTGGACCTGCAACCGCCGTGGGCCACGGCGGTTGGGCCAACAGCCGCGGGCCCCCACGGGCGTGAAGGTCAGCCGCCGTAGCCCACGGCGGTTGAGGCCTATTCGCCGTGCGCTACGGCGGCAGGTCCAACCGCTGTAGCCCATGGCGGTAGGGTCTGGGCAGCCGCCGTGGCTTACGGCGGCAGATCTCATCACCTCTATAAAAGCCGAAAATTAGCCCGGAAATGTCATAAAAATTCGGAAAAAAAGAAAGAGAGGGTTGGGAAGGAGAAGAGAGTGAGGGGGCGGAGCTCTGCCGGTTCTTCGCTTCATTAGTAAGTATTTCGTCGATTTCAACCCTTTTAGCACCTATACTTAGAAAGCGTATGAAACGAACCAGATTTCCAAAACTGGAAACCCGATCCTCTGCACATCTGTGATAGTCCTAGGAAGTGGCTATCACGTGCAAACCCTGTCTCAAGTGGTACAAATCCATACAACACAGGAAAAAGGGGAAATTACATAATTTTATTAATACATCAGAGTACAACATTTCGGCATAAGCCGGGTACAAGTCCAACTGGACTAAACAAGAAAGGTAAATCATCTACGCAGCGGATCTATCGAAGCGAAGCGTCTCCAGCTCCACAGGCAAACTTGAGTGTAGGACCAGCTCTAGTCTTCCCATCCTTCATCGTCGATGTCGTAGTCGATCACCAAGTCTGGAAGCATCGTCATCTACCCGATAAGCGGGTAGGTCATGTCAGCTTCCCAACAAAGAGCAAAAGCGGTGGATGAATTCTAGTATGCATGGATAAACCTATATATGGCTGTAGTAAGTTTATGCAAGCAGCGGTAGCAACATCAAGGTAAGCGGTCATGCAGAGAGGTCACCATCTCTGAGGAGATCCACACCTCCGAGGCCAACGCCTCCGGGGTCAACACCCCAACCAAGAAAAGAACGCCAACACACTGGATCTCAACCGAGACACAGCATCCCACTCTCATCTGCGATGTGGGGTCACCAACTCCTATCCCCACATCTCAACGGCACGAAGCCGGGCTCACACACTCGGGGGAGAGAAGCAGCACAAGAAAATACTAGCCAGGTGAGAGATCGCAAGGGCTGTCCATACCAGTGGACACAGACTATAGCTATAGGTTTAACACTCTACAGAGGTTGTACAACTGGACCCGCCGGATAGGGCAGAAACGGGGATCAGCCGTTCCACATCCCTACCTAACGGCCGGAGACCTAGCAGTGGATAGCACTCTCCTGCCTCTCCGAGCCTGACTCGTCCTGAACTGGGGCGCGAAACTTGCCAGCAGGGCCTCAGAGCTGTGAAACCATCCCCGGAGGAGCCGGGGCGACGTCTACTCGGGGGATATAACCCGTCCCCCTCACACGACCACATCGGTCCGCCTACAGGCTGGATGCTATCCACCTACTAGTTCTCGGACCGAACCCCGCCCATAACAAGGCGAACGGTTTGTACGAAAATAGCCCAAAGATCAAGGTCACACAGTCGATCGGTCCTTAATTGCAAGGAGCGAGCACTCCACCAACTCCACCCGTCCGACACGCCGCTAGGGCGGGAGGCCAGGTCGCATCTCCCCTAGACAGGCGTTCACAAGTAACCAAAGCGGCTCGCTCCCGCGGTAACACGTCAAGGATACACACTCACCCAAAACACACGCTAGAACACCGAGATATCCCAATCTCAGTCCCAACCAGAGATCCATCCATATCACAAAATAGGTAAAAAGTATGGGTAGTAAATCTATATCGAGGACTAGCTAGGGGTCTGTAGCTAGTCCCAAAAGTAGGAAGTTCAAGGAACAGGGTATATCAAATCCAAGGCATGGCTAGAAGATTGTCTATGCATTTCAATCATCCAAAGCATCATAAATAAAGCACTAGCAACTAAATAGCATGCATGGGATCTACATGGTCGGGAGTGACATGACACCTGCACGGTAGTCGTCGTAGAGTAGTAGAGGTTGGGCCCTTCCTTCGGGTCGTCGGTCTTCCCACACGTCACAGCTCGGGTCGTCATCGCAGCTCGGGTCTTCAAACATGATCACAATCCTACACGAGGAGCGACACGGAAATAAATAACGACAATCATCTAGGCAATAACTCCAAATAACATCAATTTAGAAGAACCAAATAAATCCGATTCTAGCTACAAGCAGCACTAGTTTAATTTAAGGAAATCAAAGTAATTAGTTTGATAATAAAATAGTTTTAAGCTACTAGCTTATATACTAGAAGACAAGTTAGAGAGAAGGGTTAATTCAAGGTTGGGTTGTCGATCAAAGGCTAAGGGCCTTGGTGATTGCGCCTGCAAGGTATTAGCGCAACAGATAGGTGCAACAAAGTGGAAGCTCAGAGGATGAAGAGAGAGGAGTAAGGCGGAACGAGTTAGGTAATGCATTATCAGAACAAGGTGTGCGGTGGCAACACCGAGAGAGGGAAAGGAATCGAGTTACGGTCTGCCAAAAGGGTGATGATATGGTAAGGCGTGCTCGAGAGCACGATGGAACAAGCATTAGCGATGTCACGATAACCCTGGTGTAGTAGCCAGGTTGCAACGCGGGGTTGCCGTGCTTGAAGCAGAGGCCTCTGCTCAAGGCACGACCGTCCATCACGCGCGGCCTTCTGGGTACTAACACTTGGTACGACGCGTGCTACGCGGCTCGAAGCAAAGCAGAGCGAGAGCGGGTTTGCGGTATAAAGCGGTGGAAGAAGTGCAAGCAAGGGGGCGGTGTGAACACGACTTGGAGAAGTTATTCCTGTCTGCGGCAGGCCAGTGGCTAGTTGCGGGGCTCCGGCGTCCCAGACCCACAATAGCGCAGTGGCGGTAGCGGCCACGAATCCTACTCCAAGTACGCGGGGCAAAATAGGGTTTGGTTCAAGGGCAAGAGAGGATAAGGATAGGGTAGCAGCGAGCGTCTCGAAATTATGGAACCAACGCAAGTGGTTTCATAATTTTCGGAGCTCCGGATAAATAGTTATGAATTTTTAAAGGAAAAAGGGATTTATAAAACATTTATTAAATCCTTTTATTAAATCAGAAAATAATTTTATTAAAATAATGCTGACGTCAGCATGACGTCAGCGATCAGCGGGTTAGTGGGCCGTAAGTGGGCCCAAAGTGTTAGAGGTCCATTGGGCTGGTCCAGAGTGGCCCAAGAATCAGAAGTCCAGAAAAGCACCCTTAGCTCTCATTCGGCCTGGCCTGAATAACCTTTGTCCCAAAAGATCTTCGTGGGCCAAGCCCAGCAGGGGTTCTTTGCAGAAGTCCGGTTTCGCCCCTCCAATTCCCCTGTGGTCCGTTCGAGAAGGCGGCTATGGGATCCTCTGTGGCTTGTGGGGGCAGGTGTGCGTGTGGCCCGGTGTGTGGTTCCACTCAGGGTTAGGGGAGAGAGATCGCGCGACAGGTGTTCGACGGAATGTGCCTAAGAAGAGGCGGAATGGCAAGGGGCTCACCGGCGGCGAGTTTCAGCTAAGGCGGCGGTGGCGCGCGTTCACCTGCAACGAAATCACCTCGGCACGATGGCCGGTTCACAGTATAATGGCACGCGCGAGTTCGACGCTGGAGGCCACGGTCACGGCGCCGGCGTGCGCAGGCAGAGCGGGAAGGCGGCGCGGCACGGGGCTGTGCGACGTGAGGTAGTGCGAGGCGAGGCTGCGGCGGCCGAGCGAGGCAGAGCTATAGCGCGGCATGAGGCAAACCGGCGCAGCAAGAGCTAAAGTGGAGCGGCGGCGAGACTGCGACACGGCCGGGCAGAGCGTGCAGCCTGGCAGCAACAAAGGCGCGGCGCGGGCTCCAGAATGGCGCGGTGCGGTGAGGCATGTCGGCAAGGTAAGGCGGCACAGTGGCGCGAAGGCCGGTCAGAGAGTGAGGTGAGGTAGTGCGACACGAAGGCCTTCCAGATGCGATTTGGTTTCTCCGGCTCGATGGCGCGGCTCACAGGTCGTCAGCGTCCACGGGAACAGATCAGAGCATGGGCGAGGCAGATCGAGCAGCAGAGAACAGAGCAGGGCAAGACATGGATGCACTCACCGAGGGGCTCGATTGAGGACAAGGCGAAGCAGGGAGATGTCGAGGCCGTGGCGGGGTGAAGCAGGCTGGCCTGATGTTGTGGTTCAGGGAGACGGCATCGTGGTAACCAGCGATGCGGACACGGCTTCAGGATGAGCGTGGACGCAACTTCAAGGGAGAGGCGCGGTGCTTCTGGACTTCGTTGGTGGCGTCGTCGTCCCACTTCTCCTGCTCGGGCTCCTAGCCGTCGGGGTCGAGGTCCACGGCATCGTCCTTCGCTCGGCGTTGGCGCAGTTTGTTTCGGTCGGCGTGGTTGCAGGCCGAGGTGGCTGATGGTGAGCGCGGTCGGTCTTCTCCTCAGCGTGTCATGATTCCCGGTGTTCCGTGGCCGCGGTCCCTCCTTCGCTGCGACGTCGTCGTCGGTGGCCGTGGCGTGGCGTGAGGTGGGCGGCGGCTTCACAAGGGAGAGGCGCAGAGCGGTGGGCGGCGCCGAGCCACTGGACGGCGCGGCACTACGCGAGGCAGCGTGGCTTGAGAGGGCGGAGCATTGTGGTGTGGCGCGAAAGACCAAGGCAGGGCGGAGCGCTCGCGCGGAGCAGGGAATTGGGGAAGAAGCAGAGAGCGGCGATGGATTGGGAAGCAAGGAAAGGGAAGGTTCCACAAGGATGGGCGGCTACGGCACGACACCGAGGTCCTGGTCAAAGCAGGTGACGTGAGATCCCGGGCTTGCCCTCGCACTGGTGGAAAAGGGAGAGGTGGCGCAGCGCGGTGCTCAGCTGTGCTCAGCCGGGTGCGGCTAGGCGCGCAGCAGGGGCAAGGAGGGGTTTTACCCCGGGGCGGAGGTCACGAGGCCGCGCCTGGGTTTGCGTGCGGGCCCCGATGTCTGTGCCAGCGCGGACGCCCTGTCCCATCGGGTGCGCTGGCGCGGCGGGCGTGCGCGAGCAGCGGCGCAAGGGGAAAAGGGGATGCACAGGAGGGGGATGACACGTTGGTCCCACCGGTCATAGGGGAGAAAGGAAAGGGATGTGGCGGTGGGCCGGTTGGGTCGTGAAACTGAGCGGGCTTGGTATAGCTGGGTAGTATCTGGACTTAGCAAAGAGTGGAGGGGTCTTGAATGGACCTTGCTGGTAGAGATACAGCCCAAGTTAGTTGTTAGAGTTTAAACAGATTTTGAAATATAGTTTAAATATTAGTTTGAATTTGAATAACTTTCAAATTCAAAACTTCACACATTTGTAAACCAAATAAAATCCAAGGAAAACCAAATCACATTTACACCTTAATTTGAAAATAATTTTTATATGATTTTATTTTATATGGAATTTTGAGATGAGAGCTAGCAATTGGGATCAAATTTGGTAGCACACAAGTTCAAACAAAAAGTTTTAAATTTTTGTGAAAATTCACACTTGGCAAAATGTTCAAAATTCCGGGATGTTACATTCCTCCCCCCTCACAAGAATCTCGTCCCCGAGATTAAGCTCGTACCGGGGGTGGCGAGGGTTTCCTTCTCGGTAAGTCTTCAAGATGTTGATGTACTTGACGTTGTAGAGCTTTGTCGACAAGGCTTCTTATCTTCCGCATCTCGTATTCCCATGAGGGCTCTCGAAGCCTGGTGCTACTGCATGTTCACTGGTGTTAGTCTCTAGAAGCACTTACGATGTATGATCTCTATATCCCTTGATCTATACTCTTATTCCATCTCGCGACAAATTCCAAGTATAGGCTAGATATCTCTTTTTTCTTAATCCATATTAACTAGCCGTGCTACTTAAGCTGGGTAAGCTCATAGCAGTTTGGAGTTTGATAGCCTCATATTATTCCAATCCTCGAGCTCGAGGTTACATCCCTCTTATCAATTAATCTTATTCCAAAATTTACTCCGTATGATCTCGACCATATTCTCATGGCGTCCATTTGTACTTTTATTCCAATTAGGCACGAGTCTCCCACTTCTTTCCATATGAGGGAGTCACATACTTTATGCCTAGCAGAGTTCTGCAAATCTGACGATATCTCTGAGCCTAACTTGCAGTAAGTAATTAGTTGGTATGCATATAGCAAGCTCTTATCCAAAGGGGTTGCCATATACCAAAGTTCTTGTATTCCTTAGCGTACCCATAAGTTTATCTTTGTCCAAATTTGACTGCTTGTCCCAAAAGAGGTACGCTAAGCAGAAATTGAGTCTCATAAATATCTTTTCTTCATCCATATTTTCATACATTCTCTAGGTTTCCCTAGTTTATCCAAGAAATCTCCTTGAAACCATACCCATCTGGGATATGTTGAAGATATAAAGTACTATCTTTTGATCCATAAGTAGATATATTGGTTTCTCCAAAACATTAGTGCAGTCGCACCTCTTATGGCGTGCACTCTCAGCAACTAGCTGTACTTAGGTGAACATAACTTTCTTTCACTTATTCAGCCATCTCGAGGCTTAGGGAACATCTCAGCTTCTTGTAACGGCACATCCAAATCACCCCATTCCAATACTCGTATTCCATAGTGGGGTCTTATATCGTTGATTATAGCCCCTCGAACTCTAGGGTTGTTCCTCATCTCCTAGAATTCCTCTGAGTGTCCAATAATCCTTACCAACTTCATTGCTACTCTAGCAGTGATCCATTCGTTGGTTTAACTCATCTCCGGCGATTCTGGTCAGAGTGCTAGCAACATCCGACATGTCCGATTAGCTCCTGGTCGTAACACTTTGAAGGGTTACTTCCCATTCATGCCAGTCCGTGTTGAGAGGGGTCATCTGCAACACCTTCGACTGTGCGAGTAATTCTTATCATCCGAAATCTCACACTAGTCAAACTGTTTCCAATTTCTTGGGTTAGATCTTCACGTGGAAGTCACATCTACCTTACTCCTGTATGCTTTAGCAAACTCTTCTAACTTATTTTCCAATAGGTAGGTTCCAACTATGAGGTTGAACAGATAACCTGTGTCCAGTAGTTGCGGAGGTAGTTCTTCTCCCCACTAGTCCAATATACGGTGTCCAGTAGAGTTTCCTTGTCGACGGCTTATTCCAAAAGTGGGATCGACTGAACTTATCCAAATTGCGCCGCTGACATCTTAGGGTACTCAACTGCTCTTAACCAATATATGCTTCCATAGAGGTACATGCATTTCTGAGCTTTTGGTGTTGCGAGAAATTCTTCTCTTCCTCTGAAGGTTGGTCTTGCAGTTTGCTCAACACGTCGGTCTTCATCCTTCAAGCTTTTGATCTTGTAAGATGGGAAGCTATGGCTTCTAAAGGAGTCATCTAATCATCTAGCAAGCATGAGCACACAATACAATTTCACACAAACATGAAGAGGCATAATAACCATAAGACCATAAAGATCCAATCACTCAAGCAATGCACCAAACAAACGTGTATCTCGAGGCTGACTCCTATGACTCCTGTGAATACACCAGGGAAAAGCATACTAGTATATCATGGGCACTTGAGGGAGTTTCACTAAGGTTAGGGTTGCATCACTTGAAAGGATACATCCATCTGATGTCTCGGTGCTGAACTTTCCGAAACAAGCTGGTGAAATTCTTCTCCATGCTGGCTTGATTAAGAACCGGTAAATTATGTTCCATATTCCTCCTTGAGTCACATGACTTGTTGTTATCCATTTGACTCGTGTAGTACTGATACTGTATCCTGTAGCAATTGCTACCTTCACTATCCTCTGGGTTAGGGTCCAATTACCGAAGTTATCTCTCTGACTGAGGAGGTTCCATATGTAGCCTAAGAAGCGCAGAGGGTCTTGCGGTTGGAAGCTAAAATCTTCTTCATTTTAGTCCATTGCTTCTTGTCCAAATCTTCCAATTCAGACACTCCATCTTAGTTGGACCACTCTTCTTCGTCCATGGTTCATGTGGCTTTGTCCTCCTAAAGGGGTGCTCTACGTTTATCATTATACTTGTGTCCCGTGTTTCTCATCTGTTCATGTTAATCCATCGTCAACTTTGGTTGGTTAAGGAGATTCAAATCCAGGCATCCAAGTTTCACACTTCACGTTCACGCAATTCCCTTATACTTATCAAATCATGATTCCAAGTATTTGATGCTTGCTTCCAGGGTGGTCGTAGCTGTTCAATCCATTATTTGCCTCCTGTAGCTGCAGCTTGTTGTAGTATCTTAATCCTTGGCGACTTAGTTATTCGTGTAGCTTTTCGTCGATAGATCTTTATCCAAATGCTGAGCCACGGGCATCCCAGGAGTTTCTGACTCCTGCATCCAAGCTTATGTGTGCCACATCCATATAGCAGATAACTAGTTCCTTCTGTGGGTGTACGTGGAATTAGAATCTTAACTCATCATTATCTTCAATGTGGTGTCATCCACGCTTTGTCCTGTGCGGAGATGGGGGTTGTAAAGGTGCATATTGTTCCTATTGCTTCTCTGGTATGCAGTCTTCCTGCGGCATTAAGGAGAGGCAGTCTATTCCATCTTCGGTAGTCTGAATTCCAATGTAGGGCAACTGTAATGGTGTAATCTGGTATTGAGGGTTCAACAGGGGATAGTCCAGTTAAGTCCTGTAGAGTCATCTCCATCATTTTCCTGTACCCAATCTCCATCACTGCCTTTACAGGTGTTGCCTTTGTCTTGTACGGGGCATCCTTCCGAGTATGTCTCGGTCTTGATCAAGCAACAATCGTTGTTCTCCAAGGTCAGCAAACTCGAAGAAACGTTGTTAGTAAGTTAGTTAGTTAGTTAGTGAGAAATCAAGGATGTAATAGTAGAATTCAAGGGGTTTATATAGAATTCAAGGAGTATATACTCAATCAAGGATGTTTAGGCTGTCCTAAATATCGGCCATTGCTAGGGCTCGTCCTACAGTCAAGTACGGCTCTGATACCACCTGAAACGAACCAGATTTCCAAAACTGGAAACCCGATCCTCTGCACATCTGTGATAGTCCCAGGAAGTGGCTATCACGTGCAAACCCTGTCTCAAGTGGTACAAATCCATACAACACAGGAAAAAGGGGAAATTACATAATTTTATTAATACATCAGAGTACAACATTTCGGCATAAGCCGGGTACAAGTCCAACTGGACTAAACAAGAAAGGTAAATCATCTACGCAGCGGATCTATCGAAGCGAAGCGTCTCCAGCTCCACAGGCAAACTTGAGTGTAGGACCAGCTCTAGTCTTCCCATCCTTCATCGTCGATGTCGTAGTCGATCA
Source organism: Cenchrus fungigraminus (assembly GCA_036936925.1). NCBI lineage: Eukaryota > Viridiplantae > Streptophyta > Magnoliopsida > Poales > Poaceae > Cenchrus > Cenchrus fungigraminus. Next base: position 27,446,375 of record CM072774.1, on the reverse strand, counting down.
CCAAGTCTGGAAGCATCGTCATCTACCCGATAAGCGGGTAGGTCATGTCAGCTTCCCAACAAAGAGCAAAAGCGGTGGATGAATTCTAGTATGCATGGATAAACCTATATATGGCTGTAGTAAGTTTATGCAAGCAGCGGTAGCAACATCAAGGTAAGCGGTCATGCAGAGAGGTCACCATCTCTGAGGAGATCCACACCTCCGAGGCCAACGCCTCCGGGGTCAACACCCCAACCAAGAAAAGAACGCCAACACACTGGATCTCAACCGAGACACAGCATCCCACTCTCATCTGCGATGTGGGGTCACCAACTCCTATCCCCACATCTCAACGGCACGAAGCCGGGCTCACACACTCGGGGGAGAGAAGCAGCACAAGAAAATACTAGCCAGGTGAGAGATCGCAAGGGCTGTCCATACCAGTGGACACAGACTATAGCTATAGGTTTAACACTCTACAGAGGTTGTACAACTGGACCCGCCGGATAGGGCAGAAACGGGGATCAGCCGTTCCACATCCCTACCTAACGGCCGGAGACCTAGCAGTGGATAGCACTCTCCTGCCTCTCCGAGCCTGACTCGTCCTGAACTGGGGCGCGAAACTTGCCAGCAGGGCCTCGGAGCTGTGAAACCATCCCCGGAGGAGCCGGGGCGACGTCTACTCGGGGGATATAACCCGTCCCCCTCACACGACCACATCGGTCCGCCTACAGGCTGGATGCTATCCACCTACTAGTTCTCGGACCGAACCCCGCCCATAACAAGGCGAACGGTTTGTACGAAAATAGCCCAAAGATCAAGGTCACACAGTCGATCGGTCCTTAATTGCAAGGAGCGAGCACTCCACCAACTCCACCCGTCCGACACGCCGCTAGGGCGGGAGGCCAGGTCGCATCTCCCCTAGACAGGCGTTCACAAGTAACCAAAGCGGCTCGCTCCCGCGGTAACACGTCAAGGATACACACTCACCCAAAACACACGCTAGAACACCGAGATATCCCAATCTCAGTCCCAACCAGAGATCCATCCATATCACAAAATAGGTAAAAAGTATGGGTAGTAAATCTATATCGAGGACTAGCTAGGGGTCTGTAGCTAGTCCCAAAAGTAGGAAGTTCAAGGAACAGGGTATATCAAATCCAAGGCATGGCTAGAAGATTGTCTATGCATTTCAATCATCCAAAGCATCATAAATAAAGCACTAGCAACTAAATAGCATGCATGGGATCTACATGGTCGGGAGTGACATGACACCTGCACGGTAGTCGTCGTAGAGTAGTAGAGGTTGGGCCCTTCCTTCGGGTCGTCGGTCTTCCCACACGTCACAGCTCGGGTCGTCATCGCAGCTCGGGTCTTCAAACATGATCACAATCCTACACGAGGAGCGACGCAGAAATAAATAACGACAATCATCTAGGCAATAACTTCAAATAACATCAATTTAGAAGAACCAAATAAATCCGATTCTAGCTACAAGCAGCACTAGTTTAATTTAAGGAAATCAAAGTAATTAGTTTGATAATAAAATAGTTTTAAGCTACTAGCTTATATACTAGAAGACAAGTTAGAGAGAAGGGTTAGTTCAAGGTTGGGTTGTCGATCAAAGGCTAAGGCCCTTGGTGATTGCGCCTGCAAGGTATTAGCGCAACAGATAGGTGCAACAAAGTGGAAGCTCAGAGGATGAAGAGAGAGGAGTAAGGTGGAACGAGTTAGGTAATGCATTATCAGAACAAGGTGTGCGGTGGCAGCACCGAGAGGGGGAAAGGAATCGAGTTACGGTCTGCCAAAAGGGTGATGATACGGTAAGGCGTGCTCGAGAGCACGATGGAACAAGCATTAGCGATGCGACGATAACCCTGGTGTAGTAGCCAGGTTGCAACGCGGGGTTGCCGTGCTTGAAGCAGAGGCCTCTGCTCAAGGCACGACCGTCCATCACGCGCGGCCTTCTGGGTACTAACACTTGGTACGACGCGTGCTACGCGACTCGAAGCAAAGCAGAGCGAGAGCGGGTTTGCGGTATAAAGCGGTGGAAGAAGTGCAAGCAAGGGGGCGGTGTGAACACGACTTGGAGAAGTTATTCCTGTCTGCGGCAGGCCAGTGGCTAGTTGCGGGGCTCCGGCGTCCCAGACCCACAATAGCGCAGTGGCGGTAGCGGCCACGAATCCTACTCCAAGTACGCGGGGCAAAACAGGGTTTGGTTCAAGGGCAAGAGAGGATAAGGATAGGGTAGCAGCGAGCGTCTCGAAATTATGGAACCAACGCAAGTGGTTTCATAATTTTCGGAGCTCCGGATAAATAGTTATGAATTTTTAAAGGAAAAAGGGATTTATAAAACATTTATTAAATCCTTTTATTAAATCAGAAAATAATTTTATTGAAATAATGCTGACGTCAGCATGACGTCAGCGATCAGCGGGTTAGTGGGCCGTAAGTGGGCCCAAAGTGTTAGCGGTCCATTGGGCTGGTCCAGAGTGGCCCAAGAATCAGAAGTCCAGAAAAGCACCCTTAGCTCTCATTCGGCCTGGCCTGAATAACCTTTGGCCCAAAAGATCTTCGTGGGCCAAGCCCAGCAGGGGTTCTTTGCAGAAGTCCGGTTTCGCCCCTCTAATTCCCCTGTGGTCCGTTCGAGAAGGCGGCTATAGGATCCTCTGTGGCTTGTGGGGGTAGGTGTGCGTGTGGCCCGGTGTGTGGTTCCACTCAGGGTTAGGGGAGAGAGATCGCGCGACAGGTGTTCGACGGAATGTGCCTAAGAAGAGGCGGAATGGCAAGGGGCTCGCCGGTGGCGAGTTTCAGCTAAGGCGGCGGTGGCGCGCGTTCACCTGCAACGAAATCACCTCGACACGATGGCCGGTTCACAGTATAATGGCACGCGCGAGTTCGACGCTGGAGGCCACGGTCACGGCGTCGGCGTGCGCAGGCAGAGCGGGAAGGCGGCGCGGCACGAAGGAAGCGGCGCGGCACGGGGCTGTGCGGCGTGAGGCAGTGCGAGGCGAGGCTGCGGCGGCCGAGCGAGGCAGAGCTATAGCGCGGCATGAGGCAAACCGGCGCAGCAAGAGCTAAAGTGGAGCGACGGCGAGACTGCGACACGGCCGGGCAGAGCGTGCAGCCTGGCAGCAACAAAGGCGCGGCGCGGGCTCCAGAATGGCGCGGTGCGGTGAGGCATGTCGGCAAGGTAAGGCGGCACAGTGGCGCAAAGGCCGGTCAGAGAGTGAGGTGAGGTAGTGCGACACGAAGGCCTTCCAGATGCGATTTGGTTTCTCCGGCTCGATGGCGCGGCTCACAGGTCGTCGGCGTCCACGGGAACAGATCAGAGCATGGGCGAGGCAGATCGAGCAGCGGAGAACAGAGCAGGGCAAGACATGGATGCACTCACCGAGGGGCTCGATTGAGGACAAGGTGAAGCAGGCCGGCCTGATGTTGTGGTTCAGGGAGACGGCATCGTGGTAACCAGCGATGCGGACACGGCTTCAGGATGAGCGTGGACGCGGCTTCAAGGGAGAGGCGCGGTGCTTCTGGACTTCGTTGGTGGCGTCGTCGTCCCACTTCTCCTGCTCGGGCTCCTAGCCGTCGGGGTCGAGGTCCACGGCATCGTCCTCCGCTCGGCGTTGGCGCAGTTTGTTTCGGTCGGCGTAATTGCAGGCCGAGGTGGCTGATGGTGAGCGCGGTCGGTCTTCTCCTCAGCGTGTCATGATTCTCGGTGTTCCGTGGCCGCGGTCCCTCCTTCGCTGCGACGTCGTCGTCGGTGGCCGTGGCGTGGCGTGAGGTGGTCGGCGGCTTCACAAGGGAGAGGCGCAGAGCGGTGGGTGGCGCCGAGCCACTGGACGGCGCGGCACTACGCGAGGCAGCGTGGCTTGAGAGGGCGGAGCATTGTGGTGTGGCGCGAAAGACCAAGGTAGGGCGGAGCGCTCTCGCGGAGCAGGGAATTGGGGAAGAAGCAGACAGCGGTGATGGATTGGGAAGCAAGGAAAGGGAAGGTTCCACAAGGATGGGCGGCTACGGCACGGCACCGAGGTCCTGGTCAAAGCAGGTGACGTGAGATCCCGGGCTTGCCCTCGCACTGGTGGAAAAGGGAGAGGTGGCGCAGCGTGGTGCTCGGCTGTGCTCAGCCGGGTGCGGCTAGGCGCGCAGCAGGGGCAAGCAGGGGTTTTCCCCCGGGGTGGAGGTCACGAGGCCGCGCCTGGGTTTGCGTGCGGGCCCCGACTTCCGTGCCAGCGCGGACGCCCTGTCCCATCGGGTGCGCCGGCGCGGCGGGCGTGCGCGAGCAGCGGCGCAAGGGGAAAAGGGGATGCACAGGAGGGGGATGACACGTTGGTCCCACCGGTCATAGGGGAGAAAGGAAAGGGATGTGGCGGTGGGCCGGTTGGGCCGTGAAACTGAGCGGGCTTGGTATAGCTGGGTAGTATCTGGACTTAGCAAAGAGTGGAGGGGTCTTGAATGGACCTTGCTGGTAGAGATACAGCCCAAGTTAGTTGTTAGAGTTTAAACAGATTTTGAAATATAGTTTAAATATTAGTTTGAATTTGAATAACTTTCAAATTCAAAACTTCACACATTTGTAAACCAAATAAAATCCAAGGAAAACCAAATCACATTTTCGCCTTAATTTGAAAATAATTTTTATATGATTTTATTTTATATGGAATTTTGAGATGAGAGCTAGCAATTGGGATCAAATTTGGTAGCACACAAGTTCAAACAAAAAGTTTTAAATTTTTGTGAAAATTCACACTTGGCAAAATGTTCAAAATTCCGGGATGTTACAGCGTAATTAGTGATTTAATGCGTTTCTTTAGATCTATAGTATTAAAAAAGTCCTGTTTGTAGGGTTAGGGTTGAGAAGGAGAAGAGGGGAGGTGGAGGGTGCGGAGCAGTGAAGCTCTGCTGCTTCTTCGCTTCATTGCAGGTATTTCATTGATTTCACTAATTACTATTTCGGTGTACTGTAGATTTCTGTAGATTTATGTATGGTATAGATTTGTGGAGTATAGATCTGTAGTTGTAGTTTATATTACGTAACATATTTACTGTTAAGTATGTAGATTGCGGCTGATTAGTTTGTTAATTTAGTTTAGATATAAGTCTATTTGTTTCTTAGTCCCTGGATGTAGTATTTGATAGCAGTTATTGCTTTTTATTATGAATCAGACATGTCGGAGACAGTCACAATCAAATTATATTATGGAATTGGAGAAATTATATATGGTCCACAAGGAGTTGACTTGTCAAATTATAGTTCAATTTAGAAAAATGTTACAAGAGCAGGAGAAAGAACTTGGGAGGCTATAACCAACTGGCTGGTTAAGGCATTTTCAGTAGATTTAGAGCACCAATGCCTGTCGGTGATGGCACTAATCAACAGAAGTGTACAAGTGTATTGGGAGCTCGTGCCACTTGAAGGGACTCCACGATGGAGGAGTTTTATCAGAAATGCATGCCGAGTTGGTTTGCCTGTGATTTTGTTTGTCCAAGTTTACCAGAAGGGTGGGTCTAGCAGTCAAGTGCATGAGGAAGCTGAGGATGTGGACGAGGGGGGAGGTGGTGAAGAAGGGGAAGGTGCTGAAGAAGGTGAACAACAAGAGGAGGAAGAAGGGGATTCTGAGGGTGAGCAGCCATCTAGAGGTTATGTTGTCACTGGTGTTATTGATGAGGGAGAAGGAAACCCAGAGGTGGTGAGACAATATCAGAGAGAGTTGGAAGCTGATGAACGTGCATTGGAAGAGGACTCTTCAAGTGATGATTATGATGATGATGATGATGATGATGATGAGTCTGAGGATCATGTGCCCTTGCATTGGCAGAACTACGATTTCTCCCAGTGTACTGTTAATAGTGGTGAGAATGTGCCATGGGAGTACACGGAGAATGAGGTTTGTGAAGGCGCTATGTACCCCAGTACTGCACATCTGAAGGATGCAGTGAAGCAGTGGTCCACCTTGACTCTACACAGGGAGTTCAGGGTAGTCAAGAGCTCTCCGAGGATATATGATGTGTGTTGCAAGAAGGATGATTGTTCTTTTCGAGTGTATGCATATATGGGGAAGTGGGATAATTACTTACAGGTGAAAGAAGTGAAGGGTCACACTTGTACCCTTGATCGTATTGATGCAAGGCACCGAAACATTTCAGCCGATTTTGTTGCAAGCCACATGTACCCTCACATAGTGAAATGCCCTGATTATGAGCCGAAGGCAATTATCAGTGCAATTGAGGAAAAATTTGGGTGCACCATCGGTTACGGCAAGGCATACCAAGCAAAGAAGAAGGTGTTGGAGCATAGGTGGGGTACTTATGAAGCATCCTACCACAATTTGCCTAGCTTGCTACACACAATAGTTCAGATGAATCCTGGCAGCTACTATGATATCAAGGACTATCCTTGTGAGGAGAAACCAGGCAAGCTTGTGCTTCAGCGGTCATTCTTGGCATTGGGTGCCTGCATTGAGGCTTTCAAAGTGTGTCGACCGGTCATTTGCATAGATGGCACTTTTCTCACAGGCAAATACAAAGGAACAATCCTGACAGCTGTGGCAGCTGATAGTAACAATCAGTTGCTTCCTTTGGCCATTGCATTTGCGGAGGGGGAGAACGGTGACAGTTGGTACTGGTTCCTTGAGAGGTTGAAGAACATGGTGGTCCAGGATGTGCAGGATGTGTGTGTGATACACGATAGGCACAAAGGTATTTTGCAAGCTATCAATGACATGAAAGAGGGCAGTCAAGAGCGATATAGAGCTCCATTGTGGCCAGATGTTAAGAGCAGGTGGTGCGTTAGGCACATGAAAGCAAACTTCCACAGCCAGTTCAAGAACAAGACCCTGTCTAAATTGTTTGAGCGGTTGTGTGAGCAGACTCAGCAGAAGAAGTTTGATGCCATCTGGAAGAAATTAGATGATCTGACAAAGAAGGCATCAGAGGAGATAGCAAAGAGGCCAGTGAATCCCGAACCTGGAGAGGAGCCAATTTCTCTCGAGGATGTGGGATTAGATGGCCCTCAAGTCAGGCGCAGAAGAGGGCGTGCTGTGAAGACCTTCAGCCAGTGGATTCAGAATGAGCCTAAGGAAAAGTGGTGTCTCATGTTTGACGAGGGCGGAGCAAGACATGGGATAAAGACCACTAATTTTGCTGAGGTATACAACTGTGTGCTCCGCGGTTCAAGACCTCTTCCTCTAGTTGGCATCATTGAGTTCTTTATGTATCGTACAATGTTGTATTTTCACACAAGGAGCAAGATAGCGAATGAGGTTGTGAGGAACACTCAAATGAGATACTGCACAAGAATGACTGAGTATCTGACCAAGGCTCAGGATAAAGCACTTAAACACAAGGTCACAGCGCAGCCTTGGCACCAGTCTGATGACAATGAAATTATGTGGAGCTATGAAGTTGAGTGCAAAGGGAAAATGTGCCTAGGCCCTTCCCGTGAAAAGGCGCATCAAGTTGCTAAACTTGGCAACCAAATATGCAGATGTACATGCCGGAAGCCGCAGCTACTACACATCCCCTGCTCACATGTGATCGCCGTATGCTATGAACTGCAACAATTCAGCTATCATAGGTACGTACCATGGTACTACGCCAAGGAAACTGTTCGGAACATTTGGAACCGAACAATTCAGGGCTACCTCGTGCAGTGTACTTTTACTGAGAACCCCAAAGAAAATGCTGTACACATACCAAATCCAGATCCTCAGTTGTGCCAAGGTGTTGGAAGACGGAAGAAGAAGAGGATCAGGAACAACATGGACGAAGCAGAAGCTGGAGCTGCAGTAGTGATGTGCTACAAGTGCCACAACACGGGTCACACGTACAAGAGGTGCACAGCCACAAGTTATGCTTGCAACGCACCACCTACGGCCAGTGTGGGCTCATCAGCAACTTCAGGACCATCCCAACCCACATCCGGACGTGGACGCGGACTTGGACGTGGGCGTAGGACCAACGCAGGATTCAGATGATCATAGTTGCTTGTAATGTTAGGGCATTTAATTTCGGAATTTGTAATATTTGAACTATTATTTCTTGTACGAACTTATGCATGCTACTGTATTGTAATAATTGAACTTCTATTTGTATTATTTTGCTGGTGATTGTTCTATCCTCTATTTGTAATAATTTATGCCGATTCAGTTGTATTATTTTTTGCCTCTGATTGTTCTAATCTTGTTTTGCAGGTTTGCAACGGCCTCCTCAGGTCCTGAGTTGGACTTGGAGTTCCTCACGAAGAGGAAGGACAATGTCGAGGTGCCATAGGGGATCGACACTCCTATGTGCTTCAGCGGTGACAATTGCAAGCTTGTTATGTGCAAGGTTCTGGGGTACGCCTACGAGATGAGGTTCTTCATGTGCGCTAACTATGCGCACGACCCGATCTAGCCATTCGACCGCAACCTAAGAGCCAAAGTAAGGACTTACTACATTGCTCAATTATTCATTTGTCATTTGTGATTTAATATTTGCTGACATGTCTTTGGAAAAAGACTCCACCTCCTCTTTGTGATTTCATGCAGTGGCTAGATACCGAGCAGTCCGACTTTGACAAGAGCTACGTCGAGGGAGAAGCCCGTGATGCAAGGGAGAGGTGGTTCCGCATGGTTGAGTGGGAAAAGAGAGAGGAGAAAAAGAAGGAAGAGCAGAAGGAAATGCGCCATTGTCAGGAGATGAGAGAACGTGAAGCGGCCCAGGCCCGTGAAGCTGATAGAGAGAGGAAGAGGGAGAGGGCTCGCCGGGCCAAGGCAGCTGGGCCGGATGCCATCAGGAAGGGGAAATACCCCCGCTGTACTCAGTAGACCTAGAGTACTATTAGTCGGACTGTATCAAATAATTTCGGATTTCATGACTTCGTCAACTAGGGTCCTCGGTTTGTATCGTTAAGAACTTTAATCGAACAACATTAGAGTGTGTTTTATCCGTTACGTGTGTTTCGTTACAGTGACTGTAATATGCAGAGTCGTCGTGTTTCCTCTGAGTCACTGACGTGTTCCCCTCCCACAGATCGTCTGGCCCACAAAGCGACAGTGCCCTAGTACTAGGGTGTGTTTTCTCCGAGTCACTGCTTCGTTTCCCTTCCCACGGATCGAAGGGCCCACCACCCAGCCAGCCACCTTCTATATATGCCACCATTCACTCCATTGTCTTCTTCTCACAGCATTCAACAATGGCTGCCTGGAGTGGGGATGGACACGGTTTCGGTCCTGAGTTGTGGCATCAGCAATCAGAAGATTTCGAAGCCAATTTCCCACTGAAAGGCAAGAGTGACTTCAGATCGATGCGTGATGTTAGAAGCTACGCACCAAAGCAAACGATGTTGTGGCCTAGGTGTCCACACGGTAAGTTTTGCGTGATGCAAGTGTACCAGGGATGGAACAACTCCGGTCGTCGCTTCTGGCACTACCCATATGCATGGGTAAGCAATGTCCACAAATTTCCTCATCATCTTTATTTGATTTGCTAAGGTTTTCTTGCTTTTTGCAGTACTCCACCTAATCAGAGAACTGCGGTTTCTCTCAATGGGTGGATCCACCAGCTATTGATCCCTATCAACAGTACATCGACTACCTCGAGGACGTCATCATCTACAACCTGAAGCGGGAGCTGTCGGAGGCATTGACTTCTCCAGATCCATCGTCTAGCGCAGGAGACGACCGGTGCTGCAAATGCTCGACCTGCACTTGTGAATGCCACAAGAAGAACAGCCCCCCTCCGAAAGATTGGTCCCCTGCACCTTCACCACCTCCACCCCCACCTGGGTACTACATGCCGTCGCAACACTCCGATGGTTCTATGCTCTCCGGGTAGTTCTCGTACAACTAGATTAATTAGGAATGTTGTAATGAAATTTCTAAATTCCCTAAGGCATGTTATCAATACGTAAGGCGCTTTGTTAGGGTTGTACAAGCACCGTACATGCCATTGCAAATGTGTGTGTTTTCTCTGCTAAATTAAAAAAAAACCAACCGCCGTGGGCCACGGCGGTTGGGCACATGCAACCGCCATGGCCCATGGCGGTTGCAAGGCGGCTGCCTGCCGCCGTGGGGCTCCTGCAACTGCCGTCTGCAACCGCCGTGGGCCACAACGTGTGCCCCACCGCCGTGGCCCATGGCGGTCGGACCGCCATGGGCCACGGCGGTTGGTTGTCAAAACTGATAAATTTTCAAACGGTCGTATAATTTTGCAAAATGATTAAAATATATATATATGTAAAAAAATTCCCGGAGGTCGGAATCCCTCTTTCCTTCCGTACGAACGTTCGTCCCACGCCGTGTCTAGCACCGCCGCCGCCCTCTTCGCCTCCGATCGCCGCCGCCCGAGGTCAGCCCGCCCGCCCTTCCTTCCTTCACCCGTCTCACTCGCGTTAATTTCCTCCCCCTCCGTGAGTGATGCTGATAGATGCGCCGTGTGATTTTTTTTCCCTACTGTCCTCGTGGATCCCTAAAGTTTCCATCTAATCTGAAAGGAACTGAAAAATTAATGTCTTGTTTTTCTTATTTTTCTTTGTACAATGGAATTGCGGTGTTAATGATTAATTACATGACAAGATGCAGAGGACTTCTTTCTTTCAAATTCGCCTCTTTACCCAAACCTAATATAGCGTTTTAGTTTTTGACGAATATCTACCATAAGAATTTGTGCATCCATACAAATTTGTTATATTGGATTTGCATTTGAGAACACTTTCATATGATGTCATTTCATGGTTATTTGCGTTATATATGACTATATGAGATACTGATGATCCGTGTGTGCCGTTAGAGATTGCAACAGATCAAACCGCCGCACCATCCATTTTGAGACCGAGTACAATTAATAACATGTGTCATCTATACCATCTCAAGTTGGCAATATTCTAATTAAGTCCTACAGTTTTTGCAACATCCTGCACCTTCTCATTAAACATACAAAACAAGAGCTGAAATTGAATTTGTATTGTGTTCCTACTTACTAGTGTTGGATATGTTTTTGTTGACCTCAGTCAACTAACTCGCACGGGAGAGAAGGGGGCGCCCCGCGGCCCCGTCCTCCGCGCGAGCACCAACGGATTGAGTCCGTTTTTGCCGTGATCGGGAGGCAAAGCCTAAGCCGTCACGGGCTCGGCCCCTTGCCTACAACGCCCATATATAAGAGAAGGAAACCCCCTCTGGTTTCCTTCACACAACCCATCTAGTTTCCACCAAGAAACCCCGTCACCGATCTCTAAGGGCGCTGGAAGGCTCGGAAGCTCGAGCTCGTCCCCAGGGGCAGTGCCGCTGGAGACCCGAAGGCCTGCGCTACCCCAAGCGAATGCTGAAGGAACGCCTACGCTACACCAACCCGGACGCTGCCCTCGTTGTTGAGGCCGTCGCCCCTACACCGAGCTCTACCGACGAGATAGACGTCACCTCTGCCGGTATATGAGCTACACTCATGTTTATCTGCATTAGATTAAGTTCTAGATGTGATCTGTTGTAGACTAGAGATCCTGGAGTTTAAGATTCGATCTAAGTTTTGTTAGTGCTCATGCCTTTTCAGTTTATACCTATACTTAACATTTGGTATCAGTTAGCCTTACTAGTCTGCTTGGATCCCCTAGATGAACCCTAAGCCTTTCTGTTAAGTCTCTGTTCAATCTAAGATATGGTGTAGATTAAGTTTTAGTTCCTGTTTAAGTTAGTGTTTGATTAGATCATTCATGTTTAGATTAGTCATGTTTTAAGATTAATTCAAGTTTTAGCCTACTGTTTTCATGATTAGGGTTTCGGTTAGTAGATCAATCCTAACTTTCGCCAGTCAATAAGTTGCACCCGTGATTAGAAGCAGTTAGAAGAAGGGGAATGCAAACTCAGATTCAAAAAAAAAAAAGAACCCGGCGAGTTTCGCCAGTCAATAAGTTGCACCCGTGATTAGAAGCAGTTAGAAGAAGGGGAATGCAAACTCAGATTCAAAAAAGAAAAAGAAAAAAAGAACCCCGCGAGTTCCCTAAACCCTAACCCTAGATCTACATCGGAACCCTAACCCTAAGTCAAGAGGCCTACCTGGTCTCGGCGGCCGCACATGGCATCAGCTCGCCGTGCGCGACCGCCACCTCCGAGCTCCGGCGAGCTCTGGTGTCCCCACCCGTGCACGCGACATGAGTTGGTCGCGGCTCGGACGGGGTCACCCGCACGCGCGTGCGCGCCTTCGTGGTGTGCGCGCCGTGCGCTCCTCTCAGCGGCGCATCAGCACGCGTTCGCCGCCGGCCATGGAACACCGGCAGAGCCCCTCGACGGGCCGCGCGCGAGACGCACGCGACGCCGCAGAGGAGGCCCGCGGTGCTCCGACGTGAGCAGGCGGGGGGTCCCTCAGATCTGGGCCCTCTTAGCTCGCCGAAAGTGGGGGAGAAAGAGGAGCAGGGCCGCCGCTGGCTATGGCGCCACCGCGCGGCTGCTGCTCGGGACGGGGGGAGGGGAGAAATGAGCTAGGGTTTTCCCCCTCCCCACCGATTTCGCCCTTTTAAGCGACGCGCGACGCCGTCGGATCAAACGGACAACCCCGATCGAGGCGGGCGCGGCGCGCGGCGACGAGCTGGGCCGAATTGGCGGCCCAGTCATTGGCTGCTGGGCCAGATTAAGTTGGGCCGCGCCGAGCCGCCATTTAGAGCCGTGCGCCGAGCCGCCGAGCTGTGCGCGTTTAAATGGGTTGGGTCGGTTTTTCGCCCGCGTGGGCCGCATGTTCATTGGCCATTTTGGGCTAGATTACAGTAACAGGCTAAAATTGAGTTTTCTATTTTTGTTTATGCTTTCAGCATTTGTTATTTTCAGTTTAAGTGCCTATTAATTCCTGTTTTAAGCTCAGTTATTATTTGCATAAGTCAAATTAATTTAAGTGGTACATGTTCATGTTATTTTACTGAATTTTAAGTTTAAATCTACCACTATACCTTGAGATGCCTCTAAATGAATGGAACCAACGAGAAGTTTATTTAGAGTAAACTTGTGATTAATTCTGACCAACGTTGTTTTAATCATAAGTCTTCCATCCACAGCTCCACAGGCAAGCTAGAATAACTGAGCATGCTCCGTACCATATCCATTAGCGTACGGTTACGCCTCTCAGCGACTGAATTTTGTTGTGGTTCACCTGGCATAGAGTATTGAGCTTTAATGCCATTCTCTTCTAAGTACTTAGCAAATGGTCCCTTAATTTGACCATATTGAGCATGTTTCTCATAATATTCACCTCCCCTGTCCGATCTTACTATCTTAATGGAAGTGTTGTGCTATTTCTCAACTTCCAACTTATAAATCTTAAATATTTCTAATGCATCTGATCACTGTTGAAGTATCTCATCTTTAATGAGATGCTCCATTCTCTCCCTCGAAGTGTGACCCAAACGCGAGTGCCACAATTTCGAAGAAGTCTCATTATCACGCTTACGTTTATGTGAAACATCAATAATATTCAAAACAGGATTATCATTAAGAGAGAGCATATAAAGCATGCCTTGCAAATGAGCAAAGCCAACATCAATTCCATTAAATTGTATCACACACTTATTGTTGCCAAAGACGCAAACATGTCCTGATTTATCTAATGCTGAAACGGAAATAAGGTTTCTCTTTAAACTAGGAACATAAAGAACATCATCTAAAAGAAGTTGGAAGAACGGAGTTGAAGTTGAAGGCGTTGGAAGCTTCTTCCTTGAGTTGCCGGGCGGCTTCCAGCTTCTTTTAGATGATGTTCTTTATGTTCCTAGTTTAAAGAGAAACCTTATTTCCATTTCAGCATTAGATAAATCAGGACATGTTTGCGTCTTTGGCAACAGTAAGTGTGTGATACAATTTAATGGAATTGATGTTGGCTTTGCTCATTTGCAAGGCATGCTTTATATTCTCTCTCTTAATGATAATCCTGTTTTGAATATTACTGATGTTTCACATAAACGTAAGCGTGATAATGAGACTTCTTCGAAATTGTGGCACTCGCGTTTGGGTCACATTTCGAGGGGGAGAATGGAGCGTCTCATTAAAGATGAGATACTTCAACAGCGGATCAGATGCATTAGAAATATTTAAGATTTATAAGTTGGAAGTTGAGAAACAGCACAACACTTCCATTAAGATAGTAAGATCGGACAGAGGAGGTGAATATTATGGGAAACATGCTCAATATGGTCAAATAAAGGAACCATTTGCTAAGTACTTAGAAGAGAATGGCATTAAAGCTCAATACTCTATGCCAGGTGAACCACAACAAAATGGAGTCGCTGAGAGGCGTAACCGTACGCTAATGGATATGGTACGGAGCATGCTCAGTTATTCTAGCCTGCCTGTGGAGCTGTGGATGGAAGCATTAACGACAGCTGCTTACATACTTAATCGGGTTCCATCTAAGTCGGTTCCCAAGACACCTTTCGAATTGTGGACTGGGAGGAAACCATCTATTAATTATTTTAAAGTGTGGGGCTGTCCTGCTGAGGCTAAGTTATTTGATCCACAACATAAGAAATTAGATTCTAAGAGTATAAGTTATCACTTTATTGGATACTCAGAAAATTCTAAGGGGTACCGATTCGACTGTCCTGGTCGCCTCACTAAGTTCGTTGAGACCAGACAGACTGTGTTCCTAGAGGACTCAGGAATTAGTGGGGGAGCTTTCCAAGGAGGGAAGTGAGTCTCGAAGAACTACGGGTTGAGCTTCCTGATCCAGCAGTTCTTGAGTCCACACCGGTATATCAGTTTGTACCACCAATAATTCCTCCTGTTCAGATTAGTGGCACTCAGTTGTCTGCTGGCACTCAGCAACCACCTGTTGTTAATCAGCAGGTGTCTGCTAGTGCTCAACAGTCGAATGTTGTGCCAGCCCCTGAGGCTCAGGTGCAGAATGCACCACAAGTTGAACCTCAGCCGGTTCCTGAACAAGCTGCGGTCTTACCATTAAGAAGAACGTAACGGGAAAGGAAACGAGCTCTTCCTGATTGTTATGAGTTATATTTAAGTGAAGACAACTATGATATCGGGAAGGTCAATGATCCTGCCAATTTCAGAGAGGCGGTGTCATGTGAGAATTCCACTAAATGGATTGAAGCCATGGAAGATGAGTTAAGATCTATGAGCACTAATCAAGTTTGGGATTTAGTAGAAATTCCTGATGGAGTCAAATTGATAGGCTGTAAGTGGGTCTACAAAACTAAGTATGACTCTAAAGGAAATATCGAACACTTCAAAGCTAGGCTCATAGCAAAGGGTTATACACGGAAAGAAGGGGTTGATTACAATGAAACCTTCTCTCCTGTGTCTACCAAAGATTCCTTTAGAATTGTCATGGCACTAGTAGCTCATTTTGATATGGAGTTACATCAGATGGATGTTAAGACTACGTTCCTTAATGGAGATTTTAGATGAGACCATTTATATGGCACAACCAGAAGGTTCTGCTGCTAAGGGTAAGGAACATATGGGGTGCAGACTAAAGAAATCCATCTATGGTCTTAAGTGAGCATCCAGACAGTGGAATCTTAAGTTCGATCAAACGATTAAGAGATTCGGATTTAAGGAAACTGAGGCAGATAGTTGTATCTATGTTAAGGTTAAGGGTGAAAAACTAATAATTCTAGTACTGTATGTGGATGACATACTATTAGCAAGCAACGATAAGAATATGTTGTATGAAACTAAGAAATTCCTTTCATCCAATTTTCATATGAAGGATCTTGGTGAGGCCAAGTATGTACTTGGCATTGAGATACACCAGGATAGAGCTCAAGGAATACTAGGATTATCTCAGAAAGCTTACATTGAGAAAATGCTTAAGAGGTATAATATGGATAAGAGTAATACATCTCTTGCTCCTATTCAGAAGGGTGATAAGTTTAATGAAGAACAATGCCCTAAGAATGACTTAGAAAGAGAAAGAATGAAGAACGTTCCTTATGCTTCAGCTGTCGGAAGTTTAATGTATGCACAAGTCTGTACGCGTCCAGACTTGGCATTTGCAACAGAAGTTTTTAGTAAGTATCAGTCTAACCCAGGTTGGGCTCACTGGGTAGGTGTCAAAAAGGCATTAAGATATTGCCAAGGCACTAAAAACTACATGCTCACATATAAGAGATCGAACAACCTAGAGGTTGTATGTTACACTGATGCCAACTTTGCTGGTGATGAAGATGATAGAAAATCCACCTCTAGATACATCTACATGCTAGCAAGGGGAGCAATTTCATGGAGAAGTGGTAAGCAAGGTGTAACTGCTGCATCGACGATGCAAGCAGAGTTTGTGGCATGTTATGATGCAACAGGACAGGCAGTATGGCTTAAGAATTTAATTCCGGCATTAAGAATTGTGGATAGTATCTCGAGACCTATCACAATGTACTACGATAATCAAGCCGTAGTATTCTTTTGCGCTAACGATAAGTTGTCTGGTGCTTCCAAGCATATCGACCTCAAGTATCGTATCGTAAAAGATAAAACCGGGACTGCACACTTAAAATTGAGCATATTAGCACTAAGGTAAACATTGCGGATCCCCTCACAAAAGGACTACCACCATCCCTCTTTCAGAAACATGTCCTAGGCATGGGATTAGTGGATAGGCCTTGATCAGGTCCCGGTTAAGGGCCATTTAGTTTCCCCAAATAAGAATAAGAGTCCTAACAAAGTTTTTCGGTGAGTCTATGGGTAATGCTGTCCCAGTATGTCGTGGTGCTACTGATGACGCATTGGTCTGGATCTTGCTGATTTACTGAGGAAGGATTTTAGTTCAAATTAAGGTATAAATTAGTGACCGAATAAATAGTTGTTTAGTTAAGAATAAATGAGATAATCAAGCCGCAATATTCTTTTGCGCTAACGATAAGTTGTCTGGTGCTTCCAAGCATATCGACCTCAAGTATCGTATCATAAAAGATAGAAACCGGGACCACACACTTAAAATTGAGCATATTCGCACTAAGGTAAACATTGCGGATCCGCTCACAAAAGGACTACCACCATCCCTCTTTCAGAAACATGTCCTAGGCATGGGATTTGTGGATAGGCCTTGATCAGGTCCCGGTTAAGGGCCATTTAGTTTCCCCAAATAAGAATAAGAGTCCTAACAAAGTTTTTCGGTGAGTCTATGGGTAATGTTGTCCCAGTATGTCATGGTGCTGCTGATGACGCATTGGTCTGGATCTTCCTGATTTACTGAGGCAGGATTTTAGTTCAAATTAAGGTATAAATTAGTGACCGAATAAATAGTTGTTTAGTTAAGAATAAATGAGAATAAGTTACTTATTGACCTTCGGTCAAGGGGGAGAATGTTGGATATGTTTTTGTTGACCTCGGTCAACTAACTCGCACAGGAGAGAAGGGGGCGCCCCGCGGCCCCGTCCTCCGCACGAGCACCAACGGATTGAGTCCGTTTTTGCCGTGATCGGGAGGCAAATCCTAAGCCGTCACGGGCTCGGCCCCTTGCCTACAGTGCCCATATATAAGAGAAGGAAACCCCCACACAACCCATCTAGTTTCCACCAAGAAACCCCGTCACCGATCTCTAAGGACGCTGGAAGGCTCGGAAGCTCGAGCTTGTCCCCAGGGGCAGTGCTGCTGGAGACCCGAAGGCTTGCGCCACCCCAAGCGAACGTTGAAGGAACGCCTACGCTACACCAACCCGGACGCCGCCCTCGCCGTTAAGGCCGTCGCCCCTACACCGAGCTCTACCGACGAGATGGACGCCACCTCTGCCTGTATATGAGCTACACTCATGTTTATCCGCATTAGATTAAGTTCTAGATGTGATCTATTGTAGACTAGAGATCCTGGAGTTTAAGATTCGATCTAAGTTTTGTTAGTGCTCATGCCTTTTCAGTTTATACCTATACTTAACAGCTAGTTCTATTTGCATTTTTCAAAATTTAAGCCTGATAAATTGGTCTCGCGAAGTAATTAGTTTTATAATTACCTGATATTAAGTCCTAAGTAGCATTTTAAAATTTGATGTGACAATGACTAAACTTTTAACCCTTGGATCCAAACACTCCCTAAGTAATATTTGATACTGTAATAGTACTATTTTTTGTTTCTCTTTATGACACGATGGCGTTTCCCTAAAATAAAATTTGCACATATTAAGCGTTTGAATCTAACATTTAGCCCTCTACTTGTGCTAAACCCTAGTTGCCACATCTGTTTTGCTGCAGACCCTAAAAGTTGAGTGCTCTGAAGCCAAGGGTTCTTTCATGTCTGAACAATCTCTGCTTTATTTGAGATTGCTGAGAGAGTATTCTCGTGCGACGAAGAAAAGACATAAGCTTCTGCCTCTCTACATGCATCAAGAACACATCTGGTTTATGTCATTTTCTACTGCTCAAGGTGACCTTGGTTGTCTAGGATCAGCAGCTAGAGCCTGCAATTGATAGAATCTACTGCGGAAAGTTCGAGTCAATATGGCGCTGCAAAATATTGGTGCTTCAAACAAGGATGATGCCTTCTACAGGTACAAGATGCCCAGGATGGTAACAAGAATAGAAGGTCGTGGTAATGGCATCAGGACAAAAATTGAAAACATCACTGATATAGCAAAAGCACTTGACAGGCCAGCATCCTATATAACGAAGTACTTTGGGTATAAATTTGGGGCTAAAAATGAGTTTGAGCAGCAAACTTCCTTGGTTAATGGAGCTCATGACACTGCAAAGCTGGCTGGCCTCCTTGATAATTTTATCAAGAAGTTTGTCCAGTGTTATGGATGTGGCAACCCCGAGACAAAGATTCTCATCTATAAGACACCGATGGTATCACTGAAATGCGCTGCTTGTGGCTTTGTTTCAGATGTAACTGATGACAAGCTCACAAATTTTATCAAAAGCGAAAAACAGAAGGGAGGAAAAGACAAGAAGACCAAACAAAGAGCACACAATAAATTCCTAAACAAAGCTGCTGATGGGAATCGGAACAAACAAAATAAGGATACAAAGAAGAAAGGAGTATTTCCCAAGGAATCCACTGCAAAAGGTGGAGCTGCAAAGAAGGCTGTTGTTGTTGGCTCTGATGAGGATTGTTCAGCCTCGCCAAGTTGCTGCCATGATGGTAGAAATGTAGGAAGTGCAGATGAGGATGGTGATGATGACGTGCAGTGGCAGACAGACACTTCATTGGAAGCTGTGAAACAACGCACGGAGGAGCAATTAAGTACAGTAACTGAAGAATTAGTCACTCTTCCTATGGACGACTCCGAGAAGAAGAACAAGAAGAAAGAGCCATCCCATAAGGACATTTCTGTTTATGGACATGCAAGTCTTCTATATAGCTATTACGAAAAACAAACGACTGGGAAGCCGAATCCTTACTATGAACTGGTTAAAGAGATCAAGGCTAACTTGGGAAAGGCTGTCACAGCGGCTCAGCTCAAGAAAGTGATGTCTTCCTCAACTCTGCCTTCCCAGGATGTCATGAACGCCCTCTTCGAGGCTCTCTTTGACAGTGTAGGCAAGGGGTTCAGGGAGAAGGTTGTGAAGAACAAGGAATACCTTGCTGCTGCTGCGCCTGACGAGGGCTCCCAGACCATGCTTCTCCTGGCAATTGAAGTGTTTGGCAGCAAGTGCAGTGCTATGGCTCTGAAGGAGATCCCCTTTGTACTTAGGGCCCTCTATTATGGAGATGTCCTTGAGGAAGAAACCATTCTCCATTGGTACAGTGCAGGTGTTGTTCGCACCCAAAATTGTCATGTCTTGTCTGACCGGTCCGACCTGTGAGTCCCACCGGTCAGACCGGTGTGGTCAAAGACCATAAAATATAATTTGGACTTCACCATTGGATAGGTATCGTCGAGTAGATCAAGATTCATATGTGGAACGTCCAAATCGGAGTCCGGATGAGGGAGATATGACTTCTCCAAGATCTACACGTCGGGTGCACCGGTCTGACCGGTGCCCTTCACCGGTCAGACCAGTGCCTCCCCGATTCCGAGCCAAATTGAGGAGTCCTGATAGATTAGGCTTGTAAAAGGATTTCCTTGCGGGGCAACACCTCCCCACCCTATAAATATAAAGGGCCACGGCCGATTGAGGAAGATATCACAATCGAATCTATCAAATTTATCTTTTATCGTATTTACCTTTTCTTCCTCGTTCCCTTACTTTTCCAACCCTACCATGCTGTTCTTCCTTCATCTCCGCGATGTCTGAAGACGTCCTAGCTGGCCTGCCGAGCCTAGGACAACCCTGTGTGTGCCGCCCCGACGGGATCCTGCCCGGGCGACGTTCGTTGGTCTTTCGCCGGATCTTCCCGGCGACACCGGTCTGACCGGTGACCCGCACCGGTCTGACCGGTACGGCGTGGAGGCGCTGCAAGGAGCTCCTCCGCGTGCTTGTTGGCTCCAAAAGGTGCCAACAAATTGGCGACTCCGCTGGGGAACGAAGATCTGGCTATCATGGCTGATCTATCAGACCTTAGCGTCAAGTTATGCGAGGAATACACGAGAGAGCATTGCTTGGCTGATAAAAGATTGTTCCTGTCCTGTTTTCGCAAGACGGAGCAAGGTGTCATCCGGATTAAGGAGTGGCAGCCACCGTCCACCATCGACACGTTGAAAGAGATGCAATCCTCAGGTAACTTATCTGATGAACTATCTGAATTTGTGCATTATTATATTAAATCTTTGATTGATAAAGAGGATAGTTCAGAGTCAATTCTTGTTAATACAGAGTCAGTTTTTGAGAAGCCGACTAATGATATTATCAATCCTCGCAAAACCTTGCCAAATTGTAATGTTGTTGGTCAAGAAACAAGTCGGCCGTCTCTAGCCGAAATTGTTGACCTAAAATCCCCTAACAAGAGTATAGAGGCTACATCTAGTACTTCGACGCTCGGGGGGCAACAAAACAAAGGCAACGGTGCCGGTTGTGCCACGACCGGTCTGACCGGTGCCCAAACCGGTCTAACCGGGGGGCAACCCGGTTTAACTGCCTCATCTAGGGTTTTGCAAAATAAATCTAAACCAAAGATGGTTAAGCCGAAAAAACCCGAGATTGGTGTTTGGAAAACAATTGAATCCAAAGACCGTCATAAGCATCAAAGAGAAAAGCCGAAGTCTAATGAGAAACTTCCGGCTAAGTCTCAAAGACAAAATAATGTCAATGGTGGTAGTCGGTCTAAAAATTCTAAACGCCCAAAACCTTCTCCTAGAGAGAAGTTCCATAACGAGAATCGGCAATGGAGTAACTCTCACAAATCAATGTCGTTTCCTCCGTATGGATCATCAATGCCTATGCCATGGGAAGCTTATTTTAATATGCATTATTTTTGTCCTCCATGGTATTATAATTCATATATGTCATCTGCTCCTAGTTCCTTCTGTCCTAATTTGTATTAATTATAGAGAGCCGATGATTGATGTGCCATCACCTATGCATAATGACCGTTTTGATCAAAAGAATCGGTCTACATGTTGAGAGCCAGGTGTGGTTCGAGGACCGGTGGATGGTCGCTTCCTGGTGTGATGAGTGATTGACAACGTGGTGTGGACTGATTCTTGGCTAAGTATTACAGATGCAGGTTGCGGCTTGACTGGTGCAGGTGCAGGTGAAGAACAAGCGTGAAAGGTCGTTGCCGGTGAGGCCTCCAGGTGTGGAGAAGACAAGTAGGCTTGGTTCGAGGGACCCGGTGGCCAGCGGGGTCAAGTGCGGGCCGCATGGTGGCAAGAACGGCAAGATGAAGTCATGGACGGTTTCTTGGTTGAGCCTCAAAACCAAGGTCGAGCCGGGACTACGTGGGAGCCGAGTCATGAGTGGTGATTGGCGGAGGCTACACCGAGTTCGCGGGGTTTCCGGTGGTTCACCAGAAAATCACTGGGTTCCTTGGTTGATCCACAAAGCCAAGACCGAAGAACCGAAGACGGAGGTGCAGCAGCTCCAGACCGGTCTGACCGGTGGGTCTGACTGGTCTGACCGGTGGGTACCGGTCTGACCGGTGAGGAGCACCGGTCTGACCGGTGTGCGACGACGCAGTCCGGAATCTTCGAAGCGGAGGACACGCGTCGGGATCGCAAGGCTTGCGTCGAGGCTAAGCAAGTTTGCGGTCGCTGGGCATCCGTCCGATGGTGCGAAGATAAAGACTTCCAATTTCGCCCTCGAGGGGCATGTATCCCTAGTTAGCTAGTAAGGGTATTTTAGTCTTTCGGTTGCCTCCATATAACCCAAGGGGTGAGAGGATGGCAGCCATCTCTTGGAACCCTAGCTCATTTGGTTTTCCTATTTTCCTTCCTATTTTCTTAGGATTTTCGTAGGACTAGCTTGAGAGCTTCATGGTGAGATCTTGTGAGAGGGAAGGATGATCGGGCGGCAAGCTAGACCTTGTATGAACCTCTTTGGTATGTATAGATGATTCGGCGTGGTTCCTCAAGGCTTGGATGTGTCTTTCCCGTTTCTCCTTTTTGGTGATTTTCGGAGCCCTTTCTTGGCGATTTTCTTGGAGCGATTTCAAGGCCTTTCTCTTTGGGATTTGGTGGGGGATGTATGCATGAACCCTTCGTGGTTCTTTTCCTTTTGATTCCCCTTCCAAATCCGTGAGCAAAGGGGCTCGATTTTGGGGTTTTCGTGGCTCTAGGGTTAGAGGCGTTCTTGGTGGGATTTCTTCGATTCCTCTTGATTTGACAAGTTTTGGTGGACCAAATCTTGGCTATGGAGTACCCATGAGGTGTTCCTACTATCCCCAAAGTCTTGTGCAAAACCGTGGAGCGAATCGGGAGATCGGGAGTTGGATTTGGAGGAGTTGACTCGCGGGCGCTGTTCATCCCAAGCTGCCCAGGCACGACCGGTCTGACCGGTGCTCTTGACCGGTCTGACCGGTGCTAGCCCTTGGTGGGTTTTTGTCTCGGGGAATAGCCTTGTCCGTGTGGTTTTGTCCCGTGGTCCTGCTGATCAGTTCTTGGCGTGTTTGGAGTTGTTTTGCTAGGCTTTGTGAGGGGTTCTTCTTCCTCACAGGTTGTGTTTCGTGGTGGTTTTTGTTCCAGGGCCTAGAGGAGTCACTGAGGCTTCCTGGAACGTTTGCTGTGCGGCTGCTGTAGCCACCGGCCTGACCGGCTCTGTCCACCGGTCTGACCGGTGTCACCGGTCTGACCGGAGCAGGCCATCGGTCTGACCGGTGTAGCACAGGCAGCAAGCCGTGCAAGTTTCCGCTGTGTGGTTCGGTGAGTTTTGGCTCGGAAGGTTGAGTGTTGGTTCCTAGGACCAGTAGCACTCCAGTGGCTGTGTGGTCTTGACCAACTTGGGTAGTTGAGTCGGAGACGTGAGTTGGAAGCCGTGTTCGTCTTGTTGGAGTTCTCATCTCCTTCGAGAAGAATTTTTATCGGCTCACATTCACTCCCCCCCTCTCTGGTTCGCCTAATCGGTCCTTCAATTGGTATCAGAGCCGGTTCGGGTCTTTATTGACTCTTACCAGTCTAAGATCCAAAGATGGCGTACCAGAAACGGGGTTCGGGTCCTCCGCACTTTGATGGGAAGAACTACCAGATGTGGTAAAGGCGGATGGCAGCGTTCCTCCGCGGAAAGGGTCAGATCCTTTGGGATGTCACGGTGAACACAGCTTATGTTCATCCGATGAACTTCCTTGCTCCAGGATCGAGGGATATGTTCGAAGCCAACAACAAGGCTGTCGACTACTTGTTTCGTGCTCTGTGTCAGCCTGAATTCGATCGGGTTCAGACAGAGGACTTAGCTTGTAGGATTTGGGAGCAGTTGAAGGATGCTCATGCTGGGAATGCTCAGGTTCAGGCTCGGATGTACGCGACTTACCGGAGAGAGTACGAGAACTTCACTCATCTCCCCGGCGAGTCCGTCGATGCCCTTTTCCAGCGATTTACGGTCGTTGTGAACAACATGAGAGCCAATGTGGACGTCCTCCCATACAATGATCATGATAGAGCCGTGAAGCTCTTGCACTTGTTGGATCGTACCGTATGGGACGGGAAGTTTGAGGCTATTGTTGAGTCCGAAAAGTATGACACCTTGACGGTGAACGAGCTGTTCTCGAAGCTCAAGTCGGCTGAGTTGGACCGTGGTATGACAGCCAAGATCGAGAGCCCGACTGATTCTCATAGTCTCGCTCTCGTTAGTGGCAAAGGAGCTAAGTCTAACGCTAACGCATCCTCCAGGATGTACTCTCTGTCTTCGTTGATGTCTTTGCCAGATGAGGAGTTCGATGTGCTTGGAGAGGACGAGCTGGCGTTGCTGACCAGGCGGTTCGAGAGGCTGCACGAGAACCGGGTGAACACGAGGACAGCACGGACGTGCTTTCAGTGCGGCAAGCCAGGACACTTCGTCGCCGACTGCCCGGAGAAGACGGAGAACAAGGACGGTTATAAGGACGGCTACAGGCACCGATCGAGCAAGGATGGCAAGTACCGATCGAGGCGCGATCACAAGCACAAGAACAAGCACAAGGACGAGCGACGGTCGAGGAAGAAGGATGGCCGCGGCAGGAAGGCCCGAGCAATGGTCGGAGCGAGCGACGTCGACTCCAGCTCCGCCTACTTTTCCTCGAGCTCGAGTAGCAGTGAAGATGAAGGTGATCGGCGCAAGAACAAGAAGTCATCCAGGAACTTGAGCGGGTTGAGCTGCTTCGCGGGAGATGGCTTCTGCGGCATGGCCCGTAGCTCCGGCAGCAAGAAGAGCCACCAGAGTGACTCGGACTCTGACTCCGAGGATGAGGTATGTGATGAGCTCTCTTCTTTGCGCAAGGAGAATGATGAGTTGGTTGACTTGCTTGATAACCGCGATCACATGCTTAGAGAGGCCAAGAAGATGAGGAAAGAACTTAGGGCCTCACTAGAAGATGCTAGGAACCGTGTGGCTGAGCTAGAAACCCAGAACCTAGATGCTAAGCTTGAGATTGATTCGCTTAAGGCTTCTCCTGTGGTTTCTGATGAGATTGATTGCTGTGATTGCTCTGTGTACCTAGCTGATCTTACTGCTCTTAAGGATAAACATGCTTCTACTTGTGATGAACTAGATATGCTTAGGGTTGAAATGGCTGAGCTTAAGTCTAGACCTGCTTTGCTAGGTGCTTGCACTTCTTGCCCTGTTTTGCATGGAAAGATTGATGAGTTGCATGCTTACACTGTTTCGCTTGAGGCTAAGTTGAAAGAGCCTATTCCCACTTCTTGTTCTACTTGTGAATTGCATGCGGTTAAGAATTTGGAGCTTGCACATTATGTTGATCGCTTGCAGGATGAGAATGATGAGCTGAGAAAATGTATGAGCTGGTTGTCGGGTCAGGAGCCTCAGCTTGGTATCATGATAGCGGCTTTCAAACGCTATGATGGTCAGGCACTTGGGGCTGACAAGCTTGGAGAGAACTGTGGTGAGGGAGTTGAGAGAGTTGGAGAGATTCCTATCCCACCACCAAACAGACACAAGAACAAGTTTGAGCCCAAGCCTAACCGTCTCAGAAACAAACTTGACACTACTCCAGATCCACCCATATTCCCTCACCCAACAAATGATTTTCAGAAACCGGTGAAGTTTGTGAGCCCAAAGGGAGGTGAGGAAGGAGAGAAGAAGGGTGAGAAGCCGAGTGGGTAGCCCCAACCCAAGCCTAAGCCTAAGCCACAGCCCATAAAGTTCCATTGTGGGTATTGTGGGAGAGATGGTCACAAGGATGAGTTTTGCTTCAAGAGGAAGCGTGAGAAGAGAATGGCTAGAGAGTGGGCTAACAAGGACAGGTACCACCCCTCTAATGGTGTACCTGAGCCTCGTATGCAGATGCCCAGGGCCAAGGCGATTGTGAGGACGGTTCCGGCTTGGGGAGACCGGAAGGCTGCAGGTGCTGCTGCTGGCCGAGCTACACCGGTCAGACCGGTGCAGGTCTGGGCAGACAGCGAGTTGGGTTTCGTGCTCGTGAGGATGCTCGGTTTGTTTCTGGAGGTCGTGGTTCTGGTGGTTGGTCTGGAAAGTTTGCAGGTGGTCAGTTTGCTAGGCGTTCTCCACCTCGTGCTCAATACGGGGGTGGGAGGAGTCATAGCTTTGAGATGGAGAGGAGGAACGATCCACGGTTTCCCTTTCGTGGTTTTCGTCCTCCTCTAGCTAGAGAGGGTTGGTTCCCTCGTGGTGGTCACCGTGGTGGTAGCTTTGATAGGCGTGATGATTTGGTTTGTGCTAACCCCACTTTGGAGCAAATGGCTCGGCACTGGTTTTACTCTTTTGGTACTAACCCCAGTGCTGAGTCGTTTGTTCACTCACGTGCTCGCTTTTGAATTTCAGGTGGGAGACTTGAAGATCATTTGGTTGATTGACTCCGGTTGCTCGAGGCATATGACCGGAGACAAGGGGTGGTTCTCAAGTCTCATCCCGGTGGTGACAAAGAAGTACATCACCTTTGGGGACAATGGGCGAGGGCGTGTGCTGTCAGAAGGTAAGATTAAGGTAAGTGACAAGATCACTCTCAGGCGTGTTGCTCTTGTTCAATCGCTTGGATACAATTTGCTTTCTGTGTCCCAGTTGTTGGATGAGGGTTTTGAGGTGTTGTTTCGGCCTGGTGGTTCTCGGATTTTAGATTCTCGGGGGGATCTTGTTTGCATGGTCGTTCCCGAGGGTCAGGTGTTCCGAGCTGATTTTTCTCAGTCTTCTGGTGTGGAGCGTTGCTTTTTGGCTGGTTCTTCGAGTGAGTTGTGGAAGTGGCATAGGAAGTTGGGTCACTTGAGTTTTGACCTTTTGTCTCACTTGAGTAAACTCAATTTGGTCCGAGGATTGCCACGGTTGAGGTTTGAGAAAGAGTTGGTTTGTGCGCCGTGTAGGCATGCCAAGATGGTAGCCTCTTCTCACCCGCCTCTCACCGATGTGATGACTGAGCGTCCATGCGAGCTGCTCCATATGGACCTTGTTGGCCCAGCTCGTGTGCGATCTGCGGGTGGGAAGTGGTATGTCCTTGTTGTGGTGGACGACTACTCTCGGTATGCGTGGGTGTTCTTTCTTGAGGAGAAGGGGGAGACGTTTGGTTTTGTTCGAGATCTTGTCTTGAGGTTAAGAAACGAGAGGCACGGAGATGCCATACGAGCGATCCGCAGTGACAATGGCTCGGAATTCAAAAACTCTCGCTTCGAAACCTTTTGCCATGACTTGGGTCTTGAACATCAGTTTTCGAGTCCGTATACGCCTCTCCAGAATGGCGTGGTGGAAAGGAAAAACAGGACCTTGTGCGAGATGGCTCGGACGATGCTCGACGAGCATAGGACTCCGAGAAGGTTCTGGGCTGAGGCGGTCAATACCGCGTGCCATGTGTCGAACAGGATCTACCTCAGGGTTCACAAGAAGAAAACCTGTTACGAGTTGATGCACGGTCGCACACCCAAGGTGAGTCACTTCCATGTCTTTGGTTGTAAATGCTTCATTCTGAAGAAAGGGAAGAAGTTGGACAAGTTCGAGGCTAGGTCTGTCGATGGTATTTTCTTTGGTTATGCATCTCATTCTAGAGCATTTCGTGTGCTCAATCTTGAAACTAACCAAATCGTGGAGACTTGCGAGGTAACCTTCGACGAGACACAGCCACGTAGTCAGCTTGTTTTTGAGTGTGCAGGTGACGACGAACTTGGCGAGGAGATCTTTCAGGAGGAGGAGCATGAACATGGAGATGATGAAGATGGCGGTGTGATGCCCGCAGCTGAACATGTACCTACTACTTCGACGACGATCGAGAATGGACCCTCTCCCACACCTACAACGACAAACCTAGATCAAGGCGAAGCTGCTGTTGAGGGGGAGGTAGCATCAAGGCGAGAACCTCCCCGGCGAGTGCAAGTGGATCACCCAGCTTCGAGAATCATCGGCGACATGAATGAACATACTACACGGTTGAGGGTTCGGAACAATTCTCATTTCGTTCATGCTGCTTTTGTTGCCACTTTTGAGCCCAAAGACATTGGACACGCGTTATCTGACCATAATTGGGTTAACTCAATGCATGAGGAGTTGGAGAATTTTGAGAGGAATCAAGTTTGGGTGTTGGTTGACCCTCCCCCAGGGTGTAAGCCGATTGGGACAAAATGGGTGTGGAAAAATAAAGAGGGAGAGAAAGGAGAAGTGGTGAGGAACAAGTCGAGACTTGTTGCTCAAGGGTACAGTCAGAAAGAGGGGATCGACTACGAGGAGACTTTCGCTCCTGTAGCTTGTTTGGAGGCGATCAGGATCCTTCTAGCCTTTTCCGTGGCTAAAGGGTTCAAGTTGTACCAGATGGATGTGAAGAGTGCTTTTCTGAACGGTGTGTTGGAGGAAGAGGTGTTTGTGAGGCAACCACCGGGGTTTGAGAGTGAGAAGTACCCTCACCGGGTGCACAAGTTGAGGAAGGCGCTGTATGGGTTGAAGCAGGCGCCTAGAGCTTGGTATGGTAGGTTGAGAGGGTTCCTGTTTGAGAGAGGGTTTGAGATGGGGAAAGTCGACCAGACCTTGTTTCTCCTCAGGCAGGGCAGAGATATCCTGATTGTGCAGGTATACGTGGATGATATTGTCTTTGGTGGCTCGTCTAACTCTCTTGTTGCAAGGTTTGCAGAAGACATGAGCAGGGAATTTGAGATGAGCATGATGAGCGAGTTGCAGTTCTTCCTCGGGCTACAAATCAAGCAATCAAAGGAAGGAACATTTGTGCACCAAGCTAAGTACACCAAGGACATTGTGAGGAAGTTCAAGATGGAGGACTCCAAGGCTATGGCAACGCCTATGAGAGACAACGTAGAGAAAGGGAAGATAGCTTTGATCCATGTACCCACACATGAACAACTAGCCGATATTTTCACCAAACCCCTAGATCAAGCAACTTTCACTCGTTTGCGGGGGGAGCTTGGTGTTTGTTTGTTTTCTTGAGTTGGTGTGTGAGAGCTCCTTTGTAGCATATGTATAGCTTTCCTTTGTGCATTTCTTGCATTTGGCATGGCATATGTAACATGATGTATAGGCATCTTTGTATCTTAGGTTGCATGCATTTTGTATCATATGCATTGTTTAGGAAAGGCTTCTTCTATATACATTGTTCACCATGGAATGATATATATGTCTTTGTGAGCTAATTTGGTAAGCTATGGTTAGTTTGGCTTAGCTCTTGATAATCTTGGTTTGTATCCATGGTTGATGGCTATGTTTTTTGAAAATTTCATATGTATGCTCTCTTGTGAGTAAATGCCTTTACATGATCTTGACATGTTTTTGTGGCTTGGCTATGCTTAATTTGTGGTTGGATAGCTTATTTTGATCATATGGGGCCAAAGGCTCGTTTGCCATCATGAATGTTTAGCCCCCATGCTTCATCTTGTGGAGGGGCATAAGTTCCTTTTTGTCGCAAAGACATTTCATGTACCAATTATAAATCTGAAAAATAAAATGTAAATTGCTTGAAAAATGTGCTCCCATGTCATATGTGCTAATTTAAATTTGCTTTGGGTGCTAAATCGTTGCATGATGTCTACCAATGAGAAGTCTCATATATAGAAGTAGGCACATGGCTCGATGGCTTTGACATGACATGAGGTGCTTGTGGGTGTTTATGATGGTCTTATGCTTAGAATGGTTGTCCTAGCATGAAGTTTGTGTGGCTTTGCCATTTTGACATGTTTTGCTCATGTTTAGGACTTTGCTCATGAGAGGGTGATTTTTCGCAAAATTGCTAAATTCTATCTTAGCTTCGCCCAATGGTTGTGAAACTTGGTGATCATGAAGTTTATGTCATTACGAAGCTATAGAGTATCTAACTTGCTCATTTGGACATGTGTAGCATCCTATGTTGAATTTTGTCTATTTAAGAAGCTCTAGGTTGCATTTTTTTTGCATTTTTGGCTTGATTCATGCATTGTCAACAAGGGGGAGAAGTTTGAGCATGTTTTGGCCTACTGAATGCATTTGGAAGGTTTTCAGGTGGTTTCGAGCCATTTTTGGGCTCTGTTGTGCACCGGTCTGACCGGTTGAGCTCACCGATCTGACCGGTCAGAGTGCTGGTCCTGTTCACATGTTGCGCACCGGTCTGACCGGTGGTGTCGACCGGTCTAACCGGTCAGAGCTGAGCTGTTGCAGCTGCTCTGTTTCGTGAAGTGGTTTGCATGCATTTGTCCAGGGGAAGTTGCATTGGTTCAGGGGGAGCTTGCATGTGTGCAGGGGGAGTTCTTGGTGGTTTTCGAGCTTTGGTTTGATGGTTTGTGCTCTTTGCTTGAGCATGTTTTGTCTCGGATGTGTCGAGCCGTTGCCCTTGCCTAAGGGGTCCGAGACTTGTCTTCTTCAAGTGATCTTGCTCTTTGCCTTTTCTTTGGCTTTCGATCGCTTGTTGGAGTTTCTTTTAGTCGTTTCTTTTCTTTTCCTTTTCTCTTGGTTACCAAAACGTGTGTGTTGTCAATGCACTCATCAAGGGGGAGATTGAGAGCCAGGTGTGGTTCGAGGACCGGTGGATGGTCGCTTCCTGGTGTGATGAGTGATTGACAACGTGGTGTGGACTGATTCTTGGCTAAGTATTACAGATGCAGGTTGCGGCTTGACTGGTGCAGGTGCAGGTGAAGAACAAGCGTGAAAGGTCGTTGCCGGTGAGGCCTCCAGGTGTGGAGAAGACAAGTATGCTTGGTTCGAGGGACCCGGTGGCCAGCGGGGTCAAGTGCGGGCCGCATGGTGGCAAGAACGGCAAGATGAAGTCATGGACGGTTTCTTGGTTGAGCCTCAAAACCAAGGTCGAGCCGGGACTACGTGGGAGCCGAGTCATGAGTGGTGATTGGCGGAGGCTACACCGAGTTCGCGGGGTTTCCGGTGGTTCACCAGAAAATCACTGGGTTCCTTGGTTGATCCACAAAGCCAAGACCGAAGAACCGAAGACGGAGGTGCAGCAGCTCCAGACCGGTCTGACCGGTGGGTCTGACTGGTCTGACCGGTGGGTACCGGTCTGACCGGTGAGGAGCACCGGTCTGACCGGTGTGCGACGACGCAGTCCGGAATCTTCGAAGCGGAGGACACGCGTCGGGATCGCAAGGCTTGCGTCGAGGCTAAGCAAGTTTGCGGTTGCTGGGCATCCGTCCGATGGTGCGAAGACAAAGACTTCCAATTTCGCCCTCGAGGGGCATGTATCCCTAGTTAGCTAGTAAGGGTATTTTAGTCTTTCGGTTGCCTCCATATAACCCAAGTGGTGAGAGGATGGCAGCCATCTCTTGGAACCCTAGCTCATTTGGTTTTCCTATTTTCCTTCCTATTTTCTTAGGATTTTCGTAGGACTAGCTTGAGAGCTTCATGGTGAGATCTTGTGAGAGGGAAGGATGATCGGGCGGCAAGCTAGACCTTGTATGAACCTCTTTGGTATGTATAGATGATTCGGCGTGGTTCCTCAAGGCTTGGATGTGTCTTTCCCGTTTCTCCTTTTTGGTGATTTTCGGAGCTTTTTCTTGGCGATTTTCTTGGAGCGATTTCGAGGCCTTTCTCTTTGGGATTTGGTGGGGGATGTATGCATGAACCCTTCGTGGTTCTTTTCCCTTTGATTCCCCTTCCAAATCCGTGAGCAAAGGGGCTCGATTTTGGGGTTTTCGTGGCTCTAGGGTTAGAGGCGTTCTTGGTGGGATTTCTTCGATTCCTCTTGATTTGACAAGTTTTGGTGGACCAAATCTTGGCTATGGAGTACCCATGAGGTGTTCCTACTATCCCCAAAGTCTTGTGCAAAACCGTGGAGCGGATCGGGAGATCGGGAGTTGGATTTGGAGGAGTTGACTCGCGGGCGCTGTTCATCCCGAGCTGCCCAGGCACGACCGGTCTGACCGGTGCTCTTGACCGGTCTGACCGGTGCTAGCCCTTTGTGGGTTTTTGTCTCGGGGAACAGCCTTGTCCGTGTGGTTTTGTCCCGTGGTCCTGCTGTTCAGTTCTTGGAGTGTTTGGAGTTGTTTTGCTAGGATTTGTGAGGGGTTCTTCTTCCTCACAGGTTGTGTTTCGTGGTGGTTTTTGTTCCAGGGCCTAGAGGATTCACTGAGGCTTCCTGGAACGTTTGCTGTGCGGCTGCTGTAGCCACCGGCCTGACCGGCTCTGTCCACCGGTCTGACCGGTGTCACCGGTCTGACCGGCGCAGGCCATCGGTCTGACCGGTGTAGCACAGGCAGCAAGCCGTGCAAGTTTCCGCTGTGTGTTTTGGTGAGTTTTGGCTAGGAAGGTTGAGTGTTGGTTCCTAGGACCAGTAGCACTCCAGTGGCTGCGTGGTCTTGACCAACTTGGGTAGTTGGGTCGGAGACGTGAGTTGGAAGCCGTGTTCGTCTTGTTGGAGTTCCCATCTCCTTCGAGAAGAATTTTTATCGGCTCCCATTCACTCCCCCCCTCTCTGGTTCGCCTAATCGGTCCTTCAACCTGTACCCAAAGACAACTCCCGAGTCTCCAGTCTCTCCATCACTTAGAGCTGAAAGCTAGGGACAGAATCTAGCAGCAAGAAGACTCGTTGCTTGACTAGCTAGCTCCGGACAGTATAAATTGCATTTGGCGATTCTTATTCCCAAGAACAGCCACCGGCACAACAATGGAGCTACCTAGAAATCTCCTCTGCATTCTCATCTTCTTCCTCATATGTACAGCCCACGCAACCGGCAGCGAACAAGCAGCAGTTGCTCTTCTCCAGTGGAAGTCCACTTTGGATAGTAGCAGCACCAGGAACTTGTCTTCTTGGTCACCAATCAACTCTATCTGCTTATGGTTTGGCATCCTGTGTGGCGACGCTACAAGCCACATCACTGGACTTCGTCTTCCAGAAGCCGGCATCAAGGGCCGGCTTGACACCTTAAACTTCACCGCATTTCCACAACTCACTGAGCTCAACCTCAGTAGGAATGGCCTCCATGGAGCCATCCCTGCTAGTATCTCTTCCCTGCAGGCGCTGGTCTATCTTGACCTTGGCTTCAACAGCTTCGAATCGTTCATACCACCAGAGCTCAGGAGCCTCTCAAACCTCATCGACCTCCGGCTCAACAACAACAATCTCACAGGTGCCATACCCTGGCAACTCAGCAAGCTCCCCAAGATTGTCCGTCTTGAGATATCTTACAACCACCTTGACAAGCCAGAGTTCTTCTCTCCAATGCCCAGCCTGAAGTTATTTTCCATGCACAGCTTGGGCGTTAATGGCAGCTTTCCAGAGTTCATCTTGGAGTGCCCCAACCTGACATTCCTTGACCTGTCGTGGAACAAACTTTCTGGGCCGATCCTGGAGTTGATTCCAAAGACAGCTCCAAATCTAACATACCTCAAAGTGAGATCAAACAGGTTCTCTGGGCCAATACCACGAACACTTGCAACTCTACAGCAACTGCAATACCTGGAACTCTCAAATAACAATTTCACTGGTGTCATCCCCTGGGAGCTTGGTACACTTGCAGCATTGCTAGTTCTTGATCTCCAAAACAACTCACTCAGTGGACCAATCCCTGTTGAGATCTGCAACCTTTCAAACTTGTACTGGCTCAATGCTGCAGAAATTAACCTCAGTGGGACGATACCACCATGTATCAGCGGTATGGTGGCATTGACACGCCTCGAACTCTGGAGCAATCAACTGGAGGGTGAGTTGCCAGCAACCATCTGTCTGCTGCATAAGCTTATGTATCTCTTTGTGGGCTTCAATAGATTGACTGGCCCTGTACCAAAGGACCTTGGCAAGGCGCAGCAACTTATTATCGTAGACTTGTCCAACAATGACTTCTCTGGAGAATTACCGCCCACACTATGCAACAACCTTCAGTTAGAACAACTGGTGGTGAACAATAACAGTTTGTCAGGCTTGCTTCCAGCATGCCCAAATTTGACTTATGCTTGGGTAGGTCAAAACAATTTCTCGGGTGAGATCTCACATGTGATTGGACAATACCCCATCCTGCGTGGACTTGACGCATCAAGAAATCAATTTACAGGAATGATAACACCAGAGTTCTGTCAATTACTTTTTCTGGAATTCTTGGACCTTTCAAACAACCAGCTGTATGGGGAGCTCCCCAGTTGCTTGATGAAACTTCAACTGTTGGACTTTGTAGATTTGTCGAGAAATGCCTTCTCTGGTGAATTCCCAACCTTAACAAGCCCTAACTGTTCACTGACATCACTGCACTTGGCATACAACAACTTCACCGGAGGCTTTCCTTCTTGCTTAAGTTACTGCAGTAATTTAACAATTTTAGATCTTGGCAACAACAAATTCAATGGGGAAGTTCCTTCATGGGTATCACAAAAAATGCCTTCCCTTAAGGTTCTCCAGCTCCGCTCAAATAAATTACAGGGATGCATACCCTGGCAATTATCACATCACTCTCAACTGCAGCTACTTGATTTAGCCAACAACCAGTTGACTGGCTCTATACCAAGACAGTATGCTAACTTCGCATCGATGATACAGCAAAACAATGGGTTCTACTTGGGATCAACACACATTTTGCTTACATACTCAAATCGATCTCTGACCCCATATTCTGACAGAATTAATCTAATTTGGAAGGGGAAATATTATACATTCGAGAAGGCAATTGCTCAAATGATGGGCATTGATTTATCAAGCAACCTTTTGTCAGGTGAGATACCTACGGAGTTGACAAACCTGAAGGGCCTTCAGTTGCTAAATTTCTCAAGAAACAATCTATCTGGTGGCATCCCAAATGATATTGGCAATCTTAAGGTTCTAGAGTCCCTGGACTTATCATGCAATGAACTTTCAGGCCATATACCAGATAGCCTGTCCAACTTGACATTTCTCAGCTCTCTCAATCTCTCCAACAACCAGCTGTCAGGTCCGATACCCACAGGTGGCCAGCTCAACACATTAAACGATCCATCAATTTACAGCGATAACTCTGGGCTTTGCGGACTCCCTTTGAATATAACATGCTTAAACAGAAGTTCTGAATCAGCAGCGAATATGAATGAAGATCGAGGAATTTACTACTCCACACTTGGGGGGTTTGCTCTAGGATTCTGGTTATGGTTTGGAGCACTAATTTTCTCTGATCCATGGGGGGTTGCTGTTCTAAGCTGCATTGATCATGTGCTGAACAAGATTATTCAAAGGATATAGAACTATTAGCTCCAGTTGTGGCATTATCCACAGGGAATGTAACTAGTAGTATATTCTAATTTCTAAGCATCTATACCTTGGTTTCATTTAGCCAACCTGATTAATTGTATCCTTCTTATTGAATTAAATATGTGTAACTGCAATTTTAAAAGTTGCATTTCAATACTATCAAAGTTAGCTATGTGTACCCGCAAAAGAAGTCAGCTATGTGCTAAAGTGGTATAACTTGGACTCGTACATGTGATTTACTCTAAACATTGAGTGCTCATGACAATTTTTCCACACTGAGTGTTTTCTGTTGTTTATTCAATCTTCAACTTGCAGATCTATTTTTTCTCATATATCAATACTACTGCCTCCAAGGAAAATTTCTAGATTTCAACAGAGACCCCTTCGTTAGTTCACATTTTTCAGTTCCAGATTGTCAACTGTTCTTTGCGCCAGTAAACAGGTGATTACAGAAACAACCTTGAAATCGCCCAAATTAGCATTGGGGAACAAAACATACCATTTCGAGCTTAATGCCCCTGTCGCCGATGCTATCTCCGCCGCCGGGTGCAGGGCACCGCTGGCCATCGTAGAGCGCAGAAGCTGGTGCAATGGTGCCCGTCGCGGCTGCCTGATGGCGAGGCGGAGCAGCGCACCGGCCGCGGCCGGGAGAGTCCGGCCGGCGGTTCGCAGTCCCGGGCGGTCGTTACTACGTTGCGGCGAACGGTCGACAGGGGGCGGCGTGGCGAAGTTCCCAGGATGCGGCGGCCGTGGCCACGAAGTGGAGGTGGCGGACCGCAGACCGCGGACGTCGAGGAAGCGGTGCCGGCAGTCGAAGGGGACACTGACATAAGGATAGGCCGTTTTATTAATTTTATAAGTTTTACTACGTAGTACTCCCTTCGCACTAGACGTAGACCTGAGTATTTAGCGAGCCGAGCCGGGTTCGAGCCGGACCGGAAAAACCCGGTTATTTCGCACTGAGAAAATTCTGCTTATGACCGTCCTACTGGGCGTGTCTGGCCTCAATTTTCGGGTCGGGCTCAGCCCGGGCCCGGGCTTAGGCGGGCCGCCCGCGTATTTTATAGTGTAAAATAGCTAAAAACAGCATTTCGGACCGGGCTCGAGCCAAGATTTTTTTCGCAGGCTGCAAGATCTGTGCCCACGCACCGCCCAGTAAGGTCCGTGGGAGGCCTGAACCAGTCTAAACCCTTGCGTCCCCGTGTTCTTCGCCTACTTGCCGTGTTCCGAGTTCATCACGTGAACTACCATCTACGCTCTTAGTTCCCGATCCCTCCATTAACTTGCAAACCGCTTGGGTAGCCCCCTTGCGGATCTGTTCAGGTCTCAACCCCTGATAGTTGGCGCGCCAGGTAGGGGCGATCGGGAGCTCGTGTGCAGCATGGTGGCCCGATCTGGTGTCGTCTTCCTGGCAAGCATGGCGGCCATCCTCGCCAACCCCGTGGAGATCTACTTCGGCTCCTTCACGACGACCTCTCCCGTTCCGGCGGCTGCAGCTTCTCCAGCAACCGCGGAGCGGGTCGCAGCGGCACCTGTCACCACCACCGTTTCCGATCTAGCGTCGGAGACCCACCCGCCCAAACCCTACGACCTTGTTCAGGGGATGGAGCGCGTCATCAGCACGATGGAGGAAACCCTCGAGATCTGTGAGCAGGCTCAAAGCTCGGCGCGGCCGGCGCTGTGCCACAACGCCTTCCCCTTCGGCCTGCGACCTTCGGCTGGCGCCTATTTCGGCCAGATGTCCGAGCCTTCCCAGATCTAATCTGGGCGGCGGCCCTCTGGCGACCTAAAGCCTGCCCCTCGCGCCCGGCGCGACCCTCTCGGCGTACCTTGCACCTACCATAAGGGTGCGATGCATACTCGCCGCGGATGTCGTCTGCGGAAAAGGATCAACCAAGAGTGCCCCCGCCGCGCTACACGAACTTGGAGAGAAAGGCCTACCCTTCTTCAAGCTGCTGAAGAAGGCGGATAAGTTCGTCTGGACAGAAGAGGCCGACCAGGCCCAGGAGAAGCTAAAGACCTTTCTTACGACGCCCTCGGTGATGGTACCCCGGCACCGAAGGAAACACTGCTGCTCTACATCTCCGCGACCACTCTGGCGGTCAGCTCGGTTCTGGTGGTAGAGCGACCTGAAGAAGGCAAACCTTATTCGGTCCAGCGGCCCGTCTACTACGTCAGCGAGGTCTTGTCAGATAGCAAGATGAGATACTCACAGCCGCAGAAGATGCTCTACGCCCTCCTCGTCACCTTGCGCAAGCTCCGGCATTACTTCCAGACGCACAAGATCAAGGTCGTTTCGGCCTTCCCTCTCGGTGAGATCTTGCGCAGCCGTGACACCACAGGACGAATCGTCAAGTGGTCTATCAAGCTAGGCGAGTTCGACCTCGAGTTCTGCCCAATGCAGGCCATCAAGTCCCAGATCATCGCCGACTTCATCTCTGAGTGGACAGAGATCCAGCAACCTCCGCCATTGGAGAAGCCAGAACACTGGAAGATGTACTTCGATGGTTCCCTGAACCTCGAAGGAGCGGGAGCAGGCGTGCTCTTCATCTCCCCCCAAGGCGACCACTTGAAGTACGTCCTGCAGATCCACTACAAAGCGTCCAACAACGGCGCTGAGTACGAAGCCCTCATCCACGGGCTACGCATCGTTGTCTCCCTAGGGATCAAGCGCCTCATAGCGTACGGCGACTCCAAGGTCGTCATCGACCAAGTCAACAAGGCTTGTGACGTCAAGAAGGACACGATGGACTCCTACTGCGCCGAGATGCGCAAGCTCGAAGGTCATTTCGAGGGGATCGAGTTCCATCACGTCTGTCGCGACAACAATGTAGCGGCCGACGTCCTCTCTAAGCTAGGTTCCAAGCGCGCGCTGGTTCCGGCTGGTGTGTTTGTCCAAGACCTACGCAAGCCTACCATCAAACTCCTCTCAGACCTAGAATCACCAGCCGATGACGCGCCCCCGCCAAGCGGCCGCGACGTACTCATGGCTGAGGCCGAAGGCGATTGGCGCCTTGACATCATCACCTTCATCCTCGAGCATCGGGTTCCTGAGGAGAAGGCAGAACGCGAGAAGGTCACAAGGCACAGTGCCAACTACGTCGTCATTGGCACAGAACTCTATCGGAGATCCGCCTCCAATGGTGTGCTAATGAAGTGCATCCTACGATCTGAGGGCCTCAGGCTCTTGAAGGAAATCCACGGTGGAGAATGCGGCAACCATGCCGCCTCCACCAACTTGGTGGGGAAAGCCTTCAGGTCGGGCTTCTACTAGCCTACCGCTATGGCTGACACTCAGGACCTTGTCCGGCGATGCAAGGGGTGCCAGTTCTTCGCCAAGCAGCAGCATATGCCAGCTCAGGCCTTACGGACAATCCCTCCATTGTGGCCCTTCGCCATATGGGGTCTCGACTCGGTGGGACCTTTCAGGGCCGCTCCTGGCGGCTACAAGCACATTCTCGTGGCGGTGGACAAGTTCACCAAATGGATCGAGGTCAGACCCGTATCCAGTGTCACGTCAAAGGAGGCGGCCAAGTTCATTGAAGAGATCACCATCGTTTCGGGGTCCCCAACAGGATCGTCACCGACCTTGGCTCAGCCTTCACAGGGGCTGACTTCTGGGATTTCTGCCAAGATAGCCTCATTAACGTCTATTACTCTTAGGTGGCGCACCCGCGGTGCAACGGTCAGGTCGAGCGTACCAACGGCATGGTATTACAGGCCATCAAATACTGCATCTTCGACGATGCGTCCCCCTACGCCACCAGGTGGCTAGTAGAGCTCCCTCACGTCATCTGGGGCCTCCGGACTCAGGTCAGCTCGGCCACAGGATACTCTCCATTCTTCCTGGTCTATGGGTCAGAGGCCATCCTCCCTACCAATGTTGCCTTCGGGGCTCCTCGCATCTAACATTACGACGAGGGCGCAGCGGAGCAGACGTGCAAGGTTGACCTCGACAGCCTTGAAGAACATCATGTGGTCGCGCTCATGCGCCACACCCGCCACGAGCAGCAGCTACGTCGCTACCACGACCACAACATGCGGGAACGTTCCTTCAACGTCGGCGACTTGGTCTTGCGGCAGATCTAGAACACCAAGGACATGCACAAGCTCTCGGCCCCTTGGGAAGGCCCCTTCATAGTCAAGGAGGTCATTGGACCGGCGATCTATCACCTCCAATGGGCTGATGGCCAGGGCGTCCCGAACCCCTGGAACATTGAGCACTTACGTCGCTTCCTTCCTTAGAAGGCTTGTACCAAAAGTCCAAAACAAAAACTATGTACTCTACCCTCTTGTAATTTATAATTAATAAAGATAAGATCCCCCCTTAGGCAGGCTCCCTGTCGACCTACATCTGGGTCTTTTTTTTTTTGCTTTTTACTCTCTGTTCATCCCTCCCCCCGACACGCTCGGGGGCTTGGTCTAAAGCCGGGCCCGACACGCTTGGGGGCTTGGCTTTGCCAACCTAAGGGTCTCACAACCTAAGGGGTTTTACCTTTTTTTCTCAAAGTGTTATCCCTTACCATAGCTCTTATGCTTTTTATGTGTATTATTAAGTCGTGTGGTTGCGAGACCTTGGGTCCAAGGCCCCCCTCCACGTGTCGGCTGCACTTAAGTAGACCTGAGAATTTTTAGCCCAGCCCGGCCCGCAGGCCCAGCCCAGGCCCGGCCCGCCCATGGACCTTACTGGACGGGCGTGGGCAGAGATCTTGCAGCCCGTGAAAAAAAATCTTGGCCCGAGCCCGGCCCGAAATGCTGTTTTTAGCTATTTAACACTACAAAACGCATGGGCAGCCCGCCGAAGCCCGGGCCTGGCCCGAGCCCGGCCCGAAATTTGAGGCTCGACGTGTCCAGTGGGACGGTCGTGGGCAGGATTTTTCGGCCCGAAATAACTGGGTTTTTTTCGGCCCGGCCCGGCCCGCAAAATGCTCAGGTATACACTTAAGCCTCCATGATGAGCCGTGCAGTCAGTAAGTTGTTCCTCTACTGAGTTGGGGTAGCAGAGGGGACACGTTTTGCAAACTTCACTCCTTTTGAGTTCTCATAAAGAGCGTTTTTGCCAAATAAGGGGTTATACTCTTTAATTAAGTGGAACCTTTTCATTCATGCAAGTTTATTTACATCGTCAAAAGGGGGGCCGCGCCCTCATTTACATCAACAATTTGATACATCCTAGACTACATTTTCAGAGGTCAACCTTCTTGATGATCTCCTCCGCGGTGGCCTGGACGTCTTCAGAGTTCACCAGCTCCGTCAGGTCGACATCCTCCGCGACCTTCTGTAGGTCGAATGCCGGCTCGTGGAACTTCACCGTGGCCAAGGCTGCGGCCACGGCGAGCTTGCTGGTGTCTAGCAACAGCGTCTTCATCCGACCCTCCGCTTCATCCAGATGGGCAACAAGTTTCTTGGGCTCTGCCCCCTCCTCCTGAGGGACATAAATGTCCATCAGGTACTCCGCGGCCTCCTTGAGGTCGGCCAGCTGCTTCTCAAGACCTGCAACCACTGCTCGCTGGTCAATAATGCTCTGTGTGGCCTGGAAAAGGTCAATCCCCAGGCCTTGGCGTAACCCATGCTCACATGCAGCTTTTCGAGAAAAGCAATACTCACCATCCTGGACCTTCTTGGTCCTCTCCTTGAGGACCTTCACTTTGTCCTTGGTCTCTTTGAGCTCCTGCTTCAAGGCATCCTCCTTCTGGGCATCTGGACACATTAAATTCAAGGTCAGGGAATGCTACAACCTCGAGAAATCAAGGTCGGTAGTCTGTCCAGGAATACCATCCACGATGTCCCTGAGGTTTTCCTCAGCGTCCTTCGCCTTCTCCGGGGCGGCTGCCAGCTCCTTCTTCAGGGCGGCTATCTCCTTCTCCGCCTGCTTGGCCATGGTGTTCTTGACGTGTTGGATCTCCGCCGCGGCTTCGATCTTGGCCTGCAGCACGACCTCCCGAGCCGCAGTAGCCTCCATGTGGGCCTTGGCACCTTCTCTCAGTAGGTGCGCCCGGGCCTGCGCTCGCTCGGCGAGAGACTGCATCACAAAAAGTCAGCCCGCATGACACCAGAACACTTGAAGCGATGGCTTCCTTTATAGGGAAAAGACCTTACCGAGAGCGTCCGCGCAATCGTCTGTTGTACCACCTTGAACTCATCTAGGTCTTGGCGGTCAGCGACGACGTCATCCTCCCACGGGCTCCCAGCATAGAGGCACCTGTCGTCCTCATTCTCCTCGCCGGGTCCGCTCCCTCCTCCAGCCTGCATCTCCTGTGTTGGCGGCGGGTCGGTCACGAGCAGATCTTCCTGCAGCCCTTCGACCTACTGCGTGCCGCTGGATCTGACCTTCGTCGCCACCGATGACGTTGTCCCTGCAGCCCCAGGAGCCTGGCTCGAGACGTCCCCCGTCGACGTTGCCGGTGACTGCTCCACCGGTGCCTTGCCTCCCTTGTGCCCAAAGGCCTCCTGGCCTGTGGCGTTCTTGCCGCTTTCTGAGGTAGCAGGGGTCGGTCTGCTGACAAGCAATGTCCTTTAACATCGATACATACAAGATACGCAAAGCCAACCATGAGCGAGTAAAGTTTGTCGACTTACTTGCCACCAAGCTTCAACCCGACCTTTATGGGCCTGGGCGGAGCTTTCTTCACCCTCTTCTGCGACCCTGCGTCGCCCGGCTCATCAGCGTTCGGCTTCGGGCACTCCTCCTCCACGACCTTGAGGAGTGTCTCCTTCACCCGCTCGGCCGGCGTGTCGGGCGACATTGCGTCGTCGTCATCACCAGTAGCTGTCTCAGTCTCGGTGCTGGCCGTCGTCGTATCCATCGACGCGGTGGTGCTCTTCCTCTTCCTCTTCTTCGTCCCTGCCGCTTGGGTGGCGGAGATCACCGCGACGGCCTTGGATGCTGGCATCTTGCCAGTAGCATGTCACGTGCGTCGTGTCGTTGGTGCGACAGTTTTCACCACTGCCTTTCCCACGGCGGGATCTTCGTCATCACTACCCCCCATCGTTGAGTTGGAGAGGTAGTTGTCAACGTACTGTTGTGGAGGCGCCTCGATGTCCTTCGCAGCCCTGACCTTGAAGCTCCGCTCTCCCTCATCAGGCAGCAGAGCTGGGCACCAGTACACGCCCTCACGACCCTGCGTCAGACGACCTTCGTCACAATCGTTGAATATTCAAGAGCACGGACAACAATAAAGGTCGATTTGGCGAAAGACGACTTACGGCTTCGGTGGGGCGATACAGGCTGAGTGCCTTAGGGCACGTCCGGTTGCGGATCCGCCCTGCGAACAGGTCCTTCACCCGGTTCACCATCTCCTCCTTTGAGACCTTGCGTCGCGCCACCCGGGTGGGATCGGCCTGGCCCCAATACTTATAGGCCGGGTGCACCCGATCTTGGATCGGCTGCAGGAGCCGCCGGCTGATGCTGATCACCACAGCGCCGCCCGTCAGCCCCTCCGTCTTCAGCCTCTCCAGGTCTTCCAGCAATGGCTTGATGGCGTCGTTCTCCCACGACGTCAGCTGGTTGGCCCACTCCGGCACCGAAACCGGCGCGTACCCCGACCTTGTTGGTAGCGCCGGCTTCGGGTTGTCGATGTAGAACCAACCTAGTTTCCAGCCCATGGTGTTGTCCGGCAGCACCATGTCGATGTACACCGGCTTCATGTACCGGCGAAGCATGAAGCCAACGCTCCCCATGACCTACGACTTCCCCGTCTTCTTCAGCTCGAAGAAGTACCGCCACAGGTGGAAGTGTGGCGGTATCCCCAAGTACGCCTCGCAGAGGTGGATGAAGGATGAGATTGTGGTGATGGTGTTGGGGACGAGGTGTACCAGGTCTATCCGGTAGTAGTGGAGGAGCCCGCGGAAGAAGTCGCTTGTGGGGACTCCGAATCCGTGCTCGATGTGCGCGAGGAAGGCGACAGTCTCGCTGGTCCCCTCGGTGGGGAAGGCCTCGCCGGCCACCGGCCTCCAGCCCACCTCCTCTTTGGGCTTCAGCAGCCCACGCGTCACCAGGCTCTGGAGCTGCTCCTCCATCATGGTCGAGGGCTCCCAGATGCTCTGCGGCTGCGGCGCAAGATTGGGAGCCATCTCTTCTTCCTCTATGCCGGTGGATCTAGCTCCAAACACTACAAGGGATTTTGTGCGCATGCGACGGCACACGGCGAGGAGGATCTAAGTACGGCAGCGCTGGTGATTTCGTGCGGAATGCTCCTGCGGCCGCAGCGGAACCCTAAGTCTGGGTGGAAATGGAAGCGAGTGGGGACCCCGGCCCCTCACTCGGCCTTTTATAGATGGGTCCCAACGACGCTGTGGGCCGCCGCGCCCAACGTCTCTTTGGTTCGGCGGATTCCTCGGTGACCCAACGGATCTTTTCTACAGCGGCTCTTTTCGGTCTAACGGTAACAGGTAGTAACGGCTCGCGCCATGCGGGAATCTATGCCCGTTGGCTTCGTGGTCAACGGCCCAGCGTTCATGGACTCGTCATGCCCTACATCAAGCTCCCAACTCCATTACAACCGATATCTGCTTCAAGGTCTTTTGACCGATGGATGACCTTCGGGTCTATCGCATCACCTTCGTAAGGTCGATGAGGCCTTGCTACCTGCTAAGTCGCCTTGGCCTACAACGGCGGGTTCACACCAACGGCTCCCAGGCCCTGTTGCCTCTTATGTCGCCCCGGCCCACAACGGCGAGTTTACACCAACGGCTCCATGCTTAAAGGCTCCACTACCCGTTGGCGGCCTCCTTGCCATAACTATAACTCCTCATTGAGGTCGTTAAGTCCCTGCTGCCTCCTAGGTCGTCCAGACCTAAAAACTCTGAGGTTGACAAACTGCGTTGTGCCACTGCACGGCGGCCGTGTCGATTCAGGTCGACACGGGCTATGTGTCGCTTTTTAAGGCCTCCCGAAGGTCGGCGTGCTAGTATAGCCCCGCTGGGACCTTGGTAGCCATATCATTGCTGCCCGGGCGCCTCTACATCTACTTGGGACATACCGTTTGTCATACAAACACGTGCATACAGCTTCATAAGCTACAAGGACTTTTGCCCTTGGCCAATTACAAGGTACAAAGACATTAATGGCCCTGATCTACCCTACATAATGTTTGCAATGCAGTCTACACTAATAAGGCGTGTCACAAGTTTTCTTCTAACTTCTAGACCTGGTTGAAGACCTCCACCGCTGCTGTAGAGACAGCTGCCACACAACCCCCTCTACTCGAGCTCCAACAGGTTTCCTGTGGTACCCAACATTATGCCTGAGCTCCCCCACAAGATTCCAAATAGAACCAGCGTCACCTAGGGCCTTTCCTAGTGGAGCATGGTGACCTCCAGCATCGCATTAGGCCTCTGCATGTAAGGCCCGTCGACGCATGTAGTGCCCCATGCTGCACCTGGATTCCTCGCTGGGCGCGGGTGAAGCGGCTGATGGAGTTCTCCGAGCTTCACAAGCATTCTTCTAGCTTCATGCATGGACGGCACAAGCTCTACGCTCTGGTGGACGGACGCAAGTCCAAGGCATGGAAAAATTACTACACGGCATCACCATGGCTTTCACAAGCAGCTCGAGTGCCTTGCTCAATGGCGTGGGTATCTATTTATACCCGCAGCACTCGGCCTTCGATCTTATTCGCAGCTCAGCTTGTGTGGCGTCCTTATCCTAAAGGTCACTGTTCCCGCGTGAAGCACGAGGTCACTGTTCGCCCGTGGGGGCGCTGTCACACTTTCCCCCTATCTGACTACATCCTGATGCTTTTTGTCCCTTGCGAATGGATAGCAGTTTGTGCCTAACATGGGAGCTGGCCCATGACCGTACAATACGCCTGTGACTCAGGTCATGGTAGCTCTCGGCGTTTGGCGTCTTCCTCAAAATTTCAGGTTTTTTGGCCTATTAGCTTAGTTCGTCAGAGCATCAGGATGACAACAGAAGGCCGTAGGTTCTCTTTCTCTTGTGGAGCATCAAACCGGCCATTCTGGTCGCT
Organism: Cenchrus fungigraminus; assembly: GCA_036936925.1. Taxonomy (NCBI): domain Eukaryota; kingdom Viridiplantae; phylum Streptophyta; class Magnoliopsida; order Poales; family Poaceae; genus Cenchrus; species Cenchrus fungigraminus. The sequence goes on along the minus strand of CM072774.1, from coordinate 27,401,428 downwards.
TTACTGCTCAAGGGCTACTACACGAGTGCGTCTTATGACGCCCTCCTATTCTTCTACGTCGCATCGACCTACTGAAAGCCTGCTTCCACTACTCCTCTGCTCGACCTACCCACGGTTGGCACTGCGACCTTCCTGAAGGTCGCGGAAGCTACTTTGTGTTACCTGATTCAGGTCAGGTCGGCGGTTCTTCAAGATCGACGTCTTGTCTTCACTTCGACCTTCTAGACTTCCATTCCAAGAGCTCGATGTTCGACTTTGTGCGCACATTGGAGGAGATTTTTCTTCTTTTGGATCCCCGTGCACCCTACACGACCTTGACGACTGTAACACCCTAATTTTCAAAGTTTGGCTTTTAATAAAATTGCTAGCAACCTTTATTTGGGCTCTTAAGGAATATAGGGTTGTCTTTAATTTCTTTTAGGCATTTAAGTATTTCTAAAATTAAATAAATGAATTATATGAATTTATTGTTGTATTCATGCAGATGCATTGCTTTTGTGTGTTTGAATTCAAGTTTGAATTTGAATTCATTTGTTTGAACTTTTCAAAAACAAAAGTTAAACCCTTTTCCTTTTATCCCCCTCCTCCCTTCCCCTTTCTGGCCCGCTTCGTTTTAGAGCTCAAACCGCAGAAGTCTGTTAGACACCCCTCAACTCTCAGTCCTTCAGCCGCTCGCCATCCCCTCGGCCAGCCGCTTTTAGCCCAGCTCAGCCCACAGCTTGAAGTTCGCCCATGCCCCCTCTGCTCTTGCGCCCGGTCGCTGTTGATCCTCAAACCCCGCAGCCCAGCGCCGCTCTCGGCCCAGCGCGGCCCGCTCGCTCCACCGCCGCCCGCAGCCGCTGACACGCGGGGCCCGCGTGTCATCCCTTTCCTCCTGGCGCCTCCGAGCCGGACTCGACCCCGAGTCCCGGCCGCGCCCGACCCTGTCTCCGCGCCGCCTTCCCAAGGCGTGGCCCGCACGCCAAGGCATAGCCTAGCCCCTTTATAAGGCGCCACCGCCACCCCTGCCCATAGCGCCCAAAACCCTAGGCGCCACCGAGCCCTCCCGCGTCGCCGCAACCCTAGCTTGCGCCGCCGCCTCTGCTTCACCGCTCCGCCGCCTTTCGGTCGTCGAGAAGCCGCCCCGGAGCTCTGTCGCGAGGTGAGGAAGCCGCCTTTGCAGCTTGTTGACGTCCCCGCGCTTCGAGTCGCCGTATCGAGCTCGCCAGAGTTTGCGCCGCCGCACCGCTCCACCTCGCCGTGCCTCGCGCCGTCTCCGCCGCGTCTCTGCCAACCGCGCCGCCCTAGTTTGGTTCGCCACAACCCCCGCTTCACCCTGGACCAATTCCCGTGCCGAACCGTGGCCCCCAGCTCCAGATCGAGCTAGTCGACGGAGCGCCGCCGCAGCGCCGCCGCCGGCTGCTGCAGCCGTTGCCAGCCGTTGGATCTAGATCCAATGGATCAGATTCGTCTTGACCGAAGTCCATACCGGTCAACACATCCAGTTCATCGTCTTTTTGCAGAAAAACCCTTAAGCTTCTTCGGTTTTACATATAAGTCCTCCCGCAGTAGCAAGTTTCTTTACAGTTAGGTCCATTTGTTACGTTTAAGCCCTAAAGCTTTAGTTTTCTTTGCAGATAGGTCCTTTTACCTTCGTTAGTGCATAACTTAATCGTTCTAGCTCCGTTTTTAGTGTTTTTGGTGTCCAAACGATCGTCTCGAAGTGTAGATTAGTTTTTCACCTTGATTTTGTTCTGTTAGTACTGTTTGATGATTGTTTCTTATTTATTCTTGTTGTATGCTTGTATGTGAATGATGTGGTACGTAGAGAGTGAGACGTTCGAAGGATTTGAAGATCAAGATGTGCAAGAGTTTGAGCAGCAGCAAGGTCTTGTTGAAGGCAAGTCTCCCTTGATGCATACCCGTTTATCCTATATAACATGCACTTAATTCATCGTATTTATTTTTATTGCTTGCATTAACTTTGACGGGTACCTATTAAGGATCATGCCTAGTACTTTTGACCTTTGCCTTGTAACCGGGTTATTAAATTAATCTTGATGGTAGTTATTGCTTAGCATGCTTAACTGGGATGGTGTTAATCAACTTGGATATCTTTATGCTCTATGTTCCTTTATGTTATTTTAATTGCAAAGACCACCTTTGATATGTTAATCGGAACATGGAGAACCACCCAGGAAAACAGTACAACCACAAGAACTAAACGGGCAATGGTCTTGGCTGAGTAATTAGGAACTTTAACTTGGGGTGATCTTACCTGATAAGGACAAGGGATCGGCGGTACTGTGGGGTATGGACCCACCCTAGCGGGGGGTTGGGTGAGTTCTTTTATGGTGGGGTAATGACCTGCTAGGGAGCTTTATACCTTGCTAACTGATCTGGACCTTGTGGGTCACAACTTGCTGGGGAACCTTTATAAAGGCCTTGTAGCGTCCCTATGCAATCACACCTCAGTAGTGTGGTATGGTGCCTTGCAAACACCGCATGGTTGGGTTCAAAGTTCTTCGGAGCTTTTACGCTGCTTGTGGTGAAAGTGTACAACCTCTGCAGAGTGTAAAACTAACCGATTAGCCGTGCTCACGGTCAAGAGCGGTCTGGACCCTCACATGACTAAGTTATGGAACATGATATTAAATCGTTGCTTTATCTTTATTTTATGATGTACATGCTTTATATTAAATGTGGGTTGGCACAAACTTATACTTTCTAGAAATCATGTTGCTAATAAAACTTGGCCAACTAAAATGCTAATCTGCTTGAACCTTAGCCATCCACCATACGTCCGTGCATGTTATATGTTGATTTCCCCTTGCTGAGTACGGCACGTGCTCACGCTTGTCTATTTCTTGTATCTACAATGCTCGGATTGCTGCTCAGACTGGGAGAGATTTGAAGACTATCTCGGAGATTTCCAGGAGTTCTAGGTGTGCGTGTCTTCAATCAGCTTCCTGTGGAGGTGTCTCTATCCGCTGCGAGAACTCGTTATTTATGTTCGTTTAAGACTTTTGGTCATGTAATAACTCTATATTCGTGTGGCACTGATTTTGTTATTCACAATGTCATTACATGTGTGTAACTTGATCCTGGTGCACATGTAATCAATACATTTGGTTTTGCCTTTAAACTGGGTGTGACAAAGTGGTACTAGAGCCGTGTTGACTGTAAAACGTTAGCCTAATTAGAATGGTCGAATTTAAGGATTATAAAATCTTAGAAGTCTTTCTTATCACATGCTTGCTTTAATTCTGACTTAATAATCTTATACTCTTGCTTTTGCCTCACCCTTGATTTAATCTTGGTTCTTTACCTTGTGCTTGCTACCTTTTATCTCTTATCACTTTGTCTTACCATCTATCTCACTCTGCACGTGTTCACTGCACCAACAGATGGTTCGTCGCTTGAAGACCTCGCACGCTGGTGCCGCCCACCAGTATGCCCCTAGGAGGAGTACAATGACTACCATGAAGGTGACACTGACGAGAAGATAGTGATGGAAGCCGCCCCTGAGCCCATCATTGTCTTAAATGATGAGGAAGACCCAGAGGAGGGGATTCCAGAAGGGGAAGAGGAAGAGCAGGCGCCAGGTGATGACCAAGGTGATCACCACGATCAAGTGGAGGAGGATGGAGGGTAAGAGCAAGCTGAACAGCAAGACCCAGCGGGAGGTGAACCAGCTGAGGAGGTGATCTGGAAGGTGTACTACTACAGGGTGGATGGGGTAGGCATCCCCATGGCTGATAGCTTGAGAGCAATGGTACTTCGCTTGGGCTATGACAAGGCCCCAGTTTACCACTGCGAGCTCTGGACTCACCCATGGTTTGAGCCCCACTGGGAGGTTGCAGCTATCCTGCATGAGTATGCGCCATTCCAGGGAGAAAAGGAGATAACCAGACATGAAGATGTGGCTCACAGGACCACCATGGACGCAGGCATCGCAGAAGCAACACGGAGGGCACTCTATGTACGCTCCCACAAAGAGCGTGCTAGGTTGGAGGACACCCACAACAGATACACACCTTACAGAGCAAGTGGAGAGGCCAAGACCTACATCGCTCCAGCTCCAGCTTATGAGGGAGTGCTGAACAACATCCGGGGTTTGTTAGCTGCTGTCAACACCGACCTGGATGACACCAACAACACCCTCTATGTGACACAACAGCAGATCTTCACTCTGGAGTTGCAAAAGCGTGCCTTGGAGGCTGCATTGTTGAACAAGGAGCAACCGGTGGTCCATGACGCTGCAGAAGCATGCACCTCCCCGTCACCCAAGAGGCCACGCTACGACTCCCCCGACGCCCGCACGGAAGCCATGCCATGGGAAGAAAGTCCTTAGGTTTAAGTTTAAGTTAGGGTCTTTGTAATCGCTAGTAGACGAACGGTTAAAGTGTGCTTAGTCTAGAGGTTTGGTTGAGTGCTTGAGTTTGTGTTAGTGATTGAGCTGGATTTTTGTTTGAGTGCAATGTGTTGTGGAGTGATGACCACAACGACATTGGTTTAGTAGTAAGTTTGTGGGGGTCAACCTTCTGTCTCAATCAATCTTCTATCATAATTTTTGTGTTCCTTTAAAGTTTACTCTTCATGCGAATCAAAAGTTTCAAATCTGTTCGCGCAGCTCTCTGAGTCAACTGCACTGTTTTAATTTTATCTCGGGATACAGAACTCCGATTGTAGTAAATCAAATTGGAGTAGTTCAAAAATTTCGTGGATGATTTTCTGTACAAAATTCAGAATTTTAGGATACATAGTCAGAGAGATATGCCCGAAACATTGGAGCCACTCTAATCTGTTAAACACTACTGACATAACTAACTTGTTTATTTTATAACTGGAGTTACAGAGCTCCGATCAAGGTGATTCCAGTTGGAGTAGTTCCGTAATTTCATTATCTTGTACTGGTTAAAAGCTCATAATTTTTGGTTACCCACGCTGATAGTTATACCTGATTGTTGGGAACCAACAGAATTTGTCTAAAGCTGAATATCTTTGTTATCTTGTCTTTCTGGGTTTAACTCTTGGCACAATCATCTAAAGTAATGCCCCTAACACTCAGATAGTGAACACCAGGTCAGGATCCAGAGTCGATCAACCACCAGTTAATCGTGAAGGCAGGACACCTCGGCAAGCACGGATGGATCCCGCCATGCAGCAATTCATCGAGACGCAGACCCAGCTCCTCCAGAACCTGACCAACACTGTGGCGAATCTGCAAGCCCAAGTCAATAATCCACCTCTGCAGCAGCAGGCGCCTCACAACAAGCACCGGGAGTTCATGAGCCACCACCCCCCAGTGTTCACTCATGCTGCTGATCCACTTGAAGTCGAGGATTGGCTGAAGATGCTCACCACCTCCCAGTGCAATGACAGAGAGAAGGTCCTGTATGCTGCAGGACGACTTCAGGGGTCAGTATCCGCTTGGTGGGATGCGTATGTCGCTGCTCATGCCGCCCCAGACACTATCACCTGGGACGAGTTCACCACCAACTTCAGGAGCCATCACATACCTTCTGGGGTCATGAAGATCAAGAAGGAGTTCCTTTCTCTCAGGCAGGAGGGAATGTCAGTGGCTGAGTACAGAGACAAGTTCATTGAATTGTCTCGCTATGCGTCTGAGGAAGTTGCTGAAGACAGGAAGAAGCAGGAGCTATTCCTGGATGGGTTAGCTGGACCACTACAGTATCAGTTGATGTCTCACTCCTTTCCCACATTCCAGCACCTGGTAGACAATGCTATCCGCTTGGAGCACAAGCGCAAGGAGCTAGGAGAGCAGAAGAGAAAGGCCACCAGCTCTGGGCAGTCCGGGAGTGTTTCTCACCCGCGCTTTACCCCACAGCAGAGCACCCCATTCCGCTTTGGAGGACCAGGTGGAAACTTTGGACAGCAGCAGTCCCAGCGTCCCGCTCAGCAGTTGCAGCAGTCTGCACAGCAGTTTCAGCGTCCTGCCCCTCAGACACTGCGCCCCACCTTCCAGCAGAGTCAGCAGAGAGCTCCAGTTGGTACACCAGTGAGGTCCGTTGCGCCTCCCAATCCTGCGACTACCACTTGCTTCAAGTGCGCAGAGCTTGGTCACTATGCTAATGTGTGTCCCAAGAGGAATCCTCCAAACACCCCAGTGCAGAACCAGCAGATGCAGCAGATGAGGAATGGGAATCAGACCCCGCAGGCTAACAAGGGACAGCAGAGCTATGCACGTGGCAAGGTGATGCACGTCGATGCTGAAGCCGCTCAGGAGAACCCCAGAGTTGTGCTCGGTATGTTCCTGGTCAACTCCACTCCTACCTCAGTTTTATTTGATTCCGGAGCATCCCATTCTTTCATTACATCCCAGTTCGTAGCTCAACATAACATACCCATTAGTCCCACGCCTCGCCATATGCTAGTTAGTTCACCATGGGGGGAATTGAAAGCATCCTATAAGTGTGACAACGTCAGTCTCAAGATTTTGGGCAGAGATTTCTGAGCTAATCTTATAATACTGGAATCAAGAGGGATTGATGTGATACTGGGGATGGGGTGGTTGACCGCATGTGATGCGGTGATTCAGTGTGCTAAGAGGTCAGTTCTTCTCACTAGTCCAGCTGGGGAAAGGATCGATTTTGCAGCAGATCCACCACCATCAACAGCCAGTGCAGTGAATCAGCTCAATGGAACGGCCTTGGAGGACATAAGAGTGGTGTGCGACTACCCTGATGTTTTTCCTGAGGAGCTACTAGGTATGCCCCCTGACCGAGACGTTGAGTTCGTTATTAATCTATTGCCTGGTACTGCTCCTATCTCTAAGCGTCCATATAGAATGTCTAGTGATCAGTTACAAGAACTTAAAGCTCAAATTAAAGAGTTAATGGGTAAAGGGTTCATTCGTGCTAGTTCATCACCTTGGGGAGCACCGGTTATCTTTGTGGGGAAGAAGGATGGTACACAGAGGATGTGTGTTGATTACATGTCTCTTAATGATGTTACTATCAAGAACAAGTATCCTTTGCCTCACAATGAGGACTTGTTTGATCAGATGAGGGGAGCCAAGGTGTTCTCTAAGATTGATCTGCGTTCCGGTTATCACCAGATGAAGATCAGACCTTCAGATATTCCTAAGACAGCGTTCACCACAAGGTATGGACTTTATGAGTATACAGTTATGTCCTTTGGGTTGACCAATGCACCTGCCTACTTTATGTACCTGATGAACAAGATCTTTATGGAGTATCTAGACAAGTTTGTTGTGGTGTTTATTGATGGTATCTTGATCTACTCCAAGAATGAAGAAGAGCATGAGGAGCATTTGAGGCTTGTGTTGCAAAAGCTTAGGGAGCATGAGTTATATGCAAAGTTCAGCAAGTGTGAGTTCTAGCTTAAGGAAGTTGCTTTTCTGGGTCATATTATCACCAATGGAGGGATTGCAGTGGATCCAAGCAAGATCAGTGATGTGTTGAAGTGGGAACCGCCTCGTACCGTGGCTGAGATCAGGAGTTTTCTGGGACTCGCTGGTTACTATCGGCGTTTCATCAAGGGATTCTCCAAGATAGTGAAGCCTCTCACATCACTATTAGAGAAGGATAGAGAGTTCAAGTGGACCAATGCATGTCAAGCTAGCTTCGAAGAGTTGAAGAAGAGGTTGACCACAGCACCAGTTCTAGTGATGCCAGATCTGCAGAAGAGCTTTGATATCTATTGTGATGCATCTCGACAGGGCTTGGGTTGTGTACTTATGCAGGAAGGTCATGTTATAGCCTACGCATCTCAACAGTTGAGGAAGCATGAGCTGAATTATCCTACCCACGATCTTGAGTTAGCAGCAGTGGTTCACGCTTTGAAGATTTGGAGGCACTATGTCATGGGAACTAAGTGTCAGATCTATACCGACCACAAGAGCTTAAAGTACATCTTCACTCAGAAGGATCTCAATCTGAGACAACGTCGTTGGTTGGAGTTGATCAAGGACTATGACTTGGAGATTCACTACCACCCCGGTAAAGTGAACTTGGTCGCTGATGCCTTGAGTCGGAAGGGTCATGCTAACATGGCTATGGTCTTCCAACTGCCTGATGAGTTGGTAAAAGAGTTTGAGAGACTCAACTTGGAGATCGTCGCTCACACAGAGGGAGTGACTTTGGAGGTGCAATCTACACTAGAGCAGGAGATACGTAAAGGACAGCTAGAAGATGTTGGGATCAAGAAAATCAAGGAAAGTATGAAACAGGGAGAAGCTCCAGACTTCACAGAGGATGATCAAGGAACTATATGGTTCAAGAACCGGATTTGTGTACCAGAAACGGGAGATCTCAGAGAGACTATCTTGAGAGAAGCTCATGATTCCGCATACTCTATCCATCCAGGCAGTACCAAGATGTATCAGGATCTCAAACAGAGGTATTGGTGGTATGGGATGAAGAGGGATGTGGCCGCACATGTGGCTTTGTACGACACTTGTCATCGGGTTAAAGCTGAACACCAGAGGTCAGTCAGATTGCTTCAACCTTTGAAGGTGCCTGAGTGGAAGTGGGAAGAGATTGGTATGGATTTCATTGTGGGTTTAGCTCGTACCCGGGATGGTTATGATTCGATATGGGTTATTGTGGATCATTTGATCAAGGTTGCTCATTTCATTCCTGTGAAGACCACTTATACAGGAGCTAAGTTGGCAGAGTTATATATGTCCAGGATCGTGTGTTTGCATGGTGTACCAAAGAAGATAGTGTCAGACAGAGGTACTCAGTTTACATCTCGCTTCTGGGAGAAACTGCACAAATCTATGGATACAAAGTTGAACTTCAGCTCAGCTTACCACCCTTAGACAGATGGACAGACTGAGAGGACCAATCAGATTCTAGAGGACATACTGAGAGCTTGTGCGCTTAAGCATGGTGGTAGTTGGGATAAGAGCTTGCCGTACGCTGAGTTCTCTTATAACAATAGCCACCAGGCTAGTCTCAAGATGGCACCCTTTGAGGCTTTGTATGGAAGGAAGTGTAGAACTCCGTTGTATTGGAGTGAGACAGGTGAAAGGCAGTTGTTTTGGGCTGATATCATTAGGGAGGCAGAGAAGCAGGTTCAGGTCATCAGGAAAAACTTGAGGATCGCTCAATCTAGACAGAAGACTTATGCAGACAGGAAAAGGAGAGACGTGGTCTTTCAGGAGGGTGATTATGTGTATCTAAAGGTATCGCCAATCAGAGGTTTGCGTCGAATCAAGGTCAAGGGAAAGTTGTCACCTCGATTTATAGGACCTTTCAAGATTCTAGAGAGAGTGGGAGAAGTAGCTTACAGGTTGGAGTTGCCAAATCAGCTAGCAGATGTGCATGATGTGTTCCATATCTCTCAGTTGAAAAGGGGTCTCAAACCTCATGATAAGGAGCTGTTATATATGGATGGGCTAAACATTAAGGAGGATCTCACTATTACTGAACATCCTATTCGGATTTTGGATACTATGACACGGGTTATCAGGAATAGTGTGATTAAGATGTGCAAAGTACAGTGGAGTAACCATGCAGAGGATGAGGCAACATGGGAAAGAGAGGATGAATTGAAAGCAGAATTTCCAGATCTTTTCGCTAATCTATCCGAATCTCGAGGACGAGATTCATCCTAAGGGGGGTAGGATTTGTAACACCCTAATTTTCAAAGCTTGGCTTTTAATAAAATTGCTAGCAACCTTTATTTGTGCTCTTAAGGAATATAGGGTTGTCTTTAATTTCTTTTAGGCATTTAAGTATTTCTGAAATTAAATAAATGAATTATAGGAATTTATTGTTGCATTCATGCAGATGCATTGCTTTTGTGTGTTTGAATTCAAGTTTGAATTTGAATTTGAATTCATTTGTTTGAATCTTTTCAAAAACAAAAGTTAAACCCTTTTCCTTTTATCCCTCTCCTCCCTTCCCCTTTCTGACCCGCTTCGTTTTAGAACTCAAACCGCAGAAGTCTGTTAGACACCCCTCAACTCTCAGTCCTTCAGCTGCTCACCATCCCCTCGGCCAGCCGCTTTCAGCCCAGCTCGGCCCACAACTTGAAGTTCGCCCGTGCCCCCTCTGCTCTTGCGCCCGGTCGCTGTTGATTCTCAAACCCCGCAGCCAAGCGCTGCTCTCGGCCCAGCGCGGCCCGCTCGCTCCACCGCCGCCCGCAGTCGCTGACACGCGGGGCCCACGTGTCATCCCCTTCCTCCCGCTGTCTCCGAGCCGGACTCGAGCCTGAGTCCCGGCCGCGCCCGACCCTGTCTCCGCGCCGCCTTCCCTAGGCGTGGCCTGGCCCCTTTATAAGGCGACGCCGCCACCCCTGCCCCTGGCGCCCAAAACCCTAGCCGCCATCGATCCCTCCCGCGTCACCGCAACCCTAGCTTGCACCGCCGCCTCCGCTTCGCCGCTCTGCCACCTTTGCAGCTTGTTGATGTCCCCGCACTCTGAGTCGCCGTATCGAGCTCGCCGAAGTTTGCGCCGCCGCGCGCGCTCCGCCTCGCCGTGCCTCGCGCCGTCTCCTCTGCGTCTCTACCAACCGCACCACCCTAGTTTGGTTCGCGGCAACCCCCGCTTCACCCTGGACCAATTCCCGTGCCGAACCGTCGCCCCCAGCTCCAGATCGAGCTAGTCGCCGGAGCGCCGCCGCCAGCTGCTGCAGCCGTTGCCAGCCGTTAGATCTAGATCCAATGGATCAGATTCGTCTTGACCGAAGTCCATACCGGTCAACATAGCCAGTTCATCATCTTTTTTGCAGAAAAACCCTTAAGCTTCTTCGGTTTTACATATAAGTCCTCCCGTAGTAGCAAGTTTCTTTACAGTTAGGTCCTTTTGTTACGTTTAAGCCCTAAAGCTTTAGTTTTCTTTGCAGATAGGTCCTTTTACCTTCGTTAGTGCATAACTTAATCGTTCTAGCTCCGTTTTTAGTGTTTTTGGTGTCCAAACGATCGTCTCGAAGTGTAGATTAGTTTTTCACCTCTGTTTTGTTCTGTTAGTACTGTTTGATGATTGTTTCTTATTTATTCTTGTTGTATGCTTGTATGTGAATGATGTGGTACGTAGAGAGCGAGACGTTCGAAGGATTTGAAGATCAAGACGTGCAAGAGTTTGAGCAGCAGCAGAGTCTTGTTGAAGGCAAGTCTCCCTTGATGCATACCCGTTTATCCTATATAACATGCACTTAATTCATCGTATTTATTTTTATTGCTTGCATTAACTTTGACAGGTACCTATTAAGGATCATGCCTAGTACTTTTGACCTTTGCCTTGTAACGGGGTTATTAAATTAATCTTGATGGTAGTTATTGCTTAGCATGCTTAACTGGGATGTTGTTAATCAACTTGGATATCTTTATGCTCTATGTTCCTTTATGTTATTTTAATTGCAAAGACCACCTTTGATATGTTAATCGGAATATGGAGAACCACCCAGGAAAACAGTACAACCACAAGAACTAAACGGGCAATGGTCTTGGCCGAGTAATTAGGAACTTTAGCTTGTGGTGATCTTACCTGCTAAGGACAAGGGATCGGCGGTACTGTGGGGTATGGACCCGCCTTAGCGGGGGGTTGGGTGAGTTCTTTTATGGTGGTGTATTGACCTGCTAGGGGGCTTTATACCTTGCTAACTGATTCGGACCTTATAGGTCACAACTTGCTAGGGAACCTTTGTAAAGGCCTTGTAGCGTCCCTATACAATTACACCTCAGTAGTGTGGTATGGTGCCTTGCAAACACCGCATGGTTGGGTTCAAAGTTCTTCGGAGCTTTTACGATGCTTGTGGTGTAAGTGTACAACCTCTGCAGAGTGTAAAACTAACCGGTTAGCCGTGCTCACGGTCAAGAGCGGCCTGGACCCTCACATGACTAAGTTATGGAACATGATATTAAATCGTTGCTTTACCATTATTTTATGATGTACATGCTTTATATTAAATGTGGGTTGGTATAAACTTATACTTTCTAGAAATCATGTTGCTAATAAAACTTGGCCAACTAAAATGCTAATCTGCTTGAACCTTAGCCATCCACCATATGGTCGTGCATGTTATATGTTGATTTCCCCTTGCTGAGTATGATACGTGCTCACGCTTGTCTATTTCTTGTATCTACAACGCTCGGATTGCTGCTCAGACTGGGAGAGATTTGAAGAATATCCCGGAGATTTCCAGGAGTTCTAGGTGTGTGTGTGTGTGTCTTCAGTCAGCTGCCTGTGGAGGCGTCTCTATCCGCTGCGAGAACTCGTTATTTATGTTCGTTTAAGACTTTCGGTCATGTAATAACTCTATATTCATGTGGCACTGATTTTGGTATTCACAATGTCATTACATGTGTGTAACTTGATCCTGGCGCACATGTAATCAATGCATTCGGTTTTGCCTTTAAAACTGGGTGTGGCAAAGACGCCATGTCTTCGCTGTCTTGACATGACCTCGCCTCGACCGCTACGCCTACACATCGATCGGGGGCTTGAGAGACTTGGGTACCCCTGAGTCCCCACCGACCAGAGTCCCAGAGGTCCCTGTCAAGTGGGCCTGACCTACTAGAAGGCCCGCCGACCTGCAAGTGGGCCCGAAGACCTTATCCACAGACCCGGCGACCATGGATGACCCCCGGCGACCTTATCCAGATCCCGGAGAATCCGCGATGCTTGGAGTGCGAGACAAGTCATTAGGACGCTGTTTGACGCCGCCAGTAGGTCGAGTATCTCGGGATACTCCTTGTAATCCGGAAAGATAGCTTTCCAACTTGTAATCGACCCAGATACAGGTCCTCCGACCTCGAATGGAAACCCTAGCCCGTTCCCCATATAAGGCGGCCTAGGGCTCCATTCGAGGGGACTTCCTCTCTCCCACATAATTCCACCATCAAACTAGACGTAGGGTTTTACTCTCCAGAGGCCTGAACCAGTCTAAACCCTTGCATCCCCGTGTTCTTCGCCTACTTGTCGTGTTCTGAGTTCATCACGTGAACTACCACCTACGCTCTTAGTTCTCGATTCCCTCCATTAACCTACAAACCGCTTGGGTAGCCCCCTTGCGGATCTGTCCAGGTCTCAACCCCTGACAGGTATGGACTATCATAGGTACGGAGGGAGTATTAAATAAGGTGTCATGTGAAGGACCGGAATGGCGAACCAGAGAGGGGGGGAGTGAATGGGAGCCGATAAAAATTCTACTCAAGAATTCGGCCTATGAACCCAAAATCACTCGGATACCTCCGGAAACTTCTCTTGCCAAATCCACGTAGCCACTGCAGTGCCACTGGACCTAGGAGGAAGATCCAACCAACAGCCTCTGAAAACACACAGCAGAAAACAACACGAACACAGCTGCTGGAAGCCAAAACCGGTCAGGCCGGTTTCTGAAACCGGTCAGACCGATTCTCTAGGACTTAGCCTCTCACAGGCAGGGGAAACCGGTCAGGCCGGTTTTGTCCAGAAAAACCCCAAAAGACCTTCGAGACCAAAACCTAGCAAAACCACCTCAAGAACCTTCCAGACTTTGAACAAGAAAAGCCATAGCCTGAAGAAGACTCTCCTGTCCAAAAACTCTTCACGACAGCCCACTGGCGCTAAACCGGTCAGACCGGTTTGGGAAACCGGTCAGGCCGGTTTTGCCTGGACAGTCGGGAAGAACTCAGCCCGCGGGAAAAACTCAACCTTCTCCTTGATCGATCTCTCGATTCGTTCCACGGATTCAAGTGAGATTTTGGGGATAGCTGGGGTACCTCGTGGACTACCTTTGGCTAGAAGCTCGGTCCCCAAAAGCTACCCAATCAAGAGGAATCGGAAGTCAACTCTCAAGAACACCTTTCCACGAACTCCACCAAAAACCACCAAATCGAACCCCTATGCTCACGGATTTGGGAGGGGAATCAAAGGGAAAAGAACCACGAAGGGTTCATGCATACATCCCCCACCAAATCCCAAAGAGAAAGGCCTCGAAACCGCCACAAGAAAATCACCAAGAAAAGGCTCCGAAAATCACCAAAAAGGGAAAACGGGAGAGACACAATCAAGCCTTGAGGAACCACGCCGAATCATCTATACATACCATGAAGGTTCATACAAGGTCTAGCTTGCCTCCCGATCATCCATCCCTCTCTCAAGATCTCACCATGAAGCTCTCAAGCTAGTCCTAGAAAAACCTAAGGAAAATAGCAAAGGGAAAATGAGCTAGGGTTCCAAGAGATAGCTGCCATCGTCTATCTACTTAGTTTATATGAAGGCAACCGAAAGACGAAACTACCCCTATTACATAAACTAGGATACACACCTCCGAAGGGCATTTTGGGAAACTTTCGTCGTAGCACCATCGGACGGATGCCCGACGACCGCACTTCGCTTAGCCTCGACGCAAGCCTTACGATCCCGATGCGTGTCCTCCGCTTCGAAGCATCTTGATGCCCCGCGACCCCAAACCGGTCAGACCGGTTTCACCAACCGGTCAGACCGGTTTTGGCCTGACAGCCACACCGAGTCTTCGGCCTTGGCTTTGTGGCTCAGCAAATCAACCCAATGGTTTTCTGGTGAACCACTGTAAACCCCGCGAACTTGGTGTAGCCTCCGCCAATCACCACTCATGACTTGGCTCCCACGAAGTCCCGGCTCGACCTTGGTTTTGAGGCTCAACCAAGAAACCATCCTCGACTTCATCTTGTTGTTCTTGCCACCATGCGGCCCGCACTTGACCCCGCAGGCCACCGGGTCCCTCGGACCGAGCCTACTTGTCTTCTCCACGCCTGGAGGCCTCACCGGCAACGACCTTTCGCGCTTGTTCTTCACCTGCACCAACACCAGTCAAGTCGCAACCTGCACCTGCAATACTTAGCCAAGAGTCAGTCCACACAACGTTGTCAATCACGCATCACACCAGGAAGCGACCATCCACCGGTCCTCAAACCACACAGGCTCTCAATCTCCCCCTTGGTGAGTGCATTGACAACACACACATTTGGTAACCAGAGAGAAAGGAAAAGAAAAGAAACGACCAAAAGAAACTCAAACAAGCAATCGAAAACCAAACAAACGCAAAGAGCAAGATCACTTGGAAGAGGAAAGACTCGATCCCCTTAGGCAAGGGCAACGGCTCGACACAACCGAGTCAAAAACAAGCTCAAGCAAAGAACATAAACCACCAAAGGAAGGCTCAAAACACACAAGAACTCCCCCTGCACATATGCACACTCCCCCTGAACATGTGCCAGCACTGGGCACAAACCGGTCAGGCTGGTTCCACCAAACCGGTCAGGCCGGATTTCAAACCGGTCAGACCGACTAAACTCGGCAGAAGCTCACCCCCAAAAGCCAAAAATGCAAAAGAAATGCACAAGCTCCCCCTTGATAGCTGGGATAGGTTCTAGGGATGCAATGCAACTTTTCTCCACCAACCTTTCTCCCCCTTGTTGCCAATGCATGAATCAAGGCTCAAATTTGAAAACATGCAACCTAGAGCTTCTTAAATAGACAAAATTCAACATAACAAGCTACATACATCCAAATGAGCAAGTTAGATACTTTATAGCTTCGTATGGACAAAAACTACAAAATCACCAAGTTTCACAACCATTGGGTAAAGCTAAGATAGAATTGAGCATTTTTGCGAAAAATTTCCTCTCACGAGCAAAGTCCTAAACATGAGCAAAACATGTCAAAATGGCAAAGCCACACAAACTTCATGCTAGGACAACCATTCTAAGCATAACACCATCATAAACACCCACAAGCACTTCATGTCATGTCAAAGCCACCAAGCCATGTGCTTACTTCTAGATATGAGACTTCTCATTGGTAAGCAACATGCAACGGTTTAGCACCCAAAAGCAAGTAAATTCAGCACAGATGACATGTGAGCACATTTTCCAAGCAATTTACATTTCATTTTCAGATTTATATTTGGTACATGAAATGTCTTTGCGACAAAAAGGAACTTATGCCCCTTCACAAGATAAAGCATGGGGGCTAAACATTCATGATGGCAAATGAGCCTTTGGCCCCATATACTCAAAATAAGCTATCCAAGCACAAATTAAGCATAGAAAAGCCACTAAAACATGTCATGATCATATAAAGGCATTTACTCACAAGAGAGCATACATGTGACATTTTTCAAAAACATAGTTATCAACCATGGATATAATCAAGATCATCAAGAGCTAAGCCACACTAAGCCATATCATACCAAACTAGCTCACAAAATCATATATAGCACATCATGGTGAACAATGTATATAGGAGAAGCTTTTCTTACAAAATGCATATGATACAAAATGCATGCAACCTAAGATACAAATATGCCTATACATCATGTTACATATGCAATGCAAATGCAAGAATGCATAAAAGGAAAGCTATACATATGCTACAAAGGAGCTCCCACACACACAACTCAAGAAATCAAGCACATGCCAAGCTCTCCCCGCAAACGAGTGAAAGTTGCTTGATCTAGGGGCTTGGTGAAAATGTCGGCTAGCTGGTCATGTGTGGGTACATGGATCAAAGCGATTTTCCCTTTCTCAACGTTGTCTCTCAGGAAATGATACCTCACTTCTATGTGCTTGGTTTTGGAATGAAGCACTGGGTTCTTTGCAACACTTATGGCACTGGTGCTGTCACATTGAAGTGGGACATGGGTATACTCCTCACCAAAGTCGCTCATGGTGTATGTGATCCAAAGGAGCTGAGAGCAACAACTAGCTGCGGCCACATACTCTGCCTCGGTAGTGGATTGAGCAACACTCGATTGTTTGCGGGAAGACCAAGACACCAAAGAAGAACCCAAGAACTGTCAAGTCCCAGAAGTGGACTTCCTATCCAACCGACACCCAGCAAAATCCGTGTCTGAAAACCCGTGAAGCTCCAAAGAAGAAGACGTGGAGTACCAAAGGCCGAAGTCGGGAGTGTATCGCAAATACCTGAAGATGCGCTTGACTGCTTGCCGATGCGAAGTCCTTGGAGACGCTTGAAAACGAGCGCACAGACATACTGAGAATTGGATGTCCGGCCTCGTCGCCGTCAGGTACAGGAGGGAGCCGATCATGCTCCGGTACTTCTTCTGGTCCACGTGTTCACCGTCCTCGTCCGCATCAAGAGCTGTAGTCGTACTCATCGGCGTCGCCATGGCCTTGGAGTCCTCCATCTTGAACTTCGTCACAATGTCCTTGGTGTACTTGGCTTGGTGTACAAATGTTCCTTCCTTCGATTGCTTGATCTGGAGCCCAAGGAAGAACTGCAACTCACCCATCATGCTCATCTCAAATTCCTTGCTCATGTCTTCTGCAAACCTTGCAACCAAAGAGTTAGACGAGCCACCAAAGACAATATCATCCACATATACCTGCACAATTAGGATCTCTTTGCCCTGCCTGAGGAGAAACAAGGTCTGATCTACCTTCTCCATCTCGAAACCTCGCTCAAACAGGAACCCCCTCAACCTACCGTACCAAGCTCTAAGCGCCTGCTTCAACCCATACAGCGCCTTCCTCAACTTGTACACCCGGTGGGGGTACTTCTCACTCTCAAACCCCGGTGGTTGCCTCACATACACTTCTTCCTCCAAAACACCGTTCAGGAAAGCACTCTTCACGTCCATTTGGTGCAATTTGAACCCTTTAGCCACGGAAAAAGCTAGAAGGATCCTAATCGCCTCCAAACGAGCTACGGGAGCAAAGCTCTCCTCGTAGTGGATCTCCTCTTTCTGACTATACCCTTGCACCACCAACCTCAACTTGTTTCTCACCACTTCTCCTTTCTCTCCCTCTTTATTTTTCCACACCCATTTTGTCCCAATCGGCTTACAACCCGGTGGAGGATCCACTAACTCCCAAACTTGGTTCCTCTCAAAATTCTCCAACTCCTCATGCATCGAATTAACCCAATTATGATCAGATAACGTGTGTCCAATGTCTTTGGGCTCAAAGGTAGCAACAAAAGCAGCATGGGCAAAGTGAGAATTGTTTCGAACCCTCGACCGTGTAGTACGTTCATTGATGTCGCCGATGATCCTCGAAGCTGGGTGATCCACTTGAACTCGCCGGGGAGGTTCTCGCTTTGAAGCTACCTCCCCCTCAACAGCAGCTTCTCCTTGATCTGGGTTTGTCGTCATGGGTGTGGGAGAGGGCCCGTTCTCGATCGTAGTCGAAGTAGTAGGTACATGTTCAGCCGCGGGCACCACACCGCCATCTTCATCATCACCATGTTCATGCTCCTCCTCCTGAAAAATCTCCTCGCCAAGTTCCTCGTCACCTGCACACTCAAAAACAAGTTGACTACGTGGCTGTGTCTCGTCGAAGGTAACCTCGCAAGTCTCCACGATTTGGTTAGTTTCAAGATTGAGCACTCGAAAGGCTCTAGAATGAGACGCGTAACCAAAGAAAATGCCATCGACAGACCTAGCCTCGAACTTGTTTAACTTCTTACCTTTCTTCAGGATAAAGCATTTGCACCCAAACACATGAAAGTGACTCACCTTGGGAGTTCTGCCGTGCATCAACTCGTAGCAAGTTTTCTTCTTGTGGACCCTGAGGTAAATCCTGTTCGACACATAGCACGCGGTATTGACCGCCTCAGCCCAGAACCTTCTCGGAGTACTATGCTCATCGAGCATTGTCCGAGCCATCTCACACAGGGTTCTGTTTTTCCTTTCCACGACGCCATTCTGGGGAGGCGTATACGGACTAGAGAACTGATGTTCAAGACCCAAGTCATGGCAAAAAGTTTCGAAGCGAGAGTTTTTAAATTCCGAGCCATTGTCACTGCGGATCGCTCGTATGGCATCTCCGTGCCTCTCATTCCTCAACCCCAAGACAAGATCTCGAACAAAACCAAACATCTCCCCCTTCTCTTCCAAAAAGAAGACCCAAGCATACCGAGAGTAGTCGTCCACCACAACTAGGACGTACCACTTCCCACCCACAGATCTCACACGAGCTGGGCCAACAAGGTCCATATGGAGCAGCTCGCATAGACACTCCGTCATCGCATCGGTGAGGGGCGGGTGAGAAGAGGCTACCATCATGGCATGCCTACACGGCGCACAAACCAACTCTTTCTCAAACTTCAACCGGGGCAATCCTCAGACCAAATTGAGTTTACTTAAGCGAGACAAAAGGTCAAAGCTCAAGTGACCCAATTTCCTATGCCACTTCCACAACTCACTCGAAGAACCAGCCAAAAAGCAACGAGCCACACCAGAAGACTGAGAGAAATCCGCTCGGAAAATTTGACCCTCGGGAACGACCGTGCAGACTAGGTCCCCTCGAGAATCCAAGATCCGAGAACCACCAGGCCGAAACAACACCTCAAAACCCTCATCCAACAGCTGGGACACGGAAAGCAAATTGAACCCGAGCGATTGAACAGGAGCAACACGCCTGAGAGTGACCTTGTCACTTACCTTAATCTCACCTTTTGAAAGCACACACCCTCGCCCATTGTCCCCAAAGGTGATGTATGTCTTGGACACCACCAGGACGAGACTTGAGAACCACCCCTTGTCTCCGGTCATATGCCTCGAGCAACCGGAGTCAATTAGCCAAACGTTCCTCAAGTCTCCCACCTGAAATTCAAAAGTGAGCATGTGAGTGAACATACAACTCAACACTGGGGTTAGTACCAAAAGAGTAAAACCAGTGCTGAGCCATTTGCTCTAGAGTGGGGTTAGCACAAACCATATTATCACGCCTATCAAAGCTATCACCACGAAAACCACCACGGGAACCACCACTAGGGAATCACCCTTGTCTCGCTGGAGGAGAACGAAAACCACGAAAGAAAGACCGTGGACCGTTCCTCCTCTCCAACTCAAAGCTACGACTCCTCCCACCATCGTATTGAGCACGAGGTGGAGAACGTCCAGCAAACTCAACACCACCAGACTCACCATGCCAAACATCTATACCACGACCAAAGGACCTGAATCGAGCCTCATCACGAGCACGAAAATCAAACTGGTCACCCTGCTGCCTCCAAACCGGTCTGACCGGTTCTGGAACTGGTCTGACCGGTTTCTCTGTACGAGCAGCCCAAACCGGTCTGACCGGTTTCCAAACCGGTCTGACCGGATTAACTCGTCCAGCAGGGTCCCTTCCACCCAAAGTACTCTTGACTCCCCAAGCCGGAACTGTGCAAATAATGGCTTTACCCCTAGGTAGTGGCATACGAGACTCAGGCACACCATGAGATGGATTGTACCTGTCCTTGTTTGCTCACTCCTTAGCCATTCTCTCCTCTCGTTTCCTCTTGAAGCAAAACTCATCCTTGTGACCATCTCTCCCACAATAGTTACAATGAAACCGGATTGGTTTTGGCTTTGGTTTTGGTTGTGGTTGGGATTGCTCGCTTGATTTCTCCTCACTCGGCTTCTCACCCTTCTTCCCTCCAACCACATCTCCCTTTGAGCTCACAAATCTCACCGGTTTTTGGAAATCATTTGTTGGGTGAGGGAATATGGGTGGGTCTGGAGTTGTGTTAAGTTTGTTTCTGAGATGGTTGGGTTTTGGCTCAAACTTGTTCTTGTGGGTTGTTTGTGGTGGGATAGGAATCTCTCCAATTTTCTCATCTCTCTCACCACTACTCCAATTTTGTTAGCCCCAAGTGCTTGACTATCATAGCGTTTGAAAGCCGCTATCATGATACCAAGCTGAGGCTCCTGACCCGACAACCAACTCAAACACTTTCTCAACTCATCATTTTCATCCTGCAAGCGATCAACATAATATGCAAGTTCTAGATTCTTCGCAGCATGCAATTCACAAGTAGAGCAAGAAGTAGGAATAGTAACTTTCAAATCAGCCTCAAGTGAAACAATGCGAGCACGCAATTCATCAATTTTTCCATGCAACACAGGACAAGACGTGCAGCACCTAGCAAAGAGGGCCTAGATTGCAGCTCAGCCAACTCAACCCTAAGCACATCTAGTTCCTCACAATTGGAAGCATGCTTTTCCTTAAGAGCAGTAAGATCAGCTAGGAAAACAGAGTAATCAGCACAATCAACCTCATCAGAAACAACAGGTGAACCCTTAAGCGAATCTATCTCAAGCTTAGCATCAAGGTTCTGTGTTTCTAGCTCAGCTACTCGGTTCCTAGCATCTTCTAGTGAGGCCCTAAGCTCTTTCCTCATCTTCTTTGCCTCTCTAAGCATGTCATCGCGGTTATCAAGCAACTTGCCAAGCCGTTCAATCTCTTCACGCAAGAAGGGAAGCTCGTCACGTACCTCATCCTCGGAGTCAGAGTCCGAGTCGCTCTGGTGACTCTTCTTGCTGCCGGAGCTACGTGCCATGCCGCAGAAGCCATCTCTTGCAAAGCAGCTCAGCCCGCTCAAGTTCTTGGATGACTTCTTGCTCTTGCGCCGATCACCTTCATCTTCGCTGCTACTTGAGCTCGAGGAAGAGTAGGCGGAGCTGGAGTCAACGTCGCTCACTCCGACCATTGCTCGGGACTTCCTACCGCGGTCGTCCTTCTTCCTCGATCGTCGCTCATCCTTGTTCTAGTGCTTGTGCTTGTGATCGCGCCTCGATCTGTACTTATTGTCCGTCCTCGACCGGTGCTTGTAGCCGTCCTTGTTCTCCACCTTCTCTGGACAGTCGGCGACGAAGTGTCCTGGCTTGCCGCACTGGAAGCATGTCCGTGTGGTCCTCCTTGTGTTCACCCGGTTCTCGTGCATCCTCTCGAACCGCCAGGTCAACAGCGCCAGCTCGTCCTCTCCAAGCACATCGAACTCCTCATCTGGCAAAGACATCAAGGAAGACACAGAGAACATCCTGGAGGATGGGTTAGCGTTAGACTTAGCACCTGAGCCACCGACGAGGGCAAGACTACAGGAGTCAATCGGGCTCTCAAGATGGGCTGTCAAACCACGATCGACCTCAGCTAACTTGAGCTTAGAAAATAGCTCGTTCACCGTCAGAGTGGTATACTTCTCTGACTCAAGAATGACCTCGACCTTTCCATCCCACACAATACGATCCAGCGCGTGCAAGAGCTTCACGGCTCTATCATGGTCATCGTACGGGAGAACGTCCACATTGGCCCTCATGTTGTTCACAACCATGGTGAACCGCTGGAACAAGGCATCAATTGACTCACCGGGGAGATGAGTGAAATTCTCGTACTCTTTCCGGTAAGTCGCATACAACCGTGCCTGAACTTCAGCATTTCCAGCGTGAGCATTCTTCAGCTCCTCCCAAATCCTACAAGCTAGGTCCTCTGTCTGAACCCGATCAAATTCGGATTGACACAGAGCACGAAACAAGTAGTCGACCGCCTTATTGTTGGCGTCGTGCATATCCCTCGATCCAGGAGCTAGGAAGTTAATCGGATGAAAATAAGTTGTGTTCACCGTAACGTCCCAAAGAATCTGACCCTTTCCGCGTAGGAACGCCGCCATCCGCTTCTGCCACATCTGGTAGTTTTTGCCATCGAAGTACGGAGGACCCGAACCCCATTCCTGGTACGCCATCTTTGGTTCTTAGACTAGTTAGAGTCAATGAAGACCCGAACCGGCTCTGATACCACTTGAAGGACCGGAACGGCGAACCAGAGAGGGGGAGTGAATGGGAGCCGATAAAAATTCTACTCAAGAATTCGGCCTATGAACCCAAAATCACTTGGATACCTCCGTAAACTTCTCTTGCCAAATCCACGTAGCCACTGGAGTGCCACTGGACCTAGGAGCAAGATCCAACCAACAGCCTTTGAAAACACACAGCGGAAAACAACACGAACACAGCTGCTGGAAGACAAAACCGAACAGGTCGGTTTCTGAAACCGGTCAGACCGATTCTCTAGGACTTAGCCTCTCACAGGTAGGGGAAACCGGTCAGGCCGGTTTGGCAAACCGGTCAGGCCGGTTTTGTCCAGGAAAACCTCAAAAGACCTTCGAGACCAAAACCTAGCAAAACCACCTCAAGAACCTTCCAGACTTTGAAGAAGAAAAGCCATAGCCTGAAGAAGACTCTCTTGTCCAAAAACTTTTCACGACAGCCCACTGGGGCTAAACCGGTCAGACCGGTTTGGGAAACCGGTCAGGCCGGTTTTGCCTGGACAGTCGGGAAGAACTCAGCCCGCGGGAAAAACTCAACCTTCTCCTTGATCGATCTCCCGATTCGTTCCACAGATTCAAGTGAGACTTTGGGGATAGCTTGGGTACCTCGTGGGCTACCTTTGGCTAGAAGCTCGGTCCCCAAAACCTACCCAATCAAGAGGAATCGGAAGTCAACTCTCAAGAACACCTTTCCACGAACTCCACCAAAAACCACCAAATCGAGCCCTTTTGCTCACGGATTTGGGAGGGGAATCAAAGGGAAAAGAACCACGAAGGGTTCATGCATACTGTCGGGGACAGCCATAGGGGTCCCCTAATGACGGGGGAAATCACTCCCTTTTTTCGAAATATAACGAAAGCAAACAAGCAAACTCACGAACCGCAAATCACACCTCGCATGCCGCGGCCCACGGCCCAAAAAGCCCCAGCGGCCCATCGGAATAGCCAACCCCCGGCACCCCTCGAGCGAACCTCCGCCCTGCTCGAGGGCCGGGCGCTGTACTGCGAATCTTCCGCCTCGCTCGAGGGCTTGAAGCCCCCTCGGGCGAGTGTCCGCCTCGCTCGAGGGCTTGACGCCCCTCGAGCGAGTTTCCGCCTCGCTCGAGGCCTCCTCCGATCCGCGACACCATCTTTGCTCCCACGACCGGAGCATTAAATGCTCTGGCGCGCCGCGGGCGCCCGGGTCCAAGGCGAATCCACGCCACGCCGGCCCTCTGACACCGCCTGGGAATCAGATCCCGGCGCTGTTCGGCCAACCCGCGCTGTGCAGCCATCCCCGGCGCTGTGCGGGTGCTGTGCGTCATGGCCGGTGTCATTCCGTGACGCTGTGCCGCCTACTCCCGTACCTCCTCCACGTCGCACCCCTCGAAAGAGGACGGCGGCACCCTCGAGGGGGGTACGGCCACCAATTCCCCGCCCGCCTGAGACGACGCCGTGACTCAAGGCGGCGGGGCGCGTCACCTCCATCACCTCCGGCCCTGAGCGGCCATCCCCGCCACTGTGCCGCCATCCCGGGCACTGCTGGGCCATCCCCCGCACTGTAAGGGTCCAGGTTGACAGGACGTCGCCACGCCCGCCGCTATGCAGCCTCCGGCCCTCCGTCAGCCAGGCCCTCGAGCCGGTGTACAGACGCCAATCAAACGAAGAGCTCCAGCGCTGCTACCCTCGAAGTCGCTCCTGGACGGACACAGGAGTCACCACGACGCCTGCCATGAGCAAGATTCGCCAGGACGGTCGTCGAATCACCGGCACTATGCGCCATGCCGCCACACCATGCCTAAAGCCAGGCGGTATGACTGTAAACCACCTCCCCTTGGTCTATAAAAGGAGGAGGCGGTCCCGCGGCCGCAGGGGGACGAAGACCATCGCTTCACACTCACTCTTACTCGCACACTCGTTCCCATCGATATTGGCATTTTGCCTCAATCACTTAGCAGGGACTTGGAGGCCTCTCCTCCTCTCCCGCCTTGCTTGTAGCCCCCCTCTACAGGCACCACCGGTGCGAGTCAATACAGCGCGCACGCGCCAATCTGCTGGACGTACGACCCCGCGGTCGGAACCAGGATAAACTCGTGTCCCCTGTGTTGTCATTTGCACCGACCATCGAGAAGCTGATCACAGCGTAACTTACTAGTTAGTGTCGGGACTAATCCTAACACCGACAGTTGGCGCGCCAGGTAGGGGAACTCGCGCTGTGATCGACCCCTCACCAGCAGTCTCGATGGTGATCCGCACCGAGATGACGTCCCAGAGGTACGCCATGGGCAGCTCGGACCCTCTCCCTGCCGGATTCGAAATCCGGTTTGGGAGCCTGAACTTTCAGGCCACAGGGAACGGCTACCTCATGCGCCTCACCAACCGCGACGAACTCCACCCGTGGCGGTCGACTGGGCCGGGCCCAATGCCTGCCACGCCTGCTACTGACGCTCCGGCACCCACCCAGGCGGTTGCTGCGAGCACCTCGATGCCCCGGCGCCGCAAACGCCCAGGTCAGCGCTCGCGTCAGGCGCGCGCGGAGCGACGCCGGGCAGCACGCGAGGCAGCCCGGAATGACGTGCCCCCGCCAAGCGACACGACGGCGCACCCTGCGGGGGAGCACGCGGCCGCAGGGCCACAGTTCCCCTACGGGATGCGCAACTCTGCTGCGGCGTACGCCTCATCCGCCAGCACCGACATGGCTGCATATGAGGATCTCCCGGGCCATCACCTGCTGTCAGCCCGGAACCTCATCGCCACCACCAACGACGAGTCGTACCATGGCTCGCCCAGCGAGCTGCCACCCTCGACCTCGCATGGCTATGCGGAGTGGGACTTTTCCGGCGTACCGGACCCTGTGCTATTCCGGCGGTTCCTTGACGCCGCGGACTACTGGTTCGGTTACTCCGACGACTCCAGCGAAGGGAGCTATGATCCCTCGCGTGAGTGCTTCGTGATCACCGCCAACAAGCATGCTGACGACGCGAACGGAGCGGGCGACGGGAACGCGGCCCAGCATCCGGAGTCGAACCCACCACCGGCCCCACCAGCGGGCAATGCGGATATTAATGCGCAGCTGGCCCAGGCGCGCGAGCTCGAGGCAAAGCTCGCGGAAGAGTACCGGCAGGTGCGGCTCCTGCGTGCCACCATCGCAGGGGAAGCCTCGGCACGCGGCGAACGCGCCCGAGAAGCCGGGAAGCAGGCTTGCGAGCGCATCAACGCCGACTTCAATGTGGACGATCCACACACGCCGCTTCGGGCCAGCCAAAAACTCATCGCGGCGGCGACACTGCTTTGGGCCATGCCCGAGCCGTCGACGCCCGAGGCACGTAACCTGCGCTGCGAGGCGCAGACTCTCATCGAGCAGCCGGCCGTGCAGCAGGCCGAGAGCTCCGCGTCCCGCATGCGCAACCAGTCCAGCGCGCGGGGCGACGGCGGCGCGCAGGACCAGGAGGCATCCGTCCACGCGGACGGCGCGGCGGGGCAGCCGCCAAACCGGGACAGGACGCCTGTCAAGGAGCGGAACCTTGACACGCGCGGCCAGGCCCACGACGGCGACGCCCGCAACGTCCTGAACGCCAAGAGAAAGGGCGACGCGGAGGCGCGAGCGGCGGCGGGCTACCACCCTCGACGAGGTGGTCGCTACGACAGCCGGGAGGACCGCTCGCCAACACCGGAACTCCCGGGAACCCGAGTGTTCAGCCGGGAGATCCGTGCGGCGAGCTTCCCCCAGCGCTTCCGCCAGCCCAGCACCATCGACAAGTACACGGGGGAGACGGACCCTCGTGTGTGGCTCAACGACTACCGCCTGGCTTGCCAGCTGGGCGGCGCCACCAACGATGCGGTGATCATCCGCAATCTGCCGCTGCACCTTGCGGACTCGGCCAGAACGTGGCTCGAGCACCTGCCACCCAGCCAGATCCACAGCTGGGATGACTTGGTCCGCACGTTCGTAGGGAACTTCCAGGGCACATACGTGCGCCCTGGGAACTCCTGGGACCTGCGGGCGTGCACCCAGAAGCCCGGCGAGTCACTCCGGGACTTCATACGGCGCTTTTCAAAGCGCTGTACTGAGCTCCCGAGCGTTGCTCAGTCCGAGATCGTGCACGCCTTCCTCGAAGGCACGACCTGTCGGGACCTCGTGCGCGAGCACGGGAGGAGCCCGCCGGTCGACTCCAACGAGCTGTTCGATATCGCCACCAGCTTCGCTTCCGGAGAGGAGGCAGTGGGGGCTATTTTCGACGGCAAGAAAGGAAATCGCGTGGACGACGCGCCCGCGGAGGGCAGCAAGTCCAAGGAGCCCGCGAAGAAGCAGGAGCGGGGCAAGAAGGGCAAGAAGCCCCACCATGACACGCGCGCGCAGGGGCGCGGCGAAGACGACGAGGCCCTCGCCGTCGACCCTGCCCGTAAGGGTCCTCGAGGGGCCCCTCGAGGCCCCAGCGTGTTCGACGATATGTTGAAGAAGCCCTGCCCGTACTACAAGACCCCGGTCAACCACACCCTCGAGCAATGCGACATGCTCAAGAAGTATTACCGCCGCGTCGCCGCGAAGGAGGACGAGGCCAAGAAGGACGGGGGTGACGGAGGCGCTGATGGCTTCCCCGCGGTGGAGAACGTCTTCTTCATCTTCGGGGGACCGACGGTGGACATGTCCACCAGCCGGCGCAAGCGAGAGCGGCACGAGGTCCTCGCCACGGAGAGGGCTCCTCCTTCCTTCCTCGATTGGTCGGAGGACGCCATCACCTTCAGCCGCGAGGACCACCCGAACCGCATCCCCAACCCGGGCCAGTACCCGTTGGTCGTCGATCCCGTCATCGGCAACGCGCGGTTCCCCAAGGTGCTGATGGACGGCGGCAGCAGCCTCAACATCCTCTACGCCCACACCCTACGGCTGATGGGGATCGGGTTGGACCAGCTACGGCCCAGCACGGCGCCGTTCCATGGCGTCGCGCCGGGCAAGCGTGTCCAGCCCCTCGGGCAGATCGACCTGCCGGTCTGGTTCGGCACGCCAGACAACTTCCGCAAGGAGGTCCTCACCTTTGAGGTGGTGGGGTTCCGGGGCGCGTACCACGCCATCCTTGGCCGTCCGTGCTATGCCAAGTTCATGGCGGTCCCGAACTACACTTACCTCAAGATGAAGATGCCGGGGCCTAAAGGCGTCATCACCGTGGGCTCGTCGATCGAGCACGCATTCGACTGCGACGTCGAGTGCATCGAGCACGCTGAGGCCCTGGCGCTTGACGAAACGCTTGTCACGGACATGGAGAAGCTGGCCAACGAGGGCCCCGACTCCTCCGCCAAGCACGCGGGCAGTTTCGAGGCTGCCGAACAAACGAAGGAGGTGCCCCTCGACCCTGCCGCCCCCGAGGGCAAGGTGTTGAGGGTCAGTTCCACCCTCGACCCGAAATAGGAAGTGGTGCTCGTCGACTTTCTCCGTGCCAACGCCGACATTTTCGCGTGGAGCCCC
This sequence comes from Cenchrus fungigraminus, assembly GCA_036936925.1. Taxonomy (NCBI): domain Eukaryota; kingdom Viridiplantae; phylum Streptophyta; class Magnoliopsida; order Poales; family Poaceae; genus Cenchrus; species Cenchrus fungigraminus. The sequence goes on along the minus strand of CM072774.1, from coordinate 27,373,495 downwards.
TCGGACATGCCAGGCATTCCGAGGGAGGTCGCCGAGCACTCCCTTGACATCCTACCTCACTCTAGAGCTGTGCAACAGCGGCTGCGGCGCTTCGATGAAGAAAGGCGCCGCGCGATCGGAGTGGAGCTGTGGAAGCTCCTCGAGGCCGGATTCATCAAGGAAGTTTTCCACCCTACGTGGCTAGCTAATCCTGTGCTAGTTAAGAAAAAGAATGGGAAGTGGAGGATGTGTGTAGATTACACCGGTTTAAATAAAGCATGTCCCAAAGTTCGATCGGGTTACCACCAAATAAAGATGAAGGAGTCCGATCAACTCGCGACCTCTTTCATCACACCGTTCGGCATGTTTTGCTACGTAACAATGCCATTTGGCCTCTGAAACGCGGGCGCTACGTACCAGCGATGTATGCAGCACGTTTTCGGGGACCACATCGGGCGAACCGTAGAGGCATACGTAGATGACATTGTCGTCAAAACCAGGAAGGCGGACGACCTGGTAAACGATTTGCGCGTTGCGTTCGATTGCCTACGGGTAAACGGGGTGAAACTCAACCCCGAGAAGTGCGTCTTCGTGGTGCCGCGCGGCATACTGCTGGGATACATTGTTTCCCAGCGGGGCATCGAGCCGAACCCCGAGAAGGTCTCCACCCTCGACCGAATGGGCCCGATTCGAGACCTAAAAGGGGTGCAGAAGGTGTTGGGCTGCCTGGCCGCCTTGAGCCGTTTCATCTTACGGCTCGGCGAGAAGGGACTGCCCCTCTACCGACTCCTGAAGAAGCACGAGCGCTTCTCCTGGACTGTTGAGGCCCAGGAGGCACTCGACAAGCTCAAGGCTACGCTCGCACACGCGCCAATCCTCACGCCGCCTCGAGGCGGCGAGCCTCTGTACCTCTACGTCGCGGCAACCACCCAGGTGGTCAGCGCGGTCATCGTCGTGGAGCAAGCAGAGGAAGGGCACGCCCTACCAGTTCAAAGGCCGGTGTACTATATCAGCGAAGTGCTGTCCGAGACCAAGGCGCGGTATCCCCAGATCCAGAAGCTGCTCTACGCGGTGGTGCTCACGCGGCGCAAGCTGCGGCACTACTTCGAGGCCCATCCGGTCACGGTGGTCTCATCATTCCCGTTGGGTGAGATTATCCGCAACCCGGACGCTGCGGGCAGGATCGCAAAGTGGTCCGTAGAGCTCATGGGTGAGACGCTCACCTACGCGCCGCTCAAGGCAATCAAGTCTCAGATCCTCGCGGATTTCGTCGCCGAGTGGACGGACACACAGCTGCCCCCGTTGCAGATCCAGGCCAAGTGCTGGACCCTCTACTTCGATGGGTCGGTGATGAAAACCGGAGCGGGCGCGGGCCTGCTCTTCATCTCGCCCCTCGGGGAACACATGAGGTACGCAGTGCGCTTGCACTTCCCCGCATCGAACAACATGGCGGAGTACGAGGCCCTCCTCTGCGGCTTCCGAATCGCCATCGAGATAGGCATCAAGCGCCTCGACATCAGGGGGGACTCGCAGCTCGTAACCGATCAGGTCATGAAGAATGCGAGCTGCCACGACGAGAAGATGGAGGCTTACTACAACACCATACACACCCTCGAGGACAAGTTCTACGGCATCGAGCTCAGTCACATCCCCCGTAAGTATCATGAGGAGGTGGACGAGCTCGCGAAGATCGCGTCGGGGCGAATCACCGTTCCCCCGAACGTTTTCGCGCGAGATGTCGCCAAACCGTCCGTCGACCTCAGTCCTGCCCCCTCGAATCAGGAGGAACCCTTGGGGGCTCCCTCGAGTCCAGCGGGTGCGGAACCCATGGACGAGGACCCCTCGAACGAGGCGTTCGTGCTCTCCCTACTCGAGGGGTACGGCGCGGACGAAGCCGAGGCCATGGAAATCGAGCCGACCCCCGCGCGGAGGATTGGCGGGCCAAGTACCTCGCCTAGATCGATCGAGGGGAACTCCCCTCAGACCGGACCGAAGCTAGGCGCATCTCCAGGAAAGCCAAGTCATTCGCCGTGGTTGACGGCGAGCTGTACAAGCGCGCCGCGTCCGACGTCCAGCAGCGGTGCATTCCCATTCCCCACGGCCGGGAACTCATCCGTGACGTCCACGCAGGCGTGTGCGGCCATCACGCGGCACCGCGCACCCTCGTGGGCAACGCGTTCCGCCAGGGCTTCTACTGGCCCACGGCGGTTGCCGACACCAACGAGGTTGTGCGCACCTACGAGGGGTGCCAGTTCTACGCGCGTAGGACCCTTCTCCCAGCTCACGCCCTACAGACCATACCCGTCACATGGCCCTTCACCGTGTGGGGATTGGACATCGTCGGGCCCTTGCGAAAGGCTCCCGGGGGCTACACCCACCTACTGGTTGCCGTGGACAAGTTCTCCAAATGGATCGAGGCACGCCTAATCACCAATCTCAGAGCGGAGCAGGCCGTAACATTCTTCACCGACATCATCCACAGGTTTGGAGTGCCAAACTCCATCATCACCGACAACGGCTCCCAATTCACCGGCAGGAAATTCCTGGAGTTTTGCGACAACCACCACATCCGCGTGGACTGGCCGACTGTCGCGTACCCACAGACTAACGGCCAAGTGGAACGTGCCAATGGCATGATTTAACAACGCCTCAAGCCCAGGATCTTCGACAGACTGAACAAGTCCGGCCGGAAATGGCTTTAGGAGCTCCCAGCGGTCATTTGGAGCCTCAGGACCACTCCGAGCAGAGCCACGGGATTCACGCCGTTTTTCCTAGTCTATGGTGCAGAGGCCGTTCTCCCCACGGACTTGGAATACGGATCGCCCAAGATTAAGGGCTACGATGAAGGTTCGAACCAGCGAGCTCGCGAAGACTCGCTGGATCAAATAGACGAAGCCCGTGACGTGGCCATGATGCAATCGGCAAGATACCAGCAGGCGCTGAGGCGGTATCAAGCTCAGAAAATCCGGCGCCGAGACCTCAACGAGGGCGACCTAGTGTTAAGGCTGCGCCAGGACAACCGAGGCCGCCACAAGCTGTCACCACCATGGGAGGGGCCCTACGTCGTCGTCAAGGTGCTCAAGCCCGGCACGTACAAGCTGGCGAACGAGCAAGGCGAAGTCTTCACCAACGCTTGGAACATCCAACAGCTACGTCGCTTCTACCCTTAGAAAGGATTTCCAAGTCTTTTTGCACATATCCGACACCCCAGTCGGCTGTACGAATGTAAAGTTTTCTTTTCGATAAAGTCAAGGGCGACTCGGCTTTCTCCCCGAAAACCAAGTCCCCCTCGGGGGCTACTGCGGGGGGCACCCCCCCTAAATGGTCCCATTTTTTCGCAAAAAATCTTTACTTCAAAAGCGCCAAGGATGTCTCGACCCCGGAGTTTGAGCGAAATGACGCAGGACGCGGATGACCAAAGGGCGAAGACGGGTGAGTCGGGGATAGCCTACGCCTCGCGGTAGGATACGGCCCTTCCCCCTCACCACTTTGCCTGAGCGCTACTCGCGAAAACGAACGATTCCAGCTGAAATTCGCCTAAACGACAGGGAGAGACGGAACGACGCAATCATAAAAAACGAAATGGCACTTAAACTCACAAGTACTTTAAGTAAACTGTGTTTATTACGTAAAGCCACGAGGCTCGATTCCTAACTATGATCTAAGGGCCTGAGTGCCCAGCTACTTTCAGGGCTCGAGGGGCCTGGCGGGGGGAGCTTCCGGGAAGAGGATCTCCGCGAAGTCGTCGGTGAGGATGTCGGCGGCAGGAGCGGCAAGTGCGTCCAGGCGGCTCGCCTCGGCCTTCACACCATCGTCGTCGAGGTCGTCAGCGATAATGTAGCCCGTGGCCAACGCCGCAAGGTTAACCCGGTAATGCGATTGCACCACGCCAACGGTCTTCTGGATCCCCAGGCGGAGCGCACCTCGCATACGCCGGGCGACGTGGCCGCCCAAGGCCCGGAGGCGACTTGCCACAGTGCTCCTGGCCTCCCCATCGCCCTCGTCGACGCTTTGGCACGCCTCGAGGGCTGCCTCCTGCAGAACCCCCAGCTCCTGCTGGGAGGAATTGTAGGCTGCCTGGAGCACCTCTGCCTGCGTCATTGACGTCCCGAGAGCAGCCCGCAAGCCTGAAAAACGGAAGACGAATAAGTTGAGAGCGGATCTCGACGAACCCAAGCAACAAACGAAGAATCTAAGAGAGACGACTTACCCTCGACCTGCTTCTTCTCTGTCTCGAGGGCCACGCGCGCGGTCTCGGCCGCCTGCCGCAGCTCGAGGATAGCGGCGTCCTTCTCCTTGCTAGCCTGCCGCAGCTCCTCGAACGACACGGCTTCCTGGACCAACTCCCCTCTGAGCCGCGTGACCTCCGAATCCCGGAGCTGGAGCGCGGCTTGAACCTCCCCCAGCGTGGTGCGCTCCCGCTGGAGCTGGCCTAGAGCTTCCTCCCGAGCCGAGCGCTCGCGCTGGAGGGCGGCCTGAGCCTCCTTAAGGGCGGACCGCTCTTGCTGAAGCTGGCTCTCTGCCTGCTGACGCGCGCTCCGCTCTTGGCGAAGCTGATCCTCCACCGCGGCGAGCGACGTGACCTTCTCCTGCAGATCAGCGCTCAGCTTCTCGGCCTCCTGGGCCTTCTGCTCGGCCTGAGCCTGCCAGGACCTCGCCCCCTCGAGGGTGGTGCGGTCTTGCTGGAGCTGGGTCTGCGCTGCGACAAGGGCGGTCTCTTTCTGCGCCAGTACGGTCTGCGCCTCGGCCAGGGCAGCATGCGCATTCTGCAGCTCGCCGTTCGCTGTCGCCAGCACCCCATCCTTCTCCAGGAGCACGGCCTTCACTCTGTCGACCGCAGTGGCGCCCTCCGCGGTCAGAGTACGCTGGTCCAAGAGCGCATCCTGCACGGCCATTAGCCAGTACTCCAGCCAGCCGTTGTCCGTCTGCAGGGCCTCCACCAGGGCGTCCAAGGCTTCGTACTACCCCCGGTACCAGTCGAGGTCCGAGCTCAACTGGGAGAGGCGGCTGTACTTCTCACGCGCCTGGCCCTGCAGCTCCTGCGAGCAGCAACCAAAGGGCGGAGAGAGGAATCAGAACGTGAAACACTAGAACGGGAAACAAACGAGAAAATGAACTCCAACCAAGCAAAGACGCTCACCTCGAAGAGCTGGAACGACCGGCCCTCGTGGAGTCGGAGCGCCTCGGCCAGCGCAGCGTGGAGGGAGGCGCCGTGCTCACGGAACTCCTGCCACAGCACTTGCTCGGCCCGGGCCTCGTCGAGCAGGGCACGCAGCACCCCGGGGCGACGCAACCCCTGTTCCAACTGCGCCGCGGCGGCGGCAGGTGCTGGCGGCGCGGCACGGGACGTCGACGCCCCGGCGTCGTGCGCCGGCCGCTGCGACATCACGCAGCCGTCAGCCCGCATCACCAGCACCTCGGGTGTAGGCTCGGGGGCTGGCCCGGATGACCTCCTAGACCGGCTCCTCCTGGGGGTGGAATCACCACCAGTGGGGGCCTCGGCTGTCTCGCGGCCCCTGATGGACCAGCTCTCCGGATGAACCAGCTCGCGCCCTTGACAAGGGTCGCGGAGCACCAGCGCCTGCTGCGGCGTCGCGGCCGCCACCGCCACCTCCTGCTGCGACCCCGCGGCCGCGGTCGGGGTGCGTGATGGCTCGCCCGCCGCCGCCATGCTCATCGCCGCCCGTGGCGCCCTCTCCGGGCGCCGCCCGGTCGTCAACGACGTCCTTAACTTGAGCGCCTTGGCGGGCGCAAGATCGGGGACGGCCGGCGACGCCCTGACAACGAAATGAAAGGGGGGATGAGCGGCTGTTTCTCGAAATCGAGGACATGCGGGAAACGATGCAACTTACCTCAAACTGGAGAAGCCCCGCTTCCTCTTCCTCGAGGGCTGGGGGGGCACCTCCACTGCGCCCACTGGCGCCCCCGCGGTGCCCGCTGGCACCTCTACCGACGACCCAGTGACGGGCGGCACCGTGCCCGCCTCAAGGGTCAATTCCGCGGCCGCCCCCTCGACCCGCGGGGGCAGGGGCGCCGCGGGTTCCCACCTATCAAAGGTGGTCCGCTCCCCGTCGCTCTCCTCGTCCGAGGACGAGTTCTCCAGCACCGGTGGGGGAGAGAGACCTTGCTGCTCACGCAGCCGGTGCTCCTCGTTGTACTGATCGAGGCGCTCCTGCCGCCTGATCCTTCTCTCCTTCACAAGGGTCACCCGGTCCCGCTGCTGCGCGGCGCGACCGGCGGCCTGAGATCGAGGTGTTGGCGGGTCCGATCGGGCGGCATCGACGGTCACCAGCTGTGGGCAGGGATTGTCAGGACGAATAAAAAACGCGAAACAAGAATCAAAGAAGAAAAAACGGTGCTCACCGGCTCGGCGTCGGGAAGCATCACGAACGACCAAAGGTCGTCGTCGCTATGCGGCACCACCTTGAGGTTGATCGCGCGCCTCGCCCGCGTGGCCGCGTACCCCTTGGGGAGAGGCTCCTGCAGCAGCCGTGAGCGTGCCAGCTACGTGGGGTTGGCCGCATCACTCATCTCGAAGATGCAGAGCTCCCTCTCCATGAGGGGAATGACCCGCCGGTGGTGGAAGTTGGCGATGATCGAAGCCACCCCCAGCCCGGCGTCCGCCAGCTGGCACAGGGCGGTGGTGAGGGACTCCAACCCTCGTTGCCGCGACGGGGGCGACACGCCGTGAAACCAGGCGTCAGGCTTCCCCATCAGCACCTTCCCGGTGTACGGCGGAAGGCCAACGTCGTCGTTGCGGAGGTAGAACCACCCCTTCTCCCAATCTGCGTTGTTGGAGGTCATGGTGCACAGCGGGTACAGCTCCTTGCACGCGTCCCGCAGTGCGAGCGTAAGGCCGTCGGCGCGAACCGCCCGGCGCGTCCCCTTCTCGGCCGTGGCAAGGGTGTGGAGCTCGCCGCGAAAGAGATGAACCCAGAGGTCCCAGTTCGCCGGGATCCCCAGAAATCCCTCGCAGACGGCGACAAAGGCAGCCGCCTGCGAGATGGCGTTGGGGGCGAAGTTGTGCAGCTCTACCCCATAGTGGTGGCACAGCCCCCGCATAAACCGGCTCGTCGGGGCGGCGAAGCCGCGCTCGTGGAGACGGGCGAAGCTGACGACGTAGCCGTGCGGAGGGTTGGGCTCCCTGTCCGACGCCGGCGGGACCATCCACGCCGGGTATGGGCCGTCGCCGAGCGGCATCAGCTGCCCGCCGTTCACCAGCTCATTCAGCGCCAGCGGTGTCACCGTCGACCGGGGCCACGGGAAAGGCTCCACCACTCGAACCGGAGGGGCCATGTAGGACAAGGGCGAGAAGCAAGGATGGCGGCGGAAGCGCAAGGAACACGAGCGGATCCGAAGCGGCGGAGCGCACAGCCGGAAGGAAGACGAGCTGCGTGCGGGGATGGATGCGAATGGCAAGGTAAGGGGCCTCGCCTCTGCCCCCTCCTGTGATTTATAAGATCTAGGGGAGCAACGCCCCCGAAAACTCCGCACACAGCGCCCATTAGTGCGACCGGCACCCCGCGTCGCTGACGAGCGGGGCCCGCCGCACCGAAACGGTCGTACGCACGCGCACGCGCTATCATTACGACGCAAAAATCGAAGGGGCGTGGCGCCCCGTCCCGTCCGCCCCCCACGTCGCCCACGACGACTGCGGTGCGCCGCCTGAAAATGCGCGCCTGCTTCGCACGATCTGCGTCCACGATCTGCGCCCATTAAATGACTAGGTTCCTTCCTGAGTAAGGACGACCCCCTCACGAAACTAGAGCCAAGAGCTCGAGGACCGACCCCTCACAGGCGCGATCGATGCCCCGATCCAAAACGGGCAGAGCCGTGGCTCACCGAACGAACTCGAGGGCCGGGCCCCACGAACGCTGTGTTTACTGATCAGCGGTTCCAAGACCTGCCCGTCGAGGGTGGGCGCCGCAGATGCCCCTCGAGCGGGGATTTACTGATCAAAGGTTCCAAGACCTGCCCGTCGAGGGTAGGCGCCGCAGATGCCCCTCGAGCAGGGATTTACTGATCAGGGGCTCAAGGGTCGGCTCGACCACAGCCCAGCGGGCTCCACAGATCAAGCCAAGACGGGAGCACGTTAGTGCCACCCCGCAAAGGCCCTACTAATCAGGGGTTCGAAGCCTGACCCTCGAAGGGTTCGAACAGGCGCCTCAGATTGACAGAGTCAGGGACGACCAGGGTGGCGCATTCGAGCCTGACCCCGAGCTCACAAGCGCGGGGGCGCCCCATAGTTCGTGTTCAAGGCCAACGAGGGCAGCTAGTCGAGGGATCCCACCGAGGGAGAGCTTCTGCGCCCTCGGTCCCAATCGAATGGGACCGAGCCCTGCCTAGCACACCCGCGTAAGCGCTCTTATGGACGTGTCTCCGGACCACGAGCCGACCCTTATCGAACGGGGCACGGACGTCCACTTGAACCACCCGCTAACAGCTCGACGAGGGACCCATGATTCGCGACCCGTTCTATGGGAGTCATGAGCACCGCACCCCTCTGCCCCGCGAAGGGGCGGCGAAGGGGCGCACAGACAAGTCGGAGAGCTAGCCCCGATCGCCTTGAGTGGGCCCAGGCTCGGGGGCTCGACGCACGGCTACACCTCCTGGGCATGCCCGAACGCAAGCAAATACCGGAACGCGCGCATGGCACCGCCGAGGCCGGCTGAAATAACGCCGATGCCGGCTGAAACAAACACCTCGCGCACCGGCCGCACACTACGAAAAACCTTGCAGGAATGCACACACTCCTCCAAGGCTTCGGGGGCTACACCCGCGGGTGCGCTAGCGCGCCCCCACGAAACGCCGCAACGCCCAGGCGGGAAGAAACTCCCATCAGAAAGCACCAGCCTTTGCAAGTTCCTACGGATACCGTTGCAAAGGCTCGGGGGCTACTGTCGGGGACAGCCATAGGGGTCCCCTAATGACGGGGGAAATCACTCCCTTTTTTCGAAATATAACGAAAGCGAACAAGCAAACTCACGAACCGCAAATCACACCTCGCATGCCGCGGCCCACGGCCCAAAAAGCCCCAGCGGCCCATCGGAATAGCCAACCCCCGGCACCCCTCGAGCGAACCTCCGCCCTGCTCGAGGGCCGGGCGCTGTACCGCGAATCTTCCGCCTCGCTCGAGGGCTTGACGCCCCCTCGGGCGAGTGTCCGCCTCGCTCGAGAGCTTGACGCCCCTCGAGCGAGTTTCCGCCTCGCTCGAGGCCTCCTCCGATCCGCGACACCATCTTTGCTCCCACGACCGGAGCATTAAATGCTCTGGCGCGCCGTGGGCGCCCGGGTCCAAGGCGAATCCACGCCACGCCGGCCCTCTGACACCGCCTGGGAATCAGATCCCAGCGCTGTTCGGCCAACCCGCGCTGTGCAGCCATCCCCGGCGCTGTGCGGGTGCTGTGCGTCATGGCCGGTGTCATTCCGTGACGCTGTGCCGCCTACTCCCGTACCTCCTCCACGTCGCGCCCCTCGAAAGAGGACGGCGGCACCCTCGAGGGGGGTACGGCCACCAATTCCCCGCCCGCCTGAGACGACGCCGTGACTCAAGGCGGCAGGGCGCGTCACCTCCATCACCTCCGGCCCTGAGCGGCCATCCCCGCCACTGTGCCGCCATCCCGGGCACTGCTGGGCCATCCCCCGCACTGTAAGGGTCCAGGTTGACAGGACGTCGCCACGCCCGCCGCTATGCAGCCTCCAGCCCTCCGTCAGCCAGGCCCTCGAGCCGGTGTACGGACGCCAATCAAACGAAGAGCTCCAGCGCTGCTACCCTCGAAGTCGCTCCTGGACGGACACAGGAGTCACCACGACGCCTGCCAGGAGCAAGATTCGCCAGGACGGCCGTCGAATCGCCGGCACTATGCGCCATGCCGCCACACCATGCTTAAAGCCATGCGGTATGACTGTAAACCACCTCCCCTTGGTCTATAAAAGGAGGAGGCGGTCCCCCGGCCGCAGGGGGACGAAGACCATCGCTTCACACTCACTCTCACTCGCACACTCGTTCCCATCGATATTGGCATTTTGCCTCAATCACTTAGCAGGGACTTGGAGGCCTCTCCTCCTCTCCCGCCTTGCTTGTAGCCCCCCTCTACAGGCACCACCGGTGTGAGTCAATACAGCGCGCACGCACCAATCTGCTGGACGTACGACCCCGCGGTCGGAACCAGGATAAACTCGTGTCCCCTGTGTTGTCATTTGCACCGACCATCGAGAAGCTGATCACAGCGTAACTTACTAGTTAGTGTCGGGACTAATCCTAACACCGACACATACATCCCCCACCAAATCCCAAAGAGAAAGGCCTCGAAACCACCACAAGAAAATCACCAAGAAAAGACTCCGAAAATCACCAAAAAGGGAAAACGGGAGAGACACAATCAAGCCTTGAGGAACCACGCTGAATCATCTATACATACATGAAGGTTCATACAAGGTCTAGCTTGCCTCCCAATCATCCATCCCTCTCTCAAGATCTCACCATGAAGCTCTCAAGCTAGTCCTAGAAAACCTAAGGAAAATAGCAAAGGGAAAATGAGCTAGGGTTCCAAGAGATGGCTCCCATCCTCTCTCTACTTAGTTTATATAGAGGCAACCGAAAGACGAAACTACCCCTATTACATAAACTAGGATACACGCCCCCGAAGGGCATTTTGGGAAACTTCCGTCGTAGCACCATCGGACGGATGCCCGGCGACCGCACTTCGCTTAGCCTCGATGCAAGCCTTGCGATCCCGACGTGTGTCCTCCGCTTCAAAGCATCTTGATGCCCTGTGACCCCAAACCGGTCAGACCGGTTTCACCAACCGGTCAGACCGGTTTTGGCCTGACAGCCACACCGAGTCTTCGGCCTTGGCTTTGTGGCTCAGCCAAGCAACCCAGTGGTTTTCTGGTGAACCACTGCAAACCCCGCGAACTTGGTGTAGCCTCCGCCAATCACCACTCATGACTTGGCTCCCACGAAGTCCCGGCTCGACCTTGGTTTTGAGGCTCAACCAACAAACCGTCCTCGACTTCATCTTGTTGTTCTTGCCACCATGCGGCCCGCACTTGACCCCGCTGGCTACCGGGTCCCTCGAACCAAGCCTACTTGTCTTCTCCACACCTGGAGGCCTCACCGGCAACGACCTTTCGCGCTTGTTCTTCACCTGTACCAACACCAGTCAAGCCGCAACCTGCACCTGCAATACTTAGCCAAGAGTCAGTCCACACAATGTTGTCAATCACTCATCACACCAGGAAGCGACCATCCACCGGTCCTCGAACCACACAGGCTCTCATCGTGGAGACAAAAATGATGACATGAGTACATGACAAAAACTTCTCGAAGAGAGAAGGGATGAGCTCAATTGGATGAAACTTAGCTTAGGTGTGTTTAAATCCAGAAGTGAAAATTTTTGTGGTGTATCAAATGTTTCATGGGATGTGGTGTTCGGATACTGATAAAAATACTATACATAACTCGTCTGAAAACCGTGATATAAATTTGTTAAGCTTAATTAATTTTTCATTAGCACACATTTAATTTAGCACGACATTGTCAAATCATAAATTAATTAGACTTAAAATTCGTCTCGCAAAGTTGTCACATTGTACAATTTGTTATTTTTCGTCTACATTAACACTTCGTACATGTGCCCAAACATTTAAAAACTATATAGTGAAGGAAAAATAACTTGTAGGTATATTTTATAACTACAAAGTTTTGGATTGTGTTTATATTACGAAGCATGAGCACTCACGTAGTCTTTGTCAACATAGACATAACTATTTAAAAAGCAATAGTTCAGCCCAGATTGGATTTGAAGGTAACTTGGAGGTTGTTTTGGTGAAAAAAAGGGGAAAAATCGGTTTGTACTTGGTCCCTACAACGGAGATATTAAATAAGAAATAGAACCTAGCTTATACTTTTCAAATTGTATCTAGATATAGTTAGTTTCTAGGTGCATAGAAAAACTATGAAGCTAGAAATAAAAAAGGACGTAATTTGAATTTGGGCTAGATGGAATATCATATAAAGGAGGGGAAATTCAAAAATAAAGAAGGAATTAAGTTGTCTTCCAATATAAGATTGCATAGACGGCCCGAGAGCTCTAGGACATTCCGATCCATTGACGACATCGGGGAGGTGTGGGTGGATCCGGTGTGTCATTGGTGCCTGACTTGGCAGCGGCATCAGCAGCGCTAAACATGCATGACTGCATGAGCAGACAATGGGGATCATGCAATTGGCGTGTAAGAAATAGGCAGAGTAATTTTAAGAGTTAAAGTTTAGCTAATAAAAATAGCGCTCTAATGAAATAGCCCTTGAGCTGCTTGGATCCAAAGGTTACTTCGATTATTTGATCTTTAATGCATTTTTCCAATCATTTGCCCCCTCTTGGAATAAATGAGTAATTGCATTTCCATTTCCATTGGAGGCCGACCTCTTTGTCGCGCTCTCGGACGTCACCATGGAGGCCAAGCAGGTCAAGGTCTGGCTCACCAAGGTGTAGGCCGAGCTGGAGGAGCCCTCCTCCGGCGACGACGGCACCGCGACGGTGGTGGCGGCGGACGCCCTCTTGCGCTCGGCAACGGCCTCCACGCGGAACTGCGAGCCGAGGAACCACGGCGACGACGCGGGCGTCTCCACCACCCTTGCAATACACGTCCACCGCCGAGACCAGCTAAATGAGTAGTCCGGGGACAGGAACGGCAGCGTCCGGGGACGGGGACGGGGACGGGAACGGGAACGGGAGGGCGTCGGCGAAGAGTCGCCGCGGCGAGGATGACAGGACTTGACAAGAACCGAAGGGAACGAGCAACCGAACAGTACGAGATTTAGAAGAAAAAGGAGAAGAACACCATGTCAACAGAGGGAAAGAACAGCTTAGATTACCAGGAAGGGATCAACAAGTACAGCATTAGGATGACATGGCGACGGAAGCAAGCTACTGCTACCCTAACCTATCTACTACTAGTCCCGATAGGGATTCAGATAATATTTCCCATAAGCATTACGGGAGCCTTCCCAGCTTAGTTTAATAGGTGTGCCAAAGGTAAAAGATAAAGATAAGGTTGATGACAGCCGTTGGATGTCCCATGGACGGTCACAGCGAAGCCGACAACTTGAAGCCTTGGACGCCGACGTCCTCTGCTCTTGCTCGGCTTGTTTACTGATGAAACTGAAGATGTATACTGGATGGTTCCTGACAGAGGATGCGGCCACCGCCTGGCAGCGCCAGCGACGGCCACTCGGCGAGGCAGAGCGCGCGGCACTTCTCCGTAGCTCGTCGCGCGCGCGTCGAGATTCTCAGCCTGGCGGCCTCCAACCTAACGAGCGTGACCGCCGCCATCAGCGCGTCGTCAAGCGCTGCTGCTCGATCTGCGACTCCTTTCAGCTGCGACCGTGACGCTGGAGCTCACAATTGAATAACTAGAACTCGAATTGGATGGGAAAATTCAATTGAAAATTTGGAATTCAAATTGGGTAAGGAACGAGTTCAATCCAAAACTCGAATTGCTTGCGGCAGTGCAGCTTTGTTTGCCTTCTTTCCTCGGTGATTAGCTTGCTTGCTTGCACTTAGCAATCTGCAATCCGTATGGATTAGTACTGTTTGGATGAACGACCAGCAGCTACTAGCAAGAGCATCGCATCTCTCATTGATCCGAATTGCAGCACACAAGCATCAAATCGAGCAGTAGCAACCACATGCCGCACACCCTTCGTGGCTGGAGACGGCATGGCCCGCGCGGTGGCCTTGCGGCTGGTGAGGTCGAGGGTTGGCTTGCTATGTCGGACTTGCAGCGCACGGTGGTGACCGCCGGCGACGTAGGAGCATCCCAGGGCCGGGTCCCGCACGCCCGCCGGGGCCTCCTCGACGAGGGTCTCCGTAGTGCGTCGCGGCCAGAAGGGGCGGCGGGCCAGGACCAAGCCAGCCGGTGGAAGCCGGATGCCGCGGAGGACCTGAGCTTGGCTGCACCCGCCGTGGGGGCAGAGCTCGGAGCGCCTGAGGGCTGAGGAGACGGACGAGCGGAGGTGCGGCGCGGCCGGGGGACCGCGAGGAGACGGGCGGGGGTGCCGCGCGAGGCAACCAGAGGGAGGTGACCGCGGGCCACTGCAAATAGCTCAATTAGCACCTTTTGGTGGGATGATTTTTTTATGAGCTAGTTACAAAAAGTTTTGAAATAACCCACATATTTAAATTATTTTAAGCTATTTAAGCTAAAAAGATGAGGGCTAAAAAATAGCTCATGGATTCAAACACCCCAATGTAAAGCAATTTCTTCACAAGCTTATGGAAAAAATAACCAATAAATGGCACCCCCAATCTCTTCACAATTTCTTCACATCTTTTAGGCTCCATGGTTACCCCCAACACTGGCACGGTGATGATGGTCTGATGTGTAGGGACTAGGGAGACAAGAAGACTCTGTACCGTGTTTCCTTATTACATATGATTGTGTTATGTACACAAAACATTTGCACCATTCTTCAACTTCAACAAACCAATTTAAAACACGTACTCTAGTTTTGTAACACTCTTCCCGTAAGAAGAGGCAAAAAAAAAACAGTGCCTATGTGACCCGGTGCTGCGGTACGTCGCAACACAGATGCGTAGACATGTACAGGCGAACAAACTTTTCAGTTCAGATGTGTGTGCTTTACACGGACATAACGTATATATAGCCCATCTCGGTGGTGGAACTCAAGAAGCAGGACTCTGCGCTCGCATCACAAGCTCCTCAGTCGTGGTGCCGATGATCTCATTCGCGCGCTTCAAGGGGACGCAGAGGATCCTTCCGATCGAGTCCTGCGGAGAAAAAAAAAGGAAAACCTTAACTGGTGCATAGTAGTACTTCAAATTTCAGACGAAAGGTGCAACCATGCATGTATATTAACATAAGAAAAATGTATAGATTTAACCAGCTTTGCAGGAAACCAGCCCAGAATAAGTGTCACCTAGAAACAGAAGGTGATGCTGTTTGCAAACTATGGCCATTTGTGACTTAAGGTGTGGAATGGTTAGTAATATATAACATTTAGAAAAAGCGACCGAGATTTACCCGATGAACAATGCTAAGCTTCTCTAACTTCTGGATAGCATCATGAACATCAAAATTGCACTCTGCACCGAACTCGTCTTTGATTAGCTCTTCACACCGTAAATCAAGATCCTGGTAGGAACAAGAAAATGAAAAAAAAAAGGGTAAGCTCCGTAAATCAACAGTAATTTGTAGTAAGAAGAACCAAAAAAGAAGGCAAAATCTAGCTGTTATACACTCTACTTGCATGACATTTGCTGGAACACATCTAACATATTTAAGACTTTAACCATGATTGACATGTGTAATGTATTTGAGCAAAGGAAATCCTAAATGGAGCCAATATTGTTTTTAAAAAAATTGGTAGGTCAATCAAGCCCTCCCAACAACCATAACCACATGAAAATTTCTTATCGCAACCATTCTGTACAGATCAATTTCGACTAACATAATTGCTTTTAATTTTTAACCAAGCATTCAATACAGTATGCCGCAACCAATAGAACACAAGAATCACACAATAATCTTGGAACATTTTCCCTATTGATAAAAAAATCTATGTATATGTTTACCATCTGATAAGCACTAACAAAAAGACAACAAACCTGAACAATGCAACTCAGAGCAGCAGTGAGCACAACTTTATTTTTTGCTCGAACAACAAGAGAGCTGTGTATCATTTCATTAAGAAGGTGAAAGGAACAAAGGGCCAGCTGGAACCGGCCCAAGTGCACAAAAAAAAACGAACACATACCACCAACAGGTAGCAGACTCTTACCAACAAGAAAAGAACCCCGACCAACCTAGATCAAAGCCTAAACGGCCAGGGACAGCGACCGGGCAAAGAGCTCTTGGAGTTTAGAAGCTCCTGCCAACCCCCAAAGACTGCATTCATCAGCTATCACTTGGAGCAAATCTGGTATGCTCAAAGACACACAAGTTCCTGTGTTCCAAGTTTCCCAAGCTACCAGGATAACTAAAGAGTGAGCCCTTTTTACAAGCAAGAAGTAGTGAGCACAACTTCAAACAAGCAAAGGGTAAAAGAAGAGTTGAGATATGTACTGGGTGAATCTATGAGGGTTCCCAAAAGAACAAGATCATCCTGAGGACACAAATGCTCAATATGTTCAAAGCAATGCAAAGTGTAGACTGTATCGCCAGTTAGCTATGCTTTTTTTGGACCGACCAGTTAGCTATGCTTACTTGTACTGTTGCTTTTCCCTGCTCCATTAAAATGTAGTAACAAATTATGACCTCTTTAACCTACATCAAGGACGATGAGATATCAGTACACACAAGTTATAGGTACAAGCTTCTGATTTAAAGTACTGTTTTCAACTGTTTCATACTTCTTGCTGTATCACGTCATCACATAAGTGGAGAAGAGTTCCTTTTCCACTATCAAGCTGTTTGTCATACATTGATTTTGTAATCAAATTCTGATAAATTGTCATATTTTGTTGAAATCTGTAAATAACCAAGAAACAAATTAGTCATATACCAGCAATTAAATTGACTACATATTATGAACAAAATATCTAGCAAGCGTTTAGTCAAATAACTAGAATCAGTGCATTATGAAGAAGAGAAGCAATACTACTCCACAAATAGGAATTTACAGTTTATTGCACTGCAGTGAGTCAACCCATTCTAGGAATGACTTCACCAACAAAGAAACAACAATAACCATGGCACTCAAGGTAAGAAGGGGGCAAAAGGCTGTCAACTAAGCACTTACGTGAAGTAGATCTTAGCGCAGTACCCAATCACACCAGACAATATTGCCATGACAACCAATGCATCAGCCTTTGGCATTTCAAGAGAACCAACTAGAGTAACCTGCATGCAGTAAGCTATTGATATAGCAAAAGAATTACTGTAGCTGCAACATGGGATAGCCAAAACACTAGAAACATACCAAACCGATAACAGCAGAAATGAGAAACTTGACCCAATCCATAGGTGTAAGCGTCGGGTTTTTCTTCTCTGGCTGCAAAATAATTCAGGTCATTGACAAAAACTACAGATGCAAATAAAATGATGATGAAACTCTTATACATGGATCTAAATTCTAGTGATCTTATCGTACAAGAACAATTTCCATGTCAGCCATCGGAATATTCTTGAAGTGCTTTACAAATATTCCTCGATCAGGCTTAGTCTTCGTGCCAGCCCTCCTGTACATATATATACAATCAGCACATCTAGTATAGCTGCATCAACAATAAAAACACCAGAGTCCACCATGAATTTGAAAGTTGCGCGATCAGAATATTCAAGTTACCTGTACACCACAATCATCCTATCAAATGTAGGTTCTTGAATTGTCATCTTACTCATCAGATTTCTCATACTGTCATCAAAAGGGTATAGGCGTGTAAGAGGATAAGTTTGGTAGTATACCAAATTTGAACGAGAACACTGAGCAACCTTAGTTCAATTTTTTCTAATCGGACTCTCTCAACAAATAATTCTGGCTCTTCCTCGTCTTCATTAATTTCATCAGTCTTCTTGGTGTCTTTCTTTGGTTTCAAATGCTGTTTCTTAGAAAACAATCTATCAATCCTGAAATAAAAATAATATCTCACAAATATAATGCCAAACAATATTTTGTTATATTTGAGTATACTGGGTTGAAATACAAAAGGTTGAAACAACAGAGTGTGTGTACCTAGTAAACCTGAGCAATGCACTCCAAGCTCGAGATATCATTACATCTACTTTCTCCATGAAAAAGTAGTCAGTTGTTCGATCAATTCCAATGCCCCGACGAAAGATGACATACTACAAGATGTGAGCAATAGGGAATTGTGACTTTTTGGGTTAGTGAGCCATGAGGAAAACAGACTGAGGTGATGAAAACATCCAGAAGCAATTGTAAACTCCTAATCATCAGTGCAGAAATATAAACTCCACCAGCAAGACAATAAAAGCTTTAGGAAGAATGGAAGATAATACCTTGTCCGCAAATTCTGGTAGATTTTCATGTGGATGCTCTTTAAAATATTTTGTCAACAATTTCTTGTCTAGCTACATTTCAAGGTAAGCAAATAAGTGGGATAGAACAGACTAGTTCTGTGTGTTTACTTTATTATCAAAATGCTTAAATTTCAAACCTTAGATTCATCAACTTTGATTGGAAGATTCAATAGATATTTTCCAGATTGCGCAATATCATACTCTTCATCAGATAACAACTTGAAGTTGCTCTTTTCCATCACCTGCTTGAACAGCGCACAAAATGTTTAGTTAGGAATGATGGGGCAAAACTGTTTTTTTACACAAATAAATATTAGTTGAAAATATCAGTCACACCAAAAACAGGAATTGTTATCTATGAAAATTAGTTTTATCAGTTTCATCAGCATCATCATTTGAGAACTGCAAAGCTGATTCAATCCACTGAATTCATTGATGCCAACCTTGGGTTAAACAAGAGTGATGAACAAGAGTGTTGGGTTAAACAGGAGTGATGAAAATTTAATACATTTATATGGACTTTGGTCGGGTAACTATGAATTAAAGAAGCATAAAAAAGGGCTTCCCTGCCAGGGAAATGAAAGATAAAAGAACATCAGTCACACTATCCAGTAGTTGCCATGTAGCTCATACTTCAAATTTAACTAGTTCAAAGAATAATTTAGATTCTGGTTCGATATCATTCCCACGCTATTCCTAAGCAGAAAAATTGAATACCAGCATCCAGTCATTTACATTTATGAAGATAATATCCATTATAAAGAAACCTGGAATATCGGATGCAGGTTTTCCTGCATCAGATCAGAGACACATCGTGAACACAGTGTGCCAAGAAATTAATTTCCTATTAGAATTTAGGCCTTCAAACAAGCTCAATGGTACTAAATAGAAAAGGGCTGCTCCAACATAAATCTTGTCAGCCCTTAGCCTGAATTAGTTATAGTTGCATACATGCAGAACATTTTTCATATATTCTTCAATGCAGTCGGCGCAATATAATAGTGCTGTACATGAACTTTAGTTTGCAGCATAAATATCAAATAGAAGAACACGTGCAAGTACAACCTGGAAAAGATAAGTCATGAAATTGAACTCAAGGGTTTCGATTTCTTCCGGCGTCAGATTCTGCTGCTCCAGCCTCTTCTCACCCGAAACAGGGTCAAACAGGGAGTACAGTTGCTGCAGCAATCAAGAACAGGCAATTACACATGCAGGGCCGAATGGAGACTGTGAGCAACCAACCACGGAACTCGAGACTAACGAAAAGATCTAGACAATCAGAAGGCTTGCCATGAGATCCTCGAACTGGAGGAGGTACCAGGCCCGGATGGTGTACTCAACCTTCTTGCACAGCTTCAGGAACTCATTACGATCGACCTCATGCTCTGCGCAGGAATTCGGAAAAAAAAATGATGAATGAGGCGGAGGCAGATGTGAATACAAAACATTTGTTTCCACCTAGTCCATTTTGCAGCACACGAGCACAAGGCTACCAGAGCACCCCACCCTTCCAACCCAAAAAAAAAATGCATAGGACTATAGGAGCATCACGATAGGGACACTATTCAACAATTTCAAACTTGAAACACAAATAATTAATGAAATGGGATGTCATTCTTGATACAATTGCGACGCTAGACTACAATTGCGAGAGCTTGGGATTTCACGATTCCTCGCAACTATCGATTGAGAAGCATGAGTACCACTCACGCCGACGGTCAGGCAGAGGAACTTCCCCCATTATTGTGCAGCGTCCCAGGAACCACCAATTTTTTTTTTCCAAACAATAGGAACCACCAAATTGGCCACTGACTGATGCTCGGAGCCCAACCCAAGCACAGGGAGTATATATACTGGTAAACTAGTAAGCTACAACTAGTGAACCGCAGCAGAAAGCAAAGAGGGAAATCGGGAGGAGCGAGCGGTGGCAACAAACCGATGAGGTAGGCGAGGCGCATGAAGAGCTTGGGCTTGAGGATGGGGATGACGGCCTCCCGCTCCATCCGGATGACCTCCCGCGCCACCCCGTCCTTGCGCGCGTCCATCCCCTCCGCCGCCTCCTCCTTCCTCTTCCCCTCCGCCTCCGGCACCCTCCCGTCCGCCGCCGCCGCCATCCGCTCTTCTCCTCCCCCAAGGTGTATACACTGTCTGTGCAAAGCGTAACGAATCGAATCGTCTCCGCTCACGCTGTGCGCGTAGCAAAGGTAACGGCTGCCCTGCTGCCGCCTGCTGGTAGGGTGGTGCGCGACGGGTGGTGGCCCTAGCGTAAATTATTCATCGGGACGGAGCCCTCGACGTTTTGGGCGGAGCACGTGGCGACGGGCGACCGCTGCCGGACTGCCGGTCGGGGGGCCCACGGATCTTTCACTGACAGGTGGGATCGGGAGTAGGTGGGACCGGACTGTCAGTGATGGTCGTCGCGTCGGGGAGCGTCGGCTGGCGGAATAGGACGGGGGGAGCAAGCCCCAGTCAACTGGCTGGGAAGTGGGAACGGTTTGGTGGGCTTTCCGTTTCATCGAGAGCGGCGGCGTGCGTGGCCAGGCCTGGCCTCAAAGGACGCGACACGTGAGCTGCTTGCGAGCCGCCGCGTTGGCGCGCTGCTCGTTTTGGTTCTTTTCGCCGTACGAATAGAAGATGTCTTTGTTGGCCACGCTACTTGCGAGCCGCCGCGTTGTCAAGATGATCTTCTTTAGACCTAACAATCGGCCACGTCGTTTAAAAAAAACGGCCACGTTTACCGTTGATAGAGTACCGGTTTGTTAGTGTTTGTGTTTAACCTAAACGTAAAGGAATCATATCATAATGTATTCATAAAAATGTATTTGGCGGAGGAATAGTTGATTACTTTCTTTGTTTTGTTGCACTTTGATAACGTAACTGTCACGACCTGGGCCAGAGCCCATGAGCTGCGAGCCCAGCGTGCTTGGGCCAGTCGAGCCCGTGTAAGGCCAGGCGGCCAGTACTTGTACCTGAACCGTGCTACAGGAATGAATGAATCAATTATCAACAAGGCATAAGCCTTCTTCCTCCTCTCGCTGCGGCGACCCCTCCTTCCTTTGCTGTGCCGGCGCTGCCGTGCCATCGCCGTGCGCAATTCGCCGGCAAAACCCTCTAGTTATCCCGTCCGATCTTAGGATCGTGACATTTGGTATTCAGAGCCAGGTCTTCGTTGTCGCAGCGACGGATCGGAGAAATTTTTCACCGATTGCTCTGTGCTTCGATCGATCCGGTGACGAACGCCTCTACCTCGGTAACCACCATCACCCGCCGCCGCCCAGCACCGTCGCTACCGCACCATTTCCGCCCACCACCACCCCCGCCGCGCAACCCTAGCTCCACCGCCGCCGCGCCACCCGACCCACAGCCAACACCATGTCCATCTTCGACGACGAGCTCGTCTATGCCGCGTTCCTCAAACGGGATGTGGAACGCAGGATGCAGGAACTCGACGAGCTGTGGAGTGCCTACCCCAACAGACGCCAAGGATTGGAGCCGTTCACCATCACATCGGTGGGAACAGCGGCACCTTCTCCGGCGCCCGTGACCTCCCTCGACTCATCGGCGCCACCCGCCACTCCGCCGTCCCCGACGCACACCACCCCAACCTCCATCGACAACACCAGTGAGCCTCTGCAACCCTTGCCTGCAAGGTGTTCGACAATGGGCCTCACCCACGATGTGAGCGCCGTGCTGACCCCTTCACCGACCTCGTCGCGGACGTCAGCGTCACCGACACCTCCACTTCCTACTCCAGCTGCTGCGTCGCCGCCTACACCAGCACAAGCTGCACTGCGTGCAGAGGAAGCAGTGTTCATCACTATGCCCACCAGGTGTTCGACGTATTGCTTCAGCCACGACAACATCCAGTCTGGGAACACCATCAATGAAGCCTTCTCATTCCAGAGTACGCCAACTGGGTACATCATCAATCTCACCTCTGCAGTTGCAATTAGTGTTGTTCCTCCATGGCTGGCCACTAGATTATGGAGTATGCAGCAATTGGAAGGAATGAATTTGCTTAATTCTGTTATGCTAGAGCCATGGCCTGCTATTTTTACTGACAAGGAACCTGAGCCATACATTCTGCATTTTGAGCAAGTAAACATCTCGCCAAAACCACCATGGTCAGTACCTTGTCTAGAAGCTCATAGTGCACAAGGCAATTTCAATTTTCATCTATGCCTGGAAAGTTTGTGGGGGCTCAGTTATGAGTGGGTTCTGCTCAAGCCAAAGCCACCATGGTTATTGCTCAGCCTAGATGAGAATAGTTCCATGGATAATTTTTCCACTTTGAGGTCATGTACACAGCCTTTGGTGCTCACAGATAGTGCTCAACTCAGGCCAAAACCTTGGCCATCCTTCACCAGCACTAGTGATACAATGATAGTGGGCAACTCAATTAGCTCAGTTAATTATCTCTTTGGTGATTCATATGCATGGGTTATCTGTCCTTTGCATCTTCTTATGGTGAGAAAGACAGTTCAACTACTGCCAATCTGTGCTCAGAAATTGTGTGCACTACTTCATGGAAATAGGAGAAATATGTTGCACATCAAAAAGGGTATCAGTCTACTCTCATGGAATCAGTATCCCACTCTACTACCATGTGCATTATCTGTGAGCAATCAGTTTTTGTATTGGGTATGCTTCTTTGCCAATACCAAGTATGATTTGTTCCTGGATGTTAGATGTCTTACTGCTGAGGTGCAACTGAAGGAAATTATGTCAGTCAGATTTGCAACAAGCACTTCTCATGGCTACGTGCAATTGCCAGAACAACATGATTTTCTCAGCATAAGGGGGGTTGTCAAATGGTCAGCTGCTGGAGAAATTAGGTCCTTCACTACTCAGGTATTGCTTCAATGCTATCCAGATGAAGTGATGCTCAGTAAGTGGACCTCTTCAAGGGTGTCTGGCATCCTGCAACACATCATATTGTCTTGGTTCAATGGAGAATGCTGCAGTTCAGGTATTTGGGCTTTCTATCATTGGGAGAATTACCTGCTAGCTGTCACTGCAATCAAATGGTTCATCTGTGAGATGTTCACTGATTATAGAAGAAATATAGTGTTATTTCTGGAAGTACAGCTGAAGCGTGGTGGTTCCATAGCACTTAACAGTCATAGTTTCGCTACTGGGATTCTAGTCAGTGTTGTATGCCAGATGAAATTGCAGGAAACAGTTCCTCAGTGGCCATCTAATTGGGAATGTGGCCCAAATGGTAGAGCTGGCACTGCCATGTTCGCCAAATGCCAGAATGACATTATTCCTGATGAGTGTACATGCCAGAAAAAGCAGCTTCAACATTGGCAATTTCTGTGGATACAAAAGTGCACTGATGAACTCCCAACTGGAAGTGCAGTGAGTCATCAAATGATTCTGTGGGATTTTACTTATGAACAATGTTTTCTTGATGCACCTGGGGCACTAAATGGTTTAGGATATCTGACACTAAAGCGAACTGCTTGGCACTTTATAAACAACAGTTCGGGTTCCAGGCACCAAATAACAAGTCTGTCTGAGCTGTTGCTTCATGTATCAAATATTGCAAGCCTTCCTGGAGGTGATTATTTACAAGGGTTTGGAAGGGATAGCAACAATGTAATGTTGCTGGTGCTAATCCTGAGTTCTAAACATTGGTGCTTCTGTTTTTGTCTGAAGCCGCCATGGCCACCCCCAGTTCAGCGATTCGATCGGTGGACGTTTATGGAACTTGCAATGCATGAGCAGTGTTGTGGTAATGCATTTGGAATGTTTCTGTGGCTTCCTGGTCCAAAAATGATGAAAGACTATAGGCTTGGTAGGGAGCTGACACTAGAACACAAGGTTGAAAAGGTGCCATCGGAAATGCAAAACTCATCTTATTGTTCTGAGAACAGAGTATTACAACTTCTGCTATTGTCCAATATTCAACCAACAAGACATTCTGACAAGACTATTGTCATCACATGGAAGATCACACAGTACTATTGAGTGGGATGCTATCTTTGGAAGCTTACTGGTATTTCTGCTCCATTGGATGCTATCCTTTCACATTTCGATGGAATTGTTGTGGATTTCAAAATGATGAAGACAATGCTGCACACAAGTGAAAATGTGCCGATACGGAGACAATCATCACTACAGTGGGTTCTAATATTTCAAGAATCAGTTTGCAGAGCAGATCAGACTTCTGAAGGGAAACTCCAGCACAAGCAACTCCTGGTCATCACCCACTGGAGCCACAACCAGAAGTGCACACCTACTTTAATGGTTCACTCAACAAGGCTAACGATGGAGGACAATGCTACATCATTAGGTACCAATATGTCGGGAGTTACTAGAAGCTTAATATACATACTTCACTTCTATCATCTGGCGACCGACGACCCTGGATGAAATTGATCAAGCTGTTGAACTACATCAAGACCTTTGCATCCATATCAAGTAGCACCATTCTAATTCTACTTCTACTACATGATGATCAGCAGGCAATGCTTATGGGAAAATATATGGTTCATCTCGTGTCATTTAACAGCTTGAGGGCAAGCTGTCTGTTAAGGGGGAGGGAATGTCACGACCTAGGCCAGAGCCCATGAGTGAGTGTGTAAGTGGGCCTGCGAGCCCAGCGTGCTTGGGCCAGTCGAGCCCGTGTAAGGCCAGGCGGCCAGTACTTGTACCTGAACCCAGGTGTGCTACAGGAATGAATGAATCAATTATCAACAAGGCAGAAGCCTTCTTCCTCCTCTCGCTGCGGCGATCCCCTCCTTCCTTTGCTGTGCCGGCGCTGCCGTGCCATCGCCGTGCACAATTCGCCGGCAAAACCCTCTAGTTATCCTGTCCGATCTTAGGATCGTGACAGTAACGTGGATATTGTATCTCATTATGATGTAAGAGAGGGCAAGATCTTGTATAGAGTGCCAGTTGTCGGTGTTTGTACCCTACTATTTACCGAGGGAGGTGTCGGAGGTAAGGTTTGGTGGAGGGAGTCGTCGAGATCAGGAGCTGGAAGGTAAACACGGAACACACGGTTTAAATAGGTTTGGGCGCAATATCTTTATAATACCCTACGTCATGTGTTGCGTATTGGATTGATTCATAGGGGTTCCTGCCTCGTCTTATATGCCCACCATAAACAAATCACTCCCAGCCAAATCTTCCTCACCTGCCTAAGCTTCACCCCCACTGCCTGTAGATTTTGCATGTTGTTGCGGGCTCCTGCAGTTATCTGCAGGACATCGCAGATACCGAAGGCAGGCAAATCGTGCTCCTGCAGGATTAGCAAATTTCTCAAGCGTGCAGGTGGTCCACAGACGGGCCCGCTTGCATGCTTAGTTAGAGGAGTTTGAGGTATGGTGGCAACTAGAAGACCCGGGTTCAATTTCTCATGGGAGTGAATTTATGAGTCGGGTTTAAACAAATCTCCTCGCCAATGAAGTCGGGGTTCGGAGATTTTCTAAGCCGGAAATAGATTCTCTTCTCTTAATGGAAAATGTGGGGCAGTCTTAACCCCCAATGGTTTAGTTTTGTATGTGCTTACTACGACTAAGGTAGACTATTGTGTGTCTTTACGTAGTGTGTCTGGGGGTGGGGAAGGAACAAGAAAGATCGAATCGCTATCTTACTTTGTGTCTTTGTGTAGTATGGGTGAAAGGCATCTCAAGATGGCCCTCTTCATTTGGCTTATCAGCCACTGGTCAACAGTACTTTTCTCTCACATAACAAACTAATCATCAGCAACCAGCCAACAATACTTTTATCTTAGAACAAACCAGCACTAGCCACCAGTCACCAGCTAAACGAACAGGCTGCTAATCGCCCGCACTTGTCTAGGCCTAGTTTAGATTGGTAAGTTTCTATTATTCACATGTCACATCAAATATTTTCATGCTAATTAGGAGTATTAAACGTGGATTAATGACAAAATCTATTTCCTAACCAGGTAAATTCGCAAGACGAATTCATTAAGTCTAATTAGGTCATGATTACAATGTGGTGTTAATGGTAAATATCATCTAATGAAACTTAATCAGATTTAATAGATTCATCTCAAGATTTGCAGTTCATTTATGTAATTAGTTTTATAATTAAAACATGATTAATTCTTTTAATTAGCACCGGTAAATTTAATGGGACAATTTCAACAGATTTCTTTGCCCAACTAAAAAAACACCTGAGTAGAACGGTTGGAATGTTGGGTTGTGAGATTGAGAAAGGTGTAGTAGTATATGGGCACGTCGCCACGTCCCAAGATTTTTTTAGAATTACACAGTACAACGCAGACGCTCACAACACGTATGCACACTCACCCCTATGTTGTCTGTGTGGAATCGTGAAACAGAGCGCCTCCCGGCCCATCCATCACTGCAACGAGGATGGCCTGCCTGGCCCGCCGCTCCCTCTAACAAGCAAACGAGTCATTGAAGCCCACCCAACCGTGACAGGGGCCCAGTGCGTCGAGTCGAAGCCCACGGATGCCGTATTTGCTTTTTGCTCCTGCCGAGAGTTCAGCTTTTTTTTTTTTAAGAATTCTGCCGAGAGTTCAGCTGCTTGCCCGGTTGAAACGGTGGAAAGAGAGTTATAGTGCAAGGCGTTATACTGCACATACCGCCAGTTAAAACGGCGGTAAAGCATTAAGGTCCTTACCACCAGTTGTATCTACCCGGTAATGTTAAAAAACTATGTCTTTCATGTAACTCGGATAGAGATAAAATTAAATGACAATTTTATTTATCATCGAGATCTTCCACTTTGTAGTTCAAAAAACATTTTTCATTTGGAATCACTTTGATGCTCAAATAGTACAATATTCAGATCTAAAATTTGACAAAATTTTTCTTTCCTTGACAACATATTTTCAAGAATTCATAGTTCTTTCATATGAACTTGGACCACGATATACAAAATTGTAGCTTTTGGCGAGATCTACATTTTTGTAGTTCAAACTTTTTTCATTTGAAATCATCTTGTTGTTCAAATAATCGACACAATATTCAAAACTAAAATTCGACGGAATTTCTTTTCTCTTGACAGCATACCTTCAAAAAATCATAACATTTTCATTAAAACTTGGATGGAGATAAACTATACACCAAAACTGTAGATCTTGACGAGATCTACAACTTTGTAGTTTAAAATGTATCCATTTGAAATTATTTTGGTGCTCAAATGATTGACACAATGTTCAGATTTTAAATCTAAATTTTATATCTAAATTATGTTGATTTATTTGTGCATCAGCATGATTTCAAATAAAAAAATTTGAATTACAAAGTTATAGGTCTATACCAATTTTGTATACATTTAAATTCTGAATTTTGTAAAGATGGACTGACATGTACAGCCTACCGCAAAGGGGGCTACAGTGCCCTATGCCGTTTCGAATGGTGGTATGGGAATTGTAGCACCTCGCTGCCATTTAAATCAGTCGTTTGAACCGGCGACAGATAAAATTAAAACTTATTTTTTACAAAATTATTCGAGAAATTATTGTTTTTAGATTTGTAAAAAAATTGTTATATTAATTTTGCAAAATAGTAAAAAATTTTGAAAATAACAAATTTAGGGTACGCACGAACAATCGGTAGCGACGGACTAGTACTCGAAAACAACCAGAGGGTGCGGTCGTGCCACGTGGCGGCGCACGGCGGCCGGGCCTCTCTCCGCGGGCGCGCCACTTGGCGCCTCACCGTCCGGAAAGCCTCCGGGTCCGGATCGCGTTCCGTGCGAAGTCCCGACCACACCGAGCCGGAACCGCTCTCTCCGCCTCTCCGCGACGAGATTCCCCTCTCCCCTCTCCGCCCCGTTCCCCGTCCCCGTCTCGCGCTCTCGGCAGACTTCTTGCCTTTCTGGGCGAGGACGGTGGGCCCGGCGAGCCAGGCGCTGTCGTGTGGGACGACCCAGCGGGCAGGTGGGCCACGCGCTGCCCGCGCCAGGGGGAGCACTCACCCGTGCGTGTGGACCGGGTGTGCTAGTGCTAGTAGTAGTCAGGGTTTTTTATGCGACCGGTTTATTTAAACCGCCCACCGGCGGTAGCGGTTTACCGAGCGGTATAAACGGTTTACCGCTCGAAACCGGTCGAATTCAAATTCCAAATCAAAATGGCCTATACAAACGGTTTCCAGCGGCTAACCGTGGTTTTTTCTATTTTTACCGCTGCGGTTTGAATAAAAACCGTTACGGTTTCAATTGAAACCGTTGACAGGAAAATATGCTAACGGTTTCCAGCGGCTAACCGCGGTTTTTTTTTCTATTTTTACCGCTGCGGTTTGAATAAAAACCGTTACGGTTTCAAATAAAAGCCGATGGGCCGACGTGGGCCTTAATGGGCCGACTGATTTTTTTCTTTTTCTTTTTTGATTTAACTTCTAATTATCGTAAAATATGCTAAATGAAAGAATTTTAAAAAAATTTGACACCATTAGCATCGTCACAACATGAAGGATTTATTAGGATTTTTTGGGGATTTTTTTTAATTTGAAATTTTCAAAATCCTAGCGGTTCAAACCGCTACCGTGCCGCGACGGTATTAACGGTTACCGCGGTATAAATTGCGGTTTCGGTCGTATAAAAAAAACCATGTAGTAGTACGCCCCCATCCATAAAAAAGAGGGGGGAAATGAAAAATATTTGCGCCCTCTGGCTGTGGGCCCAAGCGGCCAGGCACCGCCGCCCACTCTCGCTCGCTCGCTCGGCTGGCTGTCGCTGCCGAATGAGTTCCGAATCACGCATCGTCTCGGGAGACGCTCCACGGTGAGTATCTGATGATCTGCGCGGTAAAAACTTGGTGACCGGCGTGTGATTGATCTGGAGTAAAAAAGAAGGCGCGTTCTGTGATAATTGTGCGGCTCGTGAAGGCGTGAAGCCAAGAGGAGGGGAGGAGGGACGACGACCACCGACGACGAGGCGAGGCGGCATGCAGCAGCCTGCCGGCCAGAGTGCAGACGGGCGGCAGCAGAGGCAGGCAGGCAGCAGCCGCTAGCTGCGCTATCTGCCCGCCCAAAAAAAGATGGTCGCCATCACTAAAGACCCTTGTACTTCAAAGCCTGTCCCTCGCCGAGGAGGCCAACCAAAGCCCCAGCGTGTCACGGGCGCACCACCACCACGGCACCACCACAAGATGGTAGATGGAGCCCTTGCTGTCAGCAGCAGCCGCCTATGACAGTTGAGAGACGTGAGGGTTTTTGTTCGAAGCCAGCGAGCAAGAGAGAGATCAGCGAGACACATTAATGGCAACAGCGACTTTTCCTTTCTTGTCTAGCGATTCGATCCGGTGAACGGACGGGCCGTGGCTATTTCAACCCTCAGGGGAGAAGATGGGCTGCTTCTTTACGAATGCAAAAAATGGTATGGTACGGTGCGTGATCGATTTGAACGTACAACGTCAAACGACTTTAATTATTACAGCCTTTCCACCCTTCAAATTGCAAAGTGTTTCTTCTGTACATTCATGTCATACATCGATCGACCGCGTGGAGTTTGCTTTTGTAGACAGTGACTTCATTTTGCATATCTCGTTTTCGCTTACCATACTTCATGCAAAAGAGCAAAATCTTGATATTATGGAGGCCCTAAATTGCTTGACATCAAATTTGTTGACCTGAAATAGGTGGACCCTGAGTGAGCTCAGCCAAAACAACAGTAAAATCATTTGCTTTCACTCTAAAAAGATAAGGGTGGTATATATGGCCCGTGGTCGAGCCTAGCCCGGTCCAATTTCGCAAACCCGGCCCGGTAGAGTTAATAGGCGGGCCTAGGCACTTACTAGGTATGGATATCGGGCTTTTGTCGATCCAGCCCGCAAATTTTTCATGCTTAAGCCTTTATATCAACAAACCTATTACACAACTCTTGTCACACGCGACAAGGTTCTTGTCATGATTTAGTATGGCGGTTAAGCGGCTGACTCCCTCTTTTTTGTTCGTGTGTGTGGTGTCGTGTATATATACACGTCAAGAGTTTCGTGTAAAGTTTTAGATGTATATCACATCTAGTCATGATATATATGACAAAGGCCACGCAATAGTGTTGTAAGCCACGAGGCTATATATTAGATTTTGTACTCCTTTTCTTGTCGCGAGAGAGAAGAAGACTAATGCGCTATGGCGCCATGTGCACCTTTTCCTTTGCTTTCGCCGAATGCGTCAAGGCATGATTTTGGATACACGTCCAAAAAAGGGACTTGGTGCTACACTTATTATTATCATTTTTGTAGTCACGATCTATGTTCCATGTATTTATGCTATCGTTTTTTGACGCGTCTCTCTAGAGTCCGCCATGTTTCCAGGTAAGACCATATATTAGACGTTTGCTCTTTTATTTTTATTTTTTTGTCGTGAGAGAAGAAAAGGATTAGCGTGTTGTGGCATTATGTTAACCTTTTCTTTAACTTTTCGCCGAATGCATTGAGACACGATTTTGGATAAAGGTTCGAAAAAAATGGATTTGGTGCGCTACACCTACAAGCAATTGTGGCCATCATTATCCTTGTATCTCTGTTCCGTGTATGTTATCTTTATTGATGCACGCCTCTCATGAACTTCGTCATTTCTGGCATTGTTTAGAAGACAGAGATCTATATTAGACTTTTTGCTCTTTTATTTTTGTCGTTGTCGTGAGAGATGTATATGAATAATGTGCTATGAAATCATGCTAACCTTTTCTTTTACTTTCGCCGTATGTGTTAGGACATGATTTTGGATAGACATCCGGGAAACTATGAACTAAGAGTGCTACACATATTACCAATTGTGATAATCAATATCCGTAGATCTATGTTCAGCGCATCCATTATCTTTCTTGATGTGCGGCTCTCGTGGACTTTGTCATCTTCTGATATTGTTTAGAAGGCAATGATCTATATTAGACTTTTTGCTCTTTTACTTTTGTCGTGAGAGATGTATATGAATAATATGCTACGGAATCATGCTAATCTTTTCTTTTACTTTCGCGGTTAGGACACAATTTTGGATAGACGTGCTGAAAACAATGAACTAAGAGTGCCACACACATTGCCAATTATGGTCATCAATATCCTTAGATCTATGTTCTGAGTATCCTATCTTTCTTGATGCACGACTCTTGTGGGCTTTGTCATCTTCTTCCTTCATTGTTTTAGAAGGTAGGACTTTATATTAGACGTTTGCTCTTTACTTTTGTCGCGAGAGAAGAATAGGTCTGATGTGTTATGGCATCATGCTAACCTTTTCTTTTACTTTCGCCGTATACGGCAAGACTTGATTTTTGATAAGCTTTTTTCTCTTAAAAAACAATGGACTTAATACGCTGCACCTATTACCTACAACGGTCGTCGGTATCCTTTGATCTTCATTTCGCGTACGTTATCTTTCTTGGTAAGCGGCCCTCGTGCTTCTTGTCATTTTCTCCAGTTTATAATCTAGTTTAAACGAGAAGAATTTAACGTGCATTCATATAAAAATAGCAACACTAAAAGATCTAACCCTCTCTACATTTGGTAACTAGGAATTTGGGATTTAGACGAGTACTATATAGTGTATACACTGTGCGAGCGGAGTAGTACCAGAGAGTCGTTCTACGTGGCTCTGTGGTTGCCCAAATTATCGACTTCCGTAACGAGGTGCTGAGCCGGACACACACATCCCGAAAGCCAAAAAAGCCGAGCACTCCAAAGACCCAGAGAGGGAAAGCCGGGGCCCACCCGCTCCCGGATCCATCCACCCCGCGCGCGCGAGACACCGAACTCCCCCCCGCCAAAAGCACTGACATCCGGGGCCCGCTACACCTGGTCCCACGGGTCAGTTCCGCACCCCAGCATCGCACCCGAGGACCTGCGTGGGGGGCAGTAAAGGAGGGGCGTGACTGGCACACGCCTCCGCCCCCACCACGCGCGGCAGGCACCACGTGCCCCTGCGCCCCGCGGGAGTCGCTGACGCGCCGGGCCCGCCTACCGTCACGTGGCGAGCGCCAGGAGGACCCTCCCTCCGATGGCCGCCGGTGGGGCCGTGTGGGCTCCGCCCGAACAGCGGACACCGTCCTCCGCAGCGCAGCGCGGCGTAGCGGATCCTGGGGGATTCGGACGGGCGAGAGCGAGCGAGCGGGGAGCTGCTGAAAACGCCGGAGTGATCTCGGGTTAACTGCTGGTAACGCTAACGCCCGGTTTAACTGCCGCCGTTTTGCTGGGCGCGGGGCCCAGGCGGCTACGGCGCTCGACGGCGTGAGCTCCCCCGGTGCGGTCACCGGCTCACCGCCCGCCTGCTCGTCGATTGGGCCGCCGCTTCTCTCGTGAAAGAAGCGCGAGGTTGGGGATGGACTTTGGACGCACCAGCATGCTTTTTTTTCCAATGAGAAAGTTTTAGGAACCAAAAGTACTGTCAATTGTAAGATTTTGCTACTGATATTCATGCTGCAATGTCACGATTGGAGCAAGAAGCCTTTTCAAACCTTACGAATAGTGGAATGGTAAGTTATGTTATTTGTGATTTTTTTTACTTTTTCATTAAATAGACAATGGTTATGTGCTCTGAGATTTTTCGGCGGCCTATGTTTACCATTTTCGTGACCATGTTGCGGATGAAGATCAAGCAAGCGTGTGATATTCTTATTTTCCTTTTTTTTAGGTAGTAATTAGCAACGACACTAAGTCGTCGTGTGGATGTCCTTCCAAAAACCATCGTGGCTCCATGTCACGCGGCTACGACAAATTGTTTTGTTTTTTTCTTTTGCGGGCTCATGAGTACTCCCAACAAAACCCTCGTCGTGATCCTTCGCTATTCAACAAACTTCTCGTCGTGATCCTTCACTTGATAGACATACGTGTGACGTTCATAAAGATGCATATGAACAAAAGTAACGTGTGTCTATAGCACTAGATTTCTTTCAAGGAACCGTCGCCTTTCGGCGCATGTTGCATATATCTTTCCGAGAAAGCACAATTGTATGGGTATGGATAGTCGATGTATAAGAACCATGATGGTTGGAGTTAAAGCATGAATGGATCTTCTTTGTTAAGAATCCAACATATTTATCAGAATTTCATATAGAGTATAGTTACAAAGGCATAGATAATCATAGTAATAACTGCAAACTAGACTTGCACGGGTCTCCAACACACTGTACATTAAATTCTTCGGCATCTTTCCATTTTATCTAGATAAGTTTCAGTTACCTTTTGTTCGTGAAGGATAACTATTTGTATTACTTTCTTGTTTCCTAATCGCTTGAGGCGCATTGCTAGTAATGGATAACCGCACTGGAGTTTCACGTGGATCTCCTTTTAATAATCACTGTGTTACGGTGTTGATAGAATCAAAGACAATTATGATAACTTTCTGTAAGAGCCTCATAAATAGTACCAAAACACAACTCATCCACCTCGACCTCCTTCCCCAGGTAGACCTGGGCGCCGAACGCTCCAAACACCATGTCAGCGGCGTGTCGTGTCCCGGCGAACCGAAAACATGCCACCAATAACAATTACTGCTGCTACAGGTCCAGATAAAACCACCTTTGGACTCGTATACAAATGAAGAAAAAAAACCACATCAGTTCCTCCTCCAGGAAACCTCTATCTTGTTGTCTGAACAAAAGCAGGTATATTGCTGTAATAACATACTATTACAACTAGTTTACTATACCAGCTCGAGAAAACAACAGCAACGCCGGGACAACACCAGAGCCAAAGTCATCCCATGTCCAAGCAGCACAGCACAAAAGCCCCTCCATTGAACGAGCATGGAATCCTCAGCCCCCCGGGCACTAGGAGGCACCAATGGCAGGTTGACAGCGTCGTCCGATGGTCCAAAGCTCTCGGCTACCTCGGTCTTGCCACTGCTAATTCCGGCCAAACCCACCTCCTCTGACCGGACCAACGCCCGGCGACAGCCATCCCTGCTCCCAAAACCGCGAAAAGCACACATCGCACGAGCACAACAAAGCGCGGCAGTGGCGTCAAAAAACAATAAAAAAACGAAGCGAAGTACTACGCCGTAGCAGTAAATAAAATAATTAAAGCGGGGTTGAATCGTAAAATAATCTTTACCTACCCCTTTGCCGGCGGGGGAGAGGCAGGGCCAGGCGGGCCGGGTCCGGGCCCAGGGCCCGGACGGACGAGCTGGGTCCGTCGTGGGTGAGCTCACCGGCCGCCTCGGGACGGTCGCGGTGGGCAACGCGAGGCGGGGCGAAACTGACACACACTCTCTCTCCTTTCTCTCTCACTGTCACACAACACACACGACCCACGCAGTCGGGCTGCGGGAGAGGAGAGAGAGAAGGGGGGCGGAGGAGGAGGTGGAGGTGGAGGAGAAGAGACACAGGAAACTGACGTCGCCTTCGGCGCGGCCTGCTACTTAAATCCCCCCCTCTCGCCTCGCCTCCGGCCCCCTCCTCTCCTTCCCTCTCCAGTCTCCACCCGAATCGCCCGCACACAGGGACGGACCTCTCGGGGGACTGCGGAATTCGCGAGGGGTTTCGGCCGGCGGCGGGGAGGTTCGGGTCGGGGAAGTGCATGTGAGATCCGATGGCGGCGGCGGCGGCTGGCGGTGGCAGTGGCGGTGGTGGATGGGGAGGTGAGTGCGTGCGTGTGTGTGCGCTCGTGTAGCAGCTGCTTGTTCCTGCGGGTGTTTTGGGGAGGGTGTCAGAGCGGGTTGGGTTGGTTTGTGACGGCAGCTCTGTTCGCTTCGTGTGCAGGTCCGGAGGCAGGAGGAGGCGGCGGTGGTGGCGGTGGCGGGGATAAGGACGCGCTGTTCGTCGAGCTGTGGAAGGCCTGCGCGGGGCCGGTCTCCAGCATCCCGCCGCTCGGGGAGAAGGTCTACTACTTCCCGCAGGGGCACATCGAGCAGGTGAGGCCACCCAGCCGCCGAACCCGGAGTTTGTCTCTTGTTGGGTGCTGACGCTGTCGTTCTCTCGCGTTTTTTTTTGTTGCGCGCGCGCGCGTGTGCATGTGTCGATTCCTCGCCGAATTCCGCGGGGGGGTCCTGCATGATCGCTGCGAATTGCGGGGTTTGGAGGGGTTTTGGGCGCGGGATTTGCTTGATCTGCGAGTAGATGGTGGGGGTCCCTGTGCCTCCCCTCGATTCGGGAAATTCCGGTCGTGTGCCGGCGCTGTGACGTCCCTGGATTTCGAATCCTCGTCGTCCGCGGGCTGGATTCCTGGTTCCGGTTCGGGGGGCGCTCGTGCTTTTGCGCCGAATCGTCGATTCTGACGGGAATTGTCAGGCTTTTGGGGTCGATTCGCATGGCCACCCCAGTTCCTTCTGACGCGGGGAGTTCGGCAATGCGGGATCCGTTTGCGCTTCGGTCGCGCGAAATCCTTGGCTCGGCGATGAGATGATGTGGGGGATTTTTTCTTCTAGGTATATCCAAGGTCGTCGGTTACTTTTATTGGTCACTTCAGCGAGCTTACTCCTCTGCTGAGCTCACTTCATTTGACCCCGGAAGCTTGGTCTTTCTTTAGTGCCTGGAATGGTATTAGGAATCAGTACCTTTATGTTTTTTTAATGTTATCCAAAGCTCCGCAATTTTTTTACTGACTTGGGGAGATATGCAATGATTCCTCTTTCCAAGATTCTTGCTCTGCTCTGTGTGATTTGGGGGTGCTGATTCTGTAGAATTTGCCTGTTTGTGCTGTCATTTCAGGTGGAGGCGTCGACTAACCAGCTTTCTGAGCAGCAGGGCACACCGCTCTACAACCTTCCATGGAAGATCCCCTGCAAGCTCATGAACATCGAGCTGAAGGTAGCAACAGCGTCGCTTCTTTGATGTTCATTCTAGCATGTGTGGATGCACATGCCTGATCCTTAATTATTTCCATTGCTAGGCCGAGCCAGATACTGATGAGGTGTACGCTCAGCTCACCCTGCTCCCTGATAAGGTGGGTAACTTTTGGTTGTGCTTCATGCATGTTCAGCCTTGAGATGTTAAGCAATACTATGTACTGACGTTTGTGCTTGATTTACAGAAGCGAGATGAGAATACCTCTACAACAGTGGAGAGTGATGCTGCAGAGGAGGTCGTGCCTGTTGCACCACCAGCCACCAATGAGCAGCTTCTCATCCATTCCTTCTGCAAGACACTGACTGCCTCAGACACAAGCACGCATGGTGGATTCTCAGTGCTGCGTCGGCATGCGGATGAGTGCCTCCCTCCACTGGTTAGAGCCTTGGAACCTCTGACTCCTCTTGTTGTTTTTGGTATAATGATAGTGATCCTGTTGATGTTGCTCATTGATCAGGATATGAGTCAGCATCCTCCAAATCAAGAGCTGGTGGCCAAGGATCTGCATGGGATCGAATGGCGCTTTCGTCACATCTTTCGAGGTGATGTCTCATCATCCTACTCGATATGAACTCATTCTTAAGTGATGTCTCATGCTCTTTCTTGTTTGCCCACTCTACATCGCTGGCTCGAGTGCATGCTTAATGCCAGCTTCTAGTTGTTTGTAAATGCAATAGAGGCTATCTGTGTGTTGATGACCCATTTATTTTGAATTTAACTGCATGTCTGAT
Organism: Cenchrus fungigraminus; assembly: GCA_036936925.1. Classification (NCBI taxonomy): domain Eukaryota; kingdom Viridiplantae; phylum Streptophyta; class Magnoliopsida; order Poales; family Poaceae; genus Cenchrus; species Cenchrus fungigraminus. The sequence continues at coordinate 27,337,049 of CM072774.1, read as the reverse complement.
ACTAACAATTACTAATATTCTCTGAGTGGGACCATATTGTCATCAGAAATCCGTGTGTTTAATATTTTCTGGGGTGCCCTGTGTTTGATTGTGTGGATGATGGCAGTAGTTGTATCGATGATTCTTCTTTCACACTTTTAGTTTATTTGGATTAGGATTCCTGCTCCATTGTCAGTGGCCTAAATTGATAGATTTTGTTTGTTGGATAATTTGTTAAAATTTGCAGTTTCGTGTTTTTGTTACTTCAGGTCAGCCACGGAGACACCTTCTTCAGAGTGGTTGGAGTGTTTTTGTTAGTGCCAAGCGTCTTGTTGCTGGTGACGCCTTCATATTTCTCAGGTAGGGTACTATGCTAGATACTGAACAGTTAATGTTGCTTGCTCCCAACCATTTTCAAGTTTTAAAGCTAAGACACATCAACTATACCCACTTATTGTATGGATCAGAGGTGAGAATGGGGAGCTACGTGTTGGAGTTCGGCGGGCACTCAGGCATCAAACCACCATCCCATCTTCAGTCATATCAAGCCACAGTATGCATCTTGGTGTTCTCGCAACAGCATGGCATGCAGTGAACACTGGGAGTATGTTCACTATCTACTACAAGCCAAGGTTCGTGGGGAATTATATGCTTAGTCACATCATACTGTTCTAATGTTCAATTTTAGCGCAAGTGCTGTTCGGGTGTGTTGTCTAATTGTTGCATGTAAGTTTCATTAGTGTCTTACATGATAAAAGGAAGTTTTGATATCAACTATAACTATATGCATGTTTGAGCTGAGTTGTTTACAATCATTCTGCAGGACTAGTCCAGCTGAATTTGTGGTCTCGCGCGATAGGTACTACGAATCATTGAAACAAAATTATACAATAGGGATGAGATTTAAGATGAGATTTGAAGGTGAAGAGGCGGCGGAGCAAAAGTAAGACTGTCTGCAATAAATATTTGGGTTCATTTACATGCCAAAAAAAACTGTGAGATAAAATTTTCAGTCTCATTTGTTAGGTTCACTGGAACAATAGTCGGAATAGGTGCTTCTGACCCATCTGGATGGGCTGACTCCAAATGGCGTTCCCTTAAGGTGCGGACCACATGTTTTTTTTGGCTTGTGAGGCCAAGCTGATCACTAACATATTCTTGTGAAATCAGGTGCGATGGGATGAAGCTTCTGCTGTTCTTCGTCCAGAAAGAGTTTCTCCTTGGCAAATAGAACCTGCTGCTGTTAGCTCATCTCCTGTGAACCCTCTTCCACTCAGATTCAAGAGGTCTCGTTCAAATGTTAATGCTTCGTCATCTGACATGCCAACTGTAACCAGAGAAGGTTTGAATTCAACCATATTATTGACATGAAACTTGTAGTTCTTTCTATCGTTAATGATGCATGTAATCTTTTCATCTAGTTGCTTCTAAAGTCACAGCGGATCCTCAACAAAACAGTCTCCCAAGGGCCTTGCACAGTCAAGGAAGGGCACAATTGACCAGTCGATTCCGTGATAGCAGTGATCTGAAGTCTGCTCAGGATCTCACCATGTGGTCCTCAGGAATTGAGCAAGAGAGAAACAATATTGCTGCCCAGACAAAGCTTAGTCTAGAGGGTTGGACGCAAACAAGAAGACCTGAGGGTTACAATCAGCTGTCATCGGCATTTCAACCACTGAAAGATGTGCAGAATCCACTTCCTTCTTTTCCTAGTCAAATATCTGGAAACCACTCAAATACCTGGGACACAGTTGATGCTCACTATGCAACCCAACAAGGAAACCACAACATGCTACCTGGCACATGGTCTTTGATGCCTCATAACTCTGGTTTTGTTATGAATCAACAAAATTATCTGTCAATGCCTGAAGCTGCACTTCCTCAAAGGGCTGAAATTGCAAAATTTAGTCGGAAATCAGCTTTCACTTCGCTTCAGGGCCATGGCATTGATCGGTGCTCCTCAGGCTGGATTGGCCTTAATCGTGCATCGCCAAGTTTGACCAATCCTCGGCCTTTGGTTATCGAAACTGATGTCCAGAAAACCAAAGGCACTTCACTCAAGCTATTTGGGTTTTCTCTTGACAGTCCAGATAAATCTGAACTGGTATCCCCACCAAGCGTCGCATACGACGGGAAGCTTCAAACATCTCCATCAGAAAGGAATCAGCTAGACATAATCGAGGTGGATGATTATTCTGATCCTTCCAAGACTGTTAAGCCTCTTGATGGTCCTCAGACAGATTCCGTTAGGGAGGATAGTCATCCTTGCCCAGAGGCTACCCAGAATATTCAGAACAAAGTGCAAAGTAGTTCCACCCGAAGCTGCAAGAAGGTTCACCACACATTGCACCTTTTCCCTTGCTAGTCATTCACCTTTTTACTTGCTAGTCATTTCCTGATACATAAAATGCATACTGGGTCCACATCCTTTAGTGAATATTTTTCGAAGTATTCTTCAATGAAGCTATGTACTGCTGCTTGCTGGCTGGAATTTCCTGATAGGATTCCTTTTGCAACACATTACATGTATCTAGAAGCTAATTTTATTGCAGGTTCCACTGATTCAGAAAAAAGAACCTTAGTCTGTATTCTTCTATGCTTGGAGTAATAAATTGTTTTGTTTTTCTTGCGGAAGCAAGTTTCATGTTTGGAGCTGCTTGACATCATCACACACCTTTTTACATTGCTTTTGCGTAAAACTGTAAAAATACAATACATGGGAAGCATGTGGTAGTGTTTTTTAATTGTCATCTGAATATACAGTAGAACCTAAAGAAAATGATGATTATGTTATGGCGTACCTTTTAAACTGCTGTTAACATGTGATGACTAATAGAAACATTTGCTCTGCCTGATTGCTTCCATTTTGGCCCATCTCGTTATGTTGTTTTCTTTCAAGGTATCTTTGTTGCTCGTAGTTTTGAATATGAAATGTATATCCTTTTCAGGTGCATAAGCAAGGCAGTGCCCTTGGCAGGTCAATTGATCTGACAAAGTTCACTTGCTACAGTGAACTAATTGCTGAACTGGATCAGATGTTTGACTTTGGTGGTGAGCTGATCAGTCCTGACAAGAACTGGATGGTCGTCTTCACTGACAATGAAGGCGACATGATGCTGGTTGGTGATGATCCTTGGAAGTGAGTCCCGCCACCACCTGCATGTTTTCCTTGTCTTTCCTGTTGGACGGTCTGTAATCATGGGTTACTAATCTTGACCTCTGTCTGGACAGCGAGTTCTGCAGCATGGTCCACAAGATGTTCATCTACACAAGGGAGGAGGTGGAAAAGATGAACCCTGGCGCCCTGAAATCCAGGTCCGAAGAAACTCTGTCCGACTCGCTGGTGAAAGGGTCAGGCTCCAAGGAGCCCCGAGGTGGGCCATCCGCTTCGTCCCTCAACTCCGAGAACTGCTAGTCTGTCCAGTTCGCGAGGTAATACACAGTAGCAGCAGCAGTTTATTGTGTCGTATCAAGCAGCAGAGCAAATGTGATTAAATCTCGTGTGGTCTCGTTGCAGGTCTTTTGTGGTGGCAACTGAGGGAAACAAAAGGCCACATCCGTAGCTGGAAAGAGCGAGTTTGTGAGGTTTGTAGCGGTGTTGTAGGTGCTTTGGTGTGTATGGCTCCGGGTAAAGCCCTGCAGTACCCAGTTTGTAGATGGTGCTTGTCCTGGTGGTCAGTTCCTAGTGCAAGTTTTGGGTGTGCCCCGTGTAGGGGTTAACCGGTTAAGTTATCGTAGCAGAGCAGCAGAAAGCAGGCAAACAAAAAAACCCCTCTGGTCGCGCTTGCTTGGTCCTCCCCCTTTTCTTCCTTGTAAATATAGCCTTGCTCTGAAGCGTAGTAGTGTACTGTCGACAGTGGTAACTGACATGACACCTGAAGCAGGCAAGTTGGCTCTTTTTATTGTGTGTTTTTTTTTTTGCTGGTTAGTTATGTGCATGAGAATATATACTTGCCTCTGCCTGCGATTGCTATGCGTGCGTTCTCATGTTGGTTTGCAGGTGCGAGGATACGAAGAACCCGACGGGTTTGCAGGGCTCCTGTGGCGATGTACATTGTGCATGGTAACAGTGTGTGTGCTGCAACCTTTGGTCGGAGTGAGTTCTGGATGCTGCCTGCCAGTGCTGGTTGCAGTGCTCAGAAAAAATTCTGAACCCTGGGTTCTCAGAAATATGCTCGTGTTGGTAATTTGCTGGGGATTTTTTAAGCTTTTAGAGCGAGAAGATGTGTCAACAGGCTCCAGCACGCGATTAGCATGGCCAGTGGAGTGACAGTGAGGTGGAGCAGAGCAGCTACCAACTCCTGTTCCGTCAGGCAGGCAGAGGGTCGTGCACGGGGCGTGCGTGCGCGAGTGAATGGGGATGGGGTGATCGAGTCGATCCGACACGGAGTGAATGCTCGCTCTCCCTCCTCGGCTCCTCCCAGATCCCAGATTTGGAGATGCAGACCGTACGAGATCCTACTCGTACGTACGTACGAGCCGCCCGGGTGGATCAGGATCTGTGACCGTCCCGGCGCCCCCAGTACGCCCGCCGTAACGCCATCGCTGCTGAACGCCACCCTAACCCGACGAGAGTTATGGCCGTGTCGCCCGGCGGGCACCCCGACCGGTTTAATCCGCAGTTCCTCCTCAACCTCCTCTCTCTGGATTGGGAGCATGAGCAGCAGCGGCAGCAGCAACAAGTCAACCAATGGAAATATGGAATGGCCACGCGTTGGTTTTATCACCTTCATGTACCATTGTACCCCACCGCCGCCCGCCTCAGCATCATCGGCAACGAGCACCTAGGCCGCCTTTCCCTACTCCGCAACCAGTGGCATGTTCGTTTGGCTGGTAACTGATGCTGATTTGTTCTGAGAGAAAAGTACTGCTGACTGATTTCTGGTGACTGGTTTGTTCTGAGAGAAAAGTACTGGTGGCTGGTGGTTGATAAACTCGACGAACAGGGTACAGATTTTCGCTACGTACATGAGAGTTATAGACCAGAGAGTGTATCCATTTCTTTTTGAAATACTCTGTTTTGGTGGAAGAACAGTACACGTGGTGTGGACTTAAACAATCATGTGTAACATAAGAGGAAGATTACAGATTTTCCAACTTCGTGTATTATTTTCGTTCAGTACGGCCACCACCGCACCGATACATGCAGCAACTTCTCCCGAGTCCCCGGCCTATGTGCATGCAGTATTTCTGCTTCTTTGCTTAATATATTTATCTGTCACAACAAATCAACCATACAAATTAGGAGAAGTGGCTTTCACCTCCTGGCCATTTATTAGCTTTGGATGGTATGTTTTGATTTTTAATTCAATACTGTCTGAGCATTTTCTTTGATTGTTTCTAAAGCCACTGCCGATCTGTTTCCTATTTTCTCGTAAATCCTTGGAGGAGTTGCATTGTCTGCTCATTAATTTTCAGTTAACATTTCGAAAATATACAACGAGTCAATATTTTTAGTCAGCATTTTAAAAATATATAGCGGTGTTCTAGGAGTGACATTCATCATCAAGAGGGCTTTTGATGATCCCACTATATAGAAGAAGTTTCAGTGCTACCCATGGATAAATATGATCCATCCTTTTGATTTAACAGGGTTCCTCCAAGGCATCTTGGACAATTGATAGTCTATAAATTAGGTACCTTAGGGCACCCACAGTGTTGGGTTCGATTGTTCGAACGTTTCTGACCCTAACATTGAACAGCACCATGGTTTGCTGCATGCAGTGTTTGCATCGATGGGTGGGGCCTACCGATGATTAAAGAAAACAACAACAAAAAAAAAGCCCCCGGACCTCACCCCTCGTGCGACATCAGGAAGACGGCCAACAACAACTACCATTACTTTATTCATTTCATTCATCAGCCCACGGTGCGGCGCGTCTGCAGCAACCGAATGCTTTGTCTGACTGCGATGGTTCGGTTGCCACTATGTTCACGGTTCGCTTTTGGGAGCTCACGGTTCGCTTTTGCACAACACTGCGGGTGCCCTTAGTGTATATACTTCCCTACAATGGAAACAAGCAGTATCATAACGAGGTTAGAGTGGGGGTGGGGCCCCCTGCCCCCTATCACTCATCTTTCCATAGTACGTGTGCACATGGATTTCTTAACTGATATAATAGGAGTTATCACCTATGGGCTCAAGATCAACTTTCTTAGTCACTATATGCTAGGTTTTATATTTGAAAAGAAGTTTTGTATCGTAAAGAAATTTTAGTTTGTTCCTTTTTTTACCTGGGGAGATAAGATCAACTCCAACAGTCTCTTTATTTTTGTTAGCTAAATTTGAAGATTTAACCTTATGTAAAAGTAGAAAACTTCATAATTCTATGGAGTAATCCAACAAAACTAGTTATTTTCCATTTTTCAAATCTGACCAAGCACTCATTAACACACTGGACCCACTTGTCATTCTCTTTGTTCCCCACCTTATCCTTTCTCCTTCCCGTGACCTCCTCTAGTCCGTCCTCCCCAGCGGTCAGGCATCGCGGTGGCGGCGTGCCTGTCCGTGGCGAGGTCGACGGCCTCCACCTCCCCTTCCCGGCGTCGACCCAGCCGACCGGACCTCACGGCGTGCGGCAGCGCGCAGTACTGCTTGGCGAGGTGTAGGTGGAGGCGGTCGTAGGCGCGCTTCCTCCACAACGACCCCACAGTCGTCGCACTTCAGACGAGCAGTGGCGGAGCCAGGATTTTAGAGTAGGGTGTTCCCATCTCCCAACAAGTCGCTGATTGTGGTGGGAGTGGCGAGTTACTGGCGCGGTCGGGACGAACGACGACGGGTGAGGTCAGGGTGCCACGGGCTTGACGGTGAGGCAACGGAGATGGGGGATGATGGCACGATTAGGCGGATGACACCGAGGTTGGTGAGGCATGGACGACGGGGCGAGGTCGTGATGAAGCGCGCACGTGCACGATGGAAACGACAACATGTTTGGGAAAGCGATGTAGGGCAGACAATGGCGATACCGGGAAAAACAACGGTGAGGTTCGTGAGGTGATGGCACGACGGGGCCTACAGCGAGGTCGGGGAGCTGCGGGTGACGGGTGACAAAGCGGGGTGAGGCGAGCAAATCGTTTCTCCTTTTGCAACACACACAAACATAGTTGATAGTATATAAAGAAAATTATAAATGTGACCAAGCAATCATGCATTCAGGTATATATTGATCCCACCCTATTTTATGTCTCAATTTATTGTTCACATAATTCATGACAAAAAAAATTCTTTCAACTGTAGAAGTTGCTAAAGGAAGTAGTGGCCCAATTTGAGAAGCCTGTACACAACTACATGTCTGTCGTACATATTTGTTTTAACATGCATAATAGAAAGAGTTTAATTGCAGATTGAAGATGGTTGATCTCTTTACTTGAGAAATCACTAGGATCGTTTATTTGGGCTAAGTTTGAGCTCAAGAATGGAAATTATGACTCAATATAGTATGTATATATGTATTACTTGATGTACATAATTATTCTCTTGCAAAAAATGTTGGGTATTCCTGGGAATACCCCGGAAACGAGGCTCCGGCCGCTTCGCACGCCGCACAGGGACTCAGTTCCTTTTCAGTTTCGCTTGCTCCAGCCTCCAGAAGCCTCACAATCACTCGCCACCAATCCAGTCAGCGCCGGATTGTTCTTGCAGCTGAAATCTCCAAGTTCTCGAGACAAATTTGGTCCTGTCGGCCATGTCTCTGTACGAAGGCGAGCTCGCCGGAGTTTATCCGGAAGAGAACGAAGACCGCCACGCCGTCCAGATGGCCGAATCCGACTACGAGGACGATGAGTCGGACCAATCCATAAGTGCCCTCTTTGCTCAGTTCTTGAGACATGAGATTTTGCTCTCAAATCCTCATGCTTTTTGCTTGGGAAGTTGAGATTTCGCTCTCATGTCTTCTTTTTTCTTGAACACCGCTGGCGGCGCGAGCTGTACACAGTGAGGTTCCTCGTCGTGGCGTCCTGGGAGAACGACGAGCGGTTCGTGCCCAAGGTGCCCATGCTGGAGGCGTCCCGGGCGTGGTGGTGCACGCTGGCGAGTACCGGTCGCGCAAGGCGTTCCGTGGCAAGGCCGTGCTGATCGTCGGGTGCGGCAACTCCGGCATGGAGATCGCCTACGACCTTGCCACCGCCGGCGCTGTCACCTCCATCTCCGTCTGCAGCGAGGTCAGTACACCTCCATCTCTGTCCGCAGGAAAGACGACGGGAGGGCTCGATTGGCGCGGGATTCACTGATATCACGAGGCGGACGACCTCGCCAAAGATCACGAGGCGATAGGATGGAATGGCGAGGGGGATTGCGAGGGAGGAGTTTACCGAGACTGTTGGAACGGTAGAAGTCTGATTTTTTTTATTTTTTTACCGATGGAAATCAATTTAAAGACGTGTTGGAGTTGCTCTAAGAGTGAAAAAGCAATATTTGGACTTAATAGTTGAAGAAACTAAATTGATCTTAAAGAAGTGCAGCTTCCTCTTGCAATAGTGATAATTGGTGGGTTCTTGGCAAACTAACGAAAACTCACATAGAGAAGAAAATCTAATGAGCATAATTAGTGATGAATTGGAGCTGAATCCAGAGGTAATGATAAGAACAATCCTTATCAAGAGGTACCATGGTTTATCCTATAAACCCAAATTCGAGCAAGTGACAGCTACTTCATGGAACTAATTGACAAAGCGCATTATTTTGCCACACAAAGGATCATTTGGCATCACACAACGAATTGGCTCCCGTCAAGTCCATGATGTAGCCCATGAAACCAGCATGGGGGGGGGGGGGGGCGGTGCCCCTGCCTCCGCCTTTGAATAAAATCATAGATCATCTCATCTCAACTATGGTGGATACTGATTCTGTCCAAAGTGTTATGCGCATCATATATGGTGTTGATGAGATCAACATGTGTGGTCCATGCACAGAGGCTTTCTATGTGAGATCCCGACATTATAATGCCAAGGGGGATCAGAAAACTTGAAGCAATAAGGATGTGTGGATCGTATAAGTTCAGTGTGGTTACCATAAAAAATTGATAGAGCATTGCGATGTGTTGGTTGCATAAGTTAAGTGTGGTTACCATAAAAATTAAATATATTTGTTTACCCATTTCAAATCTCAGAAGCCTGGAGTCACTTTAATAGTGGCAAATGGGGAGACTGGTTTAGAGGATCGTTTTCACTCACATGTTGTTCCCTCCATGAAACCTCCAGAGCCTCAAGATATATTTTTTTTCAAGATATAGGATTTTCTGGTCGTCGAATTATTGGAATAAGTTGGAAACTACAACATCTTGTGAAGCTGATCAAGACCAAAGACTAGCAGGGGTCATCTCCCATCTTCTTCCTCTCTCCTCTCTTTCCCTTCTTTTTTTCATTTTGTTCTTCCTCCTCTTCACCTGTACGGCTGAAATTTGTAGCGGGATCCGTCCCTGCATGGCTGTTGGATCACGATGCTGAGATACATATCCTTGGGGATGTAGCGGGATCCGTCCCTGCATGGCTGTTGGATCACGATGCTGAGATGCCCTCCTATGACTCTGGTGGAACTCATATCAGACTGATGAACTCCATGTGGTTTCACGTGTCTGCTAATATTTGAGGTTGCAGAAAAATGGGCATAGAGCCGATGATGTTTGAGGATGGAGCAATGGCCAAACATGCATGAGCTCAAGGGCGGCGCCAGGGGGCAGCAGGGGCCATGGCCCCCCTCAACGAAGCAAAAAAAAAAAAAATCCTCTATTGCTGTTCCAATAAGTACAGTACAATGCTCATGCGATTCTTTTACAATGCTACATGAGCCATGTAATGCGCAATCCTCATCCTAGCCTTACAAGTACAACGAACGGACGGCTGATCATTTTGTGGTGCTTCCTTGGGAAATTTTGCTAGGAGATATTATTCAATGTTGATTTTTGGTGGTGAACACTACTCAAATTTCTCTTTGCTAATACTCCAATATAACACTTTGACCATTTATTTATCATATATTATATTTCTTATGGTTATAAATTTATAATCATGGTAAAGTATATTTGATTACGAATCCAACCATATAAAGTTTACATCATAAAAATAAAAAATTAATAGTCAAATTAGTGATCAAAGATTGCAAAGTTTGAATTTTGATATGCGTACGCGCCTTATAAAAGTGGAAGGAGGGAGTAATAGACAATCTTCAGACGTGGGTATTTGCTCTCGGACACCATAACTATTAGAATAATAATTTGCTACTCAGGAGGAGAGAGAGAACATGTGAAAAGTCAATTTTATCCTTGTAACGTGTGGTCCACATGTCACTCCACCTGTGTAGTACCTTTAGGCTTTAGCATTGAAGTCCCAATGCAAATGGATATTTTTGCAGTTTTCCCATTAATGAATTAGGACTTATATAAGTTCATTTTTCCACCCATACTGAATATGGAGTCAGGACTCCATGAAATTAAATAGACTACACAGAAATAAGAATCAATGTTGGGAAGCTCTACACATATATCCTCCATATAAAATATATATAAGGTATCATGTCCCATATATAAGACTGAGTATATATAATCCGCTAAAATTAGTCACATACTATGCTGATTTGTTCTCCATAAAATTAAATATCATATCATGTACGCCGGATGGCAGCTTTGTATTGTTGAGTAATCTGATAGATTTTGTCACATAAATTTGTCTTATTTTTTTTATAATGTGGCTGGTTGAGAATATGACAATTTTGTCTCATAAATCTCATATTTTTCTGTGATGTGGTAGCTTTCCATTGGTTGGGAATCTGACAGATTTTGTCTCTCAAAATCTGTCAATAGATATCTAGACACTCCCATAAATCAATGTTGAGATAATGTATCATGTCCCATATATATGAGTATCTATCTTCCACTAGAATCAGTCTCCATAAATGTTCCACATCATGTCCCTTAGGTAGGAGTATCCATCTTTCACGCACTGATTTCCTTCCTATATATATAGAATTCCAAATGGGTCAGGCCCGATAAGCGGCACGAGGCACGACACTGAAAAGCACGACCCTAGCCCGGCACTAGGCACGATTAATAGTGCTTAGGGCTGGCCCGGCACGATAGGTCGATAGTGCTTGGGCCGCCACTCCAGCCCATAGTGCCGGCCCGAGGCACGACCCGATTTTGGGCGGCCCGATAGCCGGCCCGACAGCAACTTCTACATCTCATATAAATTACCTAAGAAACCCTAATTTTCCTCCCCAGCTCCAGCCGCACCCGCCTGTTCTTGTCCCTCCCGGCCTCCCTCCCGATCCCCATCCCGCCGCCCCCTCCCTCCCGATTGCGCCGCCGCCCAATCCCTTCCCGGTGGCCGGAGATGCGGCCGCGCCGGGCACTGCCTCAGCCGCGGGGGCCTCCGCCGCCGCTCCCCTCCCGTGGTGGCCTACGCCAACTCCGGCGCGCTTCCCTTTTGTGGTCGCCGCCCCGGTCAGCGCCGCCGCCACTCCCCTCCGGTGGCTGGAGATCCGACCGCGCCGGGCGCCGCCACAGCAGCGGGGACCTGTGGCGCCCCCGTTCCTGCTCCCCTCCCGCGGTGGGCGCCCCGGCCTGCGCCGCCGCCCCCTTCCCTCCCAGTGGCCGGAGCTCCGGCCGCGCCGTGCGTCACCTGAGCAGCCGATGGATAGTGCCGGGCCGGGGCGTGGCCCGTCGGGCCGTCTTCGTCGCCGTGCCAGCCCGGCCCGAAAAACAGGCCATAGGGCCGGGCCTGGGCCGCCAGTTCGGCACGACGCCGAGCCCGGCCCGGCACTAACAGCCATCGGGCCTGCATAGTGTCAGGCCGCATAGGGCCGGGCTAGTGCCGGGCGGCCCGTTTGGAATTGTATACCTATATATAGGAGCACGTATCAAATAGGAAGGAAAAGTGTTTGACAAATGTTTCGACTTGATCATGCTTCATCGTCATCTTGACCCGATCAGTTAACTGGCACTACTGAGCATCTTCAAGAGTTATGTAAACCTCCCCCTAATCTTTGATTTTTAGGAAAATAACAAAAAAAATCCTGCTCCAGCAGTTCCTAATACTTCTTCCTAAAATATACGCACTTGGCAAATTTCTTCCCCGCGCGCGTAACTTTGCGCGTATCCGTGCACAGGTTTTTCTGCGGTCTGGTTCTTCTCGCGTGGCCGTGGCATCCCTCTGCTCACCACGCCGCTGTGAATCCTTCTCAACGGCGCGCTCGTCGCGGCCCTCTGGTGCGGCCACCGCCTCCGCACCCGTCGCATCTCCCACCCCCGATGCGGCCCTCTTCTCGCCCGTGCCGGTGCGGCCACTGCCGTCGGACCCATCGCAGCTCCCACCCGGTGCGGCCCTCTGCTTGCACGTGCCGGTGCGGCCACCGCCGTCGCGCCCGTCGCGGCTCCCACCCCGGGCACGCGACCCTCTGCTCTCCCGTGGCGGTGCAGACAACGCCGCTGCTGCCGCCACCGCCGTAGCGTCCGTCACACGGCTCCCACTCTCGGCGCGCGACTCTCTGCTTCCTCTGGTCGACGAGCTTGGCCCCGACGAGGAGGAAGGGGGTGTCAGGAATAACTCCAAATCCAATCCTCTCCCTCGCCGCCGGAAGACGACAGAGGCACTACGACCTTGTAGACGTCGCAGAGCGGGCGCGGCGGCATCGTTGCCGGAGGGATGGAGGAGCAGGATGCGGTTGGTGCTAGTCAGCGCGTTGGACACGGCGGCCGGCGCGGCACCGCAGACATCGCAGCGCACCTGAATCCTACTCCGGTGGCAGCCGGCTGCAAGTTGGAGGCCGCGGTGCCTGTGCAGTTCGGAAAAGAAAGCCGCAAAAAATTGACTTGGATCTCTTCAGAAGCCGGTTATTAGAAATGGATGGAGATGGCATTCTTTTTTTTTCCTCCCAATACCATTTTCTATATATATATTATATTATACTCTTAAAAAGTATGAAGTGGAGATAAAAATTTGGTAGGACCTTTTTTTCCGCTCTCCCGTGAATCTGCCTCCCAACCCCGCGCGTCCGCCGCTCGACTACCGCATCCGCCCCCACATTGCGTCCGCCCCCCACCCCCTCTCCCCGACGTTCCCATCCCACCCTCCGTTCAAATCAAATCAAACCCTAACGCCCCCTCTACCCTGACGACGCCGCCGCCTCCGCCATCGAGCACGCCACCACCTCGCGGATCATGTCGTCCGCGCTCAGCATCGCGTCACCACGCCGTCCGCCCTCCCCCGGCATCCGTGCCGTCAGCTCGCCCCCGCGTCGCTTCCCCTCCTGCGGCATCGACGCCGAACGTCGCCCTCGCGGCATCACCGTCCCCACCTTCTCGCCCCCACGTCGCTTCCCCTCCCGCGACATCCGCCGCCAGTGCCTCCCCGCACGGCGCGCCCCTACCCTCTCGCCCTTGACGCAGCCCCCGACCGCCTTGCCCTCGAGGTTGCCGGCGGTCTCTGCATCCTCTCACCATGTCCCCAAGCCCCCTACCTCGCCGTCACCCTTGACAGCCACGACGCCGCACCGCTCATCCCCAAGGTCCTCATCCAGCGACCTCCAGGGCAACCGTCCTCCCTGCCCAGGTTCGTGGTGAGTCGTGCCGTCACATCTATTGATCATATTAGGGTTTGTGCTAGCCTTAGGCAATAAGGGTGCTTAAATTTCGTTTCTATCTTAAAGAAACCTTTGAGGATTGGGTGTTTAATGATGGCATGATGCCTCTCATGGATAAACTGATACATGAGGCGATTTGGCCATTGGAGCGAACAGTATACTCCGTTTAGTGTAAATTTGTGCTGCAAAAATTAGGTAGATGCAGCGAAATTATCATACAAATCTTAAAACTGGAGACCATATATGTCCAATGCTATTAGCTTTGGTCACCATTATCTTGCAGGAGGTAGAAGATAAGTAGTTGGGAGTGTTACAATTCCCATCTGCAGGAATGGTGATGAGTAGTTGGGAGTGTTACAATTCCCATCTGCAGGAATGGTGATCTTGTCGTTTTTCTCTTGTATCCTTGTGATTGCAGCGCGGAGCATAAGCCCAAGTTGATTGTCGAGTGCCAGGCAGCTGATACGGTGGTGCTCATGTGCGTCTACAACAGGCCCTCCATGCTGGAACTTGGCTCAGTTCGTTCTGGTTCCCCGAGCTCCGGCGGCTGCAGAGGTAATGTTGCCTTGCACATTATGGTGGGGTTCTTGGTGTAAATTTAAGTTGTTTGCAATTGATTATTTTCTCAGCATGCCCATTGTAATCTGTATTGTTTAATTTGTGACGCAATTAAAGACTCCAGTAATAGGTTTAGGACGAGCAGCAGGAATCTAATTAGCCTTGAGCAGGTTATGGTGCCCGTCATGCAGTCTTTCCGCGAGATTAAGACTCCAGTAATCTATATATATTGATGATGTCAAATCCTATGTTCTATCTTTTAATAAATACGTTCAATTTTCATTTCAGGGTTGGTCTGTGTAGGCAAGACATATAGTCTGAAGAATGAAGATGTTTGATTTACAACAGACCAGGTAAAGCTTTGACCTCCTATATATGCGTTAGGGCAAATTCATTAAGATGCATCTTCTCATTCTGATCTCTTTTTTCTCTGGTCAAATTATTGTGGGGTCAAATGGATTGTGGTTCATGATCGTTATGCATGCTGGGTAAAACATGTTACAGTATGCTGGTTTCTGAAATTTAATTATTTACCTCATTTCCAAACTTTGAATAGTTTATTTGCAATATGCAATGAAGGCTATGATGCAAAAAAGGCAGTGCAAGGTGGCTTGATAGAGCACATGGACAGACAGTTGCCATTCTCACAGGTTCAGTTACTGTCCTATCCCCATCCTTTTCCATTACCAACTGTAAAATTCTTAACTTACTAGCTTGAGAACAGCAACTCACAGGATCTGCTGGCTTTCAGTGGCATGTCATTTGTCGGTGAGAGGTTTTTTGGCAAGACCGGAGCACACTGGATCTGCTCGTCAATGGCAGGCACCGCCGCGGAGCGAGTGAGACAGCGAGAGCAGGCAATGGTGGTGCGGTGCCCACGACAACACTGCAGCTGCGGTGAGGCAATACAGGAAACAGGTAACTGAGGCGGCGTATGAACTCCAAGATCTCCAGCCGCCCCTTCCAGAACTTCTCAAATCACAGGACCCTCGCCATTGACAACTCATTCAATGAGCCACGGTATGTCAGCAACATGTTTATACTGACATTTAATTCTGTTGGAAATCAGTAGCGTTGAGGACAAGTCATTCTTCTTAGAAAATGAACAACCAGAGCAAAACACATGCAAAATTCTTTATCTGCATCTTTCCTGTCTTTTTTAACTGTCCATATGCTGTATATGATGTTCTCCATAGTCCATATATAAAAGGATGAAGTAATGCACTCACGAGGCATGACTGTTACCTGTGATTTCAGTTCGTATGCTTACTAGAAACATGAGTTCCATGGAGAATGGTGCGACGAATGCTCATTGAAGCTGTTGCTAATCTTCTTCAGACCAATGGACAGGTATGCTATGTTCATCATCCCTGAATCTATAGGATAGACACGAAATTCTACTGAATAAACATGTATTTTCATGAGGCTTTCAAATTGAATTTTCATGCGAACTTTAAAGTGATGGTAAATTAACTGACAACCTTATCCTCTCTGAATTTTCTTTCAACTGTGGCCATCACTGAAAGTTGACAAGGATGCTCGAGACTGCACACTATTGTGAGCTTGTGGTACTAATTACTTTTATCGCACATCATCAGATTGTTCTTTGCTTGCTGCTTGTGTTAGAGTACGTGAGGGGCCTTATGGGCCGACTCGGCAGGCCCATTAGGGTTAGGTCTAGGGATAAGATTAGATCTTTCTTAAGGGTCAAGTAAACCTCTCTATTTAAAGAGAGGGGATGTATCAATCTAAGGAAGCAAGAATTAGAAGGAACAACCTTCCTCTTGCCCGGCCGTGGGCAGCAGCCCCGCGGCCGGCATTCTAGTGCTCACCAGCCCTAATTCTCCATAGATCAGGCCCTCAATCCTCGCAGTTCCCTTCCCCTCGCAGCGCCCACCATAACATCTGGTATCAGATTGCCAGGCACGACGATGTCTATGGACGCGTTGGTGGCGGCGATCTTCGACCTGCAGCGCCAGGTGGATTACGTCTTCGCGCGGAGGGCGGCCGTGGCCTCCCTGCCCCTGTCGCCACCCATGTCGATGTGGCCGCCACCGACGCCCCTGGCCCCGATCGCATGGCCACCGGCGCCACCCGTATGGTCGCCACTGTTGCTGCTGTCGCCTTCCTTCGTCGAGGAGAAAGCCACGACCACGGTGGAGGCTGTCGCCATAGCGTCTGAGTTGGCGACATCCTCGCCCTCATCCGTCTCCGCGCCGGTGGTGGAGGCGCAGCAGATCGACTCTGCCGCGGCCCCCTCCAAACTCAAGGAGCAGGCCGAGACCAAGGCGACGACGGCCGCAACGGCGACCGCATTGGTGGCGCCCTCGTCCCCATCCGCCCCGACCCGCCGTCGCCGCGGATTGCCCACGAGGGGCCGCTCCGCAGCTCGCCGCCGGGACGCGCACCGGCCGCCGTGGCCTCACCTTGGGTGGTCTCCGAGGGGCCGCCTCCGCGGTCCGCCGACACGAGGCCGTCGTCGCGGTTGGTCGCCGAGGGGTGGCCTCTGCGGCCCGCTGCCGGGCGCGAAGTCCTGGCCACCGACTAGCGCCGCCGTGCCTCGGCGCCGGCCACCGCGAGGGCGTCTTTGCTGGATGCCGTGCCGACGACAGCAGCTGCGGGGCCGTCGCCGCGTTCCACGGCCGCCTCCGCGGTTTGCCTCAGCGGTGTCCTGTTCCGTCTTGGGGTGCCTCCGCTGGCTGCCATGGAGAAGCTCGCCATCGCAAGGCCGTCGCCGCGGGCGTCCTCCAAGGGGCCACCTCCGCGGTGCGCTGCTGCCTAGCGACGCCGGGCCACGGCGCCGGCCACCTCGGGGACGCCTCCGCTGGTCACAACTGACTGCGCCTGCGCGCCGTGCTCGGCGGAGTTTGCGGCTTCAGTTCCGGTGCGGCTGGACGGCTGCTACTTTGTTCGTTTCGTGGGTGTGGATAACGCTGGAGCTGGGCTTGTGGCAGGCCGCATTGATACTGGGTTGCTTTCAATTCGAGTCAGCCCACATGGAGTTTCCCTGGGATCCAGGTGGCTGCACATGTGCATGTCCAGCGTGCAGATGGTTCAAGAGTCAAAGAAATACAATAAAGAGTTCGAGTCTATTTCAATTTAAGAGTAACAAAATAAACTGATATGTAAAAGGTTTATTTTTAGGTGTTAGGATAATGTTGAGTCGAGTCATTATAAGTTGGTTAGGTTGCAGCTCAAGGACGAGCTGCATGTCCAGGTGGGGTGTAGTGTTAGAGTACGTGAGGGGCCTTATGGGCCGACTCGGCAGGCCCATTAGGGTTAGGTCTAGGGATAAGATTAGATCTTTCTTAAGGGTCAAGTAAACCTCTCTATTTAAAGAGAGGGGATGTATCAATCTAAGGAAGCAAGAATTAGAAGGAACAACCTTCCTCTTGCCTGGCCGTGGGCAGCAGCCCCGCGGCCGGCATTCTAGCGCTCACCAGCCCTAATTCTTCATAGATCAGGCCCTCAATCCTCGTAGTTCCCTTCCCCTCGCAGCGCCCACCGTAACATCTTGTTTGTTGGATCATTGTGCTAAAGTTCACAGCTTCAACTGTTTTTTTTTGTATTTAATTTGACATGTATATACAGTTAAAATAAGACTATCATGGGAATTTCCTGGTTTATGCAACAGATCACTTCGCAGCTCCCTTCTGGAGGTCTATTTCTCCTACTCTATAGGCCTCTTTTTTTTTGCCTGTTAGGTTCTTCAAAAGTGGCTGAACTAATCCTATTATCCTACCACACTTGGTTACATGCGTTAGTTTTAGATCTTGTTCTAATAATATTAGAACTTTAAAATTCATGTCTACTTTCGAATGGTCAAATAGGTTTGGTCCAATGATGCCCTGGTCAATATGGTACTTCTGGGTTTCCTTCCTTGCAATGGAGATTGTGCCATTGTTTTGTGCTTTGGTGGGACATGTTATAGGACTAATATGTTTATTTGTTCATTACAAAAGCATATATGAGAATTCATGCAGTGATTTCGAAAGATAAATCAGACATGAATCTAAGATTTGTGGTGCTGTTTGCAGGACTTCATTTTATCAAAGCTGACCCATCTCATAGCAGACTTGAGTCTTGAACCAAGATTACATGTTCTTTTGTGCATATGAGCAGTTGAGTGTACTTTTTTGTCTTTATCGTTGACACTACAATGGTTTCTGTTGCATTGTGTGAGGAAAGGGCATGTTGAAGGCTGACATTAATGGTTTCTGACATATCACTTTTCAATTTCGAAAACTCTTTTGGAATGATAGTTGACACAAATAAAATGTTTTAGGACTGTATATTTTAATTCGTTAGTGCAGTTCCTTTTATGGCTCATCTTAGTGTAAATCTGAGCTTGGTTTAGATCAGCATAATTATTGCTATAAGATGGACAACAGTATATGTTTTTTGTTTTTTTCTTGCTTATTTACAGAATGGCTTGTCATATTCTTTGTTACAGTCAAATATAGCTTGTGTCAACTGGAAGACAAGAAGAACCATGTAATGGAACGGAGGGGAGTAGTAGTGATGCCTCATTCTTTTTCTGTACAAAGAGAGAGGCTGGTTGAAACTAAATCTTTTGGTTCCCGTCATTCTTCACCATTCAAAGTGGGTTAGCTTAGTGTAGGTCTTGTTCATGTGACATCTTATTTGAAATTTTAAAATATAACATGACAGTTGGGCCTTATTCATGGATGCATATTGGAATGATACTTGGATTTTCAATGTGTGACAAGTAAATTTTTATTATGGTTAAATGCATGAATATGCAAGTTGAATCATTATGAACATAAATATTTTGGTATGGTTGACCAGCATTTTCCCCCTTTTTTTCATATAAAAAAATTATTTTGCCCGTAGCAAGGCATGGTCGCGATCTGTACCCTACCTAGCATTGTAAAACACTATCTTTGGTACATCACAAGCAAAAAGATATAATAGATGGAGTGTGACATTTTGGGTTACTTGTCATAGTCACTAAGGCAAATTACCTGTTAAACATCAAGGTGTGCGCTCAATTTCAAGTTGTTCTTCGGATATGATGTCTTAAATTAAGAAATACAATGTTGTGTTTGCATGATAAGTGTAATTCAGTATTATGATTTATTGCCATTGCTTTCGTACTATATAAGTTTTATTGAAATTTTTGTGTATTGCATTATAGATAATTAGATGCCTGTAGCAACGTACGGGTACTTTCCTAGTAAGAGTTCTGAAACTGCAAGTTTTTAGGAGGAAAAAATAGATAACTCTTGGAGATGCTCAAATATGATCCAAGATACGCAGTTTCTGTTAAGGAAAAGTGTTTGACAAATGTTTCGACTTGATCATGCTTCATTGTCATCTTGACCCAATCAGTTAACTGGCACTACTAAAAAAAAGTTAAGGCCGGTTGAAACAAAATTTGAAGGAGTGGGTGCGTTACTCACTCCTACTTTTCGTAGCTACAAATGACTATTTGTAGGAGCAGTAAATGTGCCCGCCCCTATAAAGTAATTTTCAAAGGTGGGTCATGCCATCATCCGCACCTGGAAACGCATGCATTTTCATGCGCAGGTGACGCCATGGCCTGCCCTAGAAATGTTTTTTTTTGCATAGGTGGGTGACGGCAAGTGCCGACCCTACAAATTGTTTTTTAGGGACGCATGATGTCCTGGCTTGACCCTAGAAATATTCTCCTATAAAAATGTAGTAATTTATTTTTGAATTTTGAAAACATGTATTTTTAAAAAATTTTAGTTGCGCCGATTTCTACCTAACAAGCTATTGTGCGATCGAACGGGGTAGTAATTTAATGTCACTGACATAGAATATCTTACATAAATATAAATTAAGCACACATAATCATTGGAAAATAGAACATATAAACCATTAGAGTATATTATTGTAGGGTACATTAATTGACTAAGTGTTTTTCTCTCGCTCACACAAGGCTACTTATGGCGCTCATGATTATCCCACTCACCAAGTCTGACGTATTTATCTTTCTGTGCTAATGTGTGTTTGGGGGTGATTATTGGGACTTTTTAGCATCGTCGGTGAGTTGTGAAGCCAAACAATGGCACCGATATATTGTTGTAGCATTTCACCTAAGAGTATAATAATTTATATTTTTTCAAAAGATAGCATAGTGCTTTAGGGATTACCTGGTACATATCCAGGACAATATGCTTAAGTAATAGAACAAAGATTATATAGGGGTAAGTGACAATAGTCATGATATGAGAGAAATGTGACACACACAGACCAATCTCTCACATAAAGAAAAAAAGAATGAAAGATCATACCCAATGTTAGTAGGAGCATGGTATATTAGAGATGCCCCCAATATCATTCATACTAGCAAGGGGCATACATCATGCAGTTAGCACTAGACTTATTCATAATGCATCGAGGAAAATACTCGTCCCTAATCTACCAAGGCAAGGTATCTTCCAGAACTCCCACACCACATCTGAACGTGGGGAAATCCAAAGGACGTACATGACTGTCACCACTTGCACACCAACCCCTCAGACCATGGGGCACTATCAAGTTTGATGGATCCTTCGATGTCTAGGCACCACGCCCATGATCGTGATCACTACTCTAGACCCTCAAGAACCCAAACCATATGAAACTAGAGAAAGTCAGAGGGCACACCCAACCTGTACAATACGATAAATATAGTTATCCAAAACGGCTGTAGCCCGACTTCCCGCCTGAAAGCCCTTTTTCGGATCGCTCCGAGCCCGTCCCGGCCTGGCAGCCTTCCGGCCTGTGCTGACCCAGCCCGTTACCTCGTGCCGGGTGTGGGCCGTCACCCAAGAACGCCAGGCGCCCTGGCCCACCTCCACACACCTCTACACCTTAGCCTCACCTAGTCCCACCTCCAACCATATCCCCATATCCGAACTCCACTCCTCACACTGACTTCACCTCCCTCTAAGCCTCCACTCTTGTCTCCTGAACCCTGGCGGACACCATGGTTCACGGTTCCTCCTCGGCTCTTCCCCCTCAACTCCATGCGGCAATGATGGCATCGACACCTGGAGCCCCACCCTACCTACTTGGCGCCCTAATCCCACAGCGGAGGTCAATGGCTAGTGCAGCCACTTCACCCGGTGGAAGTCGGCGCAAGAAGTGCTATCGTGCCCCACCCTGCCTGCCCAGCTGCCTCCGACTTGGCCAATCACCTCCGGCTCTCCCCTACCCCACCACCTTCATGATCTATGGTGCGGGCACGACCTTCACGAGTGCAAGGCCGGCCCGAGCCTGACAAACTCTCCTAGCCAGTCGGGCCGCCTGACACAAAAATGAGCCCATGTGCCTAAGCTTGGGCTGTCAACACAACCTGAGGGATAGAACGACATAGCTCAATGAGGTGTAGTGTTGGGTTAGACCTGGCACAAAATTGACCGGGCCATGCTGGGCTGAGCCAGGGCTGGGTCGGGTGGCCTGTTTGGACATCCATAACAGTAAATCTAGACTAAACATACAAGCATAACTATATACATCACCTAATATGATATAACATATACCATAGAAACAATAAGCTTTGTATGAATACGATAATGATGAGTATAGTACAAGGCCATACCAGAGGCCGGTGGTTGGTCGCCAATTGAATCGAAGAACAACACTTGCGCTTAGCAAGAAAGCTCTAGCCTAAGCTCCATCACTAGCCTAACACTACTAGAATACAAGTGAGTGAGAGAGAGAGAGAGAGAGAGCTTGTGTTGGTGTGTGTTATGAAGGGGTATAGACCTATAGGGTGGATAAGGTGGTTCTCGGGGTAGAATTTGTGAGAACACCACTCCACCACACCTTGGGCTCCACGTGGGAGATCTTGGCGTGAAGACTTGGTGCCAATGGAGCTGGGGTGGTTCACCCGGATCAGTGGGTCGGTCGAACCAGGTCCAACCTTTGGTTGGCGGGCCTCTGGGAGTCTTGGGCTTGATTCCCTACGTGCTTGGGTAGTTTTGGCCTTGTTTCCATTGGTGGGTTGGCCCAATGATGGTCGTGCTTTGATGTTGCATGTTGTTTTTTGTGTTTACCTTGCACATTTTCTTCTCTTATGCAGGTTCTCATCCCTATAATGCTTTATTCAACACTATATATGGAGCTAGGTCATTAATACAACATATGTTAGTGAGGAATGCTAGTTTCCGTTTATTCTAGAGAAATGTGATGGTCGGATATGAGCGGTAAGGACCGTCATTAGTGATAAAATCTGCCCCTCAATTAAGTTGAGCACTTCACACAAAATGAAATGACATAAATCAGCGACTACATTCAGAAGTTCTTTTTCATTGAGTCACCCTTGATAGTTTCGGCCTAATGTGCAATTAATGAATCAATGGAAAAATACAAGCAAGTGTTATATGACAAAGCAATGTACACATATATATTTATGTGAAAGAGTAGTGCCTTACCCGTTCGAGATCGGTTGTGTGCCTGAGCACTCTGATGTGCTCACACACAAACCACACTCCAAAGTCTCATGTTTAAGTGTTTAGTCCATTCTGTTTAGCTTCTCCCCGTTTCCTTATCTATTTGGTCTCTCCTGATGCCATCTTGCCCACAGCACCCCTACTGTAGCCTAGGTTAGCATACAAGGGGATAAAGGGTCAAAGAAAGCACAAACCCACCTGTACGTAAAGAGTTTAAATCTACTGCTCTAATTGATGACCCTCATTGTAGGCACAACGGGAAAATAGTGCTACAGTCAACAAAAATCAAGAAGATCGAAGGTACAGAAGCTCTAAATGTAAAATCAAGGATGATTTTTTGGACACAAATAAAACATTATAGTACAATGGAAGCTAGAAAAATAGGACACGGGCCTGCAGTTCGACGATTGTCTCAGTTCATACGACGCCATCACCGGCATGGCGTAACCCCTCCACAAGAATAAGTATGACCTTTGACCAAGGAGTCAAGGACAATTACCAATGGGTGAGAGGTCAATGGTACGCACGGTCTATTTTGGAACTGGAATGACAAGAGGAACAAATAGAGGAAATCACATACCAAGCTAGGGTTTGGAACATAGGTGTACCTCTCATGCAAAAGGGTGGGGCAGCTGCCAAAGCTACTGGTGGAGCAGAGACCACCCCTCTGCCTCATCCCAATGGCATGTTTGGCGTCTGTCGATCGGAGGAGGAAGAAATCATTTGTATTGGGTCAGTGGCATTCGATGGCCCAATCTAATTCCTTGCCCACCATACGAAGTGCCCCTAAAGAAGTGTGCACTTGCCGACCTTTGCATTATAGTGCGAGTGTGTAGGTAGTTGGATTCAGCGAGGATGAAACTGTGTGATGAGGATGAAGCTGCACTGGCCACCACCACGATGCTGCCAACTTCCTCTATGCCATCCTTGGACTGGTGGCTTGTGCGGCTGGCCCAGGCACATACTGGCTAGCTACGCTAATGGCAATTTTATGGAGGGGAGGTGGAAGAGCTGTAACACCCCGTGTTTCTAATTAGTGTCAACTAGTGCTAATGATCACCTTAAGCAAGTCCTTAAGTATCCATGGTCAACCCTTGGTCAAACCCTAGCCCAAAACCCCTAGTCAACCCCTTGACCTCTATAGTTCTTCTAGAACTTTTGCCGCGTTCTCCAAAATTCATCTAAACACTTCAAATTCGCCCAATACAAAAGTTGTGCAGTTTTTCATGGGACACAACTTTCATGTTGAGTGGCTTTTCAAATTCGAAGTGCAAAATGGTGAAAAACGACGGTCAACGCTGGCAGTTCCTGTTCCTGGGCGCCGAGAAAGTTCCCGTTTTGCTCTGCAGTTCATGCCAAATCCTTTGATCAAAACACCCACCAGCCTTTGTAAAAGTTGTAGAGGGTTAGTAGATCTACAACTTTGTTATTCACCGTATGTAGCACTTTTGTTGCAAATTTTCGAGAAATGGTTGGTCAAACAGGGCTAAGCCGTGTTGTTTCTGCACACCGCCGCACACGCACGACACCGTCACGCCGGGGTACCGCGTCGGACCGCCGTACGCACGCACACCGAGGATGGCCTGCGTCCGCCGGTCCGAAGGGGTCGCCGCCGCCACTGTGCACCGAGGCGCTGACACGGGCTAGTGGCCGTAGGCTGGTGCCATGCGGCGCCCGCACGCGTGATCCACCAATGGCCGGCGCCCCGCCGCACGTCGCCACCGCCCTTCACCCATGCCACGACCCCTGTAGCCGACGAAGGTCGGGCGAACCGCCTCTCCACGCCTCACCGCGCCTATAAAAACGCCCCCTTTTCTTCCCCTACGCGAGCCCACTCACCCGCCGCCCGCCATTGCCACCGCCGCCGGTGAGTTCTTCCCTCCGCTCACGCCCGTGACCAACCAGTGCCTCAAAGCTCCCCCCTAGCACCCACTAGAGCTCCCACAACCACCCATGGTCTAGCTCCGTCCCCGCATTCGCCGGAAACCGAGCCAAGGCGGCCGCGCCGCCGCGACCTCGCCGCCGCCGCTCGCCGGAGCCATCTCCGGTCACACTGCCGCCACCAATCGAACCACAATGAGCCCAATCGCACATCCCCGTCTTTTGTTTGCATGCTCCGGCCCTACTTCGCCGCTGGCGAGCTCACCCACCGCCGAGGGCACACCTGTGAAGGGTAGAACCTTTTAGGGACCTCTGTGCGAAAGCTGAGGGTATTTGTGTGAAGTTTCAAATAGTTCCGAGGGCCTGTGCACAAATAGATTCTTAGTTTCTTTTTGAATAGGTCCAGTGACGGGAAAAATCGTATAAAATCACAGAAAAATTAGAAAAATGTAAAACCAATTTTGCTGGTTTCCTTGTGAGTAGATCTACATCTTTTGCAAAGCATGACCATACTTTTGACTAATAGTTTTTGCATGAAAAATTGAAATCAGTTTGGCCTACTTTTGTTGTAGTTCAAAATCTACTTGTGATCTCAAGCTGAACTTTGGATATGTTGTGGTATATGACATGTGTAGGCTCTACACCAAAATTTGCACAAAGTTACTAAGTAAATCTTTTATTATGATTTATCTTGCATTTATGCTATATCTGACTTCATGATTTTTTGTAGCTAAAAATAAATAGATTTTGGAGCTCCACTTCTGATTGTTGTCTTAAAATGCCTAGGTGCATCCTTCCTGAATTAATCATGATTTTAGGACTGCTAGAAATATTTGTTCCTGATTTATGCTTGGTTTTAACCATAAATGCTTAGTTCAAGATCTAAAGTAGCTCTTGATATGTTTGTTGGTTTCCTAGTCTTGTTTTAAGTCAGAGATAGTATAGGAGAAAGTTTGGATCCAGTAGTGATGTATTTATTTTTGTATGCATTTATCTCGTTTGTGATAGCTAGAAATTGTTAATTTGGTATATTTTTATTTTCATAGCTCAAGCAAGTGTGCACTTGTGGTCAGTGGCTTAGATTAGAGTTAGAGAGCTCAGTGAACACCACCCATGGTATTTTATAAATTAATTTGATGAATAAAAATGAGGAAGCCATTTTAAGCTTAATAATAAGATTAATTGGAAAACCATCACTACCATCCTTAGGAACCCTATGATGTGTTGTGAAGATGGATTAGGAGCTGAAAATCACCCCTTGCTGTTTTGTGAAATTAAATTAATTAATTTATTTAAATATGTACACAATCACAATAAAGAGAAGAATAAATATTAAAGCACTTCATAATATTCTTTAAAAGGAAGAGTATGCTGAATATTTTATCTAGGTGAATGTGGCCAACCATGTACTCCGGGTTGTCATGTGTTGCTATTTTTTTTATTAAATTAAATTCACCACTAATTATTGCATATGCATCCTCCTTGTAGAAGTTCCCGACGGTAGCTACACACTTGTACCGACAGACGAGGACGAGGGAGCAGGAGGAGACGTGCACTACGTGTCTGTAGATCTAGACCCGGACCAAAGTCCGGAAGGTTGTTTGACTGCTTGTGCTGACAAAGGCAAGCCCCGGTTTATCATTAACCCACATGTTTCTTTTTTTAAACTTCTGAATTTATCTTTGATTATCTATGTGCATTTACGTTCAGGAGTTGAATTGAAACCCTAGTTGCATGATCCCTAAGTACTTATGATCTTTTACTAGTATGCTAGGTCGCTAGTTGCTATGCTCTAAGGATCCGGTACAAGTCGAGTGATGTTCGTCACTCGCGAGAATAGGATCTCATTGATGATATCACCATATTTATTAATGGATTGCTCATGTGGTAAGAGCATGTGATTTGGGCTCCGGTCCAGTGGCTTCGTGGGTTAAGTGTTTGAACGTACTAAGCACTTGTCGGAAATGGGTACGATAAGCCTAGTATCTAATTGAGGCGGTACAGGATTTTACTATCACTAATCTTAGGGTTGCGGCCCCGGGCTCGCCACCTGAGTATATGCGTGAGGCTGGGTGACCTTGTGTGACGTATCCCAGATAAACCTTGTACTTAAGACTGTGAGCTATTATTCCCAAACCGAAGAATGACGGGAACCGCCTGGTTGGTGAACTCTTGGTGAGGGCACCTACCGTGTGTTTAGGTCTACCTTGCAAGGTTTGAATCAATCGATTGTCGGCCTCTCACAGTTATCTGAGACTACTTAATCTACTGGCCATGATATCCCTTATGATGGAACTTTGTGAATATTGTTATTTGATTAATTGTATTGTACAACTTATATTGCAATAGATTGCTTATCTAGTAATGATTTAATCTACTAGAATTTGAGTTAAAATGTGAAAGTAAGGATTCATTACTTAGTAGCTTTTTGGCAAAACAAACCCACTAGCCAAAAGCCGTGCATGTATTAGAGGTTAAGTCTTTTATTTTAGATGGGTAAGCCTTGCTGAGTATTAGTATACTCAGCCTTGCTATATAAATGTTGTTTTTAGGTAATGTTTGTAATGATGTGTGGCCTGGAGAAATTCCACCCGGCTGGGAGCTGGAATGGGTGGATGACGACGAGTGATAGCATCATGGACGACCTCCTTTGATGCTTGTCATACCGCTTAGTTATTTCCGCTGTTTTAATAAACTCTGAACTATTTACTTCCATGTCGAGAACAATGGTTTGTAATAATGGACCCTATGGGGAATATTTCCTTTAATTTGTAAGGCACTCTGGACTCTCCTTCGTGGGATTCAAGTGATTTACCGGGTGTTGACCCGACAACACTCAACGGGATGATTCTTTATTATCGCTTAATGACCAAATAGAGTGGTTTAGTCGATAGTACGGAATTATCTCGGATGGGGTTGTCACAAGAGCAGGTAGGAGCTTCATGACTATATAGGTGGTGGCGTTTTGCTAATAAGCACGACTGTGGATTTGGAGCAGCTCGCTAGCAGTGCCAGCTCGCTAGCGGTGCCAGCGGCTAATGCCGAGGAGCTGCAACTGGTCTTTTGCAATATGGGAGGAGCTCGATTTGGTGGTTTCGCTGGCAAAGTATGATTGTATGACTCATCAATCATCATTGTTGGTGTTGACATCTACCATCAATCCCCACCTTCATTCCTCTAGCTAGGTATCTGTCCATACTCTCAATTCCAATCTCAAGTGTTATTCGACAGCTCCACCCAAAAATTTGAGTCAGCTGTGCCACTGGTATGGAATGGGAGTGGAAGCGAGGAGGCTTTGACCAAGAGGAGTACATGCATAAGGAAGAGACTCTTATTTCCACATTGGTAGCGAGCACATGCGTGGGAGGATGGCCAGTGTTCTCCCTTCCCCGACAAGATGGCATGATCCTCCTTGCACTGTTCCAATGAGACAACCTAGCTTACATCAGCAAACAGAGGAAGAACATTGGTCCCTGTCCCATGTAGCACCACATGCATTGGCAAAGGGTGAATGGGGGTGGTGTTCATCAAAATTGGGATGGGTGCATCTTGGGAATGGAAGAGGTGTGTACCCGCAAAAAAAAAGAAGAGGTGTGATGGACTTACTGAACGGTAGACTATCGTGGTCTAGGTTCATGGAGAATCATTAGCCCACCAGCCTAGCACTGCCTCTATTTAATTTGCAGGGTTCTTGCACGTCGAGGGCTGACGGAGAGCTCATTGGTTCTACACGTGGATGGAAAGTACGCATGAAATGCTCTTGCATGACGGGGAGTGACCGATCTTTATACACTAGGCCACAAACGATTTGTGCTAACACTTGCAAATTAGTGTGCTGGCGGGTGCAATTGGCAACCGCCAGCACTGTGGTTTGCAGGGGCGCCGGTTCATCACCCGCCAGCGGTAGCATAACAGTGCTGGCGGGCAACATAAGGAACCGCCAGCAGAAATGGGGACGATTTCTGCTGGCGGTTGCCATATGTTGCCCGCCAGCACTGTGGCCCTCAATAAAAACCGACAGCTTCTTCTTCCCCAGCTACCTTCCATTGGAGCTTTGCCCGAGAGGAGCTCGGGAAAAGCTCCAAAAACACCCAATCTATGGGGGGAAGGTTTTGCACTTGATTTCCTTGGAGGAGGTGGCTATATAAGGTGAGTTTGTGCTATTCCAACCTTCTTTTTTTACCTTTTATCCATCATTTCTAGCTACATTATAGATTCAGCTCTCTAGATCTAGGGCTTGCTAGCTAGGGGAGAGAGAGGAGTGAAGAGTGAGAAAATTAGTTGTAGATTATTTTTTAAGTAGATTGTTATGCAGATTAATTGTAGATTCGCTATGCTTGTCATTAATATAATTAGATTCATTAAATAAAAAAGAGAGAAGTGAAAAGAGAGAAAATTTATTGTAGATTTTTTTTAAGTATAGTGTTATGCAGATTAATTGTAGATTCGCTATGTTTGTCATTAATATAATTAGTTTCATTAAATAAAAGGTAGAATTGAGTTTTTAATTATTGTGACTCATTTATTATTACTATATGATTAAATTAGTTTCTAAAATGTAGAATTTTTTCATAGGTTGTTTAACATGGATCACAGAGCATGGATGTATGGCGTACAAAGACATTCTTCTACATTCATGACAGAGTTATCAAAGTTTCTCGAGGTTGCGAAGAAGCACGCTCACATTTGCAAGTCAAAGCAAATACGTTGTCCGTGTACTGATTGTTACAACAAACTTGTATGGGAGGATCCTAATGACATCAAGATGCATTTGATACAGCGAGGTTTTATGAAAGGATACACAACTTGGTCCTACCATGGTGAGGCAGTGTCTACTTTCAACAATGCAGACATTGGCACCGGGTATGATGAAGTGGGTGACGAAGATGAAAATGATCATGTCATGATGGATGATGCTTTTGACTGTGGAGATGAAAATGGTAATGAAACAGATGCACCACAAGTGGACGATGAATGTGATGTTGATATAGAGGAAATGTTGCCCCACATTGAACCGGAGGTGTTGGTAGGGACTGCTAAAGGGTTAGAAAATTTCGAGACACTTAAGAAGGCAGCAAAGGAACGTATGTATGAGGGTTGTGAGAAGGAGTGGACAGTGTTGCGTTTCATCCTCAATCTTCTGATTGTTAAGGCTAAATTCGGATGGTCTGACAATAGTTTTAACGAACTCCTTACTTTGTTGGCCAACCTACTCCTGAAGTCTAACCTTGTGCCAAAAAACACATATGAAGCAAAGAAGATCATCAACCCATTGAAGATGCGGGTGCAAAGAATACACGTGTAACATCCCTGAAATTTGGATGTTTTTCCATGAGTGAATTTTCGCAAAATTTTAAAACTTTTTGATTGAACATGTGTGTCCCCAAATTTTATCCCAATATGCTAGCTCTCAACTCGAATTCTCTATAAAATAAAACCATATAAAAATTATTTTCAAATTAAGGTGTAATTGTGATTTGGATTTTCTTGGATTTTATTTGGAGTTCAAGTTGTGTGGTGTTTGAATTTGAAAGTGATTCAAATTCAAACTTGTACTTCAAACTATTTTACAAAACCCATATCTTTAGATAACATCTAGCTTGGGCTCGAACTCAGCAACCAGAGTCCACTCAACCTCCCTTAACCTTGGGCACCGAAACACTCCACGCTGGCCTGCTCCTCCAGTCGGCCCAGCCAAGCCCACCAGGAACCGCCGACCCCTCCTTTCTCTAGCAGGCGGGACCCGCTCGTCAGAGCGCCCCCTGTTTTTCTTCCTCCCTTGCACAGACTGGCGCCGCGGGCGCTCCCCTGCTCTCCGGTGCGCCTCGCGCCGCGCTCCCCCGTTCCGTTGCACGGGACGACCTCCGCAACCACGCGCAGCCCGCACGTCACCGCCACAACCGCCCTGGCCCGCTTGAGCGCCGCCTCAGCACCGCACCGCCCACAGCTCGCGACAGCGACAGGGCATCCCATCGCAGCCACCCGCGCGTCGACGCTTCTCGACGTTCGTGTACGGGTGCACATCCGGCCGTCGACCCTGCGCCCCTGCGGAACCCTAGCCCTGCGCTATAAGAGCACCAGCGCCGCATCCTCTACACGTTCTCCCCTCTTGCGCCGCCACCTTGGGGATTTTTCCCCAAATCCTCCACCGTCGCAGACTCAGAAGGGAGGAAGAGAAGAAGGGGGATTGGAGCCGAGCACCGACTCGTCGCCACCTGGAGCCCCGCGTCCTCGTCACCCTGAAGCTCCGTGTCGTCACCGCCGAGAGGACCAGCACCAGGGGGCGCGAACCTCGTCGCCGGGAGTGCCGCGCCGAGGGAGCTCCGCAGCAAGCTGACGCCACGCCGACGACAAGCATCAAGAGGCGAGGAGGATGGGCGTGAAGATGGACTGCGCTCTCAAGCCCGTGGACCGCGACGTCGCCTCCAAGCCGCACCCCGCCGTCCACACCCTGAGCCGCGACATCGGTCCGGTCTGCGACGCCTCGCCACGGCATCCGCCTCTCCCTGCACCGCCGCACCTCCGACGAGCCCGCCGGTGAGCGGAACACCCCCAAGCCTTCTTCTTTTCCCCTGCTCAGACTCGTGTTCATGCCCGTGTTCGCCGGCCTTCGTGCCGTGTGCTCCTGATTCTCCCGCCGTGTGAATCCCTGCGACGCGCTGCCTCCGACGCCGCACCTGGTGCTGCAGGTTGTCTGGGCGCGGGCCTTCGAGCCATGGCCGTCATGCAGGTGCCACGCCGCCTTACCGCTTGGCTCGCGTCGCGGCCATCTGCAGGTACCGTCGCACCGCCGCCTCTGTTTTCCGTCGTGCCACACAACCGCACCGCCCTACTTGTGTAGCTTCGCCTCTCGCGTCGCCGCGCCGCTGCGCTCCTTGCCGTGCCGCGCCGCACCGCTTTGCCGTGCCGCGCCGTGTCGCTGCCCGGCATCGCGCCGCGCCCTTTGTCGCGCATCCTCGCCCACATGTTGGCCTTCGAGCCCTGACCGGCCTGTTGTGTCCACCGCCACCGCACTCATCACCGTGGCGCTCTGTGCGGCCTCCCAGCGAAGACGCGCGCGTGAGACCTCACCCCCGTGCGCGCCGACGCGCTGCCGACTTCCGCCGCGCGCACGCGCCTTACCCCGCCGTACCTCGTCGCACGCCGCCTTGCTGACCCACGTCGTCGCTCGGCCGCCGCAACCACGCCGCAGCTCTGCATCGCCACGACGCGCCACTCTGGGACACCGCGCCGGCGCCGTGTTTGTGCTCGCCGACGTGATGAGAACCGACCTTCGAGCCGTGACGTCTTTCCTCCGCAGGTGCACCGCGCAACCCGCCGCCGGACAAATCCCTTCACCGACCGGCCCTTGCCGCGCCGCCGCCCCCTTTCTGGGCATTCCGTCAAACACCTGGAGTGCGCCCTCTTTTTCTTGAGCCCTGAGTGGTGCCACACCGTGAGCCACATGAACGCAGCCACACCGCGCCACAGAGGATCTCAGATCCCGGGCTGAGTGAACCCCAGAGGAGTTCAGGGTGCGCATCTGGACTCCCCGCAAGAACTCTGGTTGGGCTTCAGCCCACGAAGCCTGCTAAGCCCTAGAGTTAAGCAGGCCGGGCCAAATGAGAATAAAGGGTGGTTTCTAGACTTTTTTAGCCTTGGGCCAAACTGGACCGGCCCAATGGGCTACTAACACTTTGGGCCCAGCTCGGCCCACTAACCCACTGATCGCTGACGTCATGCTGACGTCAGCATTATTTTAATAAAATTATTTTCTGATTTTATAAGTGATTTACTAAATGTTTTATAAATCCCTTTTCCTTAAAAATTCATAACTAATTACCCGGAGCTCCGAAAATTATGAAACCACTTGCGTTGGTTTCATAATTCCGAGACGCTCGCTGCTACCCTATCTTTACCTGCTCTTGCCCTTGAACCGAACCTCTTTTGCCCGCGAACTTGGAGAAGAATTCGTGGCCGCTGCCCGCCACTGCGCTATTGTGGGTCTGGGACGCCGGAGCTCCGCAACTAGCCACTGGCTTGCCACGGACAGGGATAACTTCCCCAAGATGCGATAGCACTGCCTTCCTTGCTTGCACCGTTTCCACCGCCTTGTGCCGCAACCCGCATACCCGCTCTCTCTTTGCCTTGCATCGAGCTGTGTAGCACGTGACGTACCCAGCATTAGTAACCCGGAAGGCCGCATGTGATGGACGGTCGTGCATTGAGCAGAGGCCTCTGCTTCAAAGCACGGCAACCTCGTGTTGCAACCTAGTTACTACACCATGGATATCGTCGTATTGCTAGCACTTGCTCCACCGTGCTCCCGAGCACGCCTTACTGCATCACCATCCTCTTATCGACCACAAGTCGATCCTTTCCTTCTCTCGATGCTGCCACCGCACACCTTGTTCTGGTAATGCCTTGCCTAACTCGTTTCGCCTTACTCCTCTCTCTTCAACCTCTGAGTTTCCGTTTAGTTGCACCTATCTGTTGCGCTAATACCTTGCAGGCGCAATCACCAAGGCCCTTAGCCTTTGACCGGCAACCCAACCTTGAACTAACCCTTCTCTCTAATTTGTTTTCTAGTGTGTAAAGCTAGTAGCTTAAAACTATTTTAATATAAAACTAATTACTTTGATTTCCTTAATTTAAACTAGTGCCGCTTGTAGCTAGTTTGGATTTATTTGGTTCTTTAATGCTTCTCTTTGGAGTTTATTTGCAAATAGATCCTTGTTATTTATTTATATTTTCGAATCTAGGATTTCCCCGGAGTCGAGGAGACAAGCCAGAAGATCAAGTACGGCTACAGAAACTACGACAGCTACTTGCACGCAGGTGTTCATGCCCGACCATTCTTTGAATACCCATTAGGCATGGCTATTAGAACTGCTAGTGCTGTACTTATTGCATAGTGATGGATATGATGAACCCGTGCATAGCCTCTTTTACTTACTTGTCCTTGATTGACCTACTACTACTACTTTACTTATGCGTGATGATACGCTGAGCTTGCTTTGCATGTGTTGGGATTATTGTGGTAGTTTCTTGGCGTGCGTGGGGAAAAACCGGCAGGAGAAGGTGTTTTGGGATATTTTGGTGGGGGTGAGCTCAAGACAACCCGATCTGGGATCGGGGCCAGGGATCGTCTTCTCGGACGTTGCCCAGTTTGGTGCCTATGGTGGGTACATTATTTTAGGAGCACAGGTGTTGGGGATTTTGTGATGACTTGGAGGATATGAGCTCGCCCCGGTCTGAAACCGAGTGGGTCGCCTGTTACACGGGACTTTCATACACACCACCTCGCCGAGAGTGGGGATAGGGCCGAGTCGACCCTGGCAAGTGCAATTCCATACCTGCTAGTAGGATAGAGGGTATCAGTGAGAGGGTTAGGGTGAAGTCCCTTCCCTTTGGGCGCTCCCCGTGTGGCCACACGGGGGCATGTTCACAGTTCTGGGGTGGTCCTTTGCGAAGGACCGCATCGAGACCTGGATGCAGGGTGGAATCGTAACTCCTAGGTGCTCGTCCGGTAGGGTGGGTTTAGTCGGATCGCTACCGGCTGAGCTCCATCCCGAGTTGGGTACTGGTGTACACGCTCTGCAGAGTTTAGATCTATACGTATAGCCGCGTCCTCGGTTATGGACATGCCTGTTGTTTCTCCGACTCTTACGTTTTGGGATTTCTACCTCCCCCCTTATAGGATGAGAGTGTATGGTGAGCCGTGGTTGTACTCGGGAAGAGGAGAGTTGCTCCCTCTGCCTCGTGGATCCGAGTGCAACCATTGAGGTGCGAGGAGTGGGAGTTCTCGCACCGACCCTAGATGGAGATAGGTGATGGTGACGGAGATTTGGGTGACCAGGTGTATCCGTTTGCAGATGAGAGATATGGGAATTAGTGGGAATTGGAGATTCCATTCTTTATGAGATGCTGCTGCTGCTGCTTAGGAAACCCCAGCTCTTACCTCATACCTTTTTATACCATTAGAGGTAGGCCACTTAAAGCTTGCATACGGTTGGTGATGTGAACCTATCCCATTCCTTGGGGATAGTTTATGAGTGTGCAGGATTGGACTTGAATCGAAAGTCCACTTTCGAAGAATCCATGGAGGAAGGGTTCGTTGCTACGCTCAAGGATGCCTGTGGTGAAGATCGAGGATGAAGCCCTGAAGCCTTAGCTACCACTGCGGAGTTTCTTCTTGTCGTTTAGCCCAAGGGGCATGTACTTAAAATCGTATACTGAGTTGTAATCGGTTGTAAATACTATGTTTTATACTCTGATTTCGTTGTATGACTGTGATATTTATCTGTGATGAATGCTTGTGCGTGATAGCGTCTGATCCAGGGACTATCACGAGACATAATGTTGGGTTTTCTGTTTTTGAAAACCCAGGGCGTTACAACACGCATGCAGGAACCATTGCGAACCAAAAAAAGAAAACAACACAAGTTGACACCTTCTTACATGCACTGAAGGCGAAAAAAGGTGCAGCCATTAGTGATAAAATTGCAACTCGCTCCTCTGTTCGAAAGAAAAAGCAAGAACTCAATTTATTTGATTCGGAAGAGGTGCCCCAGGTTTTTGTGCATGGCAAACCATTCTGTTATACGTGGCAACTGTTGGAGGGGCCGTCGGAACTGAATAGGCTGCATGGATGGATCATGTTGGCCATGAGGCAAGGCATTCATACTATTACCGCTAATGTCCCAACGTGGGTGTTCGATAGCCCGATACCGCGAAAGTTGGTAATTGATCTCCAGGATTTGCACGCGATGTTCCGTCGTGAACGCCTTGATGTGAATCTCATCACCGTTTGGTGCATGTAAGTCAACATGCATGTACCACATACCAATTTTTAAATCCATATGTGTAGTTTTACTTTGGTATAACCATCCTAAGCGATCTATATATTTTGTAGGATGCAAGCCTTGGATGAAAGGAAGACTGGCGGGAGGTGGAAGGTTGCATACCTTGACCCGCAACAAGTGAGTGAGCCGGCGCACACGTACATAATCAGGGAAGCATTTGAAAAACAAATCGAACAAGAAACAAAGACAGAAGAGGAGAAACAAGCTGTAATACAGAAATTACGTACTGCTAGACAACATGAAGAGACTGTATACATTGCAAAGATAATGAAGAAAAGGATGAAGCAGAAGAGCCACATCATGTGTGCTTACAATTTTAAGTAAGCTATTTCTAATTACTATAGATAAATATATTTAAAATGTGGTTTATTTATATTAATTATTGGAACATAATTATTTTCAGAGACCATTTCATTGTCTTATGTATCTGTCCAAAGCTTGGAGAAGCAGGGATCTTCGACTCATTACACTACGAAGAGAACGTTTACGGGGATTTCATTAAAATTCTAAAAAAGTAAGGAAACCCATTGTAGTACTTTAATAATGCATGTAAACACTAGAAATTGTATAACTAACTTCTGTCTTTGTATCCTCAAAGCGCGTATCGGCTATACATAATAAATGGTGGGGAGGACCCTGCAAATAGGCAAAAGATGTTAATACGACATGCCAAATACGTAAGAACATAACAAATTGATATTATTCATAATTGTGCAGTTCGTTAATAATTTCTCATCACTTTTTATTTTTTTCAGTGCTACAAGCAACCTCCTGGCAGTATCTTATGTGGATATTACGCGTGTGAGATGTTGAGAAATAATGGAAGGTATCGGACGAATCCTGAAGACGTAAGCCTCTGGTACACAACCATATGCTAATTTACTTTCTAATGATTATGCATAATAATCTTCAATTATTGTGCGTATGTGCAGCTCCCTACTATAGATACTTCGTGGGGGAACCTGAGAGACAAGGATATCGAGAACATTTGTGCGGATCTGGCGAGGTTCCTCCAACGTGAGATTTGCCACGAGCTGGGAGAATTCTTCGATAACGAAGGAGTGTTGATTCTAAAAGAGCACGAAAAGTTACGTCGATGGGTGTAGTAGAGGATTATCTATTTTTAATGTGGATTAATAATATGTAAGACTTATGTAGTATTATATGCTAGTTTGGATTATGTGGTTGATAGACACATTTGAATTTGTGGGACAAATACAAATAAATACAGGTGAATTTGGCCTACAAATATGAATACTATTGAATACAGGTGAAATTGGCAGATAAATACAAATAATAAACAAATGCAGCAAAAACTAATGAGAAATGGAAAAAAGTAGTTCCTGGCGGGCGGCTTAACCACCCGCCAGCACAGAAATGCTCTGTGCTGGCGGGTGGCATAACATCACTGCTAGCAGAGAAAACCTCAGTGCTGGCGGGTGTGTTAAGTAGGCCGCCAGCACAGAGGTCCTCTGTGCTGGCGGTTGGTTTAAGGCGCCCGTCAGTACTGAGGTCCTCTGTGCTGGCGGTTGCTGTAAGTTGCCCGCCAGCACTGAGGTCCTCTGTGCTGGCGGGCGGGCGCCCGCCAGCACTGAGCGCCATTTGTGCTGACTCTAAGTTGTTGGCGGGTGCTGCGCCCGCCAGCATAGAGGCGTTTTAGCTGTCAGCACAAATCGTTTGTGGCCTAGTGATAGCAATGATCATTAATAAGTAGCAACAAAACAACTATCTCTAAACAGAGGTACATAGCACAAGCTACTATACAAATATTTTCTAGCACATCACCAGTAGTCATGATCTATAGATGGTCAACGGAGAAGGTTGATAAGGTTTCCATAGGTGACACAATGGGATGCCTCAAGAATGGCCTTGATCTTGGGGTAACAAGCTCTAGCGGTAAGGACCAACCGGTCTTACATCATTTTCAAGGTGAAGTGTAGTGAGCTTCACTAAGATAAACCTCTGATGTATTCTAACTCTAGGGGTGGTGATAACAGTTCATGGATTAGTCTCTAGAATGCCCTCATCCTTTTCTTTTGATATAGATCTCATAAGAAAACCCTCAATGCTTGTGACCCATCATTGAATATTTAAAATTCCATATGGACTAATCCATCAAAATGCATTAGTAAATTCAATCCAGTAGGTTTTAGGCCAAGATGGGGCTTACATAGTATGATGTACAGTGGACATGGACCATTCATGATTTACAAAAGATTGTCACCACAAAGAGGATAGATGTTTAGAACCCGATCTGAATTGTCAAATGGCTTTCAAAACTTATTAGACAAATAGAATTGAAACTAACAACAATATGGTTCCATAAAGAAATAACACAAATTGTTTGCAAGATGGTGCATTTACCACCATGATTCACTCATTTGTAATCTTGTTCCATGCACAGTTCTTACACATGTCTACGCCATATTGCCTCACATTTACATATAGAGTAAGAACATGAGCCAAGTGCAATTGGAGTGCATTTCAAAACTACATTATTATTCTTTTATTTATGCTCAATTTATCCACTTCAATGTTGAACTTTTAAATGAGCATCACATCAAAAGAACAGCGCACGTTGGGGAATTCCCTTTCGGCGGTGACGAGCAACCCTTTTTGCTGGTGGTTCTTCTTTGTTGTTGTCATTGCTTATCTCTTCATCGCTCCTAGTATTTGCATCACTACTATTGCCAGCAGCCACATCTTCCATTCCTTGATATTCAGAACCATTAGCCGCATCACTTGGCATCTTCATGTCCTTTTGTATGCCCCTTGCCTATGCAAAATATGTGAAATGAATAAAAGAGGGTAGTTTGGGATGAGTATGGAAAATATGCTTGACTCTTGCATTTCTTAATTTGGATTGACTAAATGATAGATTCAGAAAGTGCATAAGAACTTACATCGCAACCAACAGAGCAGAAGCGAAATTTGTTAAGAAGGGCACGACCACAAGTCTCACAGTTGTATGATGATGATGACAATGGACCACAAGTGCCCAGTTGTGGTCGCTCATTCAGAAACACAACCTTTGAACTATTGATCACATAAGTTTGCACATCACTAATATCAAGGATGTCCTCCAGTTCAGATACCTTGACGACATCATGGTATGATGATCGCCTTATCTGAAAATTTAACAAGAAGACATGAACAATTACAGTCAACTTTCTAGAAAGCACAGTACATAAACCTTTATCATAGGTGCATGACATGTAAAAAGTTTAGTATGTACATCTACATATAAATTCCTTTTATCCAATAACCATAACTTAATATACCTGGATTACACGGTGAGTAGAATGGTGGTCCAAACGACAATAATTGCAAAAAGCAGCAGGGGGTGCCTCACACTTGATGCAAAATAGGTTACACTCACTACGACTAGAATCGAGATGGTTTTTGCAGGTGAGGAAGAATTGTGTTGTGAGCAATAGCTCCAGCCATGAAGGCACCCTCTCTCTTTTCATAGACAAACCTATAGTATAGTATTTGCTTTCTGCTAATGTTGGGCCTTGGAATAGATTGTAATGGACATATTTATAGGGAAGCAACAATGAGAGAGGTTAAAAAAAAGGAACTTTTGCCTGCTAGAAACAGTTGTGACCACAGTTACTATATCTCTTAGTCTATCAATATATCCTAGCTTTTAGACAAACCAAATAATAAGTATTTCTTTTCCAATGGATGTCCGTTAGTGCCGTTTTGGATACGCGAGAAGATTTTTCTTACGTCAGGTTTATTAATTACTTTTAACTAAACTATTACAGATCCACATTTATTATTATTAAAAAACACAGCAATGCAAATAGATTCCTGATGATGTTCTAAGCTCGCAGAATGATTGATGTAGAAATTTGCCCTCACAAACTCTTGCATCGCCATTCCCATGCAGTGGTGCCATTGTTTTCTAAAGAGTTCTATGGCTGCTTGTTGTAGTGTTGCATTGCATACCATTGCTGGATATTGGAGAATATTATGAATGCATGTTCATTGGATTCCGTTACTGTTTGTTGCTAGCTAGAGGCTACTTATATACCGATGTGTTGGGCGGTAATGGCTACTAGTGTAACGGTACATGCAGCCATGATATCCTAAAGATAGAGACACCAACCGTGACATCATCTATAGATAGAAACACCGGCTACAATATCCCTCTAGGTAACAACATGCCTATCCGGCCTAATTGGTTCACAGCCAAAATTTTGGCATGCCAAAGCTTTGGCAAGCCAATATTTTGGCCACCCCTTGGTTTGTTACAAAGTTTGGCTACTTCTCCTCTTTATTTTATCAAAATCTTGACAAAACTTTGGCATACCCAAATTTTGGCAAGCAACCAATCCGGCTCTAATACACATTAGAAAATTTCACACTCATGATAAAAGGTACCATATAAAAAATACCAAATTCACCATAAAGAAATTTCTGTGATGAATGTGTTCATATAAAATGTAGCATCATGCTAGTTTTGTCATCACAATAATCACATAACTACTTCCTATGGTGAAGAATTGACTTACCTCATAGAACCCTTTACGTCTTATAACTAGAACTCATTCTCACCATAGAATCGTTATTTGGTCCATATGTCATCCTCCATGTTGTGGTACCTATAGGAGTAATCTTTATGATTTTGATATTCATATATAGAATCATGTCAGAACCAAAAATAATATATTGACACTGGTGATTGATGTGCTCTCCAAGCCACAAGTTTGACTAGTACTTTTTTATTGCAAAACATATTTATAAAACACTCTTTCCATCCCAAAGACAAGTCATTTGAGGAATTCATATCAACAAGGAGGTAAAATGACCTTGCATGCCCCTATTAATTAGCCATATGTTGTGTAGATTATCTAGTATATGCACAAATGCACACTAAACAAGGTAGCAATGACTTTTTTTGACAAATTTTGAATACTAGAATGATTTTGGGGATGGAGGGGTACAATCGCGTCGAACCCTTAGTAATACATTTTAAGATACATGTACTCATATCATTTTAAGATATCCAAACTTTTCCTATATAAAGTAGTTGGTAAAAAACTTGGGAATGGTTGATATTGGGGACATGACCTCATGCTGAATCCCTTTTAGCCATAGAATCCAAGTTTATTTGTTTTTGCAAGAGATAGTTGAGGCTTCATGATGTTTAGATATACTAGATGATCAAGAGGAAACAACAACAAAAGTATTCATGGTATGGGTGGCTTCACGGACTAGATAGGGTTTAAGGACCTAAAGGTGGAGACTATCTGAGCCGAGAAGTTTTAACAATGACACAAGGATTTGCCTCAGACAAGAATGTTAGAACTTGATTGATGAAGAGTCACAAGGATAAACACAACACAAGAGTGAAGCATTCCTAAAAAAATAATAAGTGCAAAGTCACACAGAATGTTGCAACGAGGGGTAAAAAACACTTCCCCCCTTGAGAAGGATTAAGGTGTGGTGGAAGAAGGAAATTGTATCATCCAATTCATCCCCTCCTACACTAGACATCAATAAATCAACCTAAATAGGCCTGGAGAAGTCTGGCTAGTTCGGGGACATAAAATTTGAGCTCTCGCAATGAAGTGAATCGATATGTATTCTCATATTTGACTCATTTAATGCAATTTTATGCATTTACATGTTTAATTTTCAAACTTTAATTGATTAACACTACAACAAGGGAAGATCAAATAAAAAAATTGGACCAGTAGGGACGGCTAAGCCCACACATGCAAATATAGTTACGCTACCTTGCAGGCATCCAATTTTTGGGTTAGCCAATAGGGAGGCATGCATATAGGGTTTGGCCAATCATCATTGGGTTGGTGAGCTAGTGCTTTCATCGCACCAACACACTCTCCTACGGGAGAATGCCTAGAAGATGGAGGACCTCTTTTCCAGCTTTAACCCATACCAATAGTCCTGCAGAAGACCAATTTTCGGGGAGGAGATCCTTTATTTTATTTGTTTAATTTTCTGAATGAAAAAAGCTAAATAAATCTAGAAAATCACAAATTATTTGATTTGTAAAACAACTTCTAATTAGGGCATGAGATCTTGCTTATAATGCACCACTTCTCAGAAATGTTACATAGTTACTATTTAATTTTATCATAAGTTTTTTTTTCAAAATTTGAGTTCTCAAGAGGAGGTGCCTTTCATTCACAAATCTATCCCTTCATGCATGTCTTGATGCTAGTCCCACATATCTGGTAATGCTAGAATTACATTTTGGATTCAAGCATCCACCCTATAATATGTTCACAACCTTGTCCATATAAATACAGAATATTAAAAGTGTTATCCCTCCATGGTCTTCTAAATAGGGACTCCAGACTATTCAATCAATAAAGTCTCCTAAAAATCACCACAACAGATGGATCTAGGATAGCTATTGATATTTAAGAAAAAAGTGAGAGAATAAGAGAAAATAGCTCATGATATTAAGGGAAACAAAGATGATCAGACACTTATTGAATCTAGGATGCAATACAGACTGTGTACAAGATGAGGCGATTAATCTGAGGGTCGTCAGACCTTTCCAATGTTGGCCAACCTGAGCCCATAACAGATGAAGGTTGCCTAACCAATATATAGAAGGCTAGCTCTTTCAGTGACCACTATGGAAGTGCAAAATTTCCTATTGTCAAGAGATATAGCCAATGCTAAAGCCAATCTTTTTTAGGTGGCCACATAAATATTGATCTATAAGAACCATTGGATGAGTAATCTAGCAATGGATACCTACTTCCCTTGAATAGGTTTGCATTGGTCCGCTATAGATCCAAGATAAATCACTCCAATAAGCAATTCTTCACGTGACAATGAATATATTGTCACCACCAGCAAACCCCTAGCATCTTTTTTCTTAGATTTCTTGCATAGTTTGTTCTGTAATCTCTTACCTCAAAAGGCTCAAACACACTTGGCCATATTACATTCCATGAGCAAATGTTTTGCTTGAGTCTGATGCACCACAAATTGCACATCTGCTCTTCACCATCATGTTCGTGATGGAGGACATCTCTAGACAGGAGAGAATGTTGAGACAACCTCCATAAGAATACTTATAGATTAGAAAAGACTTTAATCTATCCCATGGCCCCATGTTCTTCCCCCATGGTACTCAAAGTCGATACCTAGTCTAAAGCCAAACAAACTAGCGAAGGCCCAAACACCCCTCAATCCACACCCACCTCCGAAGAGCGAAGCACCATTACACTT
Source organism: Cenchrus fungigraminus (assembly GCA_036936925.1). NCBI lineage: Eukaryota > Viridiplantae > Streptophyta > Magnoliopsida > Poales > Poaceae > Cenchrus > Cenchrus fungigraminus. The sequence goes on along the minus strand of CM072774.1, from coordinate 27,294,567 downwards.
CTTCCGCATTGGGCCTAGTGAAGACCTAGTTGTAGTCTAGATTAGCCAACCTCTTCTACCTGACAAGGCAAAAGTCTCTTTTGTGTTGCCCATGCTTGGGCCCAATGAGAAGGCCAAACAATATAGGGCCGTGAATGCCATTTCAAGCATAACCTATGCTAATCTTTTTTTCATCGATGTATCCTAGACTCCTCCCCATATGGCTGAAGCCCAAGTCATCATCGAAGCCAAATAATTCTTCAAGAAGCAAAGCACATGGACCTGATATATGGATTGAGCAAAGATATACAATGTGACCTAGGTAATAGCTCCCCTTGGGCATTAGAATTCCTAATTGTTACTTTAGATAAAAACTCACTACAATGCATACCATACGAAAATATCATAAGAAAGGTCATCATGTTTATGATATTTTATAGGGGTGATATGGTTGAGGGATGAAAAAAGCTCGTTTGCAAGGCTAATTAGAAAGCATCATAAATCATCCCAATATCACATTGTGAAGAACACTCTTTTATTGACATGACATCTAGCAAGCGTCAAAAATTTACGTAGGACTGTCATAAGTTTTTCTGCGAGTCTTTAAAACCAATGGTGGATCTCACCCATTTAATAATACAACAATTTAAAAATATATATATATTAAAAATTGTTATGAACTAATTTTGGACTCGTAAATACCATTCAACTACCATTTTCACAATCAATCAAGATGAATTTTAAATTCATAGAGTTTCTTAAGGTTCTATATGTTATCGTGTTTTGTAGGAAAAAAACATCGATATCATCAATAATGATTGCAAACACATAACTTTTAACTTTATTTATTATTGTCAAAGTCATGTGATTTTCTTCATACATTTGTAATTGAGTTTATATTAATTTTTGTATTCTTGCAACTACTAGAATGGATGTATAATGATTTGTCTCGACATATTGTGTCATTGTTTTGGATCTTTCAGCATTAGTATGTCATCTCTTGATGTCTGATTTTTTTAATTTAAAAGGCTATATTTTAATCTATAAGTATGTTGAAAAAGAAGTATGAGTTCAAAAAAAAAACAATGCAAAATTATCATCTATGTCCCTATAAAATAGATGATACAAATACTTTCTTTCGAAAATTTCAAATGTGCAGTGAAAATATCGCAATGAATACACTCTTAACATATCCATAATGGACAAATACTGAGAGACGTGTAAAGTCCCGAAGCTACGGATAAACATAAAGCTAAGTGGTGAGAATAGTATCTTGCCGCGCAATTGTGTACGCGCATAATCGGTTCCTTAATCACATGAGAAGGACGTTTACCGGCCAGTTTATGGATGCATACTTTGACCGTGACCAATCCTTGTTGCGAATTATTGGCGAACATGAACGCGTGCCTGAGTATTTCTGGAGGCATCTAGTGCTGTCTACCTCGTATTCTTTCCACTTCATGCTGAAAGGCCTCTGGGTCAGCCGGGTCGCAATCGTGTCCTGCACGCAGACGACGAGTCTTGTGAATAACTCTACTTAATTCCTAGCCGTCGCGACGATCGACTTGGACGACGAATGTTGCCAATGGGGCAGGTAATGTTCCATCGTCACTCCTTCGTCACTCAGAAGATTTACTCGTTATTGGTCCTTCAGTTACAGTCCCGTCAAAATCAGATCCTCGTGCATCTTGAGTCTTGACTATTATGTTGAGTCTAGTAGGTACGATGCACACGAGTCAGCCAATGCATTATTGTTGTGTGCTCAATGACAGGTGGGGCCTCCTGAAAAATGGACATCCATGTGGTCAAGTCAACCCAAAAGGACCATTGGTGGAGAATAGGCCTATAGTGCAAACTGCACTAGTGTAGTAGTGTACTAGAGCTTCATCGCCATGCATAGTGTGCTCACCTCGATTCCAATTACAGCGCGAAGAAGACCACGAGTGCTTCAGAATGATCGTGCTCTTCCTCCTCGTGCTCCTCCGTTCCTGCTCGGCTGATGACGTCGACTTCATCTACCAAGGCTTCCAGCACGCGTCGGGCTCGGACCTAACCCTGGACGGCTCCGCCTCGGTGCTGCACGGCGGCGCGCTCCGGCTCACCAACGACAGCAACCGCCTCGTCGGCCACGCGTTCCGCAGCTCCCCCGTGCCCTTCATGGACGGCGGCGGCGGGAGACTGGCGTCTTTCAGCACGGCGTTCGTCCTCGACATCGTGACCGTCGGGAGCGGCGGCGGCCATGGCCTGGCCTTCGTGGTCGCCCCCTCCACCACGCTCCCCGGGGCTTCCCCGGAGATCTACCTCGGCGTCCTCGGTCCGGGGACTAACGGCAAGCCCAGCAACCACGTCTTCGCCGTGGAGTTCGACACCGTGCTGGACCTGGAGATGAACGACATCAACGGCAACCACGTCGGCGTCGACGTCAACAGCCTCTTCTCCAACGTGTCGGAGCCGGCCGCCTACTACGCCGACGGCGACAGCGACGAAGACACCAAGAAGGTGCCCGTGACGCTGGAAAGCGCGCAGCCGATCCAGGCGTGGATCGACTACGACGGCGGCAGCGGCGTCCTCAACGTGACCGTCGCCCCGGTGTCCGTCGCGGCCCGGCCTCGCCGGCCGCTGATCTCCACCAAGCTCGATCTCCGGCCGGTCTTCAAGGAGCACATGTACGTCGGCTTCTCGTCGTCGACGGGGAAGCTGGCGAGCGCGCACTACATCCTGGCGTGGAGCTTCCGGACAAACGGGCCCGCGCAATTGATCAATCTCCGGCGGCTGCCGAAAGTTCCGCGCCCGAGCTCAGGGATCTCCAAGCTCATCATCGTCAAGTTCGCTGCCGTGGCTTGCGCGGGGACGCTCGCGCTGATCGCAGCGGCCATGGCGATCGTGCGCTGGGTGAGGAAGAGGGCGGCGCTCGCCGACAAGCTCGAGGACTGGGAGCTCCAGCACCCTCACAGGTTACCGTACAAGGAGCTCTACATGGCGACCAAGGGGTTCAAGCAAAGCGAGCTTCTTGGTGCCGGCGGCTTCGGCCAGGTGTACAAAGGGGTGCTCCGGCGGCGGCGCTCTGGCTCTACCGGCGGCGACGAGGTGGCGATCAAGCGGATCTCCGCCGGCACGAGGCAGGGGATGAAGGAGTTCGTCGCCGAGGTCGCGAGCCTCGGGCGGATGCGCCATCGCAACCTCGTCGAGCTCCGCGGGTGGTGCAAGCACGGCCAGGACCTGCTCCTCGTCTACGAGTTCATGCCCAACGGCAGCCTCGACGCGCGCCTCTTCGGCACCGTCGCCGGCGCTGGCACAGGGGCGGACCTATACAAGGCGTCGTGTCCGCCGCCGCTGGCGTGGGCGCAGCGGTTCGCCGTCCTCGGCGGCGTCGCGCGCGGCCTGCTGTACCTCCACGAGGAGTGGGAGCACGTGGTGGTGCACCGCGACGTGAAGGCCAACAACGTGCTCCTCGGCGCCGACATGGGCGCCCGGCTCGGCGACTTCGGCCTCGCGCGGCTCTACGAGCACGGCGCGGACCCGGCGTCGACGCGCGTGGCGGGGACGCTCGGGTACATGGCCCCCGAGCTCACCGTCACCAGCCGCGCCACCACGGCCGCCGACGTGTTCTCCTTCGGCGCGCTGCTGCTCGAAGTCGCGTGCGGGCGCCGCCCAGTAGAACCGCCGCCGGCGGACGGCGGGGACGCGCCGGACGTAGTCCTGGTGCGGTGGGTCCGCGACTGCGGGCTCGCCGGCGACCTGCTGCGCGCCGTGGACCCGAGGCTGGAGGGGTGCTACGACGAGGCGGAGGCGAGGCTGGTTTTGTGGCTTGGCCTGATGTGCAGCCAGGTTCGGCCGGAGGCGAGGCCCACCATGAGGCAGGTCTGCCGGTATCTCAGCGGCGAGGACGCGATTCGGGAGGACGCGGAGCTCGTCTTCTCCGGCGCCGACACGGCCGAGTACTTCGGGTCGTCGGTCACCGTGACTTGGTCCTCCTCCGGCGGCACGATGTCGGCCAGCTCGCTGCAAGGCGGGCGGTGAACTACTATAGAATGCTCAATGCTGCAAGGACGCACACGTATGTCGTTGAGTCGTTGTAGTATTTCTTTTCTGTAAAGATAGATGTTGTGGTAGACAGGTGTACTTTATAAAAAGTTTTGAATTCGTGACAACGGCTTTTAAACCCATTTATAATGGGGTCTATTTCCTTGTCAAATGCCTGAAATTAAGTATCCCTCAATCACTTTTTCCTGACCCCTTGGATTGTAGATCTAGTGCTCATTTAATTTCACACAGATTTTAATGACCTCACTGTTGTACTTGTTTTTTTCACACAGATTTTTAATGACCCGGATTACTTTGATGGGATCAGTGCCACAATTTTTTCTTTCTTCTGCTCATTCTCATTCCATGGATCATATTCTAATTGTTTCTATGTTGTTCCTTTGCCTTCGGCCCATGTTCGGCCTTGTTGCCTTATATGGCCGGCCTGCCCACAACCCCTGTGTTTTTATTGTAAAAGGTTTGTAAAACAGGGTCACGGACAAATTTGTTTTGGATGAATTTTTTATGGATGATTTTTTATGAAGCTAGAACATATTTTACCCATAAAAATATACGAACAACATGAATAATTGGATGATTATTGGAAAAAATATTGAACATGGTACACAAATATTTTAACAACCGAGTAATCTAGTATAAGAAGTAAAAGAGACACAAATAAAATTACTTTTCATGAAAAAATGTGCCCAGAATAATTAACAAATTATTCTTTCGTGCAACCAATTTAGTCCACAAAGTGAATAAATAATTAACATCATGAACTAATTATTATACAGGACAAACAAATATCGCAAAAAAATTATTTTACAACACTAACAAATTAATCTATAAAAAACGAAATTGATCCATTTGTGAACAAATTACATGGAGAACAAGCAGGCCCACTTCAGGAACAAATTATTCTCATTGTGCACCAAATATGCACATGGTGAAACAGAGAGAAAATTTTAATAGTAAAAAAATAAATTAGTATTACAAAAAAATAAAAGGAAAAAAGAGAAGCAAAATGAAACAAAATAAAATAAAATAAACAAAGAAGTTCATAATTTCAAAACGAATAAAAAAGGAAGAAGGAGGAAAGAATGGACCATAGTTATAGAAAACAGGAAAAGTTCGTTTTACACCGTCACCTATTTACTTTGTCTACTTAACACCTAGGCTAAATTTAAACTCACTTTACTCCACTAAAATATTATGTTTTGTCTAATCTATCCCCTATTTATAGTTGTCTTTTTTGTGTCCTCGCATAGAAGCTGAGTTTTAATTCCAGATTTTGCCGGTTAAGTTAACGTGATGCCCTATGTTAGAAATATATATTAGCAATCTTTCATGGTTACTTTTCATACAGTTTTGTATATCTAAGGTCAATTTCGTATTAATTTTTCCTGACCTAAGAAAATAACCAAGAAAAAAAAAATCTTAGTACGCCCTCCTTCCCAAATTACTATTCAATTTTGCTTTTCTAGGTGTAAAACATTTTCTACATATCTAGACATAATAAATATTTAGGTGTATAGCAATAGCTATGCATCTAGAAAAGTCAAAATGAATAGTATTTTTGGACGAAGGTAGTATACTTTTTTTTAAAAAAAATAAGGTATCATATTTTGTACCTGCTTACAAATTTGAACTAAAAATTCAACTCGTACATGGAGCAACAAAAATATAAATCTAAAAAATTTAGACCAAATGAAATAGTTTAGGGAAGTAAAGTAAGTTTTTTTGGTTAACCAGATAAATTGGAAAGGTGAGAGTAGTAAAATAGACCTTTTCCTAGAAAGCATCACCTTAAATTTATTTAGAATTCATAATAGCCTCAAATCCTCTAGTGGTGTAGTGGTACTGGAATGTTCTTGTAAACAAGATGTCTATGGTTTGATTCCTTTAGAATGTGCTATTTTTTGCCTCAATATATTTTTTTGAAAGAAAACTATACAGGAGTACCCCACAACGCAAATTTCAAAGAAATGATGTGGCACCAAGGATTTGAACCCTGGATGTGAGCCCCCTAGCCGGTGGCCTTTACCACTCTAACTTTGAGCCCCTTGACTTTGCCTCAATATTATACAATACACGTAAATAAAAGATCAATATAAGCAACGCTAAAGGCTAATTAATTGTCCGAATTTAAGACTGAGCAGGCCGAAACACACATAGACCGAATTAATCAGAAAGAAACAACCAAAATGCTATTTTGGCAGAAATGGACCTCATAATAACATTTCTAACGTTCATGAACATTTGTGAACATCCGCGACATTTTTTTCAAAAAAAATCTCATTTAGTTGTTTCCAACATTATTTGATATTGACCAATATCTCTTATATATACCGATATTACTCTTTAACTATTTAGGTTCATCAATTAATATTATTACTCAATAATTTTTAGAGCTTTGTTCCTGTGCTTAGATATTACCAGGTAGTACCAGGTAATACTTTGTACTAATATTTTTTACCAACAAATTTAATTAGGTAGTACAGGATAGTACCATGTACTACTAGCTAGTACCTAGTACCGGGTCAACCAAAATGGTACTACCCCATTGGTAGATTTCACCGGATGGATGGCTCGAAATAATTACAAGCATCCTAAAAATTCCCTAATTTTTAACATGCACCAACTTTTTTTTTGCATGGGCCAACACTTCTTTGGCATTCACCAACTTTTCTATACATAAAAAATGTTTGAGATAGTTCATCTATAATATCGAGAGAGTTGGTTCGTTGTGGGCTAGTTATTGAACTAGCACTAGGTTATATATTTAATTATTTATCTTTCGGGAGATAGATATACCGGTGTTCTTTTGGGCAAATTTCACTCTAATCAACTAGTCACTCAATCACATCCTCATAACTTTTTCCAAACTAAGCACCCTTAAATATACATTAATCACCATGCTTTCACCCATCACATTCTCCCTCATAGCATGTTGTCCAATGCACTATTATTCCATCACATCCCCACCACTTTTTCAAACTAAACAGGGGAAGTTGTTTAGATAGAAATTGGGTGGAGTGAATAGTGTTCGGGGATGTTTAGTTTTGAAGAAAGTGGCGGGATGTGATGGGAGAATAGTGGATTGGGCCGCGTGCACAGAGAAATGATATGATGGGTGAAAATGTGAAAGGATGGTGAATAGTAAAAATGTAGAATGTGTTTATATTGAAAAAAGTAGTGAATATGTGACTCGATGTGATGGAGTGAATGGTAATATAGTATAATTTAGACTAATTAGCCAAACTAAACAAGGCTAAGAGAAAAGATATGTATGCACATCTGTCATTGTATTGTATTGCTTGTTTGTCATTGTATTGTATTGCTTGTTTGCACATCTCTCACCTTAAGAGAGTTTCATCCAAAAATGCACACTCAAAGCAACAAAATAATATATACGAGATGGCCGCGACCTCGGCTTGCTCCCTCGGCGACCAGATTTGGCGACAGCATCGGCTCCCCTCTCTTTTCATATACAACGGTTTTAAAACTGGAGTAGTATTGAAGAAGGGCACTTTGGAGCACAGCAGTAGTGAGACGCAACAACATAACCAAGCTATGCATTGTCAGCTGCAAAAGTTACATATCACATTGATCATGAAAAAAATCATATTGTTATCATACAAAACTATATAGGAGCACCCCACTACATATTTCTCTCAACCCTCATCGCGTCACGTCGTTTGCTGATGTCATCCGTTACTTCTCCACTGCCCTCGGAAGCCCGCCGCCTCCTCCCCATCGCAGCTGCCCGCTGACATCATCCGCACTCACCCCCGCGTAGCAGCCCCCGTCGCCCCTCGCCTCCCCGTTGCCTTGCTTCCCCAGCAGCGCCACCTCACCTTCCTGTCTCCTCACTTCCCCACTAGCGCCACCTCGCCTCCCCGCCGCCGCATCCATAAAACTTCCGCACCGCATGAAGAGGGGGAGATAGAGCGGCCGACGGGCAGCTGGAGGTGAGGAACCTATGTCTAGTGGAGGAGGAAGCCGCACGCCAACCGACAGGGAGAAGATGCACTACCCGCGCCTGCTGGAGGAGGAAGTCGCATGCCGCGGAGGTTGGGCCTGCCACGCCAGAGGGAGGAGGGCGCCTCGTCACTCGGCCTCAACCCCGCCTCCAGATTCGACCCCGAGGAGGAGGAGGCCGCCACCAGCCCACGTCGCGCCTACTCGCCCGGCCTCGACACCGCGCCGGATCCGGCTTAGAGGAGGAGGCCGCCACCGACGAGGAAGATCGTCAGGAGGAGGAAGCCGCCACCAGGCCGCGTCGTGCCTCCTCACCCGACCTTGACCCCGCCGCCATGCTCCCTTCGTAGGGGAAAGGAGGAGGGACGAGGGAGTGAAAGAGGGATGAAGGTGTCGATGTGCCGCCATGTGCTGCCCGCGCCTCCTCAGGCCGCTCCCGCCGGCAGCGAGGAAAGTCGCGGGCGCTAGCAGCGGGATCTCGTGCGCGACTGGAGGCAAGCATGGGAATAGAGAAGAAGGTCGTTGTTTTTTCTTTATTGAGATCCAGAGAAGAAGGTTATTGACTTGCGTATCTATGTGTAACGACGACAGCCATATAGGCCTTTTCTTACAAGCCTGTTTTGAGGCCTAGCTGTGCAACAGCGTGTGCAATGGGCCACTAGCGACCTGCAACGGTTTCTTTGAAAATTTTGCATAAATCATTTTGAATTGTGTAGGTACATAAAGTGATTTTGCTTTTAGAAATATCAAGCAACCTGTTTGAGTTAAATTCTTTTCAAATTTGGTTTTTGTCTATTAATTGTTGTGTGAAGGTTGTGGATATCTTTACTTCCATCGGCAAGTGAAGCTATATACTGTACAACTTTTGTGTTCAACATCACATTGTCACAAAATCATGAATATCATTTTTATAATTTATATTAATAATATTTTATTTTATCAATTAAACAATTTATCGCCCTCAGTTATCTATCGAGCAAAATATAGTTTACTGTAAAAAAGATCTTAAATCTTTATTTTTTCTCAAGTGTATCAAATAATCATTAAAATTCTCAAAATTTCATTTTTTTCTCAAGTAGTGCATTAAATAATCATAAAAAATAAAGCAACATATCCCGCAGTAATACAAATAGAAGGCACAAACGATCAATGCCTAGCCAATCTTGCGGTGGGTGGGGGGGGGGGGGCATGACTCTAAGGTAAACCCATGCAACCGATCATCCGCTTTGACCTCTACGTGACGGCAAGCGTGAATGAATTGCATCTCCCATCTCCTCATGTTGCTTTTCAGGTAGCCTTGACATGAATGAAATGTGCACTTGACCATTATCCATTGCTAAAGGTGGAGTCTTGAAGTATTTTGATCAATTGGTCATATAGGCCTCTCAAACCATAACGGACTAGTATTATTATTTGATCCTTGAATCGTTTAGTACGAGCAGCGTTCGGTAGATTTTCAACAGATTTGTACGATAGATTTGTTATGAGAGAAAAATATTATGTGCAGATTTTTACAACAAATTTATTGTGGGAGGAAAATACTTAAGAAGAAGAAGAAGTTGGAGAAAAGAAGTCGAACGGACCATAAGTTTTCATTCTGACCGGGCCAATGGATATGTTTTCATTCTTCTGACTCCTCAATAATGGATGTGTCAAATTGGCAACTTTTAAGCAGCGGTATTGCAGCACCGGGAGCCCACGTACAGCGAGGTATGGGGGTTCCGTGTAAATCTGAATCGACGACCCTGTTCATCGCTGTAGCGTCACTGATAGGATCTTTGGTGTCCATCAAACACACTAATTACAGTACTTGGTTGGTACACCGGTGCTGTCATGCAGCATGCATGACCCCGCTCATAAAAACCATTTTTAATTTGGACGGAGTAGATGTACTCCGGAGTCTATTGTCAAGTAGATCCTGCCCCTCCCTCGCTCGCTCTTCCCCAAATCCCCCACGCAAACCGTCGCCGCGCGCCATGGCGTCCCCACGCCCGCCGCCGGTGCTGATGGCCGACGTCGTCGGCGAGATCCTCCTCCGCCTCCCGCCTACAGAACCCACGTGCCTCATCCGCGCCTCCCTCGTCTGCAAGTCCTGGCTCCGCCACGCCTCCGACGCGGCCTTCCTCCGCCGCTACCGTGCCTTCCACGGAGCGCCGGCTCCTCCGCTGCTCGCGCTCCTCACCAACACCCGCGGCGGCGGCAGCAGCAGCAACGAGCCCCGCCTCGTCCCCTTCACGGATCCCACCCCCTTCGACCCGCCGCCGGGCGGACGCGGTTTTACTGTACAATGGCGTACCTACCCACCTAGACGAGCGGTGCAGATGCGTCCACGTATCGCGACGAGGAGCGTCCGCCGGTCGCGCTTAGTTGCGTGATTAGCATTATACACTGCAAAACGTACGGGACTTGGTCGTCGCGTTCACACCGGCACCAAGCCGATTCTATTCCATGGCGCCATCTTCCCGAGGAAGTCACGAAATCCGACCGCCACCTTCCCGAACAATCCACGGACCCACGGAGGTGACTCACCTCCATCCCGCATCCTCATCGCCTCCGCCCGGGATATTTAACCTTTTACCATTATAGTGGGTGGCGCCTCTCCAGATAGCATCTTGCCGGTTGCCACAACTCTTTTAGCACATGAGAGAGAAAAAGCAGACACATTTACCACATTTGCTCGCGTGGCACGCCAGCTCGTCTGTCCACCTCAGATCCGAGTCAGCAGGGGTAGGGGAAAAGACCGTGCTGCCCCTGCCGGTCTTGTAAGCCGCCGCACTCCCGTCCCCTCTCTCCCTCATCCGCTCATTTCACTTCCCCCTTCTCGCAGTTGCTTCCCCACGGCGCCGCCGCCGCCCGCCCGCCCGCCGCCCTCCGCCGTCCCCGCTTCACTTCCCCCCTTCCCCTCAAGGATTAAGGTATGTGCTGAACGCCATTCTCATTACCCGGGGTTTTGGGGGCTCGTTTTGTTGTGACTGGAGGTTAGGGTTATGGGTTGATTTGGGATGTGTTGCCCTTGCAGTGGATGTAGGCGGTGGTGGTAGGAGCAGAGACAATGGATTCAACTGGTTGCCCATTTTGGTAAGTTAAACTAGAGCTCATTTTGGCTTTGCATTTTTGGTGAAGGGTGGTGATATGCAGACAGGGTTGGGGTTCTTGTGCACGCGGATTCGTCTAACTGCGTCTAACTTTTTGAATTCGTTATTGTGCTAGGATTGATCCTGGCAACACGTTTAGATTAGATGTTAAGGTTTCGAAATATGTTGCTGAAGGTGTGTATGAGACAGCACAAATGGATGAGCAAGTTCATGTGATATGGCTAGATAGGTCTCTTCAGTATAGTATTGAAAAATTTCATGATGACATGGCTACTAAGATAATCTGGGGACCTGCACAGACACTGGACATTTGGGTGATTGATGCTGACAGTGAATCAAAGTGGAAAGTAAGGAGGGATGAACATTTTGAGCAGTTGTTAAATGAGAGATGCAATGATGGATTTGCAGTGCTTTCAGTGGATGTTCTGAACAAGTACAATCAAACTGGTTATGGCAGCAGTGGTGTTACTTATGCATCTGGTGCCACTTCTGCACAAGGCAGTGCTGCTGGGGCAAATGCAAAAGGCAGTGCTGCTGGTGCAAATACAGAAGGTAGTGCTGCTGGGGCAAATGAACAAGGCAGTGGTGCAGGTGGTAATGCAGCTAGTGAAGGAGTTGGTGACACTTGCAGCTCTCCACCTCCATCTGTGCCAGTTCAAGCAGCACAGGAAGTTGATTGGGATCATTTGACTATCTTAATAGGTGCTGATGAGGATGGAGATGCCAGGCCAGCTGTTGATGAGGATATGGTTTATGAGGCAATGGGATTTGAAGCAGCAGATGAGAGAGCTCAGGAAGCAGCTAGGGAATCTGTCCCTATCCCTACCATGACAGCTGAAATGACTGACCAGATGGATGAAGCAGCAGTTCCAGTTGATGACAATGCAGATGAGGAGCCCTTGTATGATTGGGATAGGGATAATCCAGATCTATCTGTGGGGATTTGTTACCCTTCAATGCCTGATTTCAGATTAGCAGTTAGGCAGTATGCAGTTCTGCATGAATTTGAGCTTGATACAATACACTCAAATAGATCTAGGTTTCGGGGGAACTGCTCTGCTAATGGTTGTCCATGGATGATTAGAGCTAGAACACAACATGATGGGACTGTCAGGGTATTTTTTTTATGTACATTTCTATTTCATGAGTACTGCATACCTATTATTGTTTTGCATGCTTACTTACTTTTGTCTGTTTTATGTTGCTGCAGATCCAGATATTTAATGAAAAACATACATGTGCCTCTACATCCAGAGTGGTTGGCAGAATGACATCACAAGCCTGGGTTGCAGAGAGGGCAATTCCACTACTCAAGAGGAAGCCCAACATGGGGCCAAGGGAAGTGCAGAAGGAGCTGGAGTACAAATACAACATTGAGATAGCATACCAGACTGTAGTGTATGGCAGAATGAGAGCAGCCAACAAGTTATTTGGCAAATGGGATGATTCATTTGACTGGTTGTACAGATTCAAGGCAGAGGTTGAGATGAGATCACCTGGTAGCATTGTAGAGATTGACACTGAGGAGATTGATGGACATATTCATTTCACTAGGTTTTTTTGTTGTTTCAAGGGTGCAATAGATGGATTTAGGAATGGTTGTAGGCCTTACATCAGTATAGACTCCACTGCCCTAGCATCCTTGCTTGGCTGAAAAAAGACCATAGCCTACTGTGGGCAAGGAGCAAGTTTGGTACAAAGAGCAAATGTGACTACATCAACAACAACTTGGCAGAGAGTTGGAATGCCTGGATCAAAGAGATGAAAGACCTACCTGTGCATTGCCTGGCTGATGCTATCAGAGAGAAAACAATGGTCATGTTTGCTAAGAGAAGGGCTATATCACTTGCATTGAGTCCTGGCATCTTACCTGCTGTCATACATCAACTGAATGCAGCATCCAGAGGTCTAGGACATCTTCAAGTGACAAAGGCTCATCCAGATGAAGCTGAAGTGACAGAAAGATACAAGGGTGAAGAGGTGAGGAGGCATGTTGTGTACCTTTCACAACATATCTGCTCATGCAGAGAATGGCAGGTGACAGGAAAGCCATGCCCACATGCATTGGCAGCCATAACCACAAGGAGGCAGCCCAACATGGAGCAATATGTGTCCAAATACTACTCTGTTTCCAAGTTACAGGCTGCCTACCATAGTATTATCCCCAACATAACTGACAGAGACCAATGGCCTGAAGTAGATAAGGGCTTCAAGTTGCTACCACATGTGTCAGACAAGGAGAAAGGGCTAGGAAGGCAAAAAAAGAATAGGTTCCTTTCAGCATTTGAGAGAATTGGGAAAAGAACTAGGCAGGTTCAATGTCAAGGTTGCAAAGAGTTTGGACATAGAAGTGGAAGCTGGCGGTGTGCTCTGACTGGGACAAAGAAAAGAAAGCGTGCAAAGAAAACAGCCCCCAAAACTGGAAGGAAGAAGTCGAAGAAGGACAACACCCCACCTGAACAAGGAACTCCAAGAACACGAGCAGCAGTGGCTAGAGAGGCAGCAAGACAAGCTGAAGCAGTAGTAGCAAAGGCTGCAGCTGAAGCTGATGCAGCAGCAAAGTCAGCAGCTCAAGCTGAAGCAGCAGCAGCATATGCAGAGCCTGAACCTCTGGAGACAGAACCACCTCCAAGCCCAAGAACACCAACAAGCCCAAGAACACCTCCAATGTACTATCCTAAAACTTGTTCAATTCAGTTCAGTCTTTCTCAATATTTGTGACACTTAATCATTACCTTCCTTTGCACATAGGAACAACTGCCTTGAGTTGCAGATTGTTAACCAGATGGGTGAGGTGCCTGCTCCTACTGCTGCTGCTCCAAAGAAGTGCACACCCATCAGAAAGCAACTAGCTAGCAAGATAAGGAAGACTCCAAGGAAAGCTCCAGCCAAGAAGAGTCTAGCTAAGAAAAAGGGGAAGAACTGAATGTGGCTTGTATCAGTTCCAGCCAAGAAGAGGCCTTTTGTGTAATTCTGTGAGCAAACTTGTATCAGTTGTGGCTGACATGTGATGTGAACCTTTTGTTGGTTGAATCTTGAACCTTATGTGTGATGTGTGAACCTTAAACTATGTGGTTGTGCAATGTATGATTTCAAGTCCATTATGTGCTTGTGCAACATATGTTTTCAAGTCCACTGAATTATGTGGCTGTTATGATCTGATATGGTTTCAAGTGCATTTTCACTCATTGAAGATATGATTCAGTTGCATCCATTCAACCATTTGCATTCATGCATGCATCCATTCATTCATTTGCATTCAACAATTCATTCATTTGCATTCAACCATTCATTCATTTGTCACTTAAAAAAGTAGATCAGTACACCAACAACACCACATACAACACACACACTAAGCATGTTCATCTTCCACAACATGACCTCCATCTTCTGCTCCAACATATTCATCTTTGTCTCAACATTTCCACAACCGACAGACCCTTCTTCTTCTTCTTCTTCATCCACCTGCAGTGCCCCCATGGGCTGGCAAACCTTTATGATGCCTTGCTCCTTCAAATGCAAGAAGTACTCCTTCTCAAACCGGTAGTAGCCACACAACTTAGGAAACTGCAAAACATTCACTAATTAGAACCCTAACTGAGCAAAAATGTGGGGGGGGAGGGAAAAAATGCAGTTAACTCACAGCATTCCTAGCACACTTGAAGTAGAGTCGGCCGTGGTTCTGACCATCCTCTTGGTACGCCCCTCCACCACCCGAGCACTACCGCAATCCGGGCAGGGAATCAGTGGGAACCCGCTCAGGTCACCAACTAGATCCGAAGCAGGGCTCCCGCGGCTTGCTTCCAGCCCACTCCTCACGGCACTCCTCACTCGTGCACCTCCAGACGACTCCGCGAAATGAGACATGGACGACATGGCGGGCGGCGGCGGGCGGGCGGGCGGCGGCGGCGCCGTGGGGAAGCAACTGCGAGAAGGGGGAAGGGAAATGAGCGGATGAGGGAGAGAGGCGGGAGTGCGGCGGCTTACAAGACCGGCAGGGGCAGCACGGTCTTTTCCCCTACCCCTGCTGATTCGGATCTGAGGTGGACAGACGAGCTGGCGTGCCACGCGAGCAAATGTGGTAAATGTGTATGCTTTTTCTCTCTCATGTGCTAAAAGAGTTGTGGCAACCAGCAAGATGCTATCTGGAGAGGCGCCACCCACTATAATGGTAAAAAGTTAAATATCCCCCGCCGCCCCGACACAACCGCACTCTCCAGCGCGCTTCCGCCTCTCCTCTTGCCGTCGTCTCATCCACAATCAAGTCCACTCCTCCGCCCTGCATCCTCGTCGCCGCCGCCCTCTCCAGCGCACTTCGTCGACTCCTCTTGCCGTCCTCTCGTCCGCAATCAAGATGTCTACACCGCCTAGCATCCTCGTCGCCGCCGCCCCGACACCGCTGCCCTGTACGCCTGCACACACCCTCGCGCGCTGACTGACGCCCATGGGCATCCATACCCGCCTCGATGAACCAAGACAATCCCTGCACACGACGCCGATGGACCTGTTGCTTGCCGCAGCTCAACTAGTAGACGAAGCAACAGCAAAATCCGCATCTGCTTCTGCGGCTGCATCGGCGGCGGTGCAGTCTGGACAGATCTACGCCGCTGCTTCGGCGGCGGTGCAGTCCGGACAGATCTACGCCGCTGCTTCGGAGAACCCACATCGATTCGGTCAATTCGGCCCCTCCCGGACCATTACAATCCGTGACAATCCTGCCCAATCCGCCCACTGCTAGGTAACTGCGGCATCAAAAACAAGTTTCCTGCTCACATCGTCCCGGCTTGATGCATTGCCACAAAATCCAGCTTCGATTACCACGACGGTGCCTAAGTAGACGGGGCAAGTCTGCGTCGCGCCGGCACAAGGTCCTGAAGGAGGCGCAGCTTCCGCGCCTCTCGATGGGTGCCGCGCCTCCTTGCTGCCGACACCGCTGCAAGGTGAAGGTACGAATCAGATGACCTGCAGTTTGATACAGCCGCCTCCATTCGCCCCCCGGCCACCACAAACACTGGTACCCACTGCAATCCTGCCCAATCCGGCAACGCCCATATGCTTCCGGTTTCCACTGCCAACTCCCAATTCGCATCCATCCGCACCACTCCATGTCGAAGCAGTCCAGACACCATTACCACTGCAATGGCACCGCAGGACATCAATGCCTGGGCTTTGATTACTTTCCTTTTGCATTACGAGTATCTTTGCTCAATTTCTATTTCGGCTGCATCAATTCTTTTTCTCCTTTGGTCATTTTGTATATTAACAAATTTGATGAAGACTATTTCTGTTGGTTCAGGTGAACAATCATGGGGAAGTTTATGCATGAGAATCCACTGGTATCTCATAGTCAAGTAAACAGGCGTCACTACAATCTTGCAGCTCTTGCTGTTGGCTTGGGACTAGGAGTTGCTGGCTTCTGCAAGGCATTGCATAGTGGTTTGTCCATACCATGGGTTTCTCCGAGGAATTTATTTTTTGGGATCAGAGAGAGTATACTATGTTGGAGGTCTATGAAATCTTGGCAACAATTGCTTTCTTAATGTCATCCTGCAGGTAATTCTTTTATGCTCATATTGACACTGCAATTTGATGTGCTTCATGTGTGCTACTGATCTGATATCCTGCTGGATTAATACTAAATAAGATAACCTTTCCTTGGCAGGCACTTGCCAGCTGTGATAGTTTTGTTTCCTTTCTAGATAATTTGCTTGCAACTGATAGCTTGCTACGTGAAGGAAAAAGGTTGAAAGAATGCCTCTTCTTCTTGCTCTAAGTTCTCTCTTGGAAGGTAATTGTTGATATTCACTGTTAAACTTTTTACCAACTTCAAGATCCCCACACTGAAATCCAGTCAAATCTAGATTGTACCACTGGTGGCTGCATTCTCTTTCATACGGGGCACAAGAGCCCTTCCTTTTTCTATATAAAGAACGACTGAATGGGACTTCTTTATTTTCGACTTTTCGTTTTATTGTTCTAAAATTAGTCCTGTGCTACAAAATGTAAAGGTATGGCACTCTGTTATTCATGGCATTTACCATTTGGTTACAAACAATTTTTTCCTACTTGCACATAAATTGGTATTATTTGCATGTTGCAGACTTGAGCATAGTTCGAGGTGAAAGAATTGTGTTCAATCCACAAGGAGTAATGCATGCTTTGAGTTTCTATGTTAGTCACTTCAATTTGACCAGACAGCAGGCATGATATTTACTTCTGTATCTTCTTTAGATATTATATTTTTGTATTAGACGTGCAGTCACCATGAGAATTGATTTTTCCTCATAGGATGCTTCGGAAGCTTTTCTTCATCTTTTGATCTCACTGCAGGACGAATTTTCCCATTGTTATGTACCACATAGGAGTTCTCTGGCAGACATCACTCTGTCTCACTCTAAAGTATACAGGCAAAGGGAAGGTAACGAGCCTGAATGCAAGCGCTGGAAACAAAATCTATTGGCCCCTTTGATGGGACAATTGGCAGCATATTGTCATGCAGAAATTGTTCATCTGTTGTAGACATGCTTCTTATTTAGTTGCTATTAAAGTGTGGCTTATTAAAAACCACCTACTGTTGTTTTTTTGTAGCTTAATACGTTTATTCCCTCACCACTACATATATAGACATTGGCACGATCTCTAATGCATACCCTTTTTCTAGTTATGTGCAGTAAATTTTATTGTAAAATATTATTATCGAAGCAATTTTTTGATAAACAAGCCGCTGATGTTTTTTTTTGTACTACCAATATCAATAAGTGTGTACATTTTAGTGGTTAACTTCAACATAAGCTCAATTTTGTAACTTTCAATGTTCTACCCTTGTTGCATACACAGCTATCATTGGACTTCCAGAATTTCCAATGCCTGCCTCTCTCACCAGTGCTTAATGCAGATGGTGATATTGTATGTCTGTGAGAACCTTCCTAAAGTTTTGTTACATGATTCAAGTTTTTTTATTCATTTGCTGTGTGTTTCAATGTTTCATGCTCATTAATAGTACTTTTGTCCCTTCCAAATGCTATGGCATGACACTAGACCAATGTGTGTAGTTTGGTGGATTGCCTAAAGTACTTCACTATGGTGGAGCATCTTGACAATTGTCGTTGTGATCGGTGTTGGTATATTACCGCTGCCAAGTATCTATCTCTTAAATCAGAAGCTGATGAGGTAATTATGTTCTACTTGATGTTCTCTATTTATCAATGCACTGAAAATTTATGGCACCCATGTTTTTGTTATGAAATTTCACTTTGCTATGTTGGGCATGACAATTTTATCGGTAACTGTTACAGTAAAAAGTTACCAAACCTAACACCTGTGTCGACTCTGGCACTTGCATTTGCAGGGGTATGCCCCCCCCGAGGAAATACCATGTTCATCTTCACGAGCAACAAAGCAGTTGATTATGAGTCAATGTCCAAAGGTATCCGCACTTGAAGCACTGATTGAGACTTCCATGAATTGCCCTAAAATTACGTAATACCAATATTGATGCCCTCTTCCAGATTTTGTGCATTCATTTGTTACGTGCTTCTGTCAGATTTGATGGTGAGCCCATCAAACATATGGTAAGAGCACTGCTAAATATGAAACCAATTACTCTATCACGGAGTATAAATTGTTTATTGAATGAGTACTTTGATTGCAGGGGCATATTTCTTTTCATTTACTTATCAATTTATCCCCATTTGTGGGAGGTGCATCAAGCACTGGGCTGGGGCATGGACCTTTGGCAGTGAACGTGCAAAGAGATGGCCAGCAAGCCCTCCATTTATATCGACAACTGAATATGCAGATAAGCTTGAATGTACTAACTACTGGAGGGAACTCAATCCATGTGTTTGGTTTTGTTTACTCTACTTTTAACATTTTGGTGCCTGATCTCTGTATGAATATAGTTTCATCACATTTAAGTTGGGCGGTAACAATCTGGCCACTTGTCAATTTCAGGCAAATGTTGATGTGGCCAGTAGTTCATCATCACCACCAAAGCAGTCACCGTCATCATCGAATCATCACCACCAAAGCAGTCACCGTCACGGTCTTTCAGCAGTCGTGTAGCCTATGGGGAATGTGGAGGAGGGCACTATGCTGTTTACAGGAAAGTTGCATCAAATCCTGATCATGATGATCCAGGGTAACCTCTTGCAGGTCTAGCCAAACGGTGGTTTTACATTTCAGATGGTCATGTATCAGAAGTTTCAGAGGATGATGTTTTGGGTGCGGAGGCCACCCTACTTTTCTATGAAAGATTGTAGCAGCTTACTGAGTCGCGAACATACTCATCTTACAAAATTTAGAGCTATTTGTCATCAAGAGTTGATGCTTTTCCCCCACTCAAATGAGAGAATAAATATTAGGCTTTCATTGTAGGCAAGCAATCTACATATTGCGTGAATTTTGTTCCAGTGGTGATCAAACCTGTGAATCAATCGAGTTTTAACCTTTGTTTCATCTAGAACGGTGTTTCAGTAGTGGTTTCCTTTCACAAGAAGCATTGAACGCCAAAATGCAGCTCCACTGTAAAGATCCTTTTAAGAAAAAAACAGCAGCACCATATCTGTAGTTGTTTTCTTTCAGCAGCAGTAAATGCCAAATGAAGCTGCAATTTAAAGAGCTTTAGGAAGGCAAGCCAAATGCAGTTTCTGTGCTAGCAAAAGACAGGGTGATGTTTATCAGGATGGACAACTGTATAATCAAGCCAAATGATAAGCAGCTGTATTTTTTGGCATGGCTCTCCCTTTAATCTCTCCTTTTTGTTAGCAGGCATTTCAAAGATCTGGAAAACTGCAAACTCTGCTTCAAGGGATGTGTTCTGGCAGCCCTTTACACTTTGCAGCCAAAGTTATCAATGCTGCATGCAGGGCATTTTTAGCTGTTTCCCTGTCACTGCCAAATATATTTGGTGAGCCAGCTTGCAAACAAATTATCAGCAATTAATCAGCAATACAAGAATATTGTGCAATTAACACGATATATAGCTGTGACTCCAAGAACGATATATCGCAGATTCTGACCCAATCCCAAATGGATCCCAATCTGATTGACCTATTACATGTATGGATTGATTAAGTTAAGGATGAAGGACTGACTAGTCCTTTGCATCAGGAATTGGGTGAATCAGATGTTTGCTGTTTATGGAACATATCATGTGAATTACTAAGATGCTTAACTACTTAGTGCATGCTACCTTGTTTGTGAGCAGTAGGATCATAGCTCGAGTTAGAACTCTTCGAAACTTGAGCCTTGTTACTTTCTTTTAGAAAGGTGTACAATTGAGGAAGCTCCTTCAGCAGTATGTTAATAAGTAAAGAAAATGGAGTACAAGTCAAGGTTTAGAAACCATGCTAAAAAGAATGAGAAGACATACACAAGAAGCTTACTAGTTACCACCTACCTAAAGCAATTAGGAGCAACCATCTGAAATGCTGTGCAGTGAGGAGAAAGGGAGACATTAGATAAAAGAATTGATCCAAGAAGAAGAATGCTTTGACTAAGGCTAGGATTTGTTCTGTACAAGAGAACATTTATATTATAAATGAAGTTGGATTTCCACTGATCAAAGGATTGTTTTGTTTGCTGAAAAGTAAGGACTTTTTTTTTTGCTTTCAGATATGCAAATACTTCCATCAAGAAGATATTGCTGAAATTGGTCTTGGTTTGTTGTTGAATCATGTTGAACAAACTGAGTGATCCTATCGAACTCCACAGTTGTAATTTTCACCTCAGTTGTCCTTACCTTAGCATTGCATCAAACATTCCCTTAGCTTGTCTCTTTTTGGTATATACAAAGTTCCAACCACTTCCAATATCTCAGCATAGTAAATACGAGTAGCAAGAGTATACTTGGATTTCAGCTCAACTATTTTGAATCATTAGGATACAGATGCTTATCAGGGATCATTGCACATTGTAAATATCTAAATTTCATGTAGAAAGACGTTGGAAAAAATACCTTTAATTTTAAAGTTTGTCAAGTGTACTTGTGTCTTTATTAACAATTCTTACTACTATGCAAAATCACTGTAATATAAGTCGATGTTAATATGATATTGTGATAAATCGTTAAACGCTAAGGAGAATCTCTACGATAATAAGCGCCGCCAAAAGATATTGTTGCTAAAGTGTAAATCTTTTCTGGGGTGTGAACTGCAAAGTGTCTGCATTCTCATGTGTTCTTTGTGACTGTTGCAGTATATGAGTCATCTCCTCCATCACGATTCTCCCCCCTCACATCATCCTCTCTTCTTCCTTGCAACATTGCGCCATGTCTCGAGAAGGTGCCGACCTGCCCCATGAAGTCAAGCGCAGCCATGACCACGCCACCGCCCCGGATGGCAGCACACCTGCCGGCTGCCGCTGTTGGGTCGGCGTTCGTGAAGCTGGCCTGTTCCAATTCCGACTCCGTCGGCGAGCTGGCCGGCGAGATCAACAACGCTGGGTCTAAGGCAGCCAGCCCCACGCTGCTACATGCCGGTGAGGACAGCAAAACCGAGTCAAAGATCGCTGCCAGCCCGGTGGTGCTCCATGCCGGCGAGGACAACACCGGCTCCAAGCTCGCCTGCCCGGCGGCGCTCCAGAGCGGATTTCCTGTCATAAGGCGTACATGCCGGGAGTCTACTCCGGACTCGCACCCAACCGACCTTTGGTGGACCCGTTCCTGTGCAGTACAAATAAAGAAACTTGAAGAATCCTGTTTGCAAAAAAAAACGTCTCGAGCACGTGTGAAACGGGTTGGGTCTCGCGGCAGACCGTACTTCCCGATTAACCGTAACCAACCATCGTTAGAAAGACGGGAGTTCGCGGAGCCGCATCCCGCACGAATCTTCGAACCTCATCGGACGGTAACCGTCGGTATGGGTAGCTACGCCTTGGGACAGCAGAACGTTTGGGCCGGCGCCGGCGCCGGCGCCGGCGTTCGACCGCTCCCGCTCCCGCCGCCCGTGGGTCATGGACTGCCGCCACGGCCGTGCCCTCCTGTTCGACGCGTGGGCCGATACCGAGGGCGCGCTCGCCGTCTGGGACCCCATCACGGGCGACGGGAAGGTCCTTCCCAAGCCCCGATGCGGCAGGAACGTCTCCGCCGCCGCGGTGCTCTGCGCCGCCGCCGGTGCCGCCGGATGCGACCACCTCGACTGCCACCGCGGGGGTCGTCCCTTCCTGGTGCTGTGTTTGGGCGTCAGCGCCGCGACGCAGAGTGGCTTCGTCGACGCGCACGTTTACTCGTCGGAGGCTGCCTCGTGGCGCGCGCTGGCCACCGTTCAGCTAGGCATCGATTCCTACGGCAGGATCAACTGTGGCCTCGCCATCGGAGACGAAATCTATTCCACGCTCAAGTTCAGTGCCAGAATTCTCAAGTTCAGCTTGGGTACGAACGCCTTCACCCTGATCGGCGTTCCGGTCGACATCCAGATCGTTCTCATGCGGAGCGAGGACGATTCGTTGGGGTTGGCGAGTGTAAGAGATTCAAACCTTTACCTTTGGTCGAGGAAGAAGAAGGGTAATCTGGAGGGGGTTGCAGGATGGGTGAACTGCAGAGTTATCAAGCTTCAGGCACCATTTTCCACAAATGATCGTTTTGCAGCTAGCGTTATTGGTTTCGCTGAGGGTGTTGATGTCATCCTCGTGATGAACACGTGTGTCATGTTCGCGGTTGAGCTCAAGTCAGGGAAGGTGACAGAGGTAGGCAAGCCTGGGGACTGCTATAATGCCTTGCCGATCATGGGCTTCTACACTCCAGGTTAGTTTGTTACTATCCTTTGCAATGTTTTCTTGGTTGGTTGGATGGTGTTAGTTTGTGAGCAATCAGTTATATTCAGTTGTAGACTTGTAGTAGTGTGAATATTACTTACTATATCCACATAATTAGAGCACAAGAAACTTTCATTCTAGAGTAAAAACTGTACTACGCACCTTGTATGGGTTATGTTTCACTTGTTAAGGATCATGCTTTGGTGCAATATAATGGCTAAAATATGCTTACAAAATTGTTGATCTGGTTGTACTGATACCTTTTCCAAGGTTCTTTTTAGAATGTTCGGTTTATTTCTGGCGCATTGCAAGTTCAGTCTCGGAAACGTCTGAACGAACTGACTATATATTACATAGCACAACGTTTACATACTGATTTTACACCTTGATTGCTGAGTTGGTTAAGTGCTCTATAATTTTCAGATTGTGGTAGGCGCAATCACCGGCATGGACTTGCTGATTTCTGACACGTCGTTCCGATTAAGACCCAGTGAAATGGACGAACACATCATCTTGAGTCTGCTGCCCGTTGCTTTCTTGCTGAACCATTACATTCAAGTGGTTTCTGTTCTGCTTGCACTGTTTTTAGAGAACGAAATATATATTAATATCTCAGACTCTGCATCAATCAATGCATATAGCTGTTTCTGCTTGCACTGTTGTAGTTTGAACTATACAAGTTCATCACATTACCGTCATTTCAGCAAATTCGTCTACTTCTTAGTTGCAAACTGTATGTTGGTAAACGAATGCCATTGCTGTACCAGAAAATCGCTCATCGAAATTGATTATAAGATGCTAGCCATACTGCATATATTTTGTAAATTGAGTTTCTTTGTTTTCCCTTGTGTGTCATCTCTTTGCTACCTCTACCCTCACAATGCTACTCATATGACCGACCATATCCATGAAGGTCTAGTGCTTCCTCATTCCAGATTATGTTCAGGTCTGAACACAGCCCAAGCCCCAACCTGATTCAGGTGTTGTTGGAGTAGCAACAACGCAACAAGCAAGATAGAAGCCTACGCACGGTAGAATAGAGAGCAGAGAATGCTTGGCTGCAGTTCAGAACTCAGAGATAGAGGAAACTGAAACCGAACAGAGCAGTGTTCTGGTTATTTCTGAAAGGTGATATGAGCAAAGTGATATCCAGAGGATATTGCCCTACCCGTGTCTAAGTTTGAATGGGCATAATTAAATTCCCCATACCCTACCCAAGTATTAATAATATGGATATATGATTTTGGGATGGATATGGATATTCGTTGTGTTAAACAATCCATGGAGCACACGTTCAAACTCGTGATCATGTCCAAATTTGGGTTGGATGTTTGCCAAGTTCCATGTCAATCTCACTGCATCGGTTTTAGAGAGGTTGCAGGCGGACAAAGGGACAAGGCTTCAGTACTCATTCCAAACTACTACCTGCGTTTGCTGTGATATTGCAAGCTTACCGCCAAATTCTTTCTTAGAAACTACCTCCGTATCAAGATATTTATCGTCATTAACTCTTTTACAACTTTGGCCTTTCGTATTATTCAAAAAAAAATGCAAGTATCATCTACTTTGTTTGCTACATGATTTAATATTGTAGGTATTTTAAGCTTGACTTATCTATATATATGTTTGCAATAACATTTTGAATAAGATGAATGGTCAAAGTTGTAAGAAAAGGTTGACGACGATCAGTGGCGAATCTAAGAATTCAAGTTAGGATGGTCAAAAAAAATATTTTGCTCAGTGATGCCCGGCATCATATTAAATTGCTACCAATCTACATGATAGCAAATTGATATAGTTCTTGATAGTGAGTCTGAGCTGATAGCATTTTTTTCCTCAATCCTACAAGTAACTTGCATGATATGGAGTCTGGGTCGAACCTTAGGATGGGTCGCAGCCCACCCTTACATTCGCCATTCATGCACTACGGGAGAAGCTAAATTCCCCGAGTGTCACACGCTTCCCCGAGTGCCAAAAATCGGGCACTCGGGGAAGCCAATCTTCCCCGAGTGTTGCACTCGGGGAAGAATTGCACTCGGGGACTCCCTTCCCCGAGTGCCTAAAAGTGCAACACTCAGGGAAGAGGGGCACACGAAAAAGAAAAGTTGTATTTGACGGCGTAAAGGGACGGCACCATTTGGAAAAAAATCTTCCCCGAGTGCCATCACCTAGCACTCGGGGAAGCTAGAGCCTTCCCCGAGTGCCTCACCATTGCACTCGGGGAAGCTAGCCTCTTCCCCGAGTGCTCCTCTTTGGCACTCCCTTCCCCGAGTGCTACGTCGAGGCACTCGGGGAACCAATTTTTTTTAGTTTTTTTGCACTATTTTTTTTGTGAGACCTTCCTACATTATTTAAAACTCTTTGCTCAAATTTGGAGTAATTTCAAGTTTTTTAGTTATATTTCGTTAGTTTTTTTTGTTTTGTTGAATTTTTTTCATACTTCAAATTTGAACTACAGGTTTATGAAATCATATAATTTGGCGATTCAAAAAATGATATTCATGACATTTGGTGTATATTGAGGCCGTATCCAGGAACTCACATGAAATGTCGAGCATCTTGTTGCTGTGACATGACGAACAACTTACGGGAAAAGTGTTTCTAAATTACAGAAAATCCGGACGAAGTCCGAAAATCACGAAACTTGTCGGGGCATCGTGTTATCACATGTAGAGGTTGTGTGCAACAATTGAGAAGATTTCGAGCAAGTTGCGACGTCTGATGCCTAAAACCTAGACATCTCCACATGTGATCAATGTGATAACACACCTGGAGATGTCTGGGTTTTAGGCACCCGACATCCCAACTTGCTCGAAATCTTCTCTATTCTTGCACACAACCTATACATGTGATAACACGACGCCTCGACAAGTTTCGTGATTTTCGGACTTCGTCCGGATTTTCTGTAATATAGAAACACTTTTCCCATAAGTTGTTCGTCATGTTACGACAACAAGATGCTTGACATTTCATGTGAGTTCCTGGATAAAACCTCAATATACACCAAATATCATGAATATCATTTTTTGAATCACCAAATTATATTATTTAACGCACCTGCAGTTCAAATTTGAAGTGTGTCCAAAAATTCAAGAAAACGAAAAAAACTAACGAAATATAACAAAAAAATTCAAAATTAGGCCAAAATTGAGAAAAGAGTTTCAAATAATGGGGAAGGCCTCACAAAAAAAATAGGGCAAAAAAACAAAAAAAAATTTAGTTCCCCGAGTGCCAAAGAAGGCACTCGGGGAAGAGGTCCTTCCCGGAGTGCCAGAGCAGGGGCACTCGGGGAAGAGGCCCCTTCCCCGAGTGCAAGTGGCCGGCTCTCGGGGAAGATATTGCGGAAAAAAAAGAAAAAGTCTTCCCCGAGTGCAAGAGGAAGACACTCGGGGAAGAATTTCGGAAATTAACAAAATCGACTACACGGCCCACCAGCCCAACAGGCCACTCACACCGCCCAGTGCCCTAAACTCAAACACACGAACACCCCGCCGCCCCTGCCCCGTGCCCCGGCGTCAAGCACCCCCCGCGCCCGCCCCTGCCCCGTCGGCGTCGACCCGCCCCCGCCCGCTCCGCGCCGTCCCGCCCCCGCCGCCCCGCTCCGCGCCGTCCCGCCCTCTCCGCCCCGCCCACGCGCCCGGGCCCCGCCGGCGCGGCGTGTCCCCGCCGGTGCGGCGCCCCGGCCCAGCCCCGCCGGTGCTGCGCGGCCCGGCCCCTCCGCCGCGCCCCGGCGCCGGCGCGGCCCGCCCCCGCCGTTGCGCCCCAGCCCCGCCGCTGCGGCCCGGCCGGTTCAGGTTCGTTCCTCTTCGTCCTGGGTCCGATCTTCTCCATAACAACTGAAGAAATTGTTTGTTTCTTTGTTTTCTCCAGTAATTTCAATAATAAATGCTATGATCCATCTATCTCATGGTTATGTTAGGATCTGATTTGTATGGAGGATCTGATTTTCTCCAATAATTTCAATAATAAATGCTATGATCTAGTAATTTCAATATTTAAAACACAGATGAGGATCTGATTTTTCCCATTAAAAGATAGCCTAAACATGCATCTACAATCCAAAAATCTTATTTGAGCTCCACCACATATCCCAATGCTAATTAGTCGATCCGATCATCTGCTAATCAGTCTCAAGTCTGTCTGAACACGCAAGTTGGCCATCACCTGGTACTCGTGCTGCTGATGAGTGAGGATACACATTATTGAGCTCTTTTCATTTTATAAATGCAGCAAGTATATATGATGTGATGTTCCCCTTCTCCATGCGCTACTATACCAACAATACCATATAAAAGGCCTGCCATGCTTGTGAAATGTAAAATAGCAATAGGGCCTTGTCAACTTGCTAAAGGAATTTGTGGATGTGCGGCCTTCGTGCCGGAATTGTGGATGTGTGGCCTTCGTGCCGAAATTGTGGATGTGTGGCCTTCGTGCCTTATATGTGTTGTCGGCCATTGAGCCGACTTCTTTCTTGCAGGTTTTGGAAACCTCCCCGTGCCGGGGAGGTTCTGCCGAAATTTTGTACTTATAGTGTTGTTTTTCTTGTTTTGCAGAGCAGGACCTGTCGGAGGGAACCCGGAGCACCTCGGCTACCCCGATCGTCTTCGTCGGCACTGCGGTCCCGCCTGCACAGCCTCTAGCTTGTCTCCACCGCCACCCTAGGTATAATTGAGCTGTTTTCCTTACCGTTGTCGTACGTAGATCGGTGTAGCCCAGTTAGGCGTCTCCCGACCGAAACAGATACGGTTGGAGATATGCGAATCTTTGTATATCTTTATGACTGTATCTATTTCGGATTGTCCACGTTTTTTGGACAGCCTAAGGATGCGTAGATGTGTTAGTTTCCATGTTCTGCTCAGATCTGAGATGGAGTTTCGGCACCACTTCCCCGTTGTTCTCCGGATACACACTCTCCCTTCCAGGACGTGTATCGGGAGAGCAGCGGGGAGGTGCTGCCGAAATTTCGTCTCGGATCAGAGTAGAGCATGGAAACTAACCTCATCTACGCATCCGCGGGTGGGATTAGGACCTATCCTTACCTATTAGACAGTAGGCACGCCGTGCAGATGCGATTGATGGTTATATTACTGCGTTATGTGTATATGCTAGAGAATGGATAACCGTGAGTGGATGTACACGGGACGCCCAAGTTAGGCTCAAGTCACTCGTGAATGGATGGATAAGATCGAGGAATTCTTGGACCATGCGTTTAAGGAAGCCAAGGGAGCTGGAGACACATTTTGTCCCTACAGCCAATGTAAAAACAAGAAGAAAAAAAAGGGAAGTCATGTTGAAGGATCTTTGCAAGTATGGATTTATGCCAAACTATACCCGGTGGGTGTGCCATGGTGAAGCCTATCGTCCCAGAGAGGAGGCAGTGAGACAACGCTTGGAGGCATTTGATGGTGATGGTGGGGTAGCAGGATGGTTAGGTGACTATGAGGATGCGACGTTCGTTGAAAGGCCTACGGAGGACGAGCAGGATGATAAGGAGGAGGAGCCAGAGCTGAGTGCTAAGGCGTTCTTAGCCATGTTGGAGTCGGCACAGAAGCTCCTACATGAGAAGACAACAGTTTCTCAACTTGATGCCATTGGGCGCCTACTGGGGTTGAAGTCCCAGCACAACATGACTCGATCTTGCTTCGATGCTATGATGGCAGTTATTGGGGGACTGCTTCCGGAGGGTCATCATCTTCCGAGCAACTTGTACGAGTCAACGAGACTCCTTCGGGCACTGAAGATGCCGTATGATCAGATACATTGTTGTCCGAAGGAGTGCGTCCTATTTAGGGAAGAACACAAGGATGCAAAGTACTGTCCAAAGTGTAAATCCTCTAGGTATGTGGAGGTAGACAAGGGTGATGGAACGAAGGAGCAGAATGAGAACATCCCCATGAAAGTCCTAAGACATCTTCCGATCATACCGAGGCTCCAACGGCTATTCATGTCCGAGGAGTCTGCGAAATAGATGACGTGGCACAAGGAAGGCGTTCGATACAATCCTGACAAGATGGTACATCCAGCAGATGGTCAAGCATGGAAAACGTTTAATGCCAACCATCGTCTCAAACATGTAGAGGCCCGTAATGTACGTGTTGCGCTGGCGACGGATGGGTTCAATCCTTATGGAATGATGTCGGCCCCATACACTTGTTGGCCCGTGTTCGCTATCCCCCTAAATCTCCCTCCCGGGGTCCTACTTCAATGGCAAAACATATTCTTGACGTTGATAATTCCTGGACACCCGGGAAACAAAATGGGTGTGTACATGCAGCCTGTCTATGATGAATTGATCAAGGCTTGGAATGAAGGCGTATTGACTTACGACCGAGCTACAAAGAACTTCAGAATGTATGTTTGGTACCAGTACTCCATGCATGACTTCCTGGCATATGGGATATTCGCCGGCTAGTGTGTCCACGGGAAGTTTCCATGCTCGGTATGCAAGGCAGCTCTAGAGTTCATGTGGTTGAAGAAGGGTGGCAAGTTCTTGTCGTTCGACAAGCATCGACAGTTCCTCCCTCTTGACCATGCATTCAGAGGAGACACCAAGAACTTCACAAAAGGTGTCACAGTGACCGGCCCTATACCTCAGAAGATGACTACTGCTCAGGTTCATGCTCAGATAGATGCTCTTGTGCTACCGACGCAGAAAGATAATCCAAAGAAGGGTAAAAGAAAGAAACTTAATCCAAAGAAAGATAAGCCAAAGAAAGATCACTTTGTGGGCTATGGTGATAAACATATGTGGACTCATAAGCCGGGATTAGAGAGGCTTCCCTATTGTGATGACCTTCTCCTTCCACATAGCATAGATGTAATGCACACTGAGAAGAATGTCGCCGAAGCACTTTGGCCAACACTCATGGACATTCCTGAAAAGACAAACGACAACCCTAAGGCCAGAGTAGACCTGGCAACACTATGTGACAGACCAAAGCTACACATGATGCCTCCAAGAGATGGCAAACCATGGAAAAGGCCTAAGGCCGATTACGTCTTGGAAAAGAAGCACAGGACGGAAGTGATAGAATGGATGCAGACATTAAGTTTCCCTGATGGGTTTGCAGCGAATCTGAGGAGGGGAGCGAACCCAAATACTGGCCGAGTCTTAGGGATGAAGAGTCATGACTTCCACATATGGATTGAGCGGCTTCTTCCGTCGATGGTTAGAGGCTACGTCCCTGAGCATATCTGGAAGGTGCTGGCAGAGTTGAGCTTTTTCTTTCGCCAGCTTTGTGCCAAGGAGATATCTCTAAAAGTGGTTGAGGAGTTGGAAAAAATGGCACCCGAGTTGGTCTGTAAGTTGGAGAAGATCTTTCCACCTGGCTTTTTCTTGTCGATGCAGCATTTGATTTTGCACCTCCCGAACGAGGTACGATTGGGGGGGCCCGTGCAGAACCGTTGGTGCTATCCAATTGAGAGATTGCTAAAGACTGTTCGCCAGAAATGTGGAAACAAAGGCAGGATTGAGTCTTCCATAGCAGAGGCATTCCTTCGTGAGGAGGTGTCAAACTTCACAACAACATACTATAGTGACAACCTTCCAAGCGTGCATAATCCATCCACTCGTTACAACGAGGAAGAAAATGAATCGACCCTCAGCCTATTCAAAGGGCAACGTGGGAGATCAAGTGGAGCGGCCACAAAGTTCTTGACCAATCCAGAGTGGCGCAAGATCATGCTGTACTTGTTGATGAACCTTGACGAAGTCGACAAGTATCAGAGGTAAATTCTCAACAAACTTGTTACATACTTCATAAATTTTTTGCATCCAACAACATTAAGTTGCTTGTCAGTGCAGGGAATTTTTTGATCAATACTGGCATGATCCAAGGCCACCTACTGAACATGAACGAGAGAACCTTCTTCTTGAATATGATTTCATTACATGGTTCCAAAAAAAGGTACCTTCTGGCGAACTTAGGTCGTTCCAAGTTTGGTGTTGATAGTTGCCTAATTTCATTTCTCTCCTCCTTGAGCTTGCAGTGCAAAAGTGATTTGTCTATAAATGTCGAATTACGACAAGTGGCCAGAGGCTTTGACTACAAGGTCTTGTCATTTAACGCTTATGACGTGAATGGATATCGCTTTCACACAACAAGCTACGAGAAGAGTCAGCCCAATCCAAGGACCACCAATACCGGAGTATTTACGCCTGGAGTAGTTACGCCTGACGAGGAGCATGAGGAGCCTAAGGACTATTATGGCATAGTTGAAGAAATATACGAGCTCGAATTCCATGGTGAAAAGGCACCTAAGCTAGTCATATTCAAATGCAAGTGGTTTGATCCTGGAGTATCGAAAAGGTCCCCTAAATTTGGGATAGTCGAAATTAGATAGGATTCCTTCTATCTAGGAGAGGATGTCTATATTGTGGCTCCACAAGCCAGGCAAGTTTATTATTGTCCATATGCTTGCAAAACCGACCCACGTCTTCAGGGTTGGTATATTGTGCACAAGGTGTCACCACATGGTAAATGTGCTCACCCAAACGATGATGATTACAACTTGAACCCAGCCACGGATGACGAGGAGTTCTATCAACAAGACGAGGGGCTACCAGGGATGCTTGAGATAGACTTAACTGAAGATATTGAAATGGAAGTAGACGAGGAATGGGTTGTTGACGAGGAAGCTGCAGATGAGGTGCATGATCCGAGAGACTTGAAAATGCTTGACGGACTACAACTAGACAATGACAGCGATGAGGATGAGGCTGTTGACGATTTGGAGGCTCTTGATAGTGATGACGAGACCTATCGTCCATATAATCCTGATCATGAAGAATATTAGAAATACATGTAATACTTCTCATTTTAATACTTGTAAATATTAGAAAAACATGTAGTACTTCTCGTTTTAATACTTGTAAATACATTTTTTTTGTTTTGCTTCCTTGCTAAGTACTTCTCGTTTATCTAGACTAATACTGGTTTATTTGTGTTGACGGTCCTTAC
The DNA here is from genome assembly GCA_036936925.1 of Cenchrus fungigraminus. Lineage (NCBI taxonomy): Eukaryota > Viridiplantae > Streptophyta > Magnoliopsida > Poales > Poaceae > Cenchrus > Cenchrus fungigraminus. Next base: position 27,262,772 of record CM072774.1, on the reverse strand, counting down.
AACAAAGATCCGACCGTCAAAACCTCGGGTTCGAGAGGAGTATATGGCAAGTTTCATGCACATTTTTAGTACTAATAAAGTTCCATGAGTTGTGTTGTGATTTTCATAGGCAGGTACACATTTTGGGAGAAATTGGGACCAACACACCACACATGCTAGGCACGGCCGAACCACCAGGCACGGCCGGCCCTGCAGGTGCGGCCGGCCCTGCCTGGTGCGGCCGGCCCTGCCCCGTGCCGTGCCCCTGGTCCTAAGCACCGCCTCTCCCTCGAGCACAACTTGGACGAACAAGATTCACTAAGGAAACGTCGGTTTGATCAAATGGTGGAGGCTAGGATCACTTGGATCAATGGGTCCACTTATCCGGTCACTCAACCGCCGTAACCGTCATTCAGAGGCGATCCTAGGCATCCCTGAGCATAGTCGGTGCATCACACGACACAGGGGTGGGCTGGCCGCACCTAGAGGGCCGGCCGTACCTATCAACCGACGCACCGGGCGAAACCGACTCAAGGAGCCGACCTACAACCGCCTCAGGAGCAAGGATCAGGAGCGTCCAAGGCGAGAGGCGGTGGATCACAGGGCCGGCTGCACCTAGTGAGCCGGCCGCACCTGGCATCTTGCCCCCCTGCGCTCCACCGACCTTCCTTGCCTATAAAAGCCACCTCCCACTCGCTGGAACAGACACACAACGCAGGAGCATCTCCATTTCTCTCTTTTGTTCACTTAGAGTAGGATTAGTGTAGCTTGGGAGTTAGAGTCGAGTCGAGCTAGTCTCGGGGTTCCGGAGGAGTCTTCTTCAGAGTTCCGGTACTACTCTTGTATCCTTTCTTTGTTTAGACTCAAGTACAATTCAAGTTATCTTTCTATCTTACCTTTCGAGTCAATTACATTCAGCTTTTACTTTGCTCTAGAAGCTTTATTCTTGGTTTAGACTAAAGTTAGTTTAGTCTTGGTTAGCATAGCTCTCTTGAACCCTATAGTGTTGTGGTCGTTCTTCGCTTGATCTCCGGTGTTTCACGGGAGAGAGAGACCTTCCTTCGTGATATCCGGGGAAAGGTTCTTTGGTTTGTTGTGAGTGCGGTGCTCAGAGCTTACCTTAGTCTTAGATTGGTGTCCCATTCAACAGAATAGTTGTGGTACCCTAAGGAGGTGACAGCTCCGGACGGGCTTTGTAGTCCACCACGTTAGTTCGGGCCGGTAGGATTCAGCGCGTCGTCGTTCTCCCTTCTCATCCCAGTCTGAGAGCGCGGCTTTGCATGCCCTTGCAGCACTAGAAGAGCTTGCCGAGTTTAGCTTGCCTTGGTTATCCTTTGCTTTAGTTCTTTGCCTAGAGTTGACAAGAATAGATAGATTATGTTAGGATCCTTTCTCGTCTCGTTGTCCTCCCAGCTCGCTAGGTCCTCTCTAACCCTTTATCAAGATCTCCTTGTGTGTGTCAAGTTATCCCCGAATATCTTTATTCATTACCCCCGCTATAGCTCTTTACCAAATCTTGTCTTTCTCCACCATTTATTCGATCATCTTTGCCGTAGTGCCTCCCTTGGGAAAATATAAATACGATAACCCGAATACCACCGGGTGAAGTGCTACAACGGTAATCCGTGCGCTTGCGGACCTTTCTGTGATCGTGTGTTTTACCAAAGACGTTCCCTAGCCCCGTTACTAGGGGTGTAAACCCGGTAGCGATGCTTGCGAGTGCCAACAAGCATTCCTGGCACCGTCGCCGTGTGTGCACACTTAGTAGTGAGGCTAAGGAGCGTCAACAATTTGTTTTAATTGCAGGTGATGGGGCCCACTAGGAGGTGTCGCTCGACTTACTCGAGACAGTGGGAGTCGGAGCCGGAGCCGGAGCCAGCGGTTGGGGAGCTGGAGCCGTCAGAGAGGCAGAGGTGGGCTAGGGGCAGAGCCGGAGACGACCTCGGCTCCTCTCACTCTTCTAGGGACGACGACGTCCCTCCGCAGATGTACGACGAGGGGGTTCCACACGCGTCTGAGGAGGTGGATCCGCACGCGTCTGAGGAGGGGGCAGGGGGTTCGACTTCCTCTACAGCCTCGATACCATATAAGCGAGGTCCCAGCCAGCTCTCGAAGCGACCAATTCCTGTTGACCGCCGCCCACTGATTGCACCCGAGGGGGATAGGTAAGTAACTTCATATGTTCTTCATTTGATATATAGAAAAATCAGAATAAGAACTAATAATAACTATTGTTAACCACTTGTGCAGGAACTGGATACTTGTTGAGGAGGGGGTGGAGGCTCGCAATGTCAATGGGATCTTGGGACTTCTGTGTAGGGAACACTTCCCTGGCCTGGTGTACAAGTCAGAGGAGGATGTGGAGGGAGAGTTACCCTCGTTTGACCAGTACGCTCTCTTCCCCGCAGATGAACCGTACAGAAACTTAGCGGATCAGGTGATTTCGGAGTTGTGGGTAAGCCTTTCTCGCTCTACGGCCCTCATTTCATTGCTTTCATTGGACATTCTTGAAATAAAATAATGGATACCTCGTGTCTTTATGCAGGACTTCTTCAGATGCCAGCCAGGACAGGAGGAAAGGGCGTATCAGGTGGCTTACGCTTCCTGTAAAAGGCGTGTCTCGGACTTGTATTATGAGGCCCGCCTGCAGGCGCACATTGACTACAACGCCACCTACTGTAATAGAAGAATCAACAGAAAGCAGGCAAGAAGTGAGACAGAGATTCTGACAAGGGAGCAGTACCTCCAGGTAAATAGAAAACATCTCCTAGTGATCTCTTTTCAGATTATTACCTATGCCTAATTTGATTTTCTTATGGCTTGTAGGTGATTCCGAGCTGGTGCGCCACCTTTTGTGATTGCTGGGCTGCTATGGTGGAGAAATGGTTGGACGCGGACTGACAGAAGGTGCACCAAGAGAAAAAAGACCACCGTATGCTGATGCCAGGTGTACCTCACCATCAGGGCAGCGCCAGCCTCAGCAAATACAAAAAGACATATGTAAGTCGCCACCACTTGTCTAATCTAGCCGCGTTCAATTCTGCATGATTCCTAACCACATGTTGCCTTTTTTGTAGGAGGCGGCGCACGGTGGCCGGCCAATTGGCCAACTCGCGGCGTATGCTCTGGCCCACATGGGCCCGGCAAAGTCCAACATCGAGTACAACCCGGATGCGGGCCCAGAGGCGTACACCAACTCCAGCGTCCACACCTGCCTTAGTTCGTACACGGAGGCGTCAAGGTTAGTCCACGGGCCAGACTACGATCCGAGGTCTGAGGAACACCTTGATCCTGAGCTAGTGATGAGGATTGGGCAAGGCAAGAAGCATGGGTGGTTCTACATTGGTGACGGCATCCTCGACACGGCCTCTACTCCTCCTCTCGACCGCCTACGAGCAGCGAGCACGAGCTCTAGTGTGCCCATAAGCCAGCGGCCGACAGCGATAGCGTCACTCCAGGTAAGTATTCTCACTTTCATTAGTCGTTCTTTGACTTTTACGTTCCTTAGCTCTGCATTATAGGAACATTGGTGTCAAATGTTGCAGGCCGAGATGCAGCATCTTCGGGAGTGGCAGAAGGCCCTGCTGGCTCAGCGGGAGGCTGAGCTGGCCGAGCGGGAGCCTCAGCTGGCCGAGCGGGAGGCCGAGCAGGAGAGGATGCAAGCTTTGGAGGCCCAGACACAAGGTTTGCTCGCATTCGTGCAACAACTTGGGGAGCAGCAAGGTTGGCAGATCCCAGCACAACTACTTGCACCACCACGACCACCTCCACCACCTCGTTGAGAGTCCACTCTGGTGAGTACGAGTACGATAGTTTTACTTTTTGTGCTAATGCTTAGTGTCAAACCTAGTGATGGCCGTCGTGCCGGATTTGTTGATGTGTCGGCCTTCGTGCCGGAGTTGTTGATTTGTCGGCCTTCGTGCCGGAAATGTGGTTGTCAGCCTTCATGCCGACCTTCTTCTTGCAGGTTTTGGAAACCTCCCCATGCAGAGGAGGTGTTGCCGAAATTTTCAACTTTTCTTTACAACTTAGATTTTTATCTTGTTACTCACGTGTAATTTCTTTTCTTTTTTCAGCGGCACTCGGGGGCATCGTCGAACCATGTCGGAGGGTCGCCGGTGTCGCACGTCGGGGCATCCCCAACTGGAGCATCGCCAGGATCGCGTGTCGGGCCATCCCCAGCTAGAGCATCGCCGGGATAGCACGTTGGGACATCCCAACCCTCCCAGTTGCCGTGAGCCGCCCGCGGACTCGTTTTTATGTATTGCACTTGTGAACTTGGACTAATGTGTACTTTTGGATGTGTGGTTTGTAATATATTGTGGATTCCGGAGATATTTGGTCACACTTTTGGATGTGTACTTTTGGATGTGTCGTTTGTCATTTATAAATGTGGTTTGTGATATATTGAAGTCAATTTGTGGTTTATATAAATATATGCTTTATTTGTCACACGGTAAAGCAAAAAAAAATAAAAAATAAGAAGGAGGCTTCCCCGAGTGCCTGGGCAGCGGCACTCGGGGAAGATAATTTTAAAAGAAAAAACGAAGGGGGCTTCCCCGAGTGCCTGGGCATTTGGCACTCGGGGAAGGGTATTTAAAAAAAAAGGGGAAACTCTTCCCCGAGTGTCGCTCCATGGGCACTCGGGGAAGAGGTTTTCTAAAAAAAGAAATTTCTTCCCCGAGTGTTGCACTCGGGGAAGAGGTTTAAAAAAAAAACAAAGAAATTTCTTCCCCAAGTGTTGCACTCGGGGAAGAGTTTTTTTCAAAAAAAACCGGGAGATGGCGCCGACGGCGTTAAATCGTCCCCGAGAGGGAGCATGGCACTCGGGGAAGGCTTCCCCGAGTGCACGAGATTTGGCACTCGGGGAAGGCCGCTTCCCCATGGGAAGCGTCCCCGGTAGGCCTTCCCCGAGTGTTGCACTCGGGGAAGCCATCCCCGAGTGTTTTGGGGCCTTCCCCGAGTGCATTTGGCACTCGGGGAAGCGGGCGTCTCCTGTAGTGATGGCGACAAATATTTCAATATACGGATCGGAGGAAGTACTAAAAGTACCTGTAGAAACAGAAAATACCAAATTTGGATTGGTGCTTTTACTCTTACAAGTAAAATGTCACCCTTTACCTGGCAGTTGCCACGACCTGAACCCCGAGTTTTAAAGTAGAGCTAGCCTCAGGACAGAACTTATGCTGGTAGGGATTATGCAGCTAATAATATATGCTTGGAGGGATCATGTAATCTCGCATATAGAGAACGCTAGACAACTTTGGATTGTTGGTTCCTAGGACTAGTAGCACTCCAGTGGCTACGTGGTCTTGGCCAACTTGGGTAGTTGAGTCGGAGACGTGTTTTGGAAGCCGTGTTCATCTTGTTGGAGTTCCCATCTCCTTCGAGAAGAATTTTTATCAGTTCCCATTCACTCCCCCCCCTCTGGTCGCCGGATTGGTCCTTCAGGCATGCCAGCGACGAAGGTCGCAGTCGGCACAGAGCGTGCCGAGCCCCATCGGCCCGGCCATCTATTGCGGTGTTTCTGTCCTGCCGCAGTCGCCGCATCTCGGCCCAGCCGGAGCTTTAGCCGGCGTGGATGGTAGGAGAGCGAGCTCCACAGGAGGCACGCGATGATTGTCGCCGGCCATTGGGGGAGATGCTCTGAAATGCACATAGAAATTAGTTTGCTCAAAGAGGCGGAAAAGGTCGAAAGAACAAAGAAATCAATTGAATTGGGAGAGAGGACGACGGTACTTGCGCCGATAGGAGGCGATGCCGATGGGGTCTTCTAGTGCCGAGAGGAGGAGATGCCGATGGGGTTTTCTTTCGTTGAGGAGGAGATGCAAAAGTGTTTTCCAGTAGTATATATTAATAGATCTCATTTGCCAAGGGAAAGGCGCAGGGTCTCATGGGGGATCGTGTCAGGCAAATGGCCTAGGCACGTAACTTGCAATCTCGTTGAACTTGGAGCAAACTTAATTCACTTGAACATGATGAGATCGAAAGTTCCCACAAGACCGGTTATTCTGGTATACGAGGTCGGATGTTTGGGTAGACCGGGAAAATATTTTTAATCATTTGATGGCAAAAAGATGCTTGTTTTAAATATGGACAAGGTGAGATATGATATCATCCTTGTTAGGGAGAGCCGAAAACGTGCACAATTCGAACGTGGAGCCGTGGCTTAGGTAGAGCAAATTGAAGCGATTGGCAACAAATTGGCTTTCAGTAAGATGGTGTCTACTCTATCTAGTGTACACTACCCCATCTAGCAAAGATTTGTTTTTCAAAGACTTGGTTAGTAGGAAAGAATTGTGAAGACAAGCAAGCTGACTTAGACTTTGAACCACGGCTTCATTCTTCCTTGTTGACGAGTCATGCTTGGTAACAACAAAATGAAAGCATGCAATGAGATAGGCAATATAACTCGGGCAGGACCAGATGTTTGGGTTTACGAAACAATAACAGACCGGACAAAAATTTTCATTCCTTTCCTGGCAAAAGTTGCTTGTTTTGAATTGGGCAAACTTGATTACAGATTTCGTAGTTTCTGAGATAGTGAGATCACATTGTTTGTTTTTTAATTGTCCAATATTGATTTCCACCTCTCTAAATTGCGATGAAACTATTCCAACTACCAGCCGTGGTAAATTAATGGGGGAAGACCAGAAGTTGGTTTCCATCACGTCAATGCGTGTGTGAGTATTGCTACACGGGAATCAAGGAAAAGAGATAGAAACAGATATCAGTGGATTGATCTAGAAACAAATATATCCAAAATCACTCTCACATGTCAGGGTAATTTGTTTGGATGCAGATATCCAATTATTTTGCTAAAGAACAGATCACATTCAGTGTGAATTCTACATTCCTCGTTACAAAAATGTGACCATTCTTCCCAGCTCATCTTGAAGCACAGGCGGCCTGCGCATTGATGATTGCCGCGCGCCACTGGCGGCGCCAGCGTTGCACATCGGCGCCATGTCACTCACCGGATCATCTCTGAGGCTGCCTCACGGCACCGCAGGCAACCCTTGTTCGTCCGCATCATCATCGATGTCGTGGCCGCCGATTCTTCCACGCCCTCGACCTGTCTGATGTACCACCTCGCAGTGTCACCATCACCGGCGCCGCCATTGGCCCTGTAGAGGACCATGGCGGCTACGTAGGACGCCACATTGTGCCCGGCCTGGGTGGCCTCCTCGAGCTTGGAGATGGATGACCGGGAGCTGTAGTTTTCCCCGAACAGGATGTCCATCCCGGAGATGAAACATGCCTCTGGGTTTCTTATGCGGGTCAGGCAATCGAGGAGGGCGTCGTAGCCCTTGCGGTCATTCCACTGCAGCTCGACGGCAAATCGCTCTAGCACCACGCGCCGACCAACGGCCGCGTTATTGCACACGCGACACATCTCCCGGCAGGTCGCCCGTAGGCTACGGAGGTCGTCCATGGCCCGCTCTGAGGTCGCAGCGAGGTGGCCGGCGATGTCAATGTTCACCTCTGTAGGGAGCACCACCAGCGATAACGGCAACCGCCTCGACGACATGATTACTGACCTACCGGCGTCCTGAAAATAGTTTGATCAAACATTAGAGTGCCAGGTCAAATGCACATTAAAATTGATACAGAGACTTGGAAGAGAGCACTGTACTCTCACGGATCTTCCTTCCGAGAGGAGGAGATGCAATTGTAAAAATGTTCTCTGTACCCCAGGCGGAAGAAGTCGATCAATGCCCTATTTACAACAAATCCACTGTTCCTTTCTCCACATTTATAGTAAATTCACCGCTCCTTCGCCACCCAAAACAACCTTCGCTGCTGCTCCGTTGATTTTAGGATAACAATAATAATTCATTATGACGTTGGGGAACCTAACGGAAATTACGTTCTTAGAAATGTGAACAGGTCGGACTAAATGGTCAGTACAATGTGATGGATACTAACTGCCGCGCATTTCTTGGTCGATTTTGGCAATACATCATCAGTACAATGCTCAGAAGCATAGGGCACAATGTTCAGAATACATGATTGACACATTGTTCACAATACCAAAGTGACACTTGCAGAATACATGATCGACACATCTAATTAGCCTTGCCACCAAGCATCAATCCTACCATTCCCGCGAAAACAACAAATAAAGCAAGCAGCACATGCGCGAGTTTGACATTGTGCCTATAATTCCCAATTGACTTCAGCTCGGCGGTAGCCTTCTGAAGTTTTTGCCGCGCTATTTTGAGCTCATTCCTAATCTCTCTAAGCTCACACTTAGCTTTTTCCAATTCCCCCTCCCACTGCTTTGCATCCTCTTCAGCTTTTGCTTTCTTCTTCATGAGCTTCAGCATAACAGCATATGACCTTTCATCCCATTCTGGATCAATCCAGCAGAAGTAATCGCATTGCTCTTTTTCTTCCTGCAAATTAAACGACCCATTAGCAATAGTTGTTGACCACAGGCACCACATAAGCAGGTAGCCAACTAGCCATTACCTTTGGGCAGCCAGCAAACCGGCGGCCAGGATTGAGAAAGGTCCAAGCATACTTCACCACAGCTCTCAACCCGTGTTTGCACTTGCCTTTAGGATGCCAATGGCTACTATTTTAGGAAGATGTCTCCGAGCAATAACTACCAATGGAAGAAGATGCTGGAGTACACGGATGCTTCAAAAAAATTCATTGCAACTTGAAATCAATGCTTAGTTTTGCACTTTCTAAACTAAAGCCTATTAATCAACTTGTAACAACAATCGTGCTTCAACCGAAATCCCCAATTCCAAATATCACTTCCCTCTGACGAAAGGGGAACGCAGAGGCACAAAACAGGGTACTGACCTGACCGTAGCTCACTCTCCACCCTTCGATGCGAGGATCCGCCATTCCCGCCGTGGGTTGTAGATCTGCGCACCAACGTCTCTAGGCTAGATATTTGCCACAACGACCCACAGGAGCGTGCTGGCAAGCCCCTTGCAGGGTACGCGGTTGATATAGCCGTTGGCCACGGGTTCGACCCCTGCTATTGACATAGTTATCCTTTTAATTTTCCTCTATTTTTTTATCAGACTGACTTGTGGGACCTTATTAAATTTTATGACGAGTTGGAACCACATTAGGAAACAAGCAGTTTCGCGATCGTTCCTCAGGAAGGTCCTTCCAACAAAACATCAACAGACCGGAACTTTGCCGTCCACCGAGCAGCAAACATTATTATGATCAGGTAGCAACAAGTTTCTCAACTCATGACCACAAAGTTTACAACACCAAGTAGCAACAAGTTACAACACCAAGTAGGAAACATCATAGGATGATCATCACACGAAGTAGCAACACGTTTCTTAACTCATGACCACAAAGTTCACAACACCAAATAGCAAACATCATAGGATGATCATCATTACAATTTTCAAAATACTCATAACCACCCATTTGTAATCATAACGATAAGAACTGATCATCAATTTACATCTGTAGGCATTGATTCTCCTTCCATAGCTCCATCCTGCAGCTGTCCCTTCACCTTCTGCAGTTCAGCGGCAGTAGCTTCAAGCTTCATGTTAGCTTCTGAGGATCCTTCCCATTGTTGATCCCTTTTTCGCTTGGCTGACCTAAAGAAAACATAAGCACCAAGAGGAACAACCAGTAATTAAACATCAACAAGGAACAAGTTTCATAATAATCAAGCACTACCTATTTTTATCTTTCTCGCACAGTATCTATTGCTTCTCCTTCTCCATCTGGATAACACTCTGTTGTACCGATTGCTTCTCCTTCTCGATCTCGATAACTAGCTGCTCAACCGATTGCTTATACACTTCCATCGCATCGATGGCATGTTTCAGCTTTCCCTTCACGTTTTCCAGCTCAGTGGTAGTTGCTTTAAGCTTGATGTTAGCCTTTGCACATTCTTCCTTCCATGACCTTGCCTCCTCTTCAGGTTTTGCCTTCCAGTCCAGTACCAGGTCTTTCGACTCTTGGTCAAGAATCTCACCTAATTCTTTCAATAAGGCATTGTCCTGGCGTAACATATGGGCACACAACTCTTTATAGTTGTTGGTCTGTTGCAATTGTTCATGTAACAATTGGTCAGCCATCTCGTTGAATTTCCTCATCTCTTGCATAGTTGTATTTAAAATTTGCTGACATGGCTCCTTGTATTTTGCAGCCTCTTGTTGCGCCATGAGGTCTCTGCCTTCTTGTTCTTGCAGGTCTCTCTTCACCTCCTGCAGCCCAGCTTTAGTGGCTTCAAGCACCTCTACAAGCTAGTAAAATACAAGAACCTATCAATCCATCAAACGATGCAAAATGAAAACTAATTGAATCTAACACCTATGAATTGTCTATAGCCTATCAACTTGTAACACCAAACGAAGTGCAAATATGAGGGTACGATGAAATCTGATTCTAGTGTATATGCTCATCAATCCATTAGATCCCCAAATCTAGAAATCCCTAGGACAATAGGGGAAAATATAGCTGCTCAAACCAGAGAACTGACCTTGTCGAGCCGTTTCAGCTTCTTGTAGCTGGAAGGTGGCCGCGGAACCATCTTCCCGTCGCCTCTAGGATCCGCCATTCCTGCCACGAGCCGTTGCAGATCTGCTCGTATCAAAAGTTAAGAGTCTTTGCGAAGGCAGTGAGCGTTTCGCCTGCGAATTACTGATTTATATTAAAGATTCACCTTACATAACTTACATGTGGGACCTCCATTTTATGATGACTTGGAACGACATTAGGAAATAAGCAGTTTCACGATCGTTACTCAGGAAGGTCCTTCCAGCAAAACATCAACAGACCGGACCTTTGTTGTCCACCGAGCAACAAACATCATATTATGATAAGGTAGCATCAAGTTTCTCAACTCACGACCACAAAGTTCACAACACCAAGTAGCAACAAGTTCCATCAACTCATGACCATTCTCAACACTCAAGAACTAAGCAGTTTTGCGATCGTTACATGTGGGACCTCCATTTTATGATGACTTGGAACGACAGTAGGAAATAAGCAGTTTCACGATCGTTACTCAGGACGGTCCTTCCAACAAAACATCAACTCATGACCACAAAGTTCACAACACCAACTAGCAAACATAATTATGATCAAGTAGCATCAAGTTTCTCAACTCACGACCACAAAGTTCACAACACTAAGTAGCAACAAGTTCCATCAACTCATGACCATTCTCAACACTCAAGAACTAAACATCAATTACATTTGTAGGCGTTGATTCTCCTTCCATAGCTCCATCCTGCAGCTTCTGCGGAGAAGTAGCTTCAAGCTTCTTGCGAGCTTCTTGCGATCCTTCCCATTGTTGTTCCCTTTGTCGTTTGCATGATCTGAAGTAAACATCAGCAGCAACAAGTTTCATAACACTACATGTCATTCAGGGCCGTTCATCACTATGAAGTGAGCAACAACCAGTAGTTAAACATCAACAAGCAACAAGTTTCATAATAATCGTAACTACCTATTTTTATTTAACTCGCAAAGAATCGATTCCTTCTCCTTCTCAACCCGTTCCAGCTTTGCCTTCACCTTTTTCAACTCAACGGCAGTAGCTTCAAGCTGCTTGTTAGCAATTTCACAGTCTTCCTTCAAATCAATTGCTTCCTCTCGACCATTTTCAACAACCTTTGTCAGCCTATCTAGAACAGCAGTAGTCCTAGCATCCCATTGAGGATCAATCCGAATAAACATCCCACATCGTTGTTCTTCAGGCTATAGACACCAAATACATACATGTTCATACAATTATCCATTTGCAACACTAACATCAAAAGTACAAGTACTATAAGTCTACCTGACCGCAGATTCCATACCGGCACCAAAGGCTGCACAAGGGTTCCTTGACAAGGACAGCATACCCAAGCTCGCACTTGTTATAGCGATCCACAAGGATAAGATCAGCATCAGGAGGGCCTGATGTAACGAAATCAGTGGACCGAGCCACCTCCAGAAGCTAGTAAAATACAACAACCTATCAATCTGATGCAAATTGAAAACTAACTGAATCTAACACCTATGAATTGTCAATAGCCTATCAACTTCTAACACCAATCGAAGTGCAAATCTGAGGGTACAAAGAAATCTGAATCAATTGTATTTGTATATGCTCATCAATCCGCAAGATCCCCAAATCTAGAAATCTCCATCCCTAGGTTGTAGGATAAAATGTAGTGGCTCAAACCAGAAGACTGACCTTGTCGCGCTGACTCAGGTACTGGTAGCTGGGAGGTGCCTCATAACTCACCCTCTCATCACCGCTAGGATTCTCCATTCCTACCACAAGCTGCCATTGCAGATCTGCGTAGCGGAAGTTGAAAGTCTTTGCGAAGTCTGAGTGAAGCGTCTCGCCAACCATTCGATAGGCAATTATAGACTCAACTGAAACTTACATGTGGGACCTGGTCACAGTTAAGAATTTGCATGAACTATTAGCTGTGTTTCCCATAAAACATGCACAACCAAGAAGTAGTGCAGTGGTAAACAGCACAGCCTTGTTCCTTCAGGTCCCTGGTTCGAACCCATGCCATGGCAAATTATTTTTGCAACATTTCGTGACCTAGCCTCCGCTGATCTGGCGAAAATGCTTACATGTGGGACCCAACTGAATTTTATGACGACTTGGAACACTCTATTTTAAAATAATGCTTACATGTGGGACCAAAGTTGGTTTATGACGCCGCTGACCTGGCGAAAATGCTTACATGTGGGACCGTGGAAAATTTTATGACGACTTGGAACACTCTATTTTCGAAAAAAAATGCTTACATGTGGGACCCAACTAAATTTTATGACGACTTGGAACACTCTATTTTTAAAATAATGCTTACATGTGGGACCGATGTTGGTTTATGACGTTTTTGCAGAGCTTATGGCATCACAAAACAGCATGGAACAGTGAAAGCCCGGCTACAGTACCAACCGTAATGACGAAAGTTTTTTTTGTCACTAAATTTGCTCGGAAGTGAAATATTATGACGAGATCAGCCAGGAACGTCATAAATCAATGACGCTAAAATGTGGTTGCGTCACTAGTCAACGATTTTCTTGTAGTGAACTCCTCTCTCACTTTTGGTTTCCAAGGCTATGAGGTAGGCTAGAGTAGCTCTACTTCAGGTTCCAAGTCTACTTTGGGATCTAGGTATGAGTTCTCTTGTATCTTTTATCTTTATTTTATTGTATGACTTTGATCTACTTCAGTTATTCAGCTATTTCATATAAAGTAGTGTTAGCATACATGAGTGATTCGTTCATGTGTTCTTCGTTCGTTCATCATTTAGAGGCTCATGTTCTTGATGAACAAGGCCTTTCGATCCACTTGACAAATGATTTACTCATGTCTTCGTTGTTTGTTCATAAGTTAGAGGCTCGTGTTCTTCACGAACACGACCCTTTGATCCTGTTGAATAGACATAGTAGAACACGAATTCGTTTGTATGACTAGCCTAGTTTGATCCAGTTAGATCACGTGTTTGTGTTGTATGAAGTTCGAGTTCAAGCTATGGTACTCGGTGTAAGTGGCCAGTTATCTGGTGGCACTGACCTGGGTCACAATAGCTCGGGCCGGTCAGTGTCTAGTTAACAATGCAAGCATGGTGCTTGGGAGAGTAGCTGTGTTGCATATGAGTGTGCCCCACGAATTGATAGAGGTATGCCGCGGTAGTGACAGCCGTTGGACCATTTGTACTCCTCCACGTTCGGGTACGCTGTAGGAGTCTAAAATCTAACAACTGACGTCTTACGGAAGCGACGCAGGCGGTTAGCTCCCGGTTTGTGCCTGGGTGCTTAGCTGATATTCATACAATGCTTATGTGACTGACTGGTATCTACTGACTTTATATGTATAGTAACTTAGAACCTAGAGCTAACTCGTATGTTGCCTCCTAAGCCGTAGTGTACCATAGAGAGAACGAGTTCGAGTGTGTTCACACTACCCTATCATTATCATACCTTACCCCTGTGTTCGGAACCTGACTTATTCTCGTCATTGATCTATACTCATTGCAATAGTGTTGCACTTGTTAATCCGACCATGCCTTCCTTGGATTCGATACCCTTTGGAATACTCCTTTGGGGAAATGCTACAATGGTATATTCGTGTGCTTGCGGATTCTTTGTAAACATTAGGATTACCATCGGAACATTTCTGGCATCGTTGCTAGGAACTCATGAACTTAGCAAAGATGTTAAGGAATACCGACAAACATTTTTGGCGCCGTTACTGGGGATACAAACCTAGTGATGACATTAAGAAATGTCAACAAGCATTTCTGGCGCTGTTGCCGGGGAAGGCTAAAGGATAACATGACAACACTTTGCATATGTTTATAATCATGACAGGGTAAAGCAGTTCTAAATGCAGGCTAAACTTGATTGTCTTCTTTGTCTTTGGATGATGAAGACAGGTAGTGCATGATCGGTGGATCAGGAGTTGCATGATGTTACCACTCGGCAAGCACTTATGCACAAACCCATGCTCTACTTGCTATTTAAAAAGATTGGTACGAGAGAAACTTAGCCTTGTTTTACCTGTGGGGCTTGTAACTTTCCACCTTGCCTTCGGAGGTTGAAAGGTAGAATGGTTTTGACTTTGCATCACTTGCTCTTCTCTTTTTGGGATCCTATCTCGGAGTTTTGAAATTTTTGCAAAGAAAGACAAGGTTCCTCGGATGGTTCCCTCGATCGCTCAAGTGGTATTTGTTACCTCACCAAGGGCTTTTGAGTGAGCCTCATCTTCCTACTTTATGGCTTGTACGTGGAGCTTTGGGTAGGATAAGCATGAGACTCACTTGTGCCACATGATGTTGTTGAGCCAAAGACCGAATACAAGAAGAAACTAGTCATGCAACTTGATTGAGATGTGCAAGTGTGTGGAATATTTTTGTTTGTTTTTCTAAGTACTCCTTGCTTTGAGATTCTCCACTTGCTTTTATTTTGGAGGGGGGTCATGCTTCATCATTTTTTTCTATGCTCTTTGATTGGAGCACTTTTTTTTCTATACTTCTTGAGCATATACTTCTTTTTCTTTTGATGACCCCTCTCTCTTTTGCAAGAATACATGAAGAGAGATCTCTTAGGAACTTCAGAGTATTTATTTTTGGTGGGTGGATGGCATGTTTTATGTAACTCCTGGTGTGGAAGTTAGCTTGTATTTGTGGGTGTACGTGATCTCGATCATGGGAGCATGAAAAGATTCTACCAAGGGTCACAACAATTTGGCAAAACTCAATGGGTCACAAGCAAGCATGTGTAGAAGGTTTATACATTGATATCGACATATGGCTTTGGTAGGTGATATGACCATTGAGGAACTTGTCTTGTTTTATTTTCTCAAAAGAAATCATCCGAGATTTTCACCATACTATGAGATAGAGCAAGATCAACATTGTCTCACCATATCATACTAGTCAACACCCTAGGGTTGGTCATAAGCATTTGCTTCCCACAAAGTTTTATTTCAGGCTCATGTCTCAAAATATACCAACAAATTCAAATGCTCATAGAGCACAAGGTTGTACACTAGGTTCTTGCAAAGTTTTAACATAGCAACTATTCATCATTTCCAACGTGAGGATATAGACAAGATTTCAAGTGCACATGGTTGAAGCAAATATTTTTGTTGTTTTTCTTCTATTCAAATGTGATAAACAAGATGTTGAAAATTGGTTTGGATGGACATACCTTCCTTGATTGAAAATGGGGTCTCCCCCAAGCTAATTTTTGGCTACCTGGTTGGCGTGTCTTCATTTCGGTGATGAGTTGAGCACTTGGAAGCTTGTAGTGGTTGGCTTGATGGATTCGTGGAAGATCATAGGTACGGCCGTACCATTAGGTCCGACCGGCCCTACTCCATTTGCTCCAAGCACTCGTGTCCCCTCCTGTAAACATCCTACACAAAAATTTTGTCGAGGGGGGGTACGGCCGTACCTCTAGGTTCGGCCGTATCACCAAAAATCTCCAAAACTATTTTTCTATGTCTTGTTTACTTACTAATGCAATGGTGAAATCAAATTTGAAATTTAAATATGCTTGATACACGAAATAAAATATTTGAAGGGAAATATGAGATAAATACCGGTTTACCTCATGGTGAGGGCTCGTATTTTAGAGTCCGTGAGCAGGACTCCTCCGTTTGCTTAATTGATCTTGGATTCATCTGGTCTCAGAGTGGGAGACTCGGACGATGCTCCCTTCACACGTCACACCCTCTTTGTTTTCTTCGGTGGCGCTGAAGTCGGTGAGGCTTTAGCGGGGGTGTTTTTGGTTTCCGTCTTCTTTTCCCCCTTAGCCTTGTTGATTGCTTTCGACTTCTTTAGTTGGTGGCACCCTTTGAATGCTTTGTTTTGTTCCCAACGCTTTCTCATTGTGGCAATGAGACTATCCACCTTGGGCTTGGTCGGGGCCACCTCATCTTCCTTGTATTGGGGCCGTGGCTTCCTCCACTCCCTAGATTTCTCATCTTGCACTAGGTAACATTGCTCTTCTTTTGCTTGAAATTTGAATGTCATGTTCCTTCGCCCTATGCAGAATTGAATCTTTCCGGCTCTGACATCAATCCTTGCATTGACATCTCTTAGGAATAGTCACCCGAGAATAAGTGGCATTTCTCCATCATCTTGTGTGTCGAGGACCACGAAATCCGCAAAGACATAGGAGCCTTTGACATTCACCAAGAGATTTTCCACTATGCCCTCTGGATATTTAATCGATGAGTCGGCAAGTTGGACTGTCATCATTGTCGGAGAGAGAGCAGGGTATCCTAACTCCTCAAACATGGCCTTGGACATGAGGTTGACACTCGCACCAAGGTCACAAAGAGCATTCTTGATCTTTTGATAGTAGATCGTGCATGCGATAGCCAGATATCCATTGTCTTTCCTGTGCAAGACTACTGATTCCTCCCATGGGTCTTGGATTTGATGTATGAGCTTCCCTACATGGTTACCTGCATACACCCTCCTAGATGGCTTACCCCATCTGGTGGATACAATGCTAACATTCTCTCGGGTAGGCTCGGGTTGCCCCGAGATTCCACCCGACTCGGAAGAAGGTAAAGAAGCAGCAAGCTGAGCAAGTTGAGTTTCTATCATTTTATTAAAGCTTAGCTGATTCTTCATAGCAGTAGTGAAGGATTCTATAGTGGAATTCAAATTTTCAAGAACTTATCATTGGCGGCTAGCTTCTTGTTTAAGTTTTCATTAATTCTAGCTTGGCCAAAGACAAGATCTTTAATGGAGGGCTGATTATTGAAATTGTTAGAATAATTACCTCCATTTTGATTGTTGAACGGAAGGCTGGGCCTCGAGTTCCACCCTTGATTGTTGTAGTTGTTGTTGCGGAACCCGTTGTTGTTGCCATTGTTGATGAACCTGGCTTCTTCCCTTGTCTCGGGAGAATCATTTCCCGAATGACCCACATTACCGCAAACCTCGCACGTCATGCGAGCGTCCATAATCTTGGCGGTCTCCATATTGCTCAGTGCCTCCAATTTCTTCATTAGGAGGTCCATCTTGGCGGCGAGCATGTCGATTCCATCGACTTGGTGTACACCGCGGTTACGGGGTTGGAGACGATCTCCATCCCAACCTTGATTTGCCACCATCTTCTCGATCAATTCCTTGGCGGCGGGTACTTGTAACGAGAAGAAGGCTCCTCCAGCGGCTGCATCTAGGTGCTCGCGGGCGGTACGCTTGAGCCCGTGGTAGAAGGTTTGAATTAAGAACCACCCCTGCATGCCATGGTGTGGGCACATGGTGATGTACTCCTGGAGACATTCCCATGCTTCTGGGATACTCTCATCATTCTGCTACTGGAAGCCCAAAATTCTAGCGCGGAGGGCATTGGTTTTGCCCACCGGGAAGAACTTCGCGAGAAATGCCTTAGAGCACTTATCCTATGTGTTGATGGCATCTCTCTCCGCATAAAACCATTGCTTCGCCTTCCCGAGCAATGAGAACGGGAATAGGCAAAGACGAATTGCGTCGTCCATCACTCCGTGGATAGTGAAAGTCCTGCACACCTCCAGGAAATGCTGGATGTGCATTGGCATCTTCATTAGGCTTGCCACAGAATGAACTTGCTTGCACCATGTTGATCAACGCCGGCTTGAGCTCAAAGTTTCCTTCTCCCACCGTCACGTTTGGTCCGGTAGGGACATTGGTGTTGCAGGGAGCAGAAAACTCGCGGATCGTCCTCTCGGCCATCGGTGCTGACAAGGTGCTGTCTGCGGGATCGACGGTGTTTGTTTCTTGACTCGAGAGAAACTTCTGAGGAATGAGGACACGAGGTCGCACTCTCCTCACAAGTGACTCCGGATTGTCGTGAAAGTTGGACGGTAGGTCGAAACCGGTCATGCACTACTCTGCGTACATGAGAGTAGAGCAAGGGTAAACCCGCTTAAATAGCGGTTCACCGAACCTGGATAACTCAACCACTAAGTTTAAATGATATCTTTTGCCTATTGCCTCCCCGGCAACGGTGCCAGAAATGCTTGTTGACGTTCCTTAGCCTCACTACTAGGGTTGCACTCACAGTGACAGCGCCAGAAATGCTTGTTGGCACTCGCTAGAGTCGCTACCGGGTTTATACCCCTAGTAATGGAGCTAGGAACGTCTTTGGTAAAAACACACGTTACAGAAAGGTCCGCAAGCGCACGGATTACCGTTGTAGCACTTCACCTGGTGGTATTCGGGTTATCGTATTTATATTTTCCCAAGGGAGGCACTACGGCAAAGATGATCGGATAAACGGTGGAGAGTAACAAGACTCGGTAAAGAGCTATAGCGGGGGTAACAAATAAAGATATTCAGGGATAACTTGACACACACAAGGAGATCTTGATAAAGGAGTAGAGAGGACCTAGTGAGCTGGGAGGACAACGAGACGAGGAAGGATCCTAACACAATCTATCTATTCTTGTCAACTCTAGGTAAAGAACTAAGGAAAGGGATAACCAAGGCAAGCTAAACTCGACAAGCTCTTCTAGTGCTGCAGGGGCATGCAAAGCCGCGCTCTCAGACTGGGATGAGAAGGGAGAACGACGACACGCTGAATCCTACCAGCCCGAACTAATGTGGTGGACTACTGAGTCCGTCCGGAGCTGTCACCTCCCTAGGGTACCACAACTATTCTGTTGAACAGGACACCAATCTAAGACTAAGGCAAGGTCTGAGCACCGTGCTCACAACGAACCAAAGAACCTTTCCCCGGATATCACGAAGGAAGGTCTCTCTCCGCTACTAAGCACAAACGTACTCGGTAGAAGATCAAGCTAAGAACGACCACAATACTATAGGGTTCAAGAGAGCTATGCTAACCAAGATTAAACTAACTTTAGTCTAAACCAAGAATAAAGCTTCTAGAGCAAAGTAAAAGCTGAATGTAATTGACTCGAAAGGTAAGATAGAAAGATAACTTGAATTGTACTTGAGTCTAAACAAAGAAAGGATATAAGAGTAGTACCGGACCCCTGAAGAAGACTCCTCCAGAACCCCGAGACTAGCTCGACTCGACTCTAACTCCCAAGCTACACTAATCCTACTCTAAGTGAACAATAGAGAGAAATGGAGATGCTCCTGCGTTGTGTGTCCATTCCAGCGAGTGAGAGGTGCCTTTTATAGGCAAGGGAGGTCGGTGGAGCGTAGGGGAGGAAAACCCTAGGTGCGGCCGGCTCTCTAGGCACGGCCGGCCCTAGGATGTGCCACCTCTCGCCTTGGACGCTCCTGATCACTGCTCCTGAGGCGGTTGTAGGTCGGCTCCTTGGGTTGGTTTTGTCCGGCATGCCTAGTGATAGTTGCGGCCGGCCCTACCCTGTGCTGTGTGATGCACCGACCGTGTTAGGGAACGCCTAGGATCGCCTTTGGATGACGGTTGTGGCGGTTGAGCAATCGGATAAGTGGACCCATTGATCCAAGTGATCCTAGCATTCACCCTTTGATCAAACCGACATTCCTCCAGTGAATCACGCTCGTCCAAGTTGTGCTCGAGGGAGTAGGGGTGCTCTGGACCAGGGTCGTGCCACCGGGCAGGGCCGGCCGCACCTGCAGGGCCGGCCGCACCTGCAGGTTCCGCCGGACCAGGTGGTTCGGCCGTGCCTAGCACATGTGGCGTGTTGGTCTCAAATTCTCCCAAAATGTGTACCTGCCTATGAAATTCATAACACAACTCGTGGAACTTTATTAGTACTAAAAATGTGCATGAAACTTGTCATATACTCCTCTCGAACCCGATGTTTTGACGGTCAAATTTTTGCTGTAAGGACCGTCA
Organism: Cenchrus fungigraminus; assembly: GCA_036936925.1. Classification (NCBI taxonomy): domain Eukaryota; kingdom Viridiplantae; phylum Streptophyta; class Magnoliopsida; order Poales; family Poaceae; genus Cenchrus; species Cenchrus fungigraminus. The sequence goes on along the minus strand of CM072774.1, from coordinate 27,242,543 downwards.
ACAGTTAGCTGCCTATGATAAGGCTTTGGAAAGCCTTAACATTAAAATTGATAGCCTCTCTTCTGCTCTTAAGAGCCAGTTAAGCTTTAATAAGATGATAGAAACCCAGTTGGCTCAGTTGGCTGCTATGGTTCCCCCAGTTGAAAACGCAAAAGCAGTAGTCACGAGAGGGGGTAAGACCACTCGTGATCTGCCTTATCTTAACCATGCAGGGACCAGTAAGAAGAGCACGAGAGAAGTTGAGGAATCCAGCAAGGGCCCTTCTGATATAAAGGAACACACACCAGGAAGAAGGGATCCCATAGAAGAAAGGGCACATGAAGAAGAGGGAGAGAAACCAGAATTTATCGAGACAAATATCCTGTCGTTCCCTCAGCGAAACAGGAAGATGACAGTGGATGAACAATTCACTCATTTCGTTGATATGATTCAGAAAGTCTACATCAATGTTCCACTCCTTGAGGCAATGCGGGTACCTACGTACGCACGCTACCTCAAGGACATTCTCACCAGGAAGCGGGCTCTACCAATGTCGGAGGTGGTAAAGCTCACAGAAGAATGTAGTGCTGCTATACTCAACCGTCTTCCCGAAAAGAAAAAGGATCTAGGGTGCCCTACGATTACCTGTACGATCGGGACACAGCAATTCGATCACGCTCTCTGCGACCTTGGAGCGAGTGTCAGTGTTATGCCTAAGGTAGTTTTTGATTGATTAAATTATATGGAATTGTCCCCAATCACTTTGCAGCTGCAGCTCGCCGACTCATCAATTCGATACCCAGCGGGGATCACCGAGGACATACCAGTCAAAATCCGGGATTCTTTTGTCCCCGTTGACTTCGTGGTACTCGACATGAACATTGATAAAGAAACACCACTCATACTGGGGCGACCGTTCTTGAGTACTGCTAAAGCACACATTGATGTTGGAGCGGGTTTAATCATACTCCTCATTGATGGCAAAGAGGAAAGGTTCGAATTCCGTCCTAGAAAGGAACATATACTCAATGATCAAAAACTTGCAAAAGCCCAAGGGTTGTAAGAAGCCCTCCGTCGGGAGAGATCTGGTAAGACATCCTTCACTTTCCAATTCAATAAGTTTCTGACAAAAGAAGAAGCAAGCCACCCTTGCTCCTAGCTCTCTGTGCTTTCTGCTCAATCTGTTCGAGACAATCTCTCCCGAGAGCGCTGTCTTTCACGCCATCGAGCAGGCACAGCAGCAGCAGTTGGAGGAGCAGAGGGCTTACTTTCGGTGGATGGGATATCCCCCTCCACAGTAGTGAGCCTGAAGCTAGCTTGCGGGAGGACCCCCACTCTGAGGTAACTTGTATCTCCATTTGTTTTCAGAACCTCATATGCTAAAAACACATAAAAATCTGCAAAATTAAAAAGACCAAAAACATTTATTTGCTTTCCTAAATTAGTTAGTTTTTCATATGCGCGGTAAGAATGCTTTCGTTCCCATGGTTGAAATGATGAATAGTTGCTCTGTTTATTCCTCTTGTATGCCTTGCTTACAGCTTAGTATTCTATTTAAGTTTTGAGTTAGTTGGATTGCATGATCAAACCTTAGCTTGAAACTTGTGGGTAGCAAAAAGAATGACCTTTGCCTAGGTTGTTGTGAGGTATGATATGGTATAATCGAGTTGCTATGAGCTAGTGCCAAGTGATGTTTGATTTCCGGAGTTTTCTTTTGAGAAATGCTAAAATGATAAGTTCCTCAATGATGAGAAATTCCTATCCAAGGCCATATGTAGATTCTAGCACATTTTAGCTTCCACATATGCTACCTGATTTCTTCATTGAGTCTTGTCGAATTGTCATGACCCTCGGCGAGAAACTTGTCATGCTCCTATGATCAAGATCACGTACACAGCCACCATAAGCTAGACTTCCACCCTGGGAGTAAGCAACAATCATTCCATCCATTCCCCATCCATTCCACAAATAAAGCTCCGCACATTCTTCATGATTTTATCCCTCTCCAAAAATATTCAAGAAAGACTATGGGCTATGTGAAAAAAAGAAGAGAATACGTGCTCAAGGGCACGCATAAAATAAAGAGAGAAAGAATAAAGAAACATAGCCCAAGTCTCAAAAATGTCAAAAAGGAGAGAAGGGAAAATCATGCCAAAAGGAGTCCATCCTCCATCCACCATATACACAAACACACATGCACATCTTGATCAGGTTGTATGACTCGTTTCTCCCAAGGATCTGGATTTCGACTCGACAATACATGAGAAACAGGTATGCCACATGTTTTCCCTACCTACAGCTCCACATAAAAACTTATTAGGAGTAGGTTGTGAAAGAAGGCAACCCAATGCCTTGGTGAGGAACCATACACATTGAGCGATCCGAGAGTATCATTTGAGGAACTTTGATTTCTTTTAAAAACCTGCAAAACCTCCGGATTGATAACTGATCAAGGTACAAGTAATTGGCGATCTCTATATAACCATTCTATCTTTCAACCGCCCAAGACAAGGTGAAGCTACATGCCCCGTATCGATCAAGCAAAAGGTAAGATCAATGCCAACTCATTCAACTCTAGATAGAATACCTAGTAGTATGCTTGTCATAAATTAGGAATACAACATCGTAGCAACTCCTGATCAACCAACCTAAGTCCTTAGTGTCTTGCTCGGGACGAGCAAGAGGCTAGCTTGGAGGAGTTGTTGACGGCTGTTAAGTGCCTACTTTTGTCGTCAATATACTCCTGAATAAAGGAGCAAAAGGCATTTCTTACACGCATTTAGTTAAGAATAATGTAGTTCCACTTGTCCTAGGAGATTTTGTGATTGCAAGTAAAATAAGCATAAAAGAAGTGACAACTCACCTTCTATGGTCCATGCCACATCACCTCAGCCAAGGAAGGGCTGCCACCTAGGATCTCATGCATGCAAGCAATGTCACCAATCCAAGGGAGGCAAACCCCGACGAATCAGAGGGCGACACGTGCACGTCACATGGATTGAAGGGCCCACGGGCAAGCAAACCGCCTCAAACTCGAGTGGACACCAGGCACCGACGCAAGGGCCCACAGGACAGCCACCTGGAGAAAGCACACCCTGAGTGGGGCCCACAAGGGGTCGGCCGACCCCACTGGTCGGCCGAACCGACCATGTGGTCGCCACTCAAGGGCTTCCACATGGTGCTTCTTGGTTGGTCCTAGAGCCCATTCCCGGAGTGTTGGCGCGGCATCCACAAGTTGTCCAAGGCCTATAAATAGAAGGGAGGAGACTCATTTCTTACCCAACTCACTTTCCAACTCCTCTCTCACTTTTGATTTCCAAGGCTATGAGGTAGGCTAGAGTAGCTCTAGTTCAGGTTGTTCCAAGTCTACTTTGGGATCTAGGTATGAGTTCTCTTGTATCTTTATTTTATTGTATGACTTTGATCTACATCAGTTATTCAGCTATTTCATATAAAGTAGTGTTAGCATACATGAGTGATTCGTTCATGTGTTCTTCGTTCGTTCATCATTTAGAGGCTCCTGTTCTTGATGAACAAGGCCTTTCGATCCACTTGATGAATGATTTACTCATGTCGTTGTTTGTTCATAAGTTAGAGGCTCGTGTTCTTCACGAACACGACCCTTTGACCCTGTTGAATAGACATAGTAGAACACGAACTTGTTTGTATGACTAGCCTAGTTTGATCCAGTTAGATCACGTGTTTGTGTTGTATGAAGTTCGAGTTCAAGCTACGGTACTCGGTGTAAGTGGCCAGTTATCTGGTGGCACTGACCTGGGTCACAATAGCCCGGGTCGGTCAGTGCCTAGTTAACAATGCAAGCATGGTGCTTGGGTTGAGTAGCTGCGTTGCATATGAGCGTGCCCCACGGATTGATAGAGGTATTTGTAACACCCTGAAATTTTCCGATTTCAGGATGTTAATAGGAAGAATAATAAAACAATAATTTCTCATAATTTTAAATTTTTGCTCAACATTTATTTTCTTTACAGGAAATTTAGTGTTCGAGAAAAATTGCTTGTTTTTCTAAATTAAATAAAATGATTCTCTGAGTGTTGTTTTTTTTCTGTTGCCTTTTGTTTTGTTTGAGTTAGTGTTTTCAAAATCATAAAAAAATCAAATCCAAATCTCTTTGTTCATCTCTATCTATCTTTTTATGATACATCCAACTCATCCTCTCTCCATCTCTCTTTCCAGCCCGACCTCTCCGCTCCGCAATGCCGGCCTGCAATCAATCGTTGGCCCTCCCATTTCCTTTTCCTCCACACATATTGCCACCTGCCTTTATTCTTTTTGCAAGAATGGCCGCAGTCACCATCATCATCAATGGTCACTGCCCATTAGTCACCTGCTGTTTCCCTCTCTCTTTTGTACTGCTGATGGGTGGACCCCACCTGTCATCCCACTCCTTTAGATCCGACCCGAGCCAGACTCGAGTCCGAGCACTCGCTCGGCTCCTGTGCGTGTGCCCTGCCCACACCGCCTGGCCTCCCCGGTCGCCGCTCGCCTTCCCGTGACGTTTGCAGGCTATCTAACCCGCCAGCTCACTTTTCCTCTCTATCTCGCTGCCAGCGTCAAGCCCGTCTCCCTCGTCTCGCACACACGACCGACTCGGACCGAGTCGTGCACCGCCGCATCTGCCCGGTTCCCTCACGCACATGCTCGCCCGTGACCGAGCCAGTCAGCTCACGAGCACCCATCCTCTTCCCCGGCCGCGCCGCTTCCTCTCCATCAACGTGCGAGCGCCGCATGTTCAGGCCTTTCTCCCATGTTGTGGCCGACCGTCCGCAAAACCGGCGCATGGACACGTCGTCCTGCTGCTCGCGCCTGAGCGTCGTACCACGCGCACCTGTCGGCCTCCCTGGCCGCACCTGCTCGCCATCCTGCACCCACGCCCGGACGCACTCATGTGTTTGCACCACCGCCGCACCTACACGGCTCCCCTGCGCGACCGCACGTCTTTCGTCCTTCCGTGTACCTGTCCACGCTGGCTTCCCACCCAAACCACGTGCCTGCGCAGCGTGCCGCCCGCCTGGTTCTCGTGCCCGCGCATCCCTTGCCACCTATCGCACGCCACACACCTCGGCCGGCTCTGCTCACCCGCACCTGGCCGCGCTGCTCGCTCTCCCCCTGCAGTGTCGCGCCGTTTCCCGTCAATGCTCGATGGAGCATTTAATCGTGCCCTTCCTTTTTGCCTCCCTTCACGGCTCCACTGAACGGCCAGCCCCCATGGCAGCAATGGCAGGCCCTTCAATCCCCTCCGAAATTCCCTCTGTTTCCCCTTCCTCCTCTCTGGTAACGGCCGCTTGTCATGGCCATCAATGGCCGGCCATCACTCGCTTTCAATCCCACCAGAACCGCCTACGTTTCCACTTCAGCGCCTATGAAACTAGAAGGTCGAGCCCTCCGCGCGTCCCCAGCTATGCATGGCCGTCTGCTCACCTCCTGCTGCATCGCCTGCGTAGCGCTGTCGCCTTGCACGCCTGCCTTGTCACCGCCTTGCGCCGGACAGGAGCACCACGACGTCGAAGCCACGCTCTACACCACGTACCAGCCCCTGTCCGCATCTCGTAGCTGGAGGCCTGGAGCACCTTCACCGCTTCACGAAGAGGAGCCCGTGCCAGCCGCCTTCACGCTGTCCGCCGAGTGCCAGTGTCGCTCAGTCGCGCTCGCATGCTGCTGGACCAGGCCGACACCACCAGGACCTCCGTGTCATCAAGCTGCACACTGCTCGTCGTCATCGTCCGCTTGTCGCCGGAGCACCCTCGGCCATGGGCACACGAGATGGCCTTCTTCGGCGCGGTGCCGTCGCTGAGCCGCACCCGTTCCGTCGGTTGCCGCCATCGCCTCGCTGCCAGAGAATCTCCACACCACCACACCGAGCTGTGCACCGGCCGGCCGCCGTGCTCGTCGTCTTCATGCAGACACAGGAGGAGCTTTCCTCACATGAAGGCCAAGCCGATGACGGACCACAACGCCAAGCTGCATCAGTTCTGCCCGTTCCGTTGCCGCCTGCAAGTTTCCGGCTGCTGCACCACCTCCCTGTCGCCGGACACCCCAGAACGGACCTGCAGCTTCTAAGTCTCGAACTACTACCTGCCGTCTCTGTCATCCGCTCCAAAATCCGTCTTCTTTTGCCCGTCGACTCGCCGCTGTTGCTAGCTGTTCGCCGGGACTGAATCCGACGCCTTGGTTGGAGTCCGGTCGTTTCTGTCCCAAGCAAGCGCCAACGCTCCTTCCTCATCAGCTCCACGCCGTTCACCATCTGTTACCACGTCAGAGGTGAGATGCCTCATGCTCTTCTAATTCTGTTTTTGTGTTCAAGAGTGCTCATCACTAGCATGTTATCTCTGTTCTCACGTTGGCCACATGCAGTTGCTGGTGCATGCAAAATTCAGTAGTTTAATTCTTGTAGTTTATTTTCCATCCTTCTTTACCATGCACTAGTGATCACGAACTGAAGCCTGACAATATATATCCTTTGATCTGTAGTCCATCAGTGCCTGCTCTGTTTATATCATCATAATCATTCTTCGCAAATCAATGTTTGAATCCTGTTTACCAACCGTCAGAAGCTAGCCCACCAAACAGTAGCATGCAAACTGATGGCGTGCTTGTGCTTGACGTTTCTGTAGACTAAACAGAATGGGCACACTAGTGTAGATCACGTATCTGTTCATTCCTTGCTTGCTTGATGTGAGCATGACATCATGCTTATGTCATATATATTCTTTTCCTTCAAGAGCCAACATGTCGTGTAAATATCTAGTAATCTAAGCCATGTGCCCATGTCTCTATCTACTCTTTGCTTTGTAAATCTTCCATCCAATCTACGGTTAATCTTGTTTAGATTCCCTAACCCTTTTTCTTAATCCATAGATTCATGTTTTAGCTCCGTTTAAGTTCGTTCTTGTCGCTTTAGTCTCGTCTCACCATAAATAATGCGCTAGACATGATCACCATAAAATATGTTTTGAGAAGCTATCCTAAATTAGTTTGATTAATGTTTATTATAATGTCTTTTCTTAATAATAATTTATTAGTGCCTATATAACGGTTTTTCATAGCTAAATGTTAAATTGATTAATATTTATGCAATTTGCTTTCTAAATAAAAGCAACATAGGTTCTATCCGGTGTTTTCTTATGAATTATTAATTTGACTAATATAAATCTAAATGTGTTTCTGAATTATAATTTGCTTAGTTCAACTCGAAATATAAAGATAAATGTTTAGATGTTTTACATGCTTCTTTTAAATTAAATGTTTAATTTGCATAAATCAAACTTGAATATTTATAAATAAAATTGGACTAAGTTTACATCGTCTTTTAATACAAATATAACTTGCTTAATTATAAATAGGGTATTTCTCTAAAATAACATATGCACATGATTTTACTTAATTAAAAGATACCTAGCACATAGCTAGCTCTTGTATGTGATCATCCAAATCTCCCGATAGTTCCGAGTGTTTTTGCGTTCGCGTTCCTAGAGCCAAACCTTGTTCTCTCTTTAAGCTTTTCATGCTTGGTGTATTGTTTTATTTATTGAATGTCTTTATGTGTGCCTCGTAGACATCGTGCCAGTTTCAAGTGAGCAACCAGTTGAAGTGGATCAAGAGCAAGTGTTTTTGAAGAAGAACCCCAGTGTTTAAGCAAGGAAGGCAAGTGGACTTCTCCCTCTGCATATTCCTCTTTGTCCTAAATAATTGCATGATAACTAAGTTTATATTTAAATGTTGCTATGCATAAATTTGATGGGAAATCACCTTTTTAAGGACATGATTAGATTTTTATCCCTATACCTTGAACAACCCTTTTAAATAAATGTTTTGGGTAGAAATGCTTAGTTGCTATACCTTGGGTTGGTTCAAATGAATTTTACAATATGATGAATGTTGATCATGATAACTATGGTGAAGATGATGCTTATGGTTAATAACAAGATCATATGGTTTAAACGGAACATGGAGAACCACCCAGGAAAACAGTGCAACCACAGTCCATATGGCTCTGGCTTAGCCAATTAATTAGGTGTGTGGAATTATCTGACAGCCTTATCCGAAAGGAGCACAGGGGGCCGGAGTTGAAGGGGTATAGCCCGGTTCTTTTGGGGTAGCAGCCTTTGCTAAGGTGCTGACCACTAGGGAGGGTTATGGTCCGCTCCGCTGCTGTAAATGTCGCGGGTTGTTGGTCTTCTGCATATCTTTGTAAAGGCTTCGTAGTGGACCCCTAGCCACTCACCTCGGAAGTGTTTAAGGGTCTGATCAACCCGGGCAACATGGGGAACACGAGCTGTGGTGAAAGTGTACAACCTCTGCAGAGTTAAAACTGATCGATCAGCCGTGCTCACGGTTAAGAGCGGCCTGGACCCTCACATGATTAATGAACTTGAAGATGGAAGTAAACTGTGGTTTTGTATGGTTTGAGATGGAAAGTTTTCTAAAGTCTTTTTAAGTGGGGTGGTATAAACTTACATCTAGTAAATAGGTGCTTGCTAATAAAACTTGACCAACATTAAAAATGCTAACCGCTACATAACCTTAGCCTATCCTTGATAGCCTTGCATCTTCCCCCACTTGCTGAGCTCCAACCATAAGTGTGCTCACCCTTGCTAAACTGTTGTTCAGAAGAAGAAGGTGTATGAAGTTCAGAAGATGGTGCTAGGCATACGCAACCCCCAGTCAATTGCCTGTGAAGTTGGAGCCTTTGCTTCCCCAGGATTCCGCTGTAAATCTCTGATAATCTCTCTTTCTTTACGTGATATTATTTCTGTTATTCACTATGATGTCACTATATGTATGAAACTAGATCCTGGCATACATATAGCTATCACTTGGTTTTTTTGGAAAAACAGGTGTGACAGTATGCCACGGTAGTGACAGCCGTTGGACCCTTTGTACTCCTCCACGTTTGGGTACGCTGTAGGAGTCTAAAATCTAACAACCGACGTCGTGCGGAAGCGACACGGGCGGTAAGCTCCCCGTTTGTGCCTGGGTGCTGAGCTGATATTCATACAATGCTTATGTGATTGACTAGTATATACTGACTTTATATGTATAGTATCTTAGAACATAGAGCTAACTCGTATGTTGCCTCCTAAGCCGTAGTGTACCATAGAGAGAACGAGTTCGAGTGTGTTCACACTACCCTATCATTATCATACCTTACCCCTATGTTCGGAACCTAACTTATTCTCGTCATTGATCTATACTCATTGCAATAATGTTGCATTTGTTAATCCGACCATGCCTTCCTTGGATTCGATACCCTTTGGAGTACTCCTTTGGGGAAATGCTACAATGGTATATCCGTGCGCTTGCGGATTCTTTGTAAACGTTAGGATTACCATCGGAACATTTCTAGCATCATTGCTAGGAACTCACGAACTTAGCAAAGATGTTAAGGAATGCCGACAAACATTTCTGGCGCCGTTACTGGGGATGCAAACCTAGTGATGACGTTAAGAAATGTCAATAGTAGGTTGGCCTAATGATGGCCATGCTTGGTGTTGCATGTTGTTCTTTGTGTTTATCTTGCACATTTTCTTCTCTTGTGCAGGTTCTCATCCCTATAATGCTTTATTCAACACTATATATGGAGCTAGGTCATTAATACAACATATGTTTTTTTTACGGAAAAGCCTGTGAGGGAGTTCCCCACAGTTATATATTAAAGAAAAAGGAGATATTTACAGCATACAGAGATACAACCTATGAGACTGTCTCCGAAAAAGAATAAAAGAAGCATGTTTATCCTCCTTGACTCTCACGAGTTGGAGGTAGCCCTGATCTCTAAATTTATGAATCCAAAGCCTAATCGAAGGTACACCATTGTCAAAAATCTTAAAATTTCTGATGTTCCAGATCTCCCAGAGCGCTATCAAGATAATCTCCATAATAAATTCAGAAGTTGCTTGCTGCTTAGCTCTGAGAATTCTCTCACATATGTCAAGGGACATATCCCACTGAATACCCAATTTCAGCCAACACGCCCGAGCAAAGGGGCAGACGAAGAAGAGATGATCGATATCCTCTTCCACCGCAGAGGAACAAAGCACACAATTGGCATTGGGCTGGATGTTGTAATTCCATATTAATAGCATGCTTCTAGTATTCAGCCGGTCCACAAGAATCAGCCACATGAAGAATTTGATTCTAGGAATACACTTAGCATGCCACATCTTTTTGAAAACTGGGGAAGCTGGAAGGTTATTGAAGACCATCTTGTAATATCTTCTGGATGAGTATGATGGAGATCCCCAGGAGAGGGTCCAAGTGTCCAGCTCATCGGGATCATATTCAATGGAATTCAGCCTGTCTTGTAGATCAGACAGCTCTACCAAGGCTTGGGGGGATATAGGCAGCTGAAAAATAGAGTCTAAATCTTCAGCCTGCAGCATACGTTGGACAGAGATATCATCATTAATTGCAAAAGAGTATAATCTTGGATAAGCTTGGGCAAGCACATCTCCAGCCCATAGATCCTCCCAAAAGGAGACAGAGGCCCCATTACCAATGTGACATCTAGCAATTCCTCTATATAGGACATTGAGCCTAAGAAGCTCTTTCCACCAAAATGATCCCGTTTCAGCAGATAGGTGTGGAACTTTGTTGGCATAATATCTGTCCCGAATGAGAGAAACCCATGGCACAGCTTGATGATTGTAGAATTTGTGCAGCTGCTTAAGTAATAATGCATCATTTTGAAGCTGTAGGTTAAGAATCCCAAGGCCACCTTTGTCCTAAGGTCTCTGCACCATTGGCCAGGCTGCAAGATTACCACCCTTTTTGCTCTCATCTGTGCCTCTCCATAAGCATTGTTTCCTTATTCTACCAATATTATCAATAGCTGCAACTGGAAGTTTGAAAGAGCACACAGCATAGGTCACTGTTGGAGTAATTACTGAGTTAACCATCTCCAACCGTCCTGAGTAAAAAAGAAAATTAGAGCAGACATTTAATCTTCGTTCCACTCTGTCCATTAAGGGTGTAAGATCCTCCATGCGTGGCTTAGTAGTTCCCATTGGCAGTCCAAGATATGTGAACGGCATAGTAGCAATTTGGCATCCAAAGGCAGCTGCAAGGTGTTGCATATCAGAATCAGGAACATTAATGGAGACCATGGAGGATTTGTGGAAATTGACACATAATCCAGTGGATGCAGCAAAGTCATTCAGCAAGTTTTTCAGATGCAATACTTCAGCCATATCAGCCTTCATGATTAAAATAGTATCATCTGCATGTTGTACTATTGGGAAATCCTGAGAGCCATGTGGGATGGGCACAGAGAGGTGACCAACTGCCTTTGAGTCATTGACCAAGTACTGAAGAAGCTCAGCTGCTAGAACAAAGAGGAGTGGGGTTAGAGGATCTCCTTGCCTAACTCCTCTTTTGCATTTGAATTTCATGATTAATACAACATATGTTAGTGAGGAATAGGTTTCCGTTTATTCTAGAGAAATGTGATGGTCGGATATGAGCGGTAAGGACCGTCATTAGTGATAAAATCTGCCCCTCAATTAAGTTGAGCACTTCACACAAAATGAAATGACAAAAATCAGCGACTACATTCAGAAGTTCTTTTTCATTGAGTCACCCTTGATAGTTTCGGCCTAATGTGCAATTAATGAATCAATGGAAAAATACAAGCAAGTGTTATATGACAAAGCAATGTACACATATATATATCCATGTGAAAGAGTAGTGCCTTACCTGTTCGAGATCGGTTGTGTGCCTGAGCACTCTGATGTGCTCACACACAAACCACATAACAAGGAAAATGCAGGACGCCAACCTAGGCTACAGTAGGGGTGCTGTGGGCAAGATGGCATCAGGAGAGACCAAATGGATAAGGAAACAGGGAGAAGCTAACGGAATGGACTAAACACTTAAACATGAGACTTTGGCGTATGGCAGTAATCTCAGTGATTCAATAATGAATCTTATTTGCAAATTGTCACTGATATCATACAAGGGGATAAAGGATCAAAGAAAGCACAAACCCACCTGTACGTAAAGAGTTTAAATCTATTGCTCTAATCGATGACCCTCATTGTAGACACAACGGGAAAATAGTGCTACAGTCAACAAAAATCAAGAAGATCGAAGGTAAGAGGGCTCTAAATGTAAAATCAAGGATGATTTTTTTGGACACAAATAAAACATTATAGTACAATGGAAGCTAGAAAAATAGGACACTGAGCTGTAGTTCGACGATTGTCTCAGTTCATACGACGCCATCACCGTCATGGCGTAACCCCTCTACAAGAATAAGTATGACCTTTGACCAAGGAGTCAAGGACAATTACCAATGGGTGGGTGGTCAATGGTACGCACGGTCTATTTTGGAACTGGAACGACAAGAGGAACAAATAAAGGAAATCACATACCAAGCTAGGGTTTGGAACATAGGTGTACCTCTCATGCAAAAGGGTGGGGCAGCTGCCAAAGCTACTGGTAGAGCAGAGACCACCCCTCTGCCTCATCCCAATGGCGTGTTTGGCGTCTGTCGATTGGAGGAGGAAGAAATCATTTGTATTGGGTCAGTGGCATTCGATGGCCCAATCTAATTCCTTGCCCACCATACGAAGTGCCCCTAAAGAAGGATGCACTTGCTAGCCTTTGCGTGATAGTGCGAGTGTGTAGGTAGTTGGATCCAGTGAGGATGAAACTGTGAGGTCCAAACAAAACACGGCTGCACCGGCCACCACCACGATGCTGCCAACTTCCTCTATGCCATCCTTGGACTGGTGACTTGTGCGGCTGGCCCAGACACAGACTGGCTAGCTACGCTAATGGCAATTTTATGGAGGGAAGGTGGAAGAGCAGGCAGGAGCTTCATGGCTATATAGGTGGTGGCGTTTTGCTAATAAGCACGACTGTGGATTTGGAGCAGCTCACTAGTGGTGCCAGCGGCTGATGCCGAGGAGCTGCAACTGGTTTTTTGCAATATGGGAGGAGCTCGATTTGGTGGTTTCGCTGGCAAAGTATGATTGTATGACTCATCAATCATCATTGTTGGTGTTGACATCTACAATCAATCCTCACCTTCATTCCTCTAGCTAGGTATCTGTCCATACTCTCAATTCCAATCTCAAGTGTTATTCGACAGCTCCACCCAAAAATTTGAGTCAGCTCTGCCACTAGTATGGAATGGGAGTGGAAGCGAGGAGGCTTTGACCAAGAGGAGTACATGCATAAGGAAGAGACACTTATTTCCACATTGGTAGCGAGCACATGCGTGGGAGGATGGCCAGTGTTCTCCCTTCCCCGACAAGATGGCATGATCCTCCTTGCACTGTTCCAATGAGACAACCTAGCTTACATCAACAAACAGAGGAAGAACATTGGTCCCTGTCCCATGTAGCACCACATGCATTGGCAAAGGGTGAATGGGGGTGATGTTCATCAAAATTGGGATGGGTGCATCTTGGGAATGGAGGAGGTGTGATGGACTTACTGAACGGGAGACTATCGTGGTCTAGGTTCATGGAGAATCATTAGCCCACCAACCTAGCACTGCCTCTATTTAATTTGCAGGGTTCTTGCACGTTGAGGGCTGATGGAGAGCTCATTGATTCTACACATGGACGGAAAGTACGCATGAAATGCTCTTGCATGACGGGGAGTGACCAATCTTTATAGCAATGATCATTAATAAGTAGCAACAAAACAACTATCTCTAAACAGAGGAACATAACACAAGCTACTATACAAATATTTTCTAGCACATCACCAGTAGTCATGATCTATAGATGGTCAACGGAGAAGGTTGATAAGGTTTCCATAGGTGACACAATGGGATGCCTCAAGAATGGCCTTGATCTTGGGGTAACAAGCTCTAGCGGTAAGGACCAACCGGTCTTACATCATTTTCAAGGTGAAGTGTAGTGAGCTTCACTAAGATAAACCTCTGATGTATTCTAACTCTAGGGGTGGTGATAGCAGTTCATGGATTAGTCTCTAAAATGCCCTCATCCTTTCCTTTTGATATAGATCTCATAAGAAAACCCTCAATGCTTGTGACCCATCATTGAATATTTAAAATCCCATATGGACTAATCCATCAAAATGCATTAGTAAATTCAATCCAGTAGGTTTTAGGCCAAGATGGGGCTTACATAGTATGATGTACAGTGGACATGGACCATTCATGATTTACAAAAAATTGTCACCACAAATAGGATAGATGTCTAGATCCAGATCTGAATTGTCAAATGGCTTTCAAAACTTATTAGACAAATATAATTGAAACTAACAACAACATGGTTCCATAAAGAAATAACACAAATTGTTTGCAAGATGGTGCATTTACCACCATGATTCACTCATTTGTAATCTTGTTCCATGCACAGTTCTTACACATGTCTACGCCGTATTGCCTCACATTTACATATAGAGTAAGAACATGAGCCGAGTGCAATTGGAGTGCATTTCAAAACTACATTATTATTCTTTTATTTATGCTCAATTTATCCAGTTCAATGTTGAACTTTTAAATGAGCATCACATCAAAAGAACGGCGCACGTTGGGGAATTCCCTTTCGGCGGTGACGAGCAACCCTTTTTGCTGGTGGTTCTTCTTTGTTGTTGTCATTGCTTATCTCTTCATCGCACCTAGTATTTGCATCACTACTATTGCCAGCAGCCACATCTTCCATTCCTTGATATTCAGAACCATTAGCCGCATCACTTGGCATCTTCATGTCCTTTTGTATGCCCCTTGCCTATGCAAAATATGTGAAATGAATAAAAGAGGGTAGTTTGGGATGAGTATGGAAAATATGCTTGACTCTTGCATTTCTTAATTTGTTGGATTGACTAAATGATAGATTCAGAAAGTGCATAAGAACTTACATCACAACCAACAGAGCAGAAGCGAAATTTGTTAAGAAGGGCACGACCACAAGTCTCACAGTTGTATGATGATGATGACAATGGACCACAAGTGCCCAGTTGTGGTCGCTCATTCAGAAACACAACCTTTGAACTATTGATCACATAAGTCTGCACATCACTAATATCAAGGATGTCCTCCAGTTCAGATACCTTGACGACATCATGGTATGATGATCGCCTTATCTGAAAATTTAACAAGAAGACATGAACAATTACAGTCAACTTTCTAGAAAGCACAATACATAAAGCTTTATCATAGGTGCATGACATGTAAAAAGTATAGTATGTACATCTACATAGAAATTCCTTTTATCCAATAACTATAACTTAATATACCTGGATTACACGGTGAGTAGAATGGTGGTCCAAACGACAATAATTGCAAAAAGCAGCAGGGGGTACCTCACACTCGATGCAAAATAGGTTACACTCACTACAACTAGAATCGAGATGGTTTTTGCAGGTGAGGAAGAATTGTGTTGTGAGCAATAGCTCCAGCCATGAAGGCACCCTCTCTCTTTTCATTGACAAACCTATAGTATAGTATTTGCTTTCTGCTAATGTTGGGCCTTGGAATAGATTGTAATGGACATATTTATAGGGAAGCAACAATGAGAGAGGTTAAAAAAAAGGAACTTTTGCCTGCTAGAAACAGTTGTGACCACAGTTACTATATCTCTTAGTCTATCAATATATCCTAGCTGTTAGACAAGCCAAATAATAAGTATTTCTTTTCCAATGGATGTCCGTTAGTGCCGTTTTGGATATGCGAGAAGATTTTTCTTACGTCAGGTTTATTAATTACTTTTAACTAAACTATTACAGATCCACATTTATGATTATTAAAAAACACAACAATGCAAATAGATTCCTGATGATGTTCTAAGCTCGCAGAATGATTGATGTAGAAATTTGCCCTCACAAACTCTTGCATCGCCATTCCCATGCAGTGGTGGTGCCATTGTTTTCTAAAGAGTTCTATGGCTGCTTGTTGTAGTGTTGCATTGCATACCATTGCTGGATATTGGAGAATATTATAAATGCATGTTCACTGGATTCCATTACTGTTTGTTGCTAGCTAGAGGCTACTTATATACCGATGTGTTGGGCGGTAATGGCTACTAGTGTAACGGTACATGCAGCCATGATATCCTAAAGATAGAGACTCCAACCGTGATATCATCTATAGATAGAAACACCGGCTACAATATCCCTCTAGGTAACAACATGCCTATCCGGCCTAATTGGTTCACAACCAAAATTTTGGCATGCCAAAGCTTTGGCAAGCCAATATTTTGGCCACCCCTTGGTTTGTTACAAAGTTGGCTACTTCTCCCCTTTATTTTATCAAAATCTCAACAAAACTTTGGCATACCCAAATTTTGGCAAGCAACCAATCCGGCTCTAATACACATTAGAAAATTTCACACTCATGATAAAAGGTACCATATAAAAATACCAAATTCACCATAAAGAAATTTCTGTGATGAATGTGTTCATATAAAATGTAGCATCATGCTAGTTTTGTCATCACAATAATCACATAACTACTTCCTATGGTGAAGAATTGACTTACCTCATAGAACCCTTTACGTCTTATAACTAGAACTCATTCTCACCATAGAATCGTTATTTGGTCCATATGTCATCCTCCATGTTGTGGTACCTATAGGAGTAATCTTTATGATTTTGATATTCATATATAGAATCATGTCATAACCAAAAATAATATATTAACACTGGTGATTGATGTGGTCTCCAAGCCACAAGTTTGACTAGTACTTTTTTGTTGCAAAACATATTTATGAAACACTCTTTCCATCCCAAAGACAAGTCATTGAGGAATTCATATCAACAAGGAGATAAAATGACCTTGCATACCCCTATTAATTAGCCATATGTTGTGTAGATTATCTAATATATGCACAAATGCACACTAAACAAGGTAGCAATGACATTTTTTTTGACAAATTTTGAATACTAGAATGATTTTGGGGATGGAGGGGTACAATCGCGTTGAACCCTTAGTAATACATGTTAAGATACATGTACTTATATCATTTTAAGATATCCAAACTTTTCCTATATAAAGTAGTTGGTAAAAAAACTTGGGAATGGTTTATATTGGGGACATGACCCCATGCTGAATCCCTTTTAGCCATAGAATCCAAGTTTATTTGTTTTTGCAAGAGATAGTTGAGGCTTCATGATGTTTAGATATACCAGATGATCAAGAGGAAACAACAACGAAAGTATTCATGGTATGGGTGGCTTCATGGACTAGATAGGGTTTAAAGACCTAAAGGTGGAGACTATCTGAGCCAAGAAGTTTTAACAATTGACACAAGGATTTGCCTCAGACAAGAATGTTAGAACTTGATTGATGAACAGTCACAAGGATAAACACAACACAAGAGTGAAGCATTCCTAAAAAAATAATAAGTGCAAAGTCACACAGAATGTTGCAACGAGGGGTAAAAAACACTTCCCCCCTTGAGAAGGATTAAGGTGTGGTGGAAGAAGGAAATTGTATCATCCAATTCGTCCCCTCCTACACTAGACATCGATAAATCAACCAAAATAGGCCTGGAGAAGTCTGGCTAGTTCGGGGACATAAAATTTGAGCTCTCGCAATGAAGTGAATCGATATGTATTCTCATATTTGACTCATTTAATGCAATTTTATGCATTTACATGTTTAATTTTCAAACTTTATTTGATTACCACTACAACAAGGGAAAATCAAATAAAAAAATTGGACCAGTAGGGACGGCTAAGCCCACACATGCAAATATAGTTACGCTACCTTGCAGCAACCAATTTTTGGGTTAGCCAATAGGGAGGCATGCATATAGGGTTTCGTCAATCATCATTGGGTTGGCGAGCTAGTGCTTTCATCGCACCAACACACTCTCCTACGGGAGAATGCCTAGAAGATGGAGGACCTCTTTTCCAGCTTTAACCCATACTAATAGTCCTGCAGAAGACCAAGTTTGGGGGAGGAGATCCTCTATTTTATTTGTTTAATTTTCTGAATGAAAAAAAGCTAAATAAATCTAGAAAATCACAAATTATTTGATTTGTAAAACAACTTCTAATTAGGGCATGAGATCTTGTTTATAATGCACCACTTCTCAGAAATGTTACATAGTTACTATTTAATTTTATCATAAGTTTTTTTTCAAAATTTGAGTTCTAAAGAGGAAGTGCCTTTCACTCACAAATCCATCCCTTCATGCATGTCTTGATGCTAGTCCCACATATCTGGTAATGCTAGAATTACATTTTGGATTCAAGCATCCACCCTATAGTATGTTCACAACCTTGTCCATATAAATACAGAATATTAAAAGTGTTAACCCTCCATGGTCTTCTAAATAGGGACTCCAGACTATTCAATCAATTAAGTCTCCTAAAAATCACCGCAACAGATGGATCTAGGATAGCTATTGATATTTAAGAAAAAATGAGAGAATAAGAGAAAATAGCTCATGATATTAAGGGAAACAAAGATGATCAAACACTTATTAACTCTAGGATGCAATACAGACTGTGTACAAGATGAGGCGATTAATCTGAGGGTCGTCAGACCTTTCCAATGTTGGCCAACCTGAGGCCATAACAGATGAAGGTTGCCTAACCAATATATAGAAGGCTAGCCTTTCCTTTCACGCCATTACCTCCATCATCTCTAGCTCTTTCAATGACCACTATGGAAGTGCAAAATTTCCTATTGTCAAGAGATATGCCCGATGCTAAAGCCAATCTTTTTTAGGTGGTCACATAAATATTGATCTATAAGAACCATTGGATGAGTAATCTAGCAATGGATACCTACGTCCCTTGAATAGGTTTGCATTGGTCTGCTATAGATCTAAGATAAATCACTCCAATAAGCAATTCTTCACGTGACAATGAATATATTGTCACCACCAGCAAACCCCTAGCATCTTTTTTTTCTTAGATTTCTTGCATAGTTTGTTCTGTAATCTCTTACCTCAAAAGGCCCAAACACACTTGGCCATATTACATTCCATGAGCAAATGTTTTGCTTGAGTCTGATGCACCACAAATTGCACATCTGCTCTTCACCATCATGTTCGTGATGGAGGACATCTCAAGACAGGAGAGAATGTTGAGACAACCTCCATAAGAATACTTATAGATTAGAAAAGACTCCCATGGCCCCATGGCACTCAAAGTTGATACCTAGTCTAAAGCCAAACAAACTAGCGAAGGCCCAAACACCCCTCGATCCACACCCACCTCCGAAGAGCGAAGCACCATTATACTTCTTCCGCATTGGGCCTAGTGAAGACCTAGTTGTAGTCTAGATTAGCCAACCTCTTCTACCTGACAAGGCAAAAGTCTCTTTTGTGTTGCCCATGCTTGGGCCCAATGAGAAGGCCAAACAATATAGGGCCGTGAATGCCATTTCAAGCATAACCTATGCTAATCTTTTTTTCATTGATGTATCCTAGACTCCTCCCCATATGGCTGAAGCCCAAGTCATCATCGAAGCCAAATAATTCTTCAAGAAGCAAAGGGCATGGACCTGATAAACGGATTGAGCAAAGATATACAATGTGACCTAGGTAATAGCTCCCCTTGGGCATTGGAATTCCTAATTGTTACTTTAGATAAAAACTCACTACAATGCATACCATACGAAAATATCATAAGAAAGGTCACATGCTTATGATATTTTATAGGGGGTGATATGGTTGAGGAATGAAAAAAGCTCGTTTGCAAGGCTAGTTAGAAAGCATCATAAATCATCCCAATATCACATTGTGAAGAACACTCTTTTATTGACATGACATCTAGCAAGCGTCAAAAATTTATGTAGGACTGTCATAAGTTTTTCTGCAAGTCTTTAAAACCAATGGTGGATCTCGCCCATTTAATAATACAACAATTTTTTTAAAAATATATATTAAAAATTGTTATGAACTAATTTTGGACCCGTAAATACCATTCAACTACCATTTTCAGAATCCATCAAGATGAATTTTAAATTCTTAGAGTTTCTTAAGGTTCTATATGTCATCGTGTTTTGTAGGAAAAAAACATCGATATCATCAATAATGATTGCAAACATATAACTTTTAACTTTACTTATTATTGTCAAAGTCATGTGATTTTCTTCATACATTGGCAACTGAGTTAATATTAATTTTTGTATTCTTGCAACTACTAGAATGGATGTATAATGATTTGTCTCGACATACTGTGTCATTGTTTTGGATCTTTGAGCATTAGTATGTCATCTCTTGATGTCTGAATTTTTGAATCTAAAATGCTATATTTTAATCTACAAGTATGTTGAAAAAGAAGTATGAGTTCAAAAAAAACAATGCAAAATTATCATCTATGTCCCTATAAAATAGATGATACAAATACTTTCTTTCGAAAATTTCAAATGAGCAGTGAAAATATCGCAATGAATACACTCTTAACATATCCATAATGGACAAATATTGTGAGACGTGTAAAGTCCCGAAGCTACGGGTAAACATAAAGCTAAGTGGTGAGAATAGTATCTTGCCACGCAATTGTACGCGCATAATCGGTTCCTTAATCACATGAGAAGGACGTTTACCGGCCAGTTTATGGATGCATACTTTGACCGTGACCAATCCTTGTTGCGAATAATTGGCGAACATGTAGCCTGTTCGTTTGGCTGGTGGCTGGTGGCTGATTTGTTCTGAGAGAAAAGTATGGTTAGCTGGTTGCTGGTGGTTGGTTTGTTCTAAGAGAAAAGTACTATTGATTGGTGGTTGATAAGTTAAACGAACAGGACGCGTGCCTGAGTATTTCTGGAGGCATCTGGTGCTGTCTACCTCGTATTCTTTCCACTTCATGCTGAAAGGCCTCTGGGTCAGCCGGGTCGCGGTCGTGTCCTGCACGCAGACGACGAGTCTTGTGAATCAACTGTACTTAATTCCTAGCCGTCGCGACGATCGACTTGGACGACGAATGTTGCCAATGGGGCAGGTAGAATGTTCCATCGTCACTTCATCGTCACTCAGAAGATTTACTCGTTATTGGTCCTTCAATTACAGTCCCGTCAAAATCAGATCCCCGTGCATCTTGACTATACATGTTGAGTCTAAGTACGATGCACGAGTCAGTCAATGCATTATTGTTGTGTGCTCAATGACAGGTGGGGCCTCCTGAAAAATGGACATCCATGTGGTCAAGTCAACCCAAAAGGACCATTGGTGGAGAATAGGCCTATAGGGCAAACTGCACTAGTGTAGTAGTGTAGTAGTGTACTAGAGCTTCATCGCCATGCATGGTGCTCACCTCGATTCCAATTTCAGCGCGAAGAATACCACGAGTGCTTCAGAATGATCGTGCTCTTCCTCCTCGTCCTCCTCTCCGGCCGTTCCTGCTCGGCCGATGACGACGTCGACTTCATCTATCAAGGTTTCCAGCACGCGTCGGGCTCCGAACTGGCCCTGGACGGCTCCGCCTCGGTGCTGCACGGCGGCGCGCTCCGGCTCACCAACGACAGCAACCGCCTCGTAGGCCACGCGTTCCGCAGCTCCCCCGTTCCCTTCATCGACGGCGGCGGCGGGAGGCTGGCGTCGTTCAGCACGGCGTTCGTCCTCGACATCGTGACCGTCGGGAGCGGCGGCGGCCACGGCCTGGCCTTCGTGGTCGCGCCCTCCACCACGCTCCCCGGGGCTTCTCCGGAGATCTACCTCGGCGTCCTCGGTCCGGGGACTAACGGCAAGCCCAGCAACCACGTCTTCGCCGTGGAGTTCGACACTGTTCTGGACCTGGAGATGAACGACATCAACGGCAACCACGTCGGCGTCGACGTCAACAGCCTCTTCTCCAACGTGTCGGAGCCGGCCGCCTACTACGCCGGCGGCGACGGCGACGAAGACACCAAGAAGGTGCCCGTGACGCTGGAGAGCGCGCAGCCGATCCAGGCGTGGATCGACTACGACGGCGGCAGCGGCGTCCTCAACGTGACCGTCGCCCCGGTGTCAGTCGCGGCCCGGCCTCGCCGGCCGCTGATCTCCACCAAGCTCGATCTCCGGCCGGTCTTCAAGGACCACATGTACGTCGGCTTCTCGTCGTCGACGGGGAAGCTGGCGAGCGCGCACTACATCCTGGCGTGGAGCTTCCGGACAAACGGGCCCGCGCAATCGATCAATCTCCGGCGGCTGCCGAAAGTTCCGCGCCCGAGCTCAGGGATCTCCAAGCTCATCATCGTCAAGTTCGCTGCCGTGGCTTGCGCGGGGACACTAGCGCTGATCGCAGCGGCCATGGCGATCGTGCGCTGGGTGAGGAAGAGGGCGGCGCTCGCCGACAAGCTCGAGGACTGGGAGCTCCAGCACCCTCATAGGTTACCGTACAAGGAGCTCTACATGGCGACCAAGGGGTTCAAGCAAAGCGAGCTTCTTGGTGCCGGCGGCTTCGGCCAGGTGTACAAAGGGGTGCTCCGGCGGCGGCGCTCTGCCGGCGGCGACGAGGTGGCGATCAAGCGGATCTCCGCCGGCACGAGGCAGGGGATGAAGGAGTTCGTCGCCGAGGTCGCGAGCCTCGGGAGGATGCGCCACCGCAACCTCGTCGAGCTCCGCGGGTGGTGCAAGCACGGCCAGGACCTGCTCCTCGTCTACGAGTTCATGCCCAACGGCAGCCTCGACGCGCGCCTCTTCGGCACCGTCGCTGGCGCTGGCACAGGGGCGGACCTGGACAAGGCGTCGTGTCCGCCGCCGCTGGCGTGGGCGCAGCGGTTCGCCGTCCTCGGCGGCGTAGCGCGCGGCTTGCTGTACCTCCACGAGGAGTGGGAGCACGTGGTGGTGCACCGCGACGTGAAGGCCAACAACGTGCTCCTCGGCGCCGACATGGGCGCCCGGCTCGGCGACTTCGGACTCGCGCGGCTCTACGAGCACGGCGCGGACCCGGCGTCGACGCGCGTGGCGGGGACGCTCGGGTACATGGCCCCCGAGCTCACCGTCACCAGCCGCGCCACCACGGCCGCCGACGTGTTCTCCTTCGGCGCGCTGCTGCTCGAAGTCGCGTGAGGGCGCCGCCCAGTAGAAGCGCCGCCGGCGGACGGCGGGGACGCGCCGGACGTAGTCCTGGTGCGGTGGGTCCGCGACTGCGGGCTCGCCGGCGACCTGCTGCGCGCCGTGGACCCGAGGCTGGAGGGGTGCTACGACGAGGCGGAGGCGAGGCTGGTGCTGTGGCTTGGCCTGATGTGCAGCCAGGTTCGGCCGGAGGCGAGGCCCACCATGAGGCAGGTCTGCCGGTATCTCAGCGGCGAGGACGCGATTCGGGAGGACGCGGAGCTCGTCTTCTCCGGCGCCGACACGGCTGAGTACTTCGGGTCCTCGGTCTCCGTGACGTGGTCCTCCTCCGGCGGCACGATGTCGGCCAGCTCGCTGCAAGGCGGGCGGTGAACTACTATAGAATGCTCAATGCTGCAAGGACGCACACGTATGTCGTTGACTTGTTGTAGTATTTCTTTTCTGTAAAGATAGATGTTGTGGTAGACAGGTGTACTTTATAAAAAGTTTTGAATTCGTGACAACAGCTTTTAAACCCATTTCTATTTCCTTGTCAAATGCCTGAAATTAAGTATCCCTCGATCACTTTTTCCTGACCCCTTTGGATTGTAGATCTAGTCCTCATTTATTTTCACACAGATTTTAATAACCTCACTATTGTACTTGTTTATTTTCACACAGATTTTTAATGATCCGGATTACTTTGATGGGATCAGTGTCACAATTTTTCCTTTCTTCTTCTGCTCATTCTCATTCCATGGGTCATATTCTAATTGTTTCTATGTTGTTCCTTTGCCTTCGGCCCATGTTCAGGCCTTGTTGCCTTATATGGCCGGCCTACCGACAACCCTTGTCTTTACTGTAAAAGGTTTGTAAAATAGGATCACGCACGAATTTGTTTTGGATGAACTTTTTATGAATGATTTTTTATGAAGCTAGACCATATTTTACCCATAAAAAATATATGAACAACATGAATAATTGGATGATTATTGGAAAAAAGATTGAACATGGTAAACAAATATTTTAACAACTGAGTAATCTAGTATAAAAAGTAAAAGACACACAAATAAAATCACTTTTCATGAAAAATGTGCCTAGAATAATGAACAAATTATTCTTCCGTGCAATCAATTTAGTCCACAAAGTGAATAAATAATTAACATCATGAACAAATTATTATACATGACAAACAAACATCACAAAAAATTATTTTACAGCACTAACAAATTAATCTGTAAAAAACGAAATTGATCCATTTGTGAACAAATTACATGGAGAATAAGCAGGTCCACATCAGGAACAAATTATTCCCATTGTGCACCAAATTTGTACACATGGTGAAACAGAGAGAAAATTTTAATAGTAAAAGAAAAAATGAGCGAATCAAAATGAAACAAAATAAAATAAAATAAACAAAGAAGTTAATAATATCAAAATGAATAAAAGAAGGAGGAGGAAAGAATGGACCATAGTTATAGAAAACAGGAAAAGTTCATTTTACACCTAGGCAAAATTTAAACTCACTTTACTCCACTAAAATATTATGTTTTGTCTAATCTATCCCCTATGTATATTTGTCTTTTTTGTGTCCTCGCATAGAAGCTGAGTTTTAATTCCAGATTTTACCGGTTAAGTTAACATGATGCCCTACGTTAGAAATATATATTAGCAATCTTTCATGATTACTTTTCATACAGTTTTGTATATCTAAGGTCAACTCATATTAATTTTTCCTGACCTAAGAAAATAACCAAGAAAAAAAATCTTAGTACGCCCTCCTTCCCAAATTACTATTTAATTTTGCTATTCTAGGTGCATAGCATTTGCTACGTATCTAGACATAATATATATTTAGGTGTATGGCAATAGCTATGCATCTAGAAAAGTCAAAATGAATAGTATTTTTGGACGAAGGCAGTATACTTTTTTTAAAAAAATAAGGTATCACATTTTTTACCTGCTTACAAATTTGAACTAAAAATTCAACTCGTACATGGAGCAACAAAAATATAAATATAAAAAAATTAGACCAAATGAAATAGCTTACAGAATTAAAGTAAGTTTTTTTGTTAACTAGATAAAATGGAATGGTGAGAGGAGTAAAATAGACCTTTTCCTAGAAAGCATCACCTTAAATTTATTTAGAATTCATAATAGCCTCAAATCCTATAGTGGTGTAGTGGTACTGAAATGTTCTTATAAACAGGATGTTTATGGTTTGATTCCTTTAAAATGTGCTATTTTTTGCTTCAATTTTTTTTTTGAAACAAAACTATAGAGGAGTACCCCACAGCGTAAATTTCAAAGAAATGATGTCGCACTCAATATTTGAAGCCTGTGTGTGAGCCCCCCAGCCGGTGGCCTTTACCACTGTAACTTTGAGCCCCTTGACTTTTCCTCAATATTATACAATACACGTAAATAAAATATCAATATAAGCCATGCTAAAGGCTAATAAATTGTTCGAATTTAAGACTAAGTAGGCCGAAACACACATAGACCAAATCAATCAGAAAGAAACAACCAAAATGCTATTTTGGCAGAAATGGACCTCATAATAACATTTCTAACGTTCATGAACATTTGTTAACATCCGTCAACATTTTTTTTTAAAAAAATCTCATTTAGTTGTTTCCAACATTATTTGATATTGACCAATATCTCTTATATATACTGATATTACTGTTTAACTATTTAGATTCATCAATTAATATTAACGCTCAATAATTTTTAACGTGCACCACCTTTTTTTTTTTTGCACGGGCCAACACTACTTTGGCATTCACCAACTTTTCTACATAAAAATGTTTGAGATAGTTCCTCTATAATATTGAGAGTTCGTTCGTCATGGGCTAGTTATTGAACTAGCGCTAGATTATATATTTAGTTATTTGTCTTTCGGCAGATAGATATACCTGTGTTCTTTTGGGCAAATTTCACTCTAATCAATTATTCACTCAATCACATCCTCATCACTTTTTCCAAACTAAACACCCTTAAATATACATTAATCACCATACTTTCACCCATCACATTCTCCCTCACAACATGTTGTCCAATGCACTATTATTCCATCAGGCCTCGAACTAGATCCGGCTTAGAGGAGGAGGCCACTGCCGACGAGGAAGATCACCGGAAGGAGGAAGCCGCCACCAGCCCGCGTCGTGCCTCCTCACCCGACCTTCACACCGCCGCCATGCTCCCTCCGGAGGGGAAAGGAAGAGGGACGAGGGAGTGAGGGAGGGACGAAGGTGTCGATACGCTGTCATGCGCTGCCTGCGCCTCCTCAGGCCGTTCCCGCCGGCAGCGAGGGAAGCCGCGGGCATGCACGGCTGGAGGCAGGCATGGGACCAGAGAAGAAGGTCGTCGTTTTTTTTCCTTTATTAAGATCCAGAGAAGAAGGTTATTGACTTGTGTATCTATGTGTAGCGACGACAGCCATATGAGCCTGTTCTTACAAGCCTGTTTTGAGGCCTAGCCGTGCAACAGTGTGTGCAATGGGCCACGAGCGACCTGCAACAGTTTGTTTGAAAATTTTGCATAAATCATTTTGAATTGTGTAGGTACCTAAAGTGATTTTTCCTTTAGAAATATCAAGATCGGCCTCTTTGTGTTAACCAGGTAAATTCTTTTCGAATTTGATTTTTGTCTATTAATTATTGTGTGAAGGTTGTAGATATCTTTACTTTCCATCGGCAAGTGAAGTTACGTACTGTACAACATTTGTGTTCAACATCACATTGCCACAAAATCATGAATATCATTTTCATAATTTCTATTAATAACATTTATTTGTTAAACAATTTATCGCCATTCGAGTAAAAATATGGTTTATTGTAAAAAAAAGAGCTTAAATCTTAACTTTTTGTTAAATGTATCAAATAATCATTAAAAATTCTCAAAATTTCACTTTGTCTCAAGTAGTGCATCAAATGATCATAAAGAAAAAGTAAGCAACATATCCACTGCAACGCGCGGGGAATTCAGCTAGTAATATATAAATAGAAGGCATGATTCAATTCTAAGCTAAACCCATTCATCTGATCATCCGCTTCGACCTCTACGTCACGGTCAGCGTGAGTGAGTTGCATCTCCCGTCTCCTCATGTTGCTTTTCAGATAGCCATGACATGAATGAAATGTGCACTTGACCATTATCCTTTGCTAAAGGTGGAGCCTTGGAGTATTTTGATCAATTGGTCATATAGGCCTCTCAAATCATAACGGACTAGTATTATTATTTGATCCTTGAATCATAGACAACTATGTTTTTGGTACCCACTAAAAGTCTCACCCCTATTTCTCTTTATTCTCAGCCAGCCACGTCATCCGCTGACGTCATCGACAATAAATCCCCGTCGCTCCCCCCGATCCCACCCAGAGCCCGTCGCGAGCCCCACTCGACCCCCACCCCACCTCCCCACCGCCCAAATCCATCGCTGCCCCTTCTCCGAGTCTTTGACATACAGGCCATTAAAAAAGATGCATTGGACACTTAAGTCACTAAAAAGTTAGACCAGACACCCAAGCCATCTAGCCGAACTTTTTTGACATCGAACCCATTCCGTTCGTAGTCTGCTAGATTGGCACCATTTACAAGCTCCGACGAGTGGGTTCAGGCTGCAAAATTACTATCTTGCCCTCACTCACTTTCAAACACATCTCTGTGCCGATCGGGAAAAAAATGGAAACATCGCATCACAGGGGCGGCGGAACCTAGGGGCCGGGCACGAGCGGCCGCAGGCCCGTACGCGTGGCGGACGGGCGCGGCAGGCGCGCACGCGAGGCGGCCGGGCACGAGGCGCGACCGGGCGTGCGGCTCCCGCGGCCGGGGCGCGCGGCACCCGCTGGCACGCGCGGCTCCAGGCGGCCGGGGGCGCGGGTCCAAGCGGCGGGGTGGCTCGCGACAGGCGGCGGACGGGCGCGGCGCCAGGCGCGCACACGCCTCCGCGGCGGCCGGGCGCGGCTCCAGGCGGCAGGAGGGGCCGGGTGGAGGTCGAAGGAGAGCAGGGTGGGGCGGCAGGGAGGGACCTGGGGAGGAGGGAGGAGGAGAGGAACGAGGAGAAGAAGAGGCACTTCATGGCTGGAGGTAGGAGACGACCGTACACGTGGGTCCCACGAGGGCGCGGCGCGGCGCGCGGCGGCTGGGGCGTGCGGCGGAGCTCGCCCGGAGCTCGCCTTCGGCAGCTACGCGGCATGCGCAGTGGGGGCTCCGGGAGGAGAAAGAAGAGGGTGAGAGAGGTTGAAGACGATCCTGACGTGTGGGCCCCACACGGCAGTGGCAGCTATGAGAAGGGCAAACTTGTCACATGTAAATGTGGGTCCCACATGTCAAGGATCTCTACCCGTTAAATCCTAACTGAACCCGGATGGAATGGTCTGGGCGTCAAAAAAGTTTGGCTTGATGGCTTGGACGTCCAATCCAACTTTTCAGTGGCCTAGGTGTCCAATACATATTTTTTAATGGGTTGTATGTCAAAGACTCCCTTTCTCCACCCAAGTCCGCCGCCACCATCTCTCCTCCCCACCGCTGCCCCCCACGCCTCCTCGTCGCCTCGCATCCCCACTACCGCCACCTCACCTCCCCGTTGCAGCGTCCATAAAACGCACGCACCGCACGAAGAGGGAGGGGGAGAGAGAGAGAGCGCAGCCGTCGAGCACCTAGAGTTGAGGAAGCCGCGCCTGGTGAGGAGGAGGTCGCACGCCACCGAGGGCCTGCCACGCCGGAGGGAGGAGGGCACCTCCTCGCCCGGCCTCAACCCCGCCGCCGGATCCAGCCCCAAGGAGGAGGCTGCCACCAGCACACATCGTGCCTACTCGCCCGGCCTCAACACCACCGCCAGATTCAGCTTAGAAGAGAACGCCGCCGCCGACGAGGATCGCCAGGAGGAGGAAGCCGCCACCAAGCCGCGCCGCGCCTCCTCACCCGGCCTTGAGTCCACCGCCATGCTCCATTCGCAGGGGAAAGGAGGAGGGAGGAGGGAGGGAGGTGTCGCTGCGCCGCTATGCTCCGCCCGCGCCTTCATCAGGCCGCTCCCGCCGGCACGCGGGAAGCTGCGAGCGCTGGCGGCGAAATCTTGCGTGGGGCTGGAGGCGGCATGGGAACAGATAAGGTCATGTTTCGTCGTTGTTTTTTTTTAGATTTATATGTTCCGTCGTTGTTGACTTCGTATCTAGGTGTAGCAACGAAAGCCATATGGGCTGTGGAACATCACGTTAATGGGCCACCAGCGACCTGCAGCAATTCCTTTGGAATTTTTCATAAATCATTTTGAATTGTGTAATTATTACAAATTCTCAAAATTTTACTTTTCTCAAGTGCATCAAATCAAATAATTATAAAAAAAATAAGTAACATATTCCGCAGCAACGCGCGGGGAATTTACCTAGTTGTTTAGTATGAGCAACGTTCGGTAGATCTTCAGCAGATTTGAATGATAGATTTGTTATGAGAGAAAAATATTGTGGGTAGATTTTTATAGTAAATTTATTGTGAGAGGAAAATGCTGAAGAAGAAGCCGAAGAAAACAAGTCGAACGGAGCATAATTTTTCATTCTGACCGGGCCAATGGATATGTTTTCATTCTGACAATCTGACTCGATCGATAATGGATATGTCAAATTGGCAACTTTTAAGCAGCGGTATTGTAGCACCGGGAGCCCACGTACAGCGAGGTATGGGGGTTCCGTGTAAATCTGAATCGATCCTGTTCATCGCTGTAGCATCACTGATAGTATCTTTGGTATGACTATCAGACACACGTAATTACAGTACCTGGTTGGTACAACGGTGCTGTCATGCATGCATGCATGACCCCACTCATAAAAACCATTTTTAATTTGGACGGAGTAGATGTACTCCGTAGTCTATTGTCAAGTAGATCCTGCCCCTCCCTCGCTCGCTCTTCCCCAAACCAACCCTCCACGCAAACCGTCGCCGCGCGCCATGGCGTCCCCGCGCCCGCCGCCGGTGCTGATGGCCGACGTCGTCGGCGAGATCCTCCTCCGCCTCCCGCCGTCAGAACCCGCGTGCTTCATCCGCGCCTCCCTCGTCTGCAAGTCCTGGCTCCGCCACGCCTCCGACGCGGCCTTCCTCCGCCGCTACCGCGCCTTCCACAGTTCCACGGAGCGCCGGCTCCTCCGCTGCTCGCGCTCCTCACCAACACCAGCGGCGGCGGGAGCGGCAGCAACGAGCCCCGCCTCGTCCCCTTCACGGATCCCACCCCCTTCGACCCGCCGCTGACGCCGGCGTTCGACCGCTCCCGCTCCCGCCGCCCGTGGGTCATGGACTGCCGCCACGGCCGTGCCCTCCTGTTCGACGCGTGGGCCGACAGCGAGGGCGCGCTCGCCGTCTGGGACCCCGTCACGGGCGACCGGAAGGTCCTTCCGAAGCCCCGATGCGGCAGGAACGTCTCCGCCGCCGCGGTTCTCTGCGCCGCCGGTGCCGCCGGATGCGACCACCTCGACTGCCACAGCGGGGGTCGTCCCTTCCTGGTGGTGTGTTTGGGCGTCAGCGCCGCGACGCAGAGCGGCTTCGTCGACGCGCACGTCTACTCGTCGGAGGCTGCCTCGTGGCGCGCGCTGGCCTCCGTTGAGCTAGGCATCGATTCCTACGGCCGGATCAACTGCGGGCTCGTCATCGGAGACGAAATCTATTTCACGCTCAAGTTCAGTGCCAGAATTCTCAAGTTCAGCTTGGGTACGAACGCCTTCACCCTGATCGGCGTTCCGGTCGACATCCAGTTCGTTCTCATGCGGAGCGAGGACGATTCGTTGGGGTTGGCGAGTGTAAGAGATTCAAACCTTTACCTTTGGTCGAGGAAGAAGAAGGGTAATCTGGAGGGGGTTGCAGGATGGGTGAACTGCAGAGTTATCAAGCTTCAGGCACCATTTTCCACAAATGATCGTTTTGCAGCTAGCGTTATTGGTTTCGCTGAGGGTGTTGATGTCATCCTCGTGATGAACACGTGTGTCATGTTCGCGGTTGAGCTCAAGTGAGGGAAGGTGACAGAGGTAGGCAAGCCTGGGGACTGCTATTCTGCCTTGCCGATCATGGGCTTCTACACTCCAGGTTAGTTTGGTACTATCCTTTGCAATGTTTTCTTGGTTGGTTGGATGGTGTTACTTTGTGAACAATCGGTTATATTCAATTGTAGACTTGTAGTAGTGTGAATATTACTTACTATATCCACATAATTTAGTTAGAGCACTAGAAACTTTCATTCTAGAGCAAAAACTGTACTACACACCTTGTATGGGTTATGTTTTACTTGTTAAGGATCATGCTTTGGTGCAATATAATGGCTAAAATATGCTTACAAAATTGTTGATCTGGTTGTACTGATACCTTTTCCAAGGTTCTTTTTAGAATGTTCGGTTTATTTCTGGCGCATTGCAAGTTCAGTCTCGGAAACGTCTGAACGAACTGACTATATATTACATAGCACAACGTTTACATACTGATTTTACACCTTGATTGCTGAGTTGGTTAAGTGCTCTATAATTTTCAGATTGTGGTAGGCGCAATCACCGGCATGGACTTGCTGATTTCTGACACGTCGTTCCGATTAAGACCCAGTGAAATGGACGAACACATCATCTTGAGTCTGCTGCCCGTTGCTTTCTTGCTGAACCATTACATTCAAGTGGTTTCTGTTCTGCTTGCACTGTTTTTAGAGAAGGAAATATATATTAATATCTCAGACTCTGCATCAATCAATGCATATAGCTGTTTCTGCTTGCACTGTTGTAGTGTGAACTATACAAGTTCATCACATTACCGTCATTTCAGCAAATTCGTCTACTTCTTAGTTGCAAACTGTATGTTGGTAAACGAATGCCATTGTTGTACCAGAAAATCGCTCATCGAAATTGATTATAAGATGCTAGCCATACTGCATATATTTTGTAAATTGAGTTTCTTTGTTTTTCCTTGTGTGTCATCTCTTTGCTACCTCTACCCTCACAATGCTACTCATATGACCGACCATATCCATGAAGGTCTAGTGCTTCCTCATTCCAGATTATGTTCAGGTCTGAACACAGCCCAAGCCCCAACCTGATTCAGGTGTTGTTGGAGTAGCAACAACGCAACAAGCAAGATAGAAGCCTACGCACGGTAGAATAGAGAGCAGAGAATACTTGGCTGCAGTTCAGAACTCAGAGATAGAGGAAACTGAAACCGAACAGAGCAGTGTTCTGGTTATTTCTGAAAGGTGATATGAGCAAAGTGATATCCAGAGGATATTGCCCTACCCGTGTCTAAGTTTGAATGGGCATAATTAAATTCCCCATACCCTACCCAAGTATTAATAATATGGATATATGATTTTGGGATGGATATGGATATTCGTTGTGTTAAACAATCCATGGAGCACACGTTTAAACTCGTGATCATGTCCAAATTTGGGTTGGATGTTTGCCAAGTTCCATGTCAATCTCACTGCATCGGTTTTAGAGAGGTTGCAGGCGGACAAGGGACAAGGCTTCAGTACTCATTCCAAACTACTACCTGCGTTTGCTGTGATATTGCAAGCTTACCGCCAAATTCTTTCTTAGAAACTACCTCCGTATCAAGATATTTATCGTCATTAACTCTTTTACAACTTTGGCCTTTCGTATTATTCAAAAAAAATATGCAAGTATCATCTACTTTGTTTGCTACATGATTTAATATTGTAGGTATTTTAAGCTTGACTTATCTATATATATGTTTGCAATAACTTTTTGAATAAGATGAATGGTCAAAGTTGTAAGAAAAGGTTGACGACGATCAGTGGCGAATCTAAGAATTCAAGTTAGGATGGTCAAAAAAAAAATATTTTGCTCAGTGATGCCCGGCATCATATCAAATTGCTACCAATCTACATGATAGCAAATTGATATAGTTCTTGATAGTGAGTCTGAGCTGATAGCATTTTTTTTCCTCAATCCTACAAGTAACTTGCATGATATGGAGTCTGGGTTGAATCTTAGGATGGGTCGCAGCCCACCCTTACATTCGCCATTCATGGCGACAAATATTTCAATATACAGATCGGAGGAAGTACTAAAAGTACCTGTAGAAACAGAAAATACCAAATTTGGATTGGTGCTTTTACTCTTACAAGTAAAATGTCACCCTTTACCTGGCAGTTGCCACGACCTGAACCCCGAGTTTTAAAGTAGAGCTAGCCTCAGGACAGAACTTATGCTGGTAGGGATTATGCAGCTAATAATATATGCTTGGAGGGATCATGTAATCTCGCATATAGAGAACGCTAGACAACTTTTGTGCTAGAGCAAACTGAACGTGCAGTGTTTCGGTTTTGGTTAGATTTGGCTAATTTAGGATCGTACATTGGTGGGATCTCTAGATATGCTTTCAAAAAAAAATCTTGTTCTGTTAGCATTATATATCCTGCTACATATTTTTCATATTCTTATAAAAAATATTATACAATCCCAAGCTCAGTCTTTCAAAATTTGAGAATTCGTTTAGTTAGCAGGGCATGCATCCATTAAATTTAAATCTCATATTGTAAGACTTTTCCAAATTTATTGATAGCAGAGAGCTCAACTTTTAGATGCTGAGGTCTCTTTCCCATTCTCAACTGTTGTTTGAATTTTGAGTTGGTTTAGTACATTCTATCCTTTTTCAGATTGTGGTAGATTGCCATCACCAGGGGAGGCCTCGCTGAATTCAAAATTTATGATGCTACTCAGCAGCAATATCTGCCAAACGTATAAATGCAGGGCCAGTATCTCAAGCGGTTTTTGTTGTGATGAGCAGTTCAAATACGAATGGTTCAAGTAATTATGGTTTATGTTATCAATCCCGTCAAGGTTTTTTAGTCATAAAATGTATGCAGACCATTAAACGTCATTGTAATTCCCAAAAATCACCCATCAAAATCAATTCAGACGTGCTAATCACACTGCAAAAGTGCAACTGTCAGTTTGGCTCACTCTTTACTTTGCACATTTATAAGCTGTTAACTCTGAAAGTAAAGCATCTACCACGGCTGCCTTTTTTTTTGGATCATGCGGCTAATCATTACAAGAACATGGATGATGATGGATCTCCACAAGACTTGTACTTGAAAATCACACTCTCCTAGCATCTTTAAAAGGTGACCTATATGTGTTGCTTACCTGCTTAGGGTAGACATCCCATTCGATGCTACAAAGTGATGTGCATCTGCTCTCTGGTAAGGAATGTGAATGAACCTTCTGAAAGCTGCCATGGCCATCGCTTTCTTGTAAACAATTCCATGCCTGGTGCAGAAAGGCAAGGTTGCCGTTCAACTTTCAGATCTGCATACAACTTATTTTGCTCCTGTAAATGTGAAAGGATGCTTCCATAGCATGCTACCATCACAAAAGGTTTATACTGCTTTACATATTTTTCTTCATCAACCATTGTATGTAAATGGATGCAAAAGAAGAAAACGTACCAATAAGAGATGAATTAATCTAAGCCACCAAGAGACACCAACCTAACCAGTAACCACCGTCAGCTGCAAGCTTTACGTATCATTGGTGCTGGTAACAGCAGGGGAAAGAACTCATATTGTCAAAATAAACGGCACCGGCAATATCCTTGTCTGACGCATCATGGCCATTTTGGTTCCTGCAATGGGTTAGGTGTTTGCCCTAATCATGGCGGTGTCGGTCATGGATCTCGAATGATAGCTTCCAACAGCCACAGGCAGAGGTCCTTGTCGTACCACTGGGGCTTATCCGACAATCTGAGCCGGTTAGTTGCCGAATTGCTATCAGACCATCTGTGAGACCAGAATTGCATTTTTTTTTTTGCTGGTTGAAATTGGGATTCGGACAGCTGAAATGCAGCTGCTACGAATGATGGATGCACGCTTGACAAGTGATGTTGTAGACATGTGCAAGACTGGAAGCAAGCATGTGATGCTTCCATATGACCAAGTGGTGTTGATGCCTTCTGCAGCAGAATCCTAGGCAGAAATCAGACAAAGATGTACTGCAGACAATACGGAGTGCCAGCAGATGGATTATTTTTCAGACTTTTCTTAGGATTCTTCAATGCTTTGAAACTGGTTCTGAACTTTTGAGGACTAAAAACTGGCATTTAATTTGTATATTTATTTAATGGATCTGATTTGATCTGGAAAATTATTGCTTTTGTACAGTATAACTTGGTTTCATGAAACTGTAAATTTTCAACTGGAGTTAAATTACACATGAAATTGCATTTGGAGAAAATTCAAATAGAAAATAGAAAAATAGAAAATGATCATAATACTCTACTAATAATAACCATTCCTGCAATCAAATGCAGTTTGCCAGGAATCCATCAGTTCCTGTAGTTAGCACAGCGGCAAAGGTTCATGCAAAGTTCAAGTAAAATATCCTGGAGCCTCAAATAGGAACCAATTCATATGCAGCAGCAATGATAATAGCATAAGCTCTGCTTATTCTTTTCAATTTAGTGATGCTATTGACAGGGACAGCAGTTACTGAAATACAAGAATCTACATGTACACCCCCAGCCTTTGGCTACTCAGAAAAAATGTAGACTCTATCAGAGGAAGTAGTTCTAAACTGTACCAGGGCCTCACTAAAAAACTTCGAATTCCACGTCCTCAGTGTTACTTCTGAACTCAAGGCACTTGCCTTCTTTCTTCTTCCGCTCTTTCGCAAGAGTCACGACATTGCAAGGTTGTGTCTCTGGTGGAGCAGCGGACCGTATCAGGGCCCAATTCAAGCCTTCAAAGAAAGGGTGCTGCTTAATCTCAGCAGCTCCTCTCAACGATCCAAGTCGGTTCTCAGGCTCCTTCACCAGCAAACCTCTGATGAGGTCTTTGGCATTGCTACTCACAGCTGGATTGTCTGGGAACCGGAGATTCTGTGAGACCACATTTGCCAATGTTTCATCGTTACCAGGTCCTCTGAAGGGTGTCTTGCCGTATAAAAGTTCATAAAGGAAGACACCAAATGTCCACCAGTCAACAGCACTTCCATGGCCATCCCCTTTGATGATTTCTGGTGCGAGGTACTCATGTGTACCAACAAAGGAATTAGAGCGTGCATCAATAGGCTCTACAACAAGCTGAGGGAGCCTTTTCTGGGATGATTTAGGCTTCCGAGGCTTTGGAATTGATGGTAAACGTGGGGTGAAGCAAGATGTTTGGGCACAAGAAGGTTGCTGGAGGCATGATGAATTGATGCAGTAGTTCTCTGCACAAGGTCCTGTAAGCTTCCTTGGTTGGTGGTTTGCTGTTACAGAGGATGATCGAAGGAGCACTGGATTTACTGAGCACCTCAGTGAAAGGTCAAAGTCTGATAGCATTATATGTCCATCTTCACGGACTAGAATGTTTTCTGGCTTTAGATCACGATATATGACCCCTAGCATGTGAAGATATTCCAAAGCAAGCAGAACTTCTGCAACATAAAACCTGCAAAGCAACCATTCCATCAATATCAACAGTGTATCAAACTAAAACAGACTAGTTGAGGACCAAATAAATGTACAAGAACAAAGAAAACAGACGTGCGTAATTCAAAAGTACAACATAGTAGAAAAATACAAGAAAAAAAATCTTTTTTTACATAAGAGTAAGTTATTACTGTTTGTTTATTGACAGCATATAGAAGATATTTCTTTTCAGACTGTTCAAGCAAGCAAAAATAACATTGTTTTTGTGACAAGCTGATGGGCATTGAATTGGATCCATGACAAACCAACTAAGAATCGAGTACCTACAACTGCATTCCCATATTACAGTTAAAATGGAGGCACATGTGTGTGCCAGCAGAATGATCGGCCAGAAAATTTAGCAGATCTGCTTATATTAAATTCACAGGTATGCAAAATGTTGGATAGAAATACAAATTCAGAGTTCTAACAAGGTTTTGATTTAAAATAGCTACAAAGTATGCTAAAATCTCTATCCAGCTGCATGTGCAGCTTACAAGAAAATTAAATTATCAGTTTATCACGATACAACTTTGTGAAAGTAGGCGATGCACAGTAATATATCGGTCATCACATTCCTTGTGAACACTAAGCAAATTTAGTTTTAGAAGAATTAACGCAAGTCATAAAAGGAAGAGATAAAATCATGGAGGCTTTCAGTGCAATGAGTATAAATAATGTCTAAGTACTGAATAGAATTTACCTTGCTGCTGGCTCTGGAAAGCTTCTTCCAGGCTGTCTTTGACGAAGAACGTGCAAATCACCACCTGGACAGTACTCCATGACCAAGCAAGAGAGATTGTCTGTGGTAAAATGGGCATAAAGAGTTGGGAGAAAAGGATGATCCAGCATTTCTAGTATCTCCCTCTCAGCCTGGGCTCGTAGCATCTTCTTTCTATTAATAAGGTACTCAATATCCATAACCTTCAAAGCAAATAAGCAGTCTGAATCAACCAACTCAGCAAGATACACAGTCCCAATGTCCCCACAACCAAGCCTCTTCAGAAGCTTGAAATTGTCGAGTCCTAACGATCCCTGTCGCAATGCCAACTGACGAATGGTTAGCCAGCGCAGATCCTTTGCCATGTGTGGCCTGTTATTATAGCCACACAATCCAAATTGGCTCTCATCACTGATACTTGTGCTACAACCATACTCACTAATGCTGCTCTTCGAATTCTGGGAGCACTCACCCTTTTCCTCTGCTTCCAACCACTCGGAAGATGTTTCATCGGATTTTTTTGGTCCTGGAGTTGATTTCTCTTCTTCTGCGCAGCTGGTGGGATTTGTAATGCTAGATGTTGAAGAGCAGCTGGTTGATGCAAGGGAGATCGACTCCTTTGAAGAGCAGAATTTAGTGCTATTGGAGGAATCACCCAACGAAGATGGATTTTCTTTCACTTTCTTCTTACCGGACGTTTTGCATCGGAAGACTGGCTTGACAAGTCTGGATGTAGTGATGGGTTTGCTCAAGATTGCGACTCTTGGGGAGCCATCATCAGTAGCTGCAGAAATTTTACTTACTAATTTACCATTTCCCACCAAGGAACTCTCACTATCAACAGGGTCACCACTGATGACATCTTGGATTCTGATCCTCCGAACCTCAGCTGAAGTTGAAGACACAGAACGGATAGAGGTGACTGCACTTCCATCAGCTGTCTCGAACTCACAGTCTTCACTGAACTCGCTCGTACCTCTAGATGAACTCTTGTCGATCTTCTCCGGAGTGAGCGATATTTCAATCAGGTTCATCTTTTCATCATCATGAAGAAGACCCTCAGTACTACTTTGGACCATCAAAGAGGCATAGAGCCTGTGGATAGTCCCAGCTTCAGATGAACTAGAAGATCCAGGTGACATTGACAGCCTCTTCATTGCAGCCATTTCTGATGCCTGGGAAATGCAGAGCCTTCTCAGCGCCTGCTTCATATTAACAGTCTTGGAGGATATCCCGATGCCAGCATTTTGAGACAACCCTGACCTAGCTGGTTTCTTGAGAACACTCTTTCCCAGTGCATCTCCACCTGTACTGCCAGGACTAAGTGCCCGACGGAAGGTCCTGCTGTCAATTGCTTTAAGAAGCTGGTCGAGGTCATCTTCCACAGGATAATCATGACATTTGCTGCGTTTCTCCTCGTCTCTGAGTTTAATATGCAGCAAGCTGGAGCCACCAACGGGCGCACTGTCGAATTCTTCCTCGGTGGACTCAACTATCTCAGAGCTACAGCCAGACGACCCCATGGCCCGAGCAGACTGATTCAACACGGACAGACAAGGAGTACGCCAACTCAGCCCGTCGCCGGCAGGGACATCCGAGCCAGGCAAGTCATACTACAATACCTGCACCTTTCACTGAGACGTCATCCCAGATGAGAGCCCCATGGAACCCCCAGAAAAGCAGGCCTTTTGAATAACAAGTGCAGCAACCAGTGGCCACCCTGCAAAGATCATGAGATCCAGAGTTAGTGATTAGGACATGGTAACAGCTGCATCTTCCGATTAAAGAGGAAATATACAAAAGAAATTCAGAGGCGAGCGCAGAGCAAGACTCCAAGAAGAAAGATACACTCCGCATCGACTGAAACCGCAACTGGCAAGCAGGGGTAGTTCAAATCGAGAACTTGGGAAGCCAAAGTTCGGAGGAAAACGAGCGCCAGATGGAGAACCCCTTCTGACTCCCAAAGTTTAAGGAAACGGAAGCGACAACCGAGAGAGGCGCCTCTCCCAAACCAGGCCCTACACTAAGCATGACTTCAGATCCAGGCGGCGGCGGCGCCTCGCCACCGGCGAGGCCGCATTTCGCGGTGGCCGCTGGGAACTCCAACGCGGCAGCGAATTCGCGTGTAGTCTGAGCAACGGACGCGCCCAAGGACCGAATTTGGGATGGAACAGCTGAAGAGCGGAGCTGAAGCTTACCAAGAAATGCCGGCCCGGATCTCCAGGCAGGGAGGAGCGGAGGCGGCCGGCGGCCGTCTGGAGCCGGGCACGTCGGGGACTTCTGGGGAGACGAGCTCGGCTGCTGCTGCTACTGCCCTTCTTGGCCTTGGGAATGGCGGCTCCGGAGAAGGCGTAGAGAGAGAGGGAAGGGAGCGAGAGGGAGGGAGGGAACAGCGAGAGAAAGGGGGTAGAGAGAGAGGAGACGGGGGGTGCGCCCCCACGAACGAAGACGAATCGGCCTAAAAGGCGATCCAGGATCCTCCGTGCAGAGACCATCTGTGGCTCCTCCCGCTGCCGTCTCAGCGCATCCTCAGCCGTCGGATCGTTGATCAGAACGGCTGAAAATATTTGCTGCGGTACAGGACTAGTTCCAAGGTGCCATTGACTGTTCAGTCTTATTTACCTTCCATTTTTTGCCCGTTCTCATTTAGTGGCTCCGTAAATGTTTACCGAAACCAGCAAAAATGAACTTTTTTATCATCAAATTTTAGGTTTTAATTTTTTAAAAAAAGCTACTCCAAAAACTTGAGAGTCTTAAGAAATTATATAGGTGATCCAATCAGAACACATAAACTGTAATTTCTTTGTAACAACAAAACCATCACCATCAAGGCTTGATCTCACCTTTGCTGGGCAACGGAGAATCTACGCACGCCGTAGCGCTCTTATTTAGGTCGTAATTCACGTCGTCTAGTTCAAGTAATCACAACAACCATGCAAATCTGCTAAAGAAAACAAAACAACTCTAATGAGAGTCGTTGTAAAATTAAAATGGTACTCCCTCCGTCCCATAAAAAGTGCAATTCTAATTTTTCTAAGATAGATTAGTGGTGGCACGAAAAGACTTTAATGTCCCTATTTTTTAGCTACATGCACATCAGATCTGATTACTTAATTAGACAACTAATTAAATCTATTTTCTAGGATTGCACTCTTTGTGGGATTTTTTTCAAATTCTGGGATTGCATTCTTTACGGGACGGAGGGAGTATGTTGCAGAACAACCTGCCCAATGTTTTCGGCACTTATTCAACTTTATTAATTCATAAAAATATGTAAATTGTATTTGCTTCACGCTATATAAACAAGCGTACAAGTAGTTAGGAGCTTATGACAGAGGGCGACAATCATCAA
Organism: Cenchrus fungigraminus; assembly: GCA_036936925.1. Lineage (NCBI taxonomy): Eukaryota > Viridiplantae > Streptophyta > Magnoliopsida > Poales > Poaceae > Cenchrus > Cenchrus fungigraminus. Next base: position 27,202,123 of record CM072774.1, on the reverse strand, counting down.
GAAAGGGAATTGTCGACTCCAGAGAGGTAAACATTCAAGGAATCCTATGGATTCAGGTTGCTAAATGTATATAAAGAACGCTTTTAGAAAAAGAAATCTCAACCACAAAATTCAGCATGATTAGATCTTGTCTATTTTTCCTACAAATGTATAAACAGTTAGACTGAATCCAGCAGTTTAGTGCATCTGCATCTGCAAATATGTGCTATGCGCAAAAGAGAGAGAGAAGCCATGGGTCTCGCAAAAGGAAGAAGGTTCCAACGGTGTTGCGCATCACGGACGCGCATCCACCTAGGCAGTTGCCTCCCGCGTCGCCGGGAGGGACCGCCGCGGCCGCAACTCGCATCCGCCATCGCGGCCCGCCACCGTCATGACCGCAGCTCGCAAATCCACTCCGTCGCAGCTCGCCCGCCGTCGCTGCAACTCGCCTCCGCCGCGGACAAGCAACAGTAGCGAGCGTCGTGGAGGCACGTGCCTGTGGAGGAGCTCGCTCGCGCCGCCGCCGCTCCAGGGCCGAGGTGGCCGAGCCAGCCTCCGCAGCTGTCGTCGGGGCACCGCTCGCTTGCAGGCGCAGCGACGACGGGGCAAGAACGGGAGGCACCGGGACACAGGGGAGCTCCCCCAACGCAGATCCGCCGCGGCGCCGCTTGCACCCTGGCCGTCCCCGTTGCCGCATCCTCCGCTGCCGCCATCACCGGAATCCCCGAGGAGCCGCAGCCGACGCACAGGGGCGGATCTTGAGGCCGACGTCCTCCATGGCTCCACCAAGGCGCCGTCGGGGGCAGAGGAGCAAGGCGAAGAAGGCTGTCGGCACCCAGATCTGCGCCGCCGGTGGCTGGAGAAGGAGGAGGAGGCGGCCGGCGGCGTTGGTGAACGGGGAAGGAGGCGGCGCCTGGGGAAGTAGGCGGTGCCGGTGACTGGGGTCGATCCGTCGCCGTGGCTTGCTCTACTCTTTGCTGCCGTCGAGGAGAAAGGAGAGGGAGAGGGCCGCGGCCGGCCGGCCGGCGGCGAGCTCCGCCCCCAAGGCCGCTGCGCCCCTGGATCGAGGGGGAGGGGAGGAAGGGAGGTCGTTGGCGGCCTTGGGCATGACGACGACGTGCGGACAGGGAGGAGGAAGGGGTCGTCGCCAGGGGAGAGGAAGAGGGATCCAGGCGTTCTGCTTCGTGGGGGGAGGGAGCAGGGCGGCGCGGCGCGGGGACAGAAAGAGAGGGGCAGCAGCGTGGTGGCGGTTGAAAGAAAACGGATGAAGAGAGGAGAAGAGGTATCTTGAGAATGCACATCGGGAGAGCGGGACTCGCAACATGCAGCGAACGATGCAGAAACTGCTGGAGGCTCTACAGTACCTGTTTCTCTCTCATTTTGAGTATGCAGCGCCGTATGCACAAGTTGTTGGAGACAGTCTTATACATCAAGAAAAACAGAACCTGCCAGCTAGATGAAGAATTGGAGGCACATATATCTTCTTCCAAGTACTGTCAACAAGTAACTTGTGAATTGAAGAACTATATATATATGTGTGTGTGCCTCTACAAACTTTAAGAAGATATCCGGCAAATGAGGAGTAACTTAGCTATCAGCGCCCTGCGATTGCAAAGCATCACAAGTTACTTGTCGGCAGTCGTACTCGAAAGTGTCTCTTTCAAAAAAAAAAAGGAAGTTGCATTGCTTGCATATGGTGCAAAAGATTTTGACCAAAATGCTAGATTTTGGGAGACTTTTATGCGTTGTGGTTTTCTGTTTGCGAATATAGAAAATGTGGGGGTGGGTGTGTGGGGGGGGGGGGCAGTAGTCTGAATGCTCTGAACAATGACACAGGCACGAGCAATTAAAACCATTCCTGCAAGAATTGAAAAGGGAGTGTAATCTATTTATTTTGAAAGATTCATCGTTGGACATCTGTCACCCTTTTTGTGTAGTATGTGGAACCATGGCAAATTAAGACTACCAGAGACAAGTACAGCCATTGAATATATCAGTAGGTTACCACAGCATATGGTCCTCCAGACAACACATGCTGTCTACTGCCGGTTTGTACACTCTTCAGGCATAAACTGATTTCCTTTCAGATATTGACAGAGCTTTAATAAGACCAAAGATTTCAGGTTAATACGTACATATATATGAAAGTGTGTATGCATAAATGGGCCGGGAGAGAATTTGCTGACCTCACGGGACAGGGACAGGGACAGCAGCATGCATTTCTTCGGCCAGCTACACGTAGTAGTACGTACACGCATTTGCCGTGTGAGAGAGTGAGTGAGAAAAAGGTGTCGTACGTGGAGTAATTTAGGGAACGCAATGCTACGTCAAAGGCGAATCTTAGTCGGTAACGGCGTCGACGACCGGCCGGCCGGGTGTGATTGATTGATTGATCCATGGACGGACGCCGATTCGGTGGATTGGTTACATTGGTTTTTCATTAGCGAGAGTAGTACTACTATATTAGTCCGGATATACTTTGTGGCGGAATTAAGAATGGCAGCTTGCCGTCGTCGTTGCTAAACCGACCCATTGATTGTTAGCACCCATTCTCTTGTGCTACGGATAAGGTTAATTTCTTTCAGTTCGTTAGGGCTTTAACTGTTTTGATTAGTCGGCGTTCGCTGGGATTCAATCATTAGGGGGGAGCAACATTTTCAACATAGCAGCAAAGCAATTCAGGGTACTATAGTATATTACTACCTCTTGAAAATCCTTTACTGACCATTATTACATCGTCTAATCCCTAGTAATAACCCCACGCCCCGTCGTCAAAATGGTTTTTTTAAGACGTGCAAAGCACGTTTTTCATGAAGAGAAGAGAGTTTTACAAGACACGGCTTTAAGAGAAACCTTACAACGCAGAGAACAAAAAAGAAAGAAAAAACAGAACGGCAACAGAAGCGAAAAAAAGCACCACACCACCACCACACTAGAGACTACCTAAGACGACACACGCCTGCAAAGAATGTACAATCTACCTCAATCGCCCTAATTTGGAACAACCTATAATTTGGAACAGAGTGAGTAGGAAACTCTAAGAGGCATGTCAAGTAAATTTTAGAAATAACATATATAGTTTATCATGTCTAACAAAGTACCAACGATTGATGCAGAGGCTGAGATATTAATATATATTTCCTCCTCTAAAAAAGTACCAACGAAATTCCGATATATTGAACACAAGCAAAAGTCGCATCATTACTCTACTCCATTTCATATCACCTCTAATAGGCTCAACTATTACATTGCTATTTTAATAAAATGTTTGTGTTACAAATTAATATAGAACCCTTGTTCAATCTTACCCTTTTGTGTGAAGTGAGAATGAAGAAATGTATGCAAATCCCTTCAAGTTCGAGGTAGACATACTTTGAGTTTTAGACAATCTACCATTTCAAACACATGAATTCCTCAGGTTGCTTGAATTTAAACAATTAACGAGTATATTAAACCATTCCATTCCCAGTTCAAAAACAGCAGTGCTTCTTTAGGCTCTATATTAAACATAGACTAAATCCTTACTTGGCTAGGTAGTGGCGAGTCAAAAAAGGAGAACTATACTTCTCTCTTGAGTAAAATACACCGGAGGTCCATCAACTTGTAAGGAGGTGTCACTTAAGTCCATCAACTCTCAAAATGCATTTCTGGGTCCATGAACTTGTTGAGTCATTCACCGTAGGTCCATAACTATCCATATATACTTCTACTGGTGACATGACATGATGACTTGGCTAGAAGAAGCACATCCTAATTAAGGCATTTCATCAAGCAGCTTATGAGTGACACATGCTTGACATTTCCAAAACTGAACTACAGCAGCCCACTCCTGTCGCACACGCGAGGAGGCTACCGTTATTCAACCCAAGGAATGTCTAAGTATATGTGTCGCTCATTTGTAACCTACTCATTAAAATGCCTCAGCTAGAAGATGTTTCTTGAGCCAAGTTATCATGTCATGTCACTAGTACAAGTATATCTGGACAGTTATGGATCTGCGGTGATTGACCCAACAAGTTCATGGACCCAGAAATGCATTTTGAGAGTTGACGGACCTAAGTGACACCTCGTTGATGGACCTCTGATGCATTTTACTCCTCTCTTTAAGTTAAAAAAACTCCTGGGCCAACACATATGTAATAAAATGTTGAGTCAACAAGAAATTATTTTGCGACACCAAACCCTGAATATAGCTTTTTTTCTGTCAAAGGATTGTTGAATCAATAACAAGCATATTAAAAATTTGAACCATTAGAAATATGTATCTAGCAAATTTACAAACTTGGTATGTAAAGAAGATGTTTAGCCAACAAATATAGATCTCATGCGCCGTGGCTGCCAAAATATTGTCCCCACGCCACGCGAGCAAGGAAACACGGTGGCACGCGATGCCACGACGCACACGCACCAGCCGCGGCGAGTCTCCTCTGTCCAAGCAAGACGGCAGGGCGGGGGCCCCGTCGTCTTGTCGCGGTTCGGTGCACGGCATAATTGGCGTCGCTGGAAGGGATCTGATTCGGGGCCCCCAACCGATGGAACCAACTTCAAGCTTAACGAGAAATTTATGCCACAAATCTTGTCGCTTTCTCTGCCAATTAGTTTAACCATGTGATTAGTGGTATATGAACAGTTATATATTATATACTGTCACCGGACAGCGTGATGCGAATTCTCTATCGACGTACGGGATGCCAATTAAACTCTTTGTTTATTTCTTTGTTACTTTTTTTCAAACCATTTTTTGCACTAGCTCTGTTTTTTGTCCCAGCAGTCATTTAGTGACTTTATGAGTTGTCAGATGTCTGAATGAACTAATGACAGAAATGCTTAAATTTACACCATCTTGTAAAAACTTTTTATTTCTATTTTCATATGACCTTGGCCACAATTTTTCAATTGTAATTCATTTTAATAGCTTATCACAGTGCTTTCGAGATAAGTAATCAAAAATAAGTTTTAAGTGGCATGTCTAATTCAAATAAGCGTACTACTTTTTTCTTCTTCTAAAAAAACTGATGTGATGCCGCCGTTATTATAGCTCGTGATGTACAACATATGCATTTCCTTGAATAATAAAAATTATGAATAAAAAATATGTGGATACATAGAGAAACTATGAAAATGTAACGATCAAGAAGATTTTAAGAAGCCGTCGTTGTCCCTGCCCCCCACGAAGCTGCTAATATAGTTGAGATAAAGAAAAATGTAGACTTGTAGTACCTATCATCCTCTTGACATGGACGGTTTTAGCTCTTTTCTAGGCACATATAGTTGAGATAAAGATAAATCTTTAACAACGACATTGTCACCTGCAGATTCTTGCAATTGCAGCTTCTCAATATCTTATTACCCTGATGAATCTTTGTAAATTAAACCACTTGTGTGTTAATCATTGAGCAAATTGTTTGGATTGTGACTAGGGAATAGGGACGCATCATCTTGAAGGGAACATCACAACCACATTTCCTCAGTAAGCTAAGCAACCTCATGACCCTCCAGTGTTCAAATAAACAATGCAAGTCCAACATCCAGGGCCGTAATTCATGGCGATGATCTCAACACGCCTTCGAATTTTCTCGATGCCGCCGGCTTGCTGATCCAAGCAAGATGGAGTTAGACTTTGCATTTTTTATCTAGGCACTGCAAGTTAAACAAGTTTGGTTCGTTGGAGCTGTAATAAGTTTCACACATATTTAGTTGTGCCACTCCACACTTTCTTTTCTGAAAAAAAAACTTTGTGCCAAACTTGTTACCATAAGCTTTAATTTGCCACTAGATTCAGTGCATGGAAATTTCAGAAATATGCATATCTGATCCTGCTGGTGGCCTAACAAGCTTTGCCACTAGAAATTTCAGTGCATGGAACATGTATAAAGTTCCATCAGTAAATCACAGAAAAGGGAGGACCTATAAATAAAATATAGACAGAAGATCACATCACACACATGTTGATCTCCCACCTTGCTTGTGTTGGCCTCAGATCATCATCATGAAAAAAGAGCAAATCCATGTAGGCCGATGGATATCCCCCACATGACTTGCACTTAACCACACGCAAAATTTAAAAGTGTGCTTGTATCACCTCCGATCCTTTTCCTAGCTGCCTAGCGCCGTTTCTTCGGATACCACCGTCCCACAATGTGTGGTCCGCCATGGCACCACTGGCGGCACTGCTTTGCCATGTGCAAGAACGTTCCAAAGGTGTTGTACCATGCACATCAACAAACTTTCTTGAATAGGGGGCACCGAATGTGTGACAACAGAGACAGGTTTGCCAAATTTAATTTCTAGATTCATACGAGGACGCACTGGACCATTTTATTTGTACTGTTGTGTGATCTTAATGAGGCCAAGTAGAAATGTTGTCGAAATTGCGACATGGATCATTCCTCAAATCAACATGCATGACACATATCAGAACAATACAAATTTGTGATTATCACATTACAACATGGTATGGATTATACATGTGCACCTATGTAAGAGTACAATCACATAAGGTTTGTATTCTGGACCAGGCAGGATCATGATCCTATAAAAAAATCTTTTAAATAATTTTGTGTTACCCATCAAGAAATAAGGTGTTGTCAATTTATTTTACTCTTCTTTTTAATTGTTCCAGGACTGGGCAATTAATTCCATAAATATAAGATAAATAAAAACTACAAAGTTACTATTGGATAACACATTTCACATGTTCTATGATGGAATTGTCCTATGAAACAAAAATATAATTTAACTCACAATCCAGACAACTTTTGCCTAATAAAGCATCTGCAGACTCATGAACAAGTTTTTTTCAGTGTATATCTGCAGGAAGGAGCACATACTGCCCATGGGAATAGCTTCTGATCATATATATCAAGTTTTCATTGGAAGTTAAGCGCTCTTGTATTCAAAACTGTTAAATTTTGTTGAAAGCTCACAATGTTTTTTTGTGCTAAATGTGGTTTTGGCATCATCATCCTTGTTTTCCTTCCTTCGCGCAACAATATTGTGTTTGAAGTTCTCCACAAAATATATGCGCTAGTACACACCCAAATGCAGAGCATGTAATCTATAAAAAGAGGCTCATTGTATAGGTAAAAGAATTAATTTCAAGTAGGATTTCAAACAGAGATAACTCTGACTAAAACAAAACCAAAATAATTTTCTAAAACCATCAGTTACTGGATGTTACATCATTTCATAATTAAATTACTAATGGTTTTGCACAATAACCACTTACAAGGATTTTGATATATAAGATCACTACAACATCTGGCTTTGATTTACTTTTTCCACCGATGACATATCTGATGTGCTGACTAGGTTCGCTTTTGCTGATTTGTCGCAACCAATATATAGCTCATCTCACTTACATCTTGGTCCCACATGCCAATACAACGATTGATTTCTAATTATAGTGAGCATCTCCCCGGCCCGTTCCACGCTGGTGAAAGTGAATACAACTTAAATTCAGGTGATTTCAGGTTAAATTTCCTTTTGCAATTTCCACAGAAAATATGATTGTTCCATTTTCAGTGACAGGTAAACATTTATTTTCTAGAGGTAAGTAAATCAAGTATAAATACAAAGTGCTACCACAACTTAAAACTAACTGCATTATCTACCTAGTTGGTGAACTGAATCATGGCACCTTACTCTGCAGAGCTGTTGGTTGCTTGTTCAGAAAATAAATTCACGCAAAAAGCTAGCAAAAAAAAGTGATAACTACATAGTACTTCATAAACAAGAGATCTCAAGGCGATGCAATTTCCAATATTTACTGCACGATAAGTGTGGTCTAATCATGACTGTGTCGGCCTTGGCTCGTGATGGCCTCCATAAGCAAGCGTCCTTTTCGTGCCAGCCACCATGGCACCAATGCACTGCATAACAGTAATCAGTTCCTTGTGGTCCTCAGTGAAGCAGCATGCAGCAGCTTGCAAGAGGTTAGTTAGTACTGATTTTGTGATGACTATGTGCCAAAAGGTACCCTTCATTCTTTAAATATGTTCACTTTCTCCTACAAAGTACATGGGGAGGCCAATGGGCGGTTCGCATACACCAGTCTATCGAGAGGCGACTGAGAGAGGCGACTGAGCGGCGTTCCTCCACTGGCCGCCGCCGGTGGTCGCGCCCGCCGGCCTCCGGCCGGTGTTCTTCGTCTTCTCTGTCTCCCCACCGCTCCCGCCGGCCTTCTGCCAGGAATGGAGTATGCCAACCGTGTCGATTGCGCCATCGATTCGGAAGGCATTGAGGCGAATTACAGCAGGAGATCAACCATCTTTCAATAGAGTCGACATTCAGCGATTCATGGAGCGCACCAATCAGGAAATTGTGCTCACCTCATCGTTGCATCTTGGTGAAGGAGTGGGCAAGTTCTGGTACTCTGATTCAGAGCCTGACTGTGAAGATCTTGGAGATGCCGAGCGTCCATCGGGGTCTTCGTCGCCGGCGCCGCCGCAAACGGCTCCTGCCGTGGCTGCGCCACCCCCGACTGCGCAGCGGCCGGCGCGGTCACCGGCTTCACCGTCTACGCCGCCGCACCGGTACAAGCCGCCATGGAAATCGGTGTGGAAGGGTCCTTTGCCACCCGCAAGGATCTCGCCGGTGGCGACCCTTGGGGATTTCCTGCCGCCGGCGTGGAGGACAGCGGCGGAGCAGGGCGCCGCGGTGGGGTTGACCGGAACCTGTGATCCGATTTTGGCGCAGGCTGTGTGTTTGGGCGACCGGGGATCCCGCGGTCCAGACCCGGCCCAGCAGCCCATGCGTGATCCAGGTTTAGGGCTACGGTCCACGCCTCCGTCGCATACTCGGTCCACACCTCCGACGCATACACCGGTTGCCTTGCCAACTCGTCCGCCGCCGCAGTTTTCTTCGTCCTCCGGCCGCCGCCGTCGCCTCGTCAACGCCACTATCCCACCACACCTCCTCTCCCCAACGCCCTACCGGGACGCTCTGATGGCGGGGCGGGGCCGGTTCCGCCGCCGGGGACAGGATGGCCGGGGCGCTCCTGCTGCCCAACCTCGGGCCGCCGGCGAACGGGGCGACCTGGCGCAGGGTCGAGGGATCCCGCGAGGCCGTGGGGCGGCTGCCCTACAGGGCGACGGCGACCGCATGGAGCGCGGTGCGTCCGCGCGGGGCGCCGGGCCTGGCCGTGGCCGCGGTCGCGGTGCTCGCAGCGACGATGGTGGAGGGGCGCAGAGTACCGGTTCTGTACTGGAGCAGCCTGTTGACGTTGCAAAGACGGAAATCGGGGCAGCAGATGGAGGAAAAGGGAAGCGCAAACGCACTGTGGAGTGTGTTATTTGCACAGAGGACCATTACACCAACCAGTGCCCTCTTCTCTGTGGTCCGAAGCCGTCCGTTGCGTACTGTGCCGCTTCGGACGACAATGGAGGATTTTTTCATATTCAAGCAGCAAATGAGCATGACATAGTCTCAACTGATTTTTCTCCGGTCGCCGCCCTCATCAAGGTGGAGTCTGGTGATGTCTCCGAACAGCTGCTTCTGACTACGCTAGCACGGATCGTTCCGGTCCCTTGGCGCTGGGAAGCGCAAGAAGAGGGGCACAAATGCTTTATTGTGCCCTTTCCTAGCAAGGAGGAGCTGACCCGTATGGTTGCTGTTGGAACAATCACGACAAAAAATAAGGAAGGTACCTTTTCGATTGAGGAATTTGTTGATGATGTTCAGCCAATAAAAGTCCTGGATCAGGTTTGGGTGACTGTCACCAAGGTACCGCGAGCACCACGCTCTTTCCTTCCTTTGTGGGCTATTGGTACTATGATCGGAGCTACACAGAAGGTGGATGTTCACCACCTACGGCGTACTGGGGAGGTACGAATCCTTGTAGCAGTTTTGGACATCAAAAAAATTCCAAAATTCGCTGATATTTGTGTGAAGGGTTGCATGTACCGCCTTTTTTTCAAGCCCGATGAGGAGGTGATGAAAGTTGCAGATCAGGATGAAGATGAGGACCTGCTCACAGATGATGATAAGGGGAATGATGCGGATGGGGATAGGAAGATGAGGGATGCTAACCCCTCTCTGAACCCACAGGGTGGTGACAAAGTGTCTTCTTTTGCAAACCCCCAGCCTTCTGCACCCCAGAGCGGGAAATCTCACAGTCAGGCTACTTTGATCCAAGAGGCACTGGATATGGCATGTGAGCAGCTGTTTGATGAGATTAGCATCAAGATCATGTTAGAGAATGATTCAGTGGGGTGGAAAACCTACAGTCCGTTGACTGATGAAGAGCGGAGGATGTACAATGCCAGGGTGACACCTCCTATTAACCCTCACCCTTTTTTCTCTGATGAGTTTGAACAGGACCCTGGGAAGTCTTGTGCCCTTGCTTCAGTGGGTGGAACTCCGCTCTTCAGCTACCCGGAGGCTCACCCAGTTCAGGTGGAGGGGGGTATTACGCCTACACCCCCTCTTTCTTCGGTACAGGATGCAGGGACTCTGGTGGTGGCCGCCCCGCTATTCACTGCGGGGGACCCTGCGGTGGTTTCTGTCCCCCTCCACGCTGGAGGGGGGGAGACAGACGCCACGGGAGTGAAGACCGCATCAGCTCCGGAGGAGGTGCTGTCCCTCGATGCTGCTGCAGGAGGGGATGATTCCCTCCCCAATGCACGCATAGAGGAGGTGGCCGCGGATGATGTCGCTGCTACCATTGAGGGGGCCACCCCACTTATTGTGGGGGAGCCACTGAGTGAGGTGGACAACCTCACTGCGCCCGTGACGGTACCACTGGTGGTGGCGCCTACTCCTACTCCTCCTGAGGTGGGCGCACCTAAGACACTTCGCCAAAGCAGCAGGAATGCGGGAAAGGCGGATGAACATATCCTACGCAAGACAGAACGACTGGCAAAGAAAAAGAACCTCGAAGGTACTTTCTTTTCTAGCTTTTCAGATTCCCATATTATTTCAAACCTTGGTAGGATAGGCATCAACTTAGCTACCTCAGATGTTGCTTTTATTAAAAACTTAGAGGTAGATAGACTAGTACTTAGCGCAAACAAAAATATTAAAGTAAAAACTACGAGTCTAATAAGTGATGACGAAAGGGAAGAAAGACTGGAGGAAGTTCTCAACCACGTTTGTGGAAATTTAAATGAGAGCTCGCTTGATACAGAGAATGATCATATTCTAGATCTCTCTGCTATCAGTCGTAAGAAAAAATATAATAATGCCAAAAAGCCGAGAAAAGGCAAACTTCCCAAAAAGCCAAAAACTCCTTCAAAGATTACTATAAAATGAAAGGGGTATTCTGGAATAGCAGAGGTCTTGCAGACTTGGCTAAACACAGATTTTTGGCTGAACTAGTTAAAGAGGAGCAGATTAATTTTATTGCTCTCTCTGAAACTGGTCGCGAGTCCTTTCCCGATCATGTCCTCAAAAATCTGTGTGCTGGACGTGATTTTCTTTGGCATGCTATGGCTCCTCATGGTAGATCAGGTGGCATCTTGCTAGGGGTAGATCTTGGGGCGTTTGATATTGGGGCCATTGATGAGGGGGATTTCTATGTGAAATTCACCCTTAGATACAAGCCAACTGACTTTAAATTTGTCCTATATTCTATTTATGGACCGGCACAAGTACAAAATAAAGGTGCTTTTCTAGCCGAAATCGCTAATACCTGCTCAAAGGAGAACCTTCCTTTTCTCATTGGTGGGGATTTTAATATTATGCGAAAGCCCGATGACAAAAGCAGTGGAGTCTTTGATCACAAATAGCCATCCCTATTTAATGCTGTTATTGAGTCCCTTGATCTTAGGGAAATTGTCATGACAGGCCGCCAATACACTTGGGCGGGTTCCGGGGATAATCCGACCTACGAAAAACTTGATCGAGTTTTAGCCAGTACGGAATGGGAAGCTCATTTCCCTCTGACCAGGGTGGAAGCTAGAGATCGAAACATTTCAGATCATACCCCCCTAGTCGTATCCACAGGCGCTTGCACTCACCAGTCCGGAACCAGACCCTTTAGATTTGAAAGGGGATGGCTTCTACGGGAGGGTTTCTATGATATGGTTGCAAATATTTGGCGATCAGTAGACTCGGGATCTTGTCCACTAGAGCGGTGGCAATCAAAGATCCGTAGGCTCAGACAATATCTTAGAGGGTGGGCGTCTGATACGGCTGGCTCTTATAAAAAAGAGAAAAAAACTCTCCTAGCTCTTCTGCATAATCTTGATAAAAAGGCAGAAAACGATATGCTCACTGATCAAGAGATCAACTTAAAGCACTATCTTAAAGAGCGGTTAGTCTCCCTCTTGAGGGAGGAGGAGCTTAAGTGGTATGAGAGGGCAAAAGTCAAAACGCTCTTGCAAGGTGATGCTAATACAAGGTTTTTTCACCTTGTGGCCAATGGCAAACACCAGAAACAACATATTTATAGACTCGAAGATGACCAAGGCGTTGTTGTTAGCGTTGACCACCTCAAAAGACACATTACTAATTATTACAAAAATCTGTTTGGGACCCCAGAACAGACTGAAATCGCCTTAATGGAGGATCAGATTAGTGATATCCCACAAGTATCTCCTGAGGAAAATGAGAGCCTCATTGCCGATTTCACTGAATACGAGGTGAGAGAGGCAATCTTCCAAATGGAGCATAATAAGGCTCCTGGACCGGATGGTTTCCCGGCTGAATTCTATCAGGTCTTTTGGGGGGTGATCAAAGAGGACCTTTTGGCTCTATTTCATGAGTTCCACAAGGAGACTCTAGATCTCTTTAGCCTCAATTTTGGGATCATTACTTTAATTCCAAAAATTGAGAACGCCACTAAGATTCAGCAATATAGACCCATTTGTGTCCTCAACGTTAGTTTCAAGATTTTTACAAAAGTTGGAACTAACAGGCTGAATAAAGTGACAAAAACTGTGGTGAGCCAAACTCAAACTGCTTTCATGCCTGGTAGGAATATTATGGAAGGTGTTGTTATTCTACACGAGACCATCCATGAACTTCATACCAAAAAATCTAATGGAGTTATTTTTAAGATTGACTTTGAAAAGGTCTATGATAAGGTTAAATGGTCATTCCTCCAGCAGACTTTATGCAAGAAAGGCTTCTCACCTAAGTGTTGCAGATGGATTCAAAACATGGTAACGGGAGGGAGTGTGGGAATCAAGGTTAATGATGACATTGGCCCATACTTCCAAACGAAAAGGGGGCTAAGACAAGGTGATCCTATGTCACCTATCTTGTTTAATATTGTCGCGGACATGCTAGCTCTACTTATTAATCGAGCGAAGGTGGCTGGACAAGTAAGAGGTGTGATACCCCATCTAGTCGATGATGGTCTATCGATTTTGCAATATGCAGACGACACCATTATCTTCCTAGACCATGACCTTGAGCAAGCAAAAAATCTTAAGCTCCTTTTGTGTGCTTTTGAGCAGCTTTCGGGGCTGAAGATTAATTTCCACAAGAGTGAAATTTTCTGCTATGGTGCAGCCAAAGAGATGGAGTCTTTCTATACTTCTCTCTTTGGATGTAATTTGGGGGCTTACCTATTCAGGTATTTAGGTATCCCGATGCACTATAGACAACTCCTCAATTCTGAATGGAGTAAAGTTGAAGAGCGCTTTCAGCAAAAACTCTCATGTTGGAAAGCAAAATACCTATCCTATGGGGGGAGATTGGTTCTGCTTAACTCGGTGTTAAGTAGCCTTCCTATGTTCATGATGTCCTTCTTTGAGATCACTAAGGGAGTTCTTAAAAAACTTGATCATTTCAGAGCAAGATTTTTCTGGCAAGGCTCTAATAAAAAATACATGTACAGGCTTGCCAGGTGGGACATCTTGTGCCGGCCCAAGGATCAGGGTGGCCTCGGGATCTTGGATTTACAGTTTCAAAACAAATGCCTTTTGGCTAAATGGTTAGTTAACCTATTGAACACTGAAGGGACCTGGCAATCTTTGCTAAGTAATAAATATTTGAGAACCAAGACCCTGACGCAAGTCTCAGCCAAACCAAATGACTCTCACTTTTGGAGAGGCCTCATGCATATTAAAGATGAGGTCCTTTCTAAAGGCTCTTTAATTATTAAAGATGGAACCAGCACAAGATTTTGGGAGGATACCTGGTTAGGTGATAAGCCGCTCAAGGATACTTACCCTTCATTATACCATATTGCGCGGGATAGGAAGGTAACGATTTCTAAGGTCATGTCCTCTGTACCTCTAAATATATCCTTCAGGCGGTCTCTGGTGGACAATAACCTAAGACAATGGCTTCACCTAGTAGCTCGGGTCTCTAATGTTGTTCTGGTGGATGGTAAAGATTATTTTAAATGGCCGCTGACTAAAAACGGCTTTTTCACTGTCCGATCGATGTATCTTGATGCCTTAGATACTCATCCACCGTTTCAGCATAGGAAGATCTGGAAATGGAAATTACCTCTTAAAATCAAAATTTTTCTTTGGTTTCTTCATAAGGACGTCGTTTTGACAAAAGACAACCTTGCGAAGAAAAATTGGAAAGGGAGTCAGAAGTGTGTCTGCTGTAATTTGAATGAAACTATACAGCACCTCTTTATAGATTGCCCCTTAGCAAAGATGATTTGGAGGTTTATTTTCTATGCGACTAATTTGAGCCAACCTAGATCTATTAACCATATGTTTGGTAATTGGCTTAATAATCAACATAAAGATTTTAAGCAACTGATTTGGGTCGGTGTCGCGGCCGTCTGCTGGGCTATTTGGAAATGCAGGAATGATATAGTTTTCAAAAAGACGAAGTTTAATTCGATTCTGCAGGTTATTTTCAGGAGAGCTTACTGGTTACGCTTCTGGGCCCAGTTGCAGCGTAAGGAGCATGCCAAGGACATCCTCATCGCTATGAGCAGGAGATTGGAAGTCATTGCTCTACAGTTTGCCAATGAAGGATGGAATAATTTTTATCGTTTACCTTAGGTGGGGACATGTTGCCCGTAGCTGCCTGTCTGCTCTTTTTGACTTTTGTTTGAACTCTGTAATAATTAGCTGTGTACATTTTCGGATGTAGAGGCCGGATTTATTTATCCATTATCTAAAAAATGGGGAGGCCAATGGTTTAGAATTCCAGAAAGCTTGAAATGGACCCAGAAAGAGTACGATTATATTTGCGGTCCGGGAAATCTCATTTTACGATCCTATAGAACAGATCCAGCTCAACTAGCTAAGGTCTCTATACTATCTCATAGCGAAATCGGTACCTTCATCGATCAATTCGAATAATGGAGAATGAACAGCATGAATTCAATTTTGTGTTCCAAGAAACTGCACGCAGGATCTGTCGTAAGGATCTGAAATCATGCCGCCAGTTCATATAATTCTGCACACTCCTTGTACAGGATGGACCATGGGTGCCACCCCACCACACGCTTGATTGGCGATGCTACGCTCCAAGTTCAGCACCTGCAGATGCCTGCAGACTTGCAGATCCAGCTGCGACGATGCAGTGCACAGCAACAAGAACAGCAACAGCAGAAGCATCTCCACGCCATGCGGCTCTTCTTCTCTGCTTGCTCATTAATTGGGGCTGGACGATCATTTGTTGCTGGACTGTGATAAGCCATGGTTGCTGTCATCTGCGTGAACGGGTTTGTGGCTACAGGCAATTGAAGGGCACGGCATCCTGTGATGGCCCAGCTGTACAGCTAGATTCATGCTATTCCTTTTTGAAAAATGTAAACTACTAAGATATATTACATCATAATCTCTACTACAATATCTGCGCCCGCCAATCTAAGGTGTGTTTTGACTACATATTCATGCTATTCCTTTTTGAAAGAAAAAATGTAAACTACTAAGATATATTACGACCAATAGTTAGTTAAATATTAATGTACATGTTAGGTGTATAAGAGTTGCAAAAGATTTGTAGTCAAATTGAACTTAAGATGTAATTGATTTATGGTAATTAAATTCTTGACCATATATTATAATAAGAGAAATTAAGAGTCATCAAATTTCACCTCTACCAAAATAGATTAATGTTGATGGATGGAGGGAGTGCACAATATAATGAATTAGAGTTGCGCGTACTTGTAGAAAATTTCAGATTTTGTATAATTGAAGTGGTGGATTTTGATGATTAGCATACTTGTGGTGGCTGCTATTTTGTTGCTCGTATCCTTAGTGAAAACTAAGTCTCTCGTAAGATCAGCATACTGAAGTCTCTTATGGATACACTAATTCCTCACATAATAATTGAAGTAAAGTAGGGAGAGCTGTCGTTATACACTAATTTCCTCACATAATAATCGACCAGCATACTACTTGTGGGAGCTAGTTTTTGTTGCTCGTAGACCGCTCCGCTGGCCTGGACTGAAATTTAAGGCCCATAAAAGTGGGCCTAAAAATTTCGAAGCACATAGTAAGTGGGCCTAGAGTTCATTTGGGCCGTAAAAAATTATTATTGTGTTCATTTTGGCGGGCTCATTTGGCGTACCGCTAAAAAAAAAGCGTACCAAGCAACATTTAGGTTACGTACTTAAATCCAAACAGCTAATTCTCAACAAAAAAAAAACTTAAATCCAAACAGCTTGAAAGGAAACACGATGAAAAAATGTCATGGATTCGGCACCGATCTGTGTCTAGTTGTAGTTGTAGTGTTGTACTGGCCTAGCCATTTAATTAATATGTTGATTTTCCCTAATCTTCTAAAACAATCAATTGTCCGCCTGTACACAATATCTGGAAAATTTCTAGATACGCGTCTAGTTTTACTGGAAATATATTGTAGATTGTTTTACTAAAAACATTAATTAAGGGTAGCAATAAGTTTTACTGTAAAATTAATGAATCCAAAACGCGTAAATGAGAAACCAGTAGACAATCTAGCTAGATAGCATCAAAATTCCCCAGGTTACATAAGGTAGATTGCTTTCTAGTGCATGGGTGGTCCAGATGACATCCAAATCTCCCCTCTAAATAAGGTCACCGTAGCTAAGGGTGCAAAGGGGTAACCGTTAGGTGTACCTCTGAATTTCTTTACTTCAATTTTGAAGAAGTAGTACAAATAATCACTACCACTATAAAATTGTAAGGAATCGGATGACCGTAGCCTAAGAGGGGGAAGGAGTGAATTAGGCAACTTAAAAACTTAACATATGACTTCCACTACTTTGCATAAAGTAAACTAGATCAAATCTATCCAGATGTGTAATCTAAAGTTGATCAAGTGTGAAACCCTCATCCCAAAACAAGTTTTGCACCCTATAGCCAATCCTAGCATGATACTACTCTAGGAAAGTAAAGGCAAGCAAGGATTGCAAGAGAGTAATGCGGAAACGTAAAGAGGGATGAGAGGAAGCAAACTCTTTACACGCGATTTATCTCGTGGTATCGGTAGGCACTTAGCCACCCCTAGTCCACGTTGTTGAAGCACTCACACAAAGAGTATTGCTTCTCGGTCACCAAGTCTCTCCCAAGAGCACCACTTGACTTGCCACTTAGGCTAGCCACGAAGGCACTCGCCAATCTCCCTTGGCCACCTTAATGCTGCCTCCACTAAGGAGCTTCTCCACTTAGGAAGGGGGTCTCCACGTCCCTCACACAAAGTGTCCTCGCCACTCCACACCAAGCCGGAGGGTCGAAGACGATTGCCGGTGAGCCACTTAGGCCCCAAGGCTTCCGACGCACCTTGTACAACTTGATTCACTCAAGAATCACCTCACAAGGTTGGCACACCTTGCACTCACTCAGCTCTAAGCTAAGACTAGCACTAAGCACACACACAAAGCATGTGCAAGTCTATGGATGAGCAATTTAGCACTTGGATGGATTGGATAGGATCTTCTAGGTGTCTTGCACTCCTCTGCACTTCCACACAATCCAACAACCTCAAATGGGTGAGTGGAGGGGGTATAAATAGCCCAAGACATCAAAAGAGCCGTTGGCTAACGTCCACTGAAAAGTGTAGCGCAAGATGAACCGATGGTCCTTTTTTTCACTGTCGATTCATCCGGTGCCCCTCCGCGTCATCGTAGTCGTTGCAGATCTGCTGACACAATTCATCCGACGCTTCATCCGACGGTGCGTCGGTTCATCCGGTGCTGAAGGACTCCTCGCCAAAACCTTTTCTTTTCTTTTCATCTGGTGTCTTTATCCTTCCTTTTCTTTGCATCTTCAACTTGTCATTGCTTCAACTTATCATGCCATAACTTAACATACCATAACTTAACATACTTAACATACCATGCCATGTTCGCTAAGTCCTCATTTTTGATATGAACATGTTAACTTGCGTATGGTATGTTAACTTGTGGTAATATACATGGGACATAGGAATGCCTACAAAGACATGCTAGACAATGTGGTTTGTCCCATTACTTGTGTTAGCATGAATCACCAAAATCATCTCGAACAAATGGCAAATGAGGTCATGTTCGCTACAAAAATGCACCAGTTTGTTCTTTCCTAAAACCACACAATCAAATCTCCCTAACAGTCATTAGGGCAGTCCCAATGGGACATTTATGGTGGTTTCTATGTCTATTAATTATCTTGCCAACTAAGCAAAATGGTGATGTGGCAGTCTAATTAATGAGGAAAGAGAGCACAAATCATAGAAATGGTTTCCTCATAGAGAAACCATGTCTACTCTTGACCCAATGCACAAGAAACTTTGAATTAGTCATTGGGAAGAAACCACTAGTTTCTATGAGATTAATGCAACGCTCCCTATTGGTCAAATTGGGAGAGAGAAAGAGAAAACAATTATTACGTGAAGACACTACCACTGTGAAGTATAGTTTCTATAGATGATTTCTTATGCTCTGGAAACCGTGTCAGTTTCCTCCATTGGGACCGCCCTTACCAAACTAAGTACACCCACCTAATTGTACCCAACAAACATCCACTTTCTCTCACTCACTCACTCACATCTAATGGCCCAAATTGCTGCAAACATCCACTTTCTCTCACTCACTCACATCCAACGGCTCAGCTCCTCCAGATCAAACCTCAGCCCCTACCCCCAGGTGCCCCACACGCCTACTACCACCAAGAGACGAAGAGACGAGGGGAAAAAAAGAGGCCGACCCGTAGGAAATCAAGGAGACGCGCGGTCTCGCCCACGCCCGCGCCGCCTAGCTCGCGTCCCTTCCTCTTCCTTGCCTCGGCGGTCAGCGCTCGCGTCCCTCTCTCTCTCCTCCTCACGGGCGGCTGAGTGCGGATCCGGCAGCGGACGGTAGCGCCCCTCTCTCCCTCGCTACTTTCTCCCTCCCACCGCTCTACTCTCACCCCTGACCCAGTCGATGCCCGACCAGGGGAGGCCTCCTACAGGGAGGCATGAAGCGGTGGCGGGGCTTGCCCTCCGGTGAGAGGCGCGATAATGGTGTCCACAGCGAGCGGCGGCCACCACGGGCTCGATGGGAGCGGCGGCTCGCGGGCGAACAGATCCCAGCGGCATAGCTCCTGAACAACAACCCTCGAAGGCGGCACGGTAGACGCCAAGCCGCGGGCCCGTGGCAGTGCGAGGGAGCCGGGGTATGCAGCCCTAACCGTAGCATTTCGAGCATCACGTATTAGGGGACTGCAAGCAACAGAAAACCCAAGGCAATAATTTGTGGGCCGAGGGGGGAAAGAATGAAGAGTCAATTTTGCCATCTTGTTTTCTTGATTTTCGTTCTATTTTTACTTGCCTCCCCAGCACTTGCGAGGCGCCAAGGAGCCTTCAAATCAGGTATTCTTATTTTCTCTAAGAAATTCTGACATTATTATTTGGCTTTTCACCCATTTAAAGTTTCTGCAATAATAAATCGATTTCTGAAAATTTTTTTTGTCTCAGATAACCACAAGAAGAACACTGATACCAGCCTGCGTCCGTCTCCGCCACATGCCACACTCTCAGCGAACGGTAGCGTGCTGAATTCATAGAAGATTTAATTGTTGTATATCAAAATTTGGTTGTTTTCCCATAACTCATGCTTTACTGCTTGTTTATGTTTTTTTAACTTGCAGGTGATTATGGAAATCGCCACATCCATCAACTGTTCTCAGTGGACTACAGCCCCCGTATGGCGTCCCCGCCCCAAATCAATCCTTCACCGCCGCCACTCTAACTGAATCTGAAGGATGCAGAAGGGGTTATATACCTCCATGACTTGGAGGGTTTGGTTCAGTAATTTTTGCTGGGCATTGTTATATGTGTCCTGACTCCTGAGTACTACTGCACCAAATATTACGCAATAATGTGTTTTGGTATTATTGTTTTGGCTGTTGTCTCTACTATAGGAGTACCTGCATGATATGAAAAAAGAAAAATTTGAATATGTGTACTACTCCGTACTAAAATTCCGAGAAAGGAAGTTGATTATGCGACGTTAATTACCCCAAACAAACCTGCAAGAAGAGTTGAAATCCTTGTTTTTAGGCAACATGCCAGCTAGTGCAATAATAGACACGTCACACGTACAAACAAGCTCCTTTTATTTTTAATTTTTTTTGAAAGAAAGATCGAGAGAGCGCGAGCTAGCTAGCTCTTGCCGCGGTAGTAGGGCAGGACGGTGTAGACGGTCTGCATGACGGTCATGACGAGGAGGAAGACGGCGGCGGCGAGGGACATGAACGACCAGGGGCTCCGGAAGTAGGTGTGCACCAGGTTGGCGCGCCACCGGTTCCACCGCTTCCGGCAGTAGGCGTTCACCTCCCGGTGGACAGGCCGCTGAGGAGCCTCGCCGCCGCCCTGTCCCCTCCCACCAGGTTGTGCATCACCCGCCGCGCCGCCAGCAGCGCCACGTCGCGCGCCGACTGCACCATGCTGTCCATGAAGAACACGTACGCCGTCACGCCGTTCCCGGCGCCGGCGTGGAGCCGCTCCAGCGCCATCAGGTTGAGCAGCATGTACTCGGTGGTGTCGTCGACGGCGATCGGCGGGAGGTAGAGCGTGCCGCGGCGGAAGCTGATGTCGAGGAGGCTGCTCGTCGGGGAGCGCTTGAACCGGACGCCGGCCTCGTAGAGCTCCTCCGCCGACCGGATGGTGTCGTCGGCCGCCGGAGCCGGTGAGCGGTCCGGCGGCGGCGGCGCGGGGGCCGGGCCGTAGAGGAGGCTCCGGCGGAGGACATCCAGCGGGTGGAGAGCGAGACCGACGCCAGTTGCCAGGGGCCACGCCGTCGGCGACAGGAAGAGAAGAACGAGCCGGTTGATCACATCCTCGTTCTGCACAAGACAAATAGTAACATGCAACAACTAGCTTTAACTTTTTGGTGCTACATACATGTCATTATCATGCATGGCCAAAGTAAATAAAAGCACAAAAGTATATAAAGAACCATTTGACTGAACTTTGGAATACGTACGGATGATCGATCTTAAGCCAAACGAAAAAGTTTGAACATCGGCATCGAATTAAACAAATTTCACCGAAATCCGCACGTACGAACGTACCCCGTCCTTGCCGGTCTCGACGGCGAGGAGGCGGTCGAGGACGAGCAGCGGCAGCTGGTTTTCGATCATGATCATGTCGCGGCGGATGTAGGGCACGGTGTAGAGCAACCCATGGGCGCTGAAGACGGGGTCGTCGCCGGCGTAGTCGTTCACCTCCCACCCCGTCGCCGCCCGCATCAGCTCCAGGAGGAAGCACCCGTCGGTGACCATGAGCTCCACGAGCCTCTCGCGGCCCCCTTCGCCGCCACGCCACTCGTCGCCGAGGCCCTGGTACGCGCCCTCCAGCCGCTCGCCGAGCCCCGCGACGGCGGCCGCGAACTCCGCCAGCGGCGTCCGGCGGGCGCGGCGGAGGAAGTGCACGAGGGCACGGCGCTTGTGCGCGTCCATGGGCGCCAACCGGGGCTCGCCGTGGTGGAAGGGGCCAAGGGACACCACCTGCGGCTGGTAGGCTTTACGGTTCAGGTCCTTGACGCACGCCGGCACGCGGTAGATTCAGTGGTGGCGCCACCGCGCCGACTCCTCCTCCGACGCGCCGACATCCGCCACCGCCGCCTCCACCTCCGCCACCCACGCGCTCTGCTCGACCCCGCCACCGCTGCCACGCCGGTGCACCGCGATCATTGCGTCCAGCCTCTCTCCGCTGCTGACGCGTCTGTCTCCTCTGCTTCAGCACGAGGCGCACAGCTGATGGTATATGAAGGACGAGGTGTGGCCATTGCCAACCCTGCCAAGCTGCTGACGCCTGCGGTTAAAGTGAGCTGGGCCCGGAATGTCAGGGCTCAAAGAGGACGGAGTGGTCCTGTGATCTCATCTAGTAGGGTTCTTCTTTGTTCTTTGGTTGTGACCCAGGATGCGATACGTTGCAGCCTTGCATGCTTTCGGAAAGATGCGAGAGATCCAAGGATGATGTGAACAAAGTGAAAGGCGGAGCGCAGAGAGGATTGTACACTTCGATGAAAGCTGGATGGAATGGTGGTGAGTAAACAGAGCACCGAAGGAATGTTTGCCTCATGGGCAAGGAACCTCCGGATGCAGCAAAAAGAAACTTGCAATGACAATACACGAAGGAGGAGCACTACATGCTACGAACGAAATAATTTTACAACCAACAACTGCAAGGTAAAAAGCACATCATCTGGATCCTGGTGTTTTCTCAGGACCAGTCAGTCAAAAATGCACATAGGCCTAACAACACGTCCCCGGTTCTGCAAACCCTTTGGCAGATGGCTGGGCTTCTACTTTCGGCGCTTGTACCTACCAAAATAAAACAAATAAAAAAGGACATCGGTTAGAAAACGTTGTGGCACCAGACATTTTGCACCATTGGTAAAAGACAATTACCATTTTACTTTTCCAATTCACTGGCAATTCAATTTGTTCTAACTAAAAGAAAAAGGAAGCATGGTTCCATACCTTGCTTTGCTCTTAAAAGCACTAGTCCATCAACCCGTGCCGCTGCACGGGCTAGCACTTTTTTTATTATTAGATGTTTTGTTCAATTTTGTTAGTTGCATTGTAATAAGATTTACACTATTTTTGCAAGGTGGACTGTAAATACACTATATTAATGAGCATTTGGCCAGCATAATTGGCGGACAAAGATCAATATAATTTTAAGATTGTATTGCATACTATGCTCAAAAAGTGATAAATACAATTAACTCTGTTTCTATTTAAAGATGGACCATGTGTAGTTTGTGTCCCATTATAGCAGTTTTATATCATCAAGGCAATTTGAATATATCTATGCGCCGGAGGCCTGCCTTTTTGAATCCAACTACGCAAGTATCAACATTTCAAATGGCATTTGTTAATTTATCATTTGTTTTTGAATGATTTATAACTAAGAGCCGTTTAGATCATTACCTATGGCTCCACCATGCCTCATGATGTGCTTCATTTTTTCTAGACCCATGGTACAATTGCTTTTTTATCCTCTACGTCTTCAATGGTGTTGCACAATGCACATAAATGACACAAATAGGTCAGGGTCTCCAGCCAAATGACATTACATCATAGCATCTTGGTAGTTTTTTCCGTTGTAATTTGTGTGCCCTTGTAAGAAGATGGTAGTATTATCCTTTTTCCAACCTTACCAGCTCTTATGTTGCTCATTTCAACAGGATGCTTCGTGTTACAGTTCTTCCTATCATGCTCAATACATGTGTCAAATGGAATGGATGTAAAACCGCTGCAATATGAAAAGAAGAAGTTATATGGAGAAATTAGTGTGTAACATAGAAAGGAAAAGTATCTTTTCAGATAGATTAGTGGTGAATGTAAAAGACACATGTACCTTTAATTAGTTCAGTTTGCATATAGAAAAATGAAGGAAATGTGTTTCTATTTAATTTTGCATGCATGAAATCAATGTGTCAAATTATGCATGGATAATATTTAAATCTAGAACATCATTCTTTATGGGACGTGGATGTAAAACCGATTCAATATGGGAAGAAGAAGTTATATGAAGAAATTAGTGTGTAACAGTGAAAGGGGAAAAAAGTATGTATAGCATCTTGCATACCCCCTTTGTCTAAAAAAAGATGATCCGCAATTGCTTTCCTGGTCTAATGTCACTCAAGGTTTTGTTCACCATTACAACTTATTAAACTGCTTATGTAGTGGATGGTGATGGATCAAATTGAGCAACTTTTATATACAAAAGACATGATCTACAAATTCAAAATTTAACTGTACAAAAGTTATGGTACACAAACAAAAATTAATTAAAAAAATATTTGGTCATGAAGATAGAAGTTTGAGAACAGTTGTGAGAAGCATATACAACTCACGAAGCAGGCCAGACAATAAACAAATGATTTAGGAGTAATAAAATATACCATGAAAAATTATTCTAATTGTAGAACCGGAAGGGAACAATACTTGAGGATTCAATACGTATAACAGTTTGAGAACAATGGTAAGAATCAAGTCACCTATACCACTCACGCTATAGAAGTAATAAAATATACTATGAAAATTTAATCTAATTGTAGAATGGGAAGGAAATAGTAATTGAACATTCAATACGAATAACAATTCTAGAATTGTAGAAAAATGCTTGAAGCCAAGTAGATCGTACATTTTTTGTTGAATGGCAACAGGGCGACATTTTTTTTTCATGAAAGTAGCAGCAGACCCTATCCGATGGAAGCAGTAAGCTACGTACACAAAAGAGATGGTGAAAGACGGCAGCTATCTTTTTTTATAGATACATGTGCAGCTAGGCCTTGGAGATAGATTTATTTATGATTTCTAAATATGGGAGAGAGATCTGTTCAAAAAAAATATGGGAGAGAGATTCAAGGTAAGAGATATATTGTTGACTAATTTTGTATGCATCTAGTTTGTTAGATATATATTAGCTAATTGCATTGCTGCATGTGACCCGTGCCGTAGATGATTTATGGAAAATTATTTTTTGAAGCGGAGAGATCTATTATATACGTTAGTTGTCTCAGCAGATTGTTTTGTTTAGATGTGACCCCCACATGGCAGGACGTGGGCATATGTGGATAGAATATAGGAGGTATTTTGTTAATCATTTATAGTGGCGGAGGTGGATGTTTTTTTTTTAGAATTTTCGGATTTGGCTATTTTCTATAATGTCCACCTAGGATTCCTAAGTGGCTTCATGTGGAGGCTTTTATTAGTTTTCTCTTTTTTAAGAGCGTCCACATAGGATTCCTAGGTGGTTTCTTGTGAAAGCTTCAAAAGGAGCCTCCAATTAGTAATAGTTTAAGAGCGTCCACCTAGGATTCCTAGGTAGCTTCTTGTGAAAGCTTCAAAAGGAGCCTCCAATTAGTAATAGTAAGATTCTTGGATTTCTTGCGGGCAAAATTATTATTTTTCTTGAAGGCGCGTCCCTGCTTCCATTCACTCATATCATTCTGGAACAGATCTTGCATCTCCTCCTGCCTAGTCGGGGCCTTCTCAGAATGTTGTCTTGAATTCTTCTCATTCTTCCCTTTGCCCGCACCAGGACCGCGTCTGCTGGATGCCTTCATTGATTTTGCCTTACGGTAAGCCACATCCACTAGATACTGGCCTTTATTTGCTTTCTTCCCTCCTTTCTTATTTTCCTGCAGGGGACTCTCCAATGTTTAGAACATGATGTAGCTTGGTTATAGGTAGGATGTCAATTAGATAAACCAGACCAAAATGTTTAAGGAAACAGCATATCTAAATCCCATTGGAGAACATTTTTGTTGTTTAAGGTAATCAAGGGGTGCTTCCAGGAAAACAAGCTACTGATTGATACAAGGGCCCTGTAAAAGTGAAGCTTTTTAAAAATAATTCCATTTCTCATAGCTACCAACGCAGGCTCCAGATCCTTATGTAGTGGCATTCATGCGAAACCACAAACATATCACAACTGTCAATTCGGAACGAGCTGAAACTAGACCGTGCTATAAGAATGGCTATTATATTTCATCAATAATCTTACTTAGAAATGCAGTTCAAGACCAAATTGCTTTATGCAAGTGTTTGGCAAATTTGACACAGTAATAAATTTTAGGGTTTATTTCACATCATGGTACATTTCAACACACTTTTTTCACCATTTATAAAGAAAAAAATTAGTTGGAAGCATCTTTTTTAAGTAACTAAGAAAGTCTTACTGAAACTAGTAATGATTTAAACAATATAAGACTCCACAGAAAAGAGTACCCACCAGACAGCAATCCCAAACTGTTTAGTCCAAGGGTTGATTCGTGGAGGAGAGCGGGCCTACCGAGGTAGTAATGGGCTGGGCTTTTAATGGGCCCTCGGTTTAGAGCGGCACTAGCCCAATTTAAACTGCAGTGTCTTCCTTTTCCCCATCTCCACTTCTCCAGCTCGCCGCCGCCGGCAGCCAGCGACGCGCGCCGTTGTGTGCCGGAAGGAGGCGCTGCGGCGATGGATCGGGTCGGCAGCGGCGAGAAGCAGCTGGAGGACTGCACCGTGGCCAAGTATGATCTTTCCCCCTCTCTGTGTGTGCGATTCAGGATTACATAGTTAGGTCCCTCTCTCTCCGCTCCCAGATTCGCCGAACTAGGAACCACTAGAAACCCAGGGCGCGTCGTTGACGCGCTGCCCTTGAGCTGACCAGTATCAATGCTGTGCTTATATTTGAAAGAGAAGAATTGCGATTTGATTAATTTTGAGAATCTGAACAGCACATATGACAAAAAGATTTGCCACACATCAGTAAGCTATAGAGATATATAAGAATAAATAATTGATGTACAATAGTATGATAGTCATACATTTGGGTATATAATTGGACCTGTTATCCTTTTGCATTCAGTCAATGAAGCGTTGTTGTCTGGCCACAGTTCCTTCACCTCAAGTTTTTGGCTACCACTAGGAAAGTGCCCGTGCGTTGCTACGGGCATTTAACTAATTCAAGGGGTTTTTCAACTAGGAGTGCCTATTTTATTGAAAATTAATTCATGGTATGAGTTTAGAATCGAAATTGAAAATTATTTGTGTACTAATCAAGTCAACAAAATGTTGTATGTAGTATGACAACCCATAATGTGATTCTGAAAATACAAGTTAAAGAGGATGGAAATAAGAGAATGCTACAGCAATTCCAACTAAACAATAGTATTCATCCGCATAAAGGTATACCTCTTATAATAATAGTATCCTTTTCCTTGCAAACTTAAAAATATAATCATCTGAAAGCATTTGTGTTAACAATAATTTCGGTCAAAATAACACCACCTTCCTCCATCCCGGCACTTATTTTCTTTCCCTTTTTACTCCAGTCTTCACTTGACAGTCAATTGACGTTTGTGATAGATGTGGAACCTTTGCGAGCTTCCTGTAGTTGGATAAATTTCAGCTCCATCTCTTATGTCAATTTGTTCACAATTAGTTACAATAGTAAAAGGAAGCTCCATTTTGATTTGCGAACATGGGCATGGGTACACAAGTGAAATAGCTAGTGATCACCAACATCTGCCTACTACATATAACATAACAGAGATATCTTAAAAGGAAGTGTAGTACCCAAAATCAGAAATTATTATAAAAAGCAACAATAGTGACTGTTGAAGGCGGTGAACTTTGTAGTGAAACTGTCAGAGTCACGTACCTGCTTTTCTTTTATTTGAAATAGGAAAATGAGAATGAAGAACACCATATGTAAGAAAGGAGACCACACAATAAATCAGACATTTAAATCTACCAAAAGAAAGCAAGAGGTATCCTACTCTGGCTAGTTGTTGATGGATCCATCAGCACTGTGAATATTCAAATATCCTTAACAAAGAAAAACTCACAAGCTAAACATCCATGCACACATAAAAAAGTCAACTCGCATATGCATTTCAGATGAACAGAACAGCTAGGTTTGTTCATGCAACTAATTTATATAGTAATAATTGTGGTGTATCAGGAACACATAGTAAACCCTCATATGCCCAGCTATTTTTAGGAAAATATACATAGCAACCTTAGATGATAGAAATTGTTTTAATTCAATACCTAGATGATGTGTTTTCTTCCTCTCCCTTTTGTTTTTTCCTTTCTTCTTGGGTTGTCCCTGCTGTGTCCAACTTGAATACCTGATTTGCCTCCATACACAAAGGCCAATCTGCAGAGCCAAGATAAAAAAAAAAGATAATTGTCTGATGATTCCCCCAAGAGCACAGAAACAGAGAAACAGAAGGCTGAACTCCCTTCAATCTGTCCGAAATCACATCAGTAAAAATATTTTTTTTCTATTTTTTTGAAGGGGTGACACATTGGTGATGATAACACATAAATCATAAACACATAAATGATCACATATGCCACATCAAAGGATATATGATGGCATCCAAAAACCAACATTTCCAACAATTCAACTTTGTCCTAGCAACCGACGAAGTGATAGTGTCCAAGGGAGTAACCTAGAAACTGTTTAAATTTTATCTTATATGGGACCAAACAAGATACACCCATTACTTCTAGCAAATGATAAATGCGGGATATTTTAATTTTAACTCCTCCCAGGTAGTAGAGAGATGCAACATGTGGCATGCTTAAATTCTTATGACAATTCAGTAGGAAAAATCTGTTATCGGTGAAGAAACTTGACCTAATGTTGAACGTCAGCAAAATTTCTACTTCACGAGGCTATTTGGAATGCACATATTTAGAGGCCCAAAGACAACACAAACAAGTACTTTCCTGTAGAGTTTAGAAATTATTTACAAAGTGATCTATAAGCATCAACACTTGCTAACAATAAGCATTATCTAGGCATGATACATTGAGATCAGACACTCACAAACAATGAATGCAAATTTAAAAAATAGTATCTATTATTAACAATGATACATGTGATTGCGGATCAGCGCACCTGGATATTGCTGTGGCCATCGATGGCGTGGTCAGAGGAGACGGAATAAGGAGAATGGATGTGGATCTTGATGGAGGCCAATGATGCAATGGTCCCAACAGGTGAGGTTATCAGGAAACAATGTTGCCAGCCCAGCGCAGAGAGTTGCTGCCCTCCAGCTAGCACAAGTGCTTGCCCAGAGCTGCCGCTTCTCCCCATGGCTGTCAAAGATCAAATTGCAATCACAGTCAACAATTCCTATCTACAAATTCCTCTGTAGATCAGAGTAGCAAAGGAATTGGCAGGAGGGAGCCAAAAATGAGCAAGTGGAGAGTACGGAGTACCCTTTAAATCGTCGGATCTTCCTCCTACACATTGGCCACCTTTTAGGCATTCTGTCGAACACCTTGCAGGCTAGCATCAGGCCGGGCATAAGAAAGATAATAAGAAGATGTTGAAGGCAGACGTGGTGAAGGGGACCTTGTCAGTGCCACCTTGTCGAAGCTCCATTGTGGGCGAGTAGTCCACAACCGAACCTTGCCACGCGCCGCCGGGGAAGGGAGCCCGCCATGGGGGAGGCGGATGCGCCGGCGGCGTCTTGCAGGAGCTCCGCCGTCACTGCATTTTCGCTCAGCCCGGCCAGGCAGCAGCACAGAGCCCTGCAATGGTAAAAATAAGAATGCTCAGATGAAGGTTAAAGTCCAATGGTCTCATTTCTTCTCTGACATAACCAATGGCATCATTTTATACATTTAGAACTCCCAGCAAATTTAAACGCATACAAGAAATAAAAGATGAGATGTGTGGACACAAGGTAATCAGCAGTTCAGATTAGTGACAATAAGTAGGGTAGATAGATGCACCAAGCAAGCAAATCAGATAGTGCAGTCATTAAAAAATAATATGAACTTCATCGTACAGAAATCAACCTACCATCAAATCAAACTTAGCTGTATGTAGAAGTTTGTGCCACCGACAATAACAGGGAGGCCACCACGATTCAGTATCTCTTGTATGATCTATAAGCAGATGGGAATACGTGAGCAATTCTGTAACACGTACAGGTCACCAAACCAATTGGCCCCACTGAAGTAGCGAAGCTTGCAGCATCAGCGTTGGCTTACCAGCATCAGCATTGGCTTACCGGCATGGCATGGTCGCGGAAGTCGCAGCAACTGAACTCTAGGGAGGGATCAATTACGCGAGGTGGTGAGGAACATCTGGAGACACGCATCATCAAGAATTTAATCTGACAGGAATGTCACTGAAGTTGGAGATTGGGGGTAGGTCGAGTAGGGGGGCAGAGACCTTTATACTCGTGGAGTGGAACCTTGTCGGTGAGGACGTCACGGCCGCGGTAGACCTGCGTGGAGTTGGTGCTGACCACCTCGACGCCGGCGAAGTGGGCTGCTAGGTCGATGGCTAGCCGCGACTTGACGACGCCCGTGCCGCCCATCACAATCACCACTATGCCCCTCCTTTAAGGCCGCGACGACGGGGACCCCTCACTGGCGTTTGGGCCGGCGGTGTGGAGGCGATATGACGGAAGAGGAGGGGAGGAGGTCTTCCCATCGATCTCTGTGGTGGCGCTCGGGAAGAGAGGACGGCGGGGGTCGAGATAGGGTGACCGTGGGATCGTCACGATGGGGGCGCCTTCGACGGCGGTGGATAGAGCATGGGGACGACTGGTCGATCCGGCGGCGGTGGAGCGAATCCATGCGGGGCGGCGGCGCAGGCAGGGCGAGAGGACGACGGAGGATGGCGTGGTCGACGGCGACGAAGTCGATTGAAGGATCTGAGGACGACGGTGTCGTGAGGAATCGGAGGACAACGGCGGGGATGGCATGGTCGACGGCGGCGTCGATTGTAGGACAACAACGACGACGTCTTGAGGCCACCCGGCGGCCGAGCGGCGGGAGGAGGGAACTGGCAGCGGCGGACACACAGGAGAGACGTGGGCGGATCTAGGGTTCGAGGGGGTGCGGGGGGATGGGGGTTGGGGGCGGATGCACGTGATTGAGGGAGGACGCGAATTGGGGGAGGGCGGGGCGGATGCGGGGCGCGGGGGGAGGCGGACGCACGGGAGCCCGGACTCGAGGGGTAAAAATGGAAACAAGCAAAATGACGGACCGCGGAACCGCGGTCGTTCGGAGGGCAAAAGACGTAGCAAGTTTTCGTCGCCACTTCATTATTTTTAGGAGTATATAGAGATTGTTCTTGATGTAGTAGACTTTGATTTCTTTCACTGGTTTCTTTTTTGTGCCTCTTCTTCCTTTGAGACTTTAACTTTCAATGTATGTCACTGTTGATATTATAGGAATTGTAGATGTATACCTCCTTAATGAAGGCTATTTTCTGTTGTCTTTGATGGTCACCACAAAAACAAAAATTGTATAAAATATCTGGATTTCGTGGTCTTATACACTATCACCAATATTTGTTAACATTAGTATTACGATACGCATACTTGCTGCACAGCATGACTAACTAATGTACAATTTGGTTGAACAGAAATTAGAAGTCATAACTTTCCTTCTTTTAATATTGAACAGGAAACCTATGCCAAAATTGCACATGTATGTAGGGTTTAAAATTAAGTTACACAAGGTTCTGACATGTTAAAGTCAAATAATAGTTCCACAATGTTTAATGTCCCAAGGTTTATGATGCTTCAACCTTTTGTATATTTATAATAGAATGAACACCTCACTGGTATATGGAAATAACAATGACAGATGAACAAAAGGAAATAATAGTTTGATATATAAATAACTGAGAAGTAGACAGTTGATGATTACAAAAAGGTTCTGCAAACTTAAATTTCAATTCAAAGTAGCAGAGTTCTGGGCTGAAAATTTATACGTAAATCTGAGCTGTTGTGGAATAACATATACCTTTCAATCTTTCATCACTTGCAGTTTATTTGCTAGTTGGTGATTCTAGAAGAGAACAGGAATTAGCAACCTTTTCCTTTTCATAATAAAATTATCAATCTTCAGTTCCTATGATATCAAGCATGCCTTATATGTAATGAACTAATGATATGTTGAGTAGCAATTGGTATTTTGCAGCTATGTAAAGATAGTACTGAATATCTAATTGGATAACCAATGGCAAGTGAAGTGACAGAACTTTTCAATCCATCATGTATGTACAGGAATATATATGCCAAAAGCTGAAAAGGGTCCATATCTGATAACATATTTATGAAGTCACAATTAAAGATTTTCACCATGTCAAAGAATTTTCAAGAGTTAACAACGTAATGATCAGTTAGGGTTTAGAGTAAACATACTTTATCAACTGGAAAATTGGAAACCTAATATCACCATATGAACATTAGACAAGGTAATGGCAACTTTAGCTCAGGTTTGCATTAGAACATGGAAATGAGTATATAAGCCAACCAGTACAGCAATTAAATCATTTTAAGTATATAATCAAATCAGTAAACAGATGCATCTTATCTCAAGATCACACATAATAAATGCAGATGATGTAGGTAGTGTATGCGGCGATACTCCTATCAGTGAGTAGATAATAGTGAGACCATAGGTAAATGGATCCAGAGGAGAGAGCAGAAATCAGTATGCAGGTGACGGATGGTCCAGACTCCAGAGGATAACATCGAAGCTGGCTTCCGTGAAGCTAATCAAGTTGAGGGAAATCGAGACAGAGAAGCGGCAGCAATCAGGAGTGTAGGAGCACCTGATGATGATGGACTGGGAACTGGGAAGATGGGGAGGAGGCCAAGGTGCTATGTTTGTCACGCCTCGTCAGACACGCGGCTCAGCCGCCATACACCCCGTCAGTGGTGGGAGGCGACGCAGAGCCGCAAAGGTCGTGGCATAGCAGGCTGTGGCGGAGGACGGCAACCGGCGGGGCAGGCGGAGGAAGGCGCGGGCGGCACAATAGGCGAAGGGGAGAAGTTCGGGCGGGATGTGTGATTCACGAGGCCGGCCCGGTGCGGGACGGCGGCGCGCTAGGCGGCATAGGACGGCGTGGGCGGCACAGGGTCGGGAAGCACGTGGCGTTGGCTCTGGCACGGCGCGGCGCGCGCGGCTGATGATGTGCGCAGGTGCGGTAGCGGCACGCAAAGTGGAGTAGTTAGGCTTGGCTGTAGAGTGGAGACGGAGTGGAGGGCCGCGCAGCAGGCCGAGAGCTGGAAGTCTGGAAGGCATGGGCGGGCGAAGATTCGCGCCCGGTGCACGGTTTAATGGGCGAGGGATCCGCAATCGGACTGTTGACATCACGAGCTGGGCTGATCCGACGGCTTGTCTGCTAACTGGTGACGTGGCGCTGTCGGGTGCCCAAGCTTGGACTCAGGATTCGGTATGTAGAGATTGTTCGTCTGGCGATTAACCCCCACCTGAAATTAGGTGTACGTTCGAGATTTATTTGTGCTTAGCAGTGACTCCCTTTTGCTAATATGTTGCTAATCGGTATGGTAGTATGGAGACTGTGGATTTGATCCAGAGGCATTTTTTCGCTACTGCCGTTCTATGCTTTGGTTTGACCGTATGGAACTATGGATGGAATTTCGTTGCTGTGCATTGTACCAGATGATTAGAAATTCGGCTGCCCCTTTTAGGCCATGGCTCTGGAAAGATAGGCTTTAACATGATTGTTAAAGATTATAGTAGAGTTTTCTTTGTGCTCCTTGCTTTGTGCACAAGGGATTTCGTCCTTTCAAGTGCCGTGTTAAGTGTGTCACAATCTATTGGGCTAACTGTATTTTTGAATTATATTCTTGCATGATCCAGAATACTTTACAAAGATGTGCAGGGTGAGAATCCTTGTTACCATCTTTCAAAAAAGAATCCTTGTTATATAGCTGCAAGCCTGCAACCCCCAATTGAAAATGCAAGCTGTTGCTCGCGTTATTGCAATGGAAGAGATACAAAAGGAGAGGAATACCCAGTTGATGAAAGGCCGTTGAACCCTTCTGTTTCTATATATGTACGGGAAATGGTTGGGGGCAATAAAGTTGGTGAAGTGTTTGGATTTTATGATGCATCTATACAACTTCCAGCATCGCCATTAGAAAGTCATTAGACCAACTCTATGTTGTTATCCTGCTGGGGACTCACTAACAAAAATTGAAGTTAAATTTCTGTTAGTCTATTACAGGACCACATTCATAGAATCAAAAGCAATTAAAGAAACATTACTTTAAGTGTGTCAGATTAAAATAATTTTTGGTGTCTTCCGATAAAGAGAGGCTGCAGTAAAATGCTTGCTCCTGAAACAGAAGGGTTTGTAAACATGGCATTTGGATTGTCCAGCTGTCGGATAGTACAGAGCTGCAATGACATATTCTGAAAGGAAAATAGGTTGTGTTTCCCTATATTTCAAGTTGGTGAACCTTTTAACATTATTACTAACTGGTGTGAGGTACCAAATAGGTTGTGTTTCCCTATTTGATAGTTAAGATAGTCAAGTGTGCTAAAAGGTTTACTAGCAATGTGAGAATGGATAATCAACTTGCGCATAGTTTCTATGCTGCAAATTCTATTCAACTTTATTCAGCTTGAGCCTATGATCTCAGCTTTATTTAGGGAGCTGGTTTTAGTTCAGGCTACATGAATTCAGGTAATCTGTAGTACGACATGTATATCTCAAGTTCTTTTTAAGACTACATCATGTTTAACTTCAGTTATTATCTTCCTTTCTCTTCACTTATGAACTTTTGTGTAATAAGTTTATATTAAGCAATCGGCAAACTTTCTGCTGATTCTTTCAGCTGTTGCTTGAGGTTGTCTTTAAGGAAATCATATTGTTGATTTGCATAATTGTTGTGTTAAAATGAGCTGTTTGAGTGCATATACATATGGAGCAGTATAAGAAGAACACATTGTTCAATCAGCTACATAACATGCATATGCATAAGAACAGTTAGTTCCCCATTTGAATTGGATTCTGAGTTATTTCAGTGTCTTCTGTGACAATAACTACTATCTTTACTTGTCGGTTCCTGCCTCTAAACATTGTTTATACACTAAATATGAAATTGTACAATCTCATCTGCAAGATCTCAATTCCATGATTTTTGGGCTTTGCTTGGACAGCTTCTGCTACAGAATTATGCTAGTGGGAGAAGCTTGTTTTTTTCTCTCGAATACGCAGGAGTGCTGCATATCAATATATTAAGAAGAATAGGGATTTGAGAAACCCAAGGTACAGCCAGGTTACCAAGAGGACAAATCACCCGTTACCAAGAGGTAGGAACAGACCTGAACAAGCACTAAGCTAAGCTGCCAAAGGTGCCTGGGCAAGGAGATAAGAAGCTCCCTTAGCCCCAGCAAAACCCCACAGCTGCATTTCCTCTTTCAGAATTGGGCCATATGGCAGCAGTTGTTACAAAATTCTGCCAAACTCTTTGTGTGGAAGCTGTTGAAGAGGCTGTGCCAAAACAGGGTCATAGACATAGTACTGTCAGCTAATAAATGATGTTGTCTTGTATGCTAAAAAAATGATGTTGTCTTGTCAATAGAAACTACTGAATGAGTCGGCATTACCGCATTACAAACACCATATCCTGAGTTGCCTGGCGTTCGTATCATATTTTCTGACAAAAGACCAACTTAAAAAGGGAACTAATATCAGATTGGCTCAGATGCGTCTGAAAATTATGAATTGGAACATTGGTATGCTGATACATGTTTTCGTATTTATGCAGTGCTTTGGGAACTTGGTTCTTCTCAGTTGCTGGTGCCCTTGTTGCTATTCCTGTGGGCATAAAGAAGAAATCACTAGCGCCCTTAGTCTTTTTCGGCACGACAGGAACCATGCTTGACATTATCATGGGCATTAGCCAGTGTGAAAGGGAGCATGCCGAGCGGCAGATGAAGCTTTTGGAAGCCCAGAAACTTTCGACTGACGCTTCAGCTGGGATTGAAAGCGCTGAATCTTTTGGCAATGCAGACAAGTGAAAACGACATTTATGTTTTGCTGACTTCCATCGTCACTTGTCATGACCGGAAATTTCGCTTGCTTACAGAACAATGACACCTCTGAACTTCTGAAATATGCGTATCTTTGTTGTTCGCAAATAATGTGTAGTTTTGTATCGATCAATGATCAGTCAACAGTGCATTCCAAACTGTTAGTCAAGACAAGGGTGTGTAACTTTGTTTTCAGTGCTACGAAGTCTTCCATCATCTGGACATGTCATGGTCACTGTAATTAGATACTCTCTCCGTTTTTAAATATATGATGTTTAGGATAAGTAATTCGGAGTGTATCATGTGGAAATCAACCCACCTGTGCAAACTATGCAAGCTGTGATCACATACGCTCGATTTAGATCGGAGCATTTTAAAAAAAAAACCGCCCGCCACCCCCTGCTAATCTCAGCATTTTTTCAAAACATCCCCTGCAGCACACAACTGATTCCATGGGCATGGGCGAGCCTCGTCCTGGGCGCGGGCAAGCCCTCCTCGACGGCGTCGTGGACGACGCTGCTTGCAATGTCGGGGAGGAGCTGCCCGCCCAGCACTTGAACGGCGGTGCGGCGCCCTGCTTTCCGAGCCCCGTGAACGAGCATGGTACAGGGGCGGCGGCGCGCGGACGGGGATTCCGGCCAGGGGCTGCGGCGCGCGGACATCGCAAGCAGCGTCGTCCATGATGCCGTTGAGGAGGGCTCGTCGGTGCCCAGGACGAGGCTCGCTGCACTTGTTGACCTCTACATCCAAATCACTTTTCTTCCCCTCGGTGCCACCACCACCGACGGCCCTTTGTCCCGTGGCAGACGGCCCCTCCCTCTCACCGCCCCGGAGCCCCACCGTCGGTCGCGGAACTACTCCTTCTCTCCGCCACCGCGACCATGGCGGCTCTTGACTGGGCACGACGCCAGATCTGAGGAAGGAGGAAGACGATGGGTGGAGGGGAGGGAAGGAAGACGGAGCTCGCGGCCTTCTCCTCCCCCACAGCTTGCCCGACGCCGCCGACCCAGCGCCCCCCCCCCCCTCCTCCCCGGCAGCTCGCCCAACGCCGGCGACCCAGGAGGAGGGCTCACCCACGGGCATGGAGTCTGTTGTGTGCTGCAGGGGGTGTTTTGAAAAAAAATGCTGAGATTAGAGGGGGTGGCGAGCGGTTTTATGTAAAATGCTCCCACCTCTCTCGTGCTCCATCGGATCTAGATCGAGCGTCTGTGATCACAGTTTGAATAGTTTGCACATGTGGGTTGGTTTCTACAATTTGTAGTTCAAACTTTGAAATCATCTTGGGGCTCAAAAAATTGATATACTGTCCAGATGGACAGTATATCAATTTTTTGAGCTCCAAAATTGTTTCAGCTCAAAGGAAGATTCTCATGGCCAGGGCAGTCTCAGTAGTGCTGAAGCCTTCTCTGCACCGTCGATGCTGGAACTCAAAGATGCGTTGCCAGGGAGGCCAAAGCAGTGTCATCCTGCTGTGGTTGCAGTGTCGCGTACTGCTCCAAGGGGGAGATATGCGAGGTAAACTCCTAGCCTCTTGTTTTCTGTTTCGATGGATCTCGCAGTTTCTGCACTTTCATTTTAATCACGTAGTACCTGATTTTACAAGCTTAGTTTATCGGTGAAGTAAAATATGCAGCTTTCTACTCATTCGTTTGTGTTGTGATGAGCCCAATGTCCTCACCCTGTTTCCGACTTAGCAAGTATCTGTTGAGACCCAGCAATCCAGCATCCATGGATGACAACTTTGGGCACCAGTTTAATCCAAATTTCCAAATCTGAATTTAAAGAAGAAAAAACAATAATTCCTAAACTCCTGGTTGGGCTTCCAAGGAAAGAAGTACCCCTGAAGGTTACAACAGGGAGGAACATGCTTGGCGGTTTGAGCCCCCTTTCCCGGAAGAGATGAGTGGAAGCAGTATCACAGATGCATATCTAGATGCTTTTGAAGCTCCTGGTGAGTGGTGATGTTGCCCGTCCACCCAAGAAAAAGAAGTCCCCAGAGGAAAGGAAGGCAATCCGGGAAAAGAAATTGTTGCAGAGTGAAAAGGACTCACTGCGCCATGTCGAGACGGCCTTGCGCAAATACAACAGAGCAAACAACACCACGGTACGCCACAATCTCTTTGTTTTCTTCTGTTTTTTGGCAATTATTGTTATCAGCTGTTTTAACATAAGATTTAGCTGTACTCTTTTGTGCTATTTTTCAGTTCGTGATGGATGAGATAACAGTGAAGTGTCTGTTCTTTGAGTTTGGGGGACCTGGCTGTCATTATAACTTCACAGCTAAGCCTGAGGACCATGATTCTACTTGTGATGGTACTAAGCTTTTCTTCTCTGAAATTAATTGCCCTCTTCAGAGTGAGGATGATGTGTTGGTGTGCTGCATTGTTGGGGAAAATGATTCAGGTATGGCTCATTACCTAGCTTAGATTTTCAGAATTTTCCTACTAACTTTTGCACTTGGTTTTGTCTTTTGTTAACATTTTGTGTATTCACAATTCTTACATACATCCTAGATATCATCATTATTTTCGCACACTTTACACAACAATCTAAATAACAGCTCCAAATCCTATAATATAATATAGGACAGTGTTATGCTACGTTGATGCCTTAATATAACACGCATTTACTGCTACCAATTTGACAGCGCAAAGTAAATACTGTCACTTTTCATAGTGCAACAACATGAACAAATAAGATGAAGCAATTAAGCAAATTGGTACCCCTGGGATACATTTTTCTTGGTTCCAGTTGTAATAACATTGTGAGTATTACAAAACATATTGCATTACTTATGGGTTGCATAAATATAATCTAACTAGTGGTTGTATTCTACTATAAAATCCTAGTTGTTTAATTACCCTGTTCAATTTTCAATGTTTGTTTACTTGATGCTAACCTAGTAAAAAATTTAAGTAATTGCCATGCCTGTGAGAAACATCGTCCTATGATGGTCCACCCATCAAGCCGTGCATATGGTGGTGGTAACACTACTGCTATAGATTATCCTGGTGAGGATAGCTCAAGCTCAGATAGTGACTATTAGTATGTTGGTGGCATGCACATGTGTGACATATGTGCCTATTGTGTTCCTAGAAGAAAAGTGAGTGCAAGTAAGGATGACGTGGATTTATTTCTAATGCAAAGCTGTTTAATTGGTTCATTTTATTTGTTGTTCTATGACTAACCATGCACAAATTTTGTCTACCTACCCTGGTTATCACTTATATTTTAAAACAGTTCTGTTATCTGAGGGGAAATGGAGCAGCAATTGCATACAAATGTGAAGTGGTTAGTGACAGTGAGACAAATAAGGTTCATGACAAAGAGTTAGGGAGAACCAGAAAAATGCCAAAACAGAGGTCCTGTATGGATACTCTAAAAATCGGAGCGCTCTGTGTTTAGCATTTCCAAGTGATGTAACATAACGAAAATTCATTATTGACACTAAAATTGAAAAACACCATAGATCGCTCGATCAATTAATCCATGGAAGTCACAACTCATAAACCCAACTAAAAACGAGCAACAAAATAATAAAAAAAAAGCGAAGCAAACCAATGCACTATGTTGCGATGAAGTATTAAAAAACAAACAGGTGATGGGCTTCTATCCAGCGGCAACGACAGTTACTTGGTGAAATGTGCTCACCATGGTTCTGAGTTCTCGACTTGGCATTGATGCTTGGTCCAAAAAAAAAAGTGAGTGTTTGTTTTGGACAAACCTAACTAGCTGAACTAACAAAATTTCAAGAGACTACGCCAGCAGTTTACACCAAGAAAGGCATCAAAATTGTTACCAAGCACATTCTACTAATCAATAGGTCCGAATTTTAAGCTGTCATTTCCTGTTTGAGGGTCGGCTAATGACTAGCAAATTATATACCCATCTACTGCACACAGCCCAAACTCACAAATCCCTCTGTCACGCACGCCCTGTTCTTCATCTAAACACAATCCTCAGTCCAATCATTGCAGATCAGTGATCAACAATAGCATTGAGCAAGCTAGAAACCATTTTAAACAAATTCGGTTCGGGAAACATGACTTCAGCTATAAAAAAAAAGTACTTACCCAACTCTACTATTTACCGAGGATCGAACAACTAAAGCGAGGGGCATGACATGACTTCAAGGAATCCAAAATATTCATCACAAATATGCGGAGAGGTGTTGTAGTACATAAAGAAGGTGTTGCAGTACATGAAGAATGCAAGGTTGAAGCAAGAATACAGAAGAATCTTGAAGCTCAGTCTTTCTAGTTTTCTTCTTTTGTATTCCTAATTTGAGATTCAGAGTTTAAGAACTCTTGTAACTTTTGGCTATATATGTCCACTTGTGGATATAGAGGCCAGATTTCTTTCCATTGTCTAAAAAAGGAGTCAACACAACATTTTATCCATTTGTACCTTGAATGTCTTCCATAGAATCCACACGAACTTCAGGCTTTTCGCTCTCACAAAACTTGCAACATTGCTACTATCCTGGTACGGACAACAAAAGTACTGCTCAGAATAAATGCTTACAGAACTGAAGAGAAACACTTTACACTTATGCTCCATAATTATCACTACGTACATTTTCTTGTTATTATCATAATCACTTGAAAGCTATGTACTTTTAGGTAAGCAATATTTTATAACTAAAAATTAATTGTCCGAAGAGTTATATGAACAGATTCACATTTGAAACTTCTTTTCATGTGACATTGATTTTGTAGCAGTTACTGATATACTGTAAGAGTATGTTCAAAGTACATCTCTAGAGACTTTAAATAAATCATAATACATCTACTACAATCTACAGCAGGGATAAGTTTTTGTTACCTTGGTTTAGCCTAGGTTTTGATTATTGGAATTGTTCCTTGTAGCTTGCGGCACTGCCTCTTTAGCTCCTCATTGTTTTTTACTGATTTAGGCTTATCACTATCACTGACATCCAATGTTTGCAATGAACTGGGGAGGTTGTCCTTGGGCAGAGACCGGATGGCTGGACAGCTCTGTATCTTCAACTCTGTCAGTGAACTTGGAAGGCCATCCTTGGGCCACAACCGGATGGATTCACATTCGCCGATCCATAATGTCTTGAGACTGGGAATTCGACATAGGCCTGCAGGCAGGGAATTCAGTTGCTTGCACTTCCAAATTTGAAGCTCCTGGAGGGAGGTGAGGATTTGAAGGGCCTCTTCTTGCTCCTCTGTGAAGCACTCCATATCATCATTTCCAATTAATACTAATAAGGTTAGGGACCCAGAGATGTGGGCGATGATGGGCAGAGCAAGGATTCCTGCTTTGTCATCCGTTCGGAGCTTCTGCACTCTGTAGGAATGGGGATGATGTCCATCCAGCCGTGAGGGCTCTGAACCGATAAACAAGTTAGGGCATCCATAAATGAATAATTTGTTGAGATGACCTTGGGCCAGGAGAGGCCATAGGACATCGCCTCTCAGATCACCACAACTGTCTATGAACAGGTAAGTCAGGTTTGAGAGAGGCTCCAAGGTAAACACGCCGTCCACGTTATCTAGGAGGAGTTGTTGCAGGGAGGTTGGGAAGGGGCAATAAAGAGAGGAGGATAAACTTGAGGGGAAAAACTTGGGGCAACATACTATATTCAACGATCGGAGGGAGCCCAGGACTCGGAGCCCATTCTGTGAAATTGAGCAGAGCCTCAGATCAGGGGAATGAAAAGTCGCCAGCTCTTGTAACTGTGGAGGCAAGAGCAGCAGTCCTTTTGCTGCAGCTTCGATTTTCTCCTCTCCCCTTGCGTCTTCTTCTAGCTGTCCCATTCGTGTATCCTCTGTTTTATCATCGGAAGGTGTCTGCTTCTCAGCCACACTCAATTCTGTTACCATTTTACAGTCGTGTAGTTCCAACATTGTAATGTTGGGAAAATAAGAGACAAACTGTGTCAAGTCCTTCCCAGTAGCACCACATCTCTTGATGCTAAGGCCTTCGAGAGACAGGCAACAGGCACTGTTGTGACCTTCATCGACTGGCCACATGACATTACGACAATCCGAAATGGCGAGTTTTTTCAGAGATGCAAGTATTTGCAAGTGATCTATTGACACAGGAGGGCATTCAGTGATAACAAACTCCTCTATTTCAGTTAGATTATTGAAAGCCAGGAGGTTCCACAGTTCAAAATCAAGAGTATCCTTTCCCAACTGTACCTCAATGCGCTTGGTCTGCTGTTGTTTCTTGTAAGATAGCTTTTTAATATGTGTACCCACATGATGTATTTCCGCTTCGCACAAAGCACTTGTCCAAGGAATAGGAGGCATTGATAATAATTTTGGACAATTAGAAATCTTTATTTCCCGTAGCTCTGGAAATATGTTTATCTTGTCCACCTGTCCAGAGGGATAACTAGTACCATGTGAAAACGATAACTCCATAAGCTCGGGGCTGTCACTTACAATGAGAACCTGTAGAACTCTGAATAAATGAGGAGTGTCTTTGTCACACCATTTCTTAAGTCTTTTTATGTTAACCAGTTCTATCCTTTTTAGATTCTGAAACCTTTGGCCTGCCATACTGCTTAGGCACTCTTCATCATTATCATTAGCCATCATAAGTTCCCCAAGAGGTGGAAGGGTTCTCCAGGCCACTCCATCAAGAGAAAGACATTCCAAATTTTTGTTGAACAAATCAATACCTAGCCATTTTGGGCAAGTAGTACCTCCATGTCCTCTTATGCATACTTCTTGAACATTACCATGTGGTTTAAGACTTTCCAGAACATCTTCATTTTTTGGATCTATACTAGATCTGTCAGTTCCCCAATCTAATAATAACCGATTTAACTTGTCCATGTGTTCTAGTTTTGCTGCGCCTGCTTCCTCTGTTGCTTTTACCCCTTCAAGGTTACAAATTCCCAGTGATCCATGGAGCTCTAGCAATTTCCCTATCTGCTTCATTTCAAATCCGCTATTTTCTTTCTTCACTTTAAATCTCCTCAATTCTTGTAAAGATTCCAATTTTCCCACCTCAAAAATTTCACAGTAAAACTCATCAGGAACTAGGAGATGACGAATTCTCACAAGGTTCCTAATCTCTCTTAGTGATCCACAAAGATTATGGCATTGTTGTAAATCTAGAACCATCATGTGATAAAACCTTGAGATATCATTGGGTATACGTGTTGATGCAAATCCATGTGATGAGACCTGAGACATCCTTAAGTAACGAATATGAACTAGTTCTGAAATGTTGTGCAATAAGTCCTCCATGTTATAGCTTACCCCTGACAAGAAAATAACACGAAGGGCTTTAGCCTTCCTTAATAAATCAGCCAGGGTCTTGGAAAAACCTCCATGGTGTTCACCAAATAACATCACAGTACGCAAATTTTCAGCTTTCAGTCTCCTACCTAATATACTCAGTTCCCTCTTAATATTTTCATATGTTATTCTGTCCTTGACATGTGTGTTATCTATAGCAATAGACAAATGACGTATGGATGTTGGGTTTTTCAGTGACCTCACATCAGAGCCATGCACACTTAGGCATTCATATGACGAGACATTTACTGCCAACTCATGTAGTAGATCATGAACCAAATAATAAGGTTGGGACACCTTTTTTAATTTCATTTCAAAGAAACCATAATTAACCAACTCATTCAAATTATCTTGTCCAATATCTTCAGCTCTCTTACTTTTATTGTCACCAGTACCTAGTAACCCAAGGCCTATCCACAACTGAATTAGCTCTTCACCATTATATTCATAATCTTCTGGAAATAATGCACAGTAGGAAAAGCACTGCTGAAGATCAAATTGAAGATAATTGTAGCTAAGCTTTAATGCCGGCATGATATCATCATCATTGGTCTGAAGTTCCCATTCT
The DNA here is from genome assembly GCA_036936925.1 of Cenchrus fungigraminus. Lineage (NCBI taxonomy): Eukaryota > Viridiplantae > Streptophyta > Magnoliopsida > Poales > Poaceae > Cenchrus > Cenchrus fungigraminus. Next base: position 27,158,657 of record CM072774.1, on the reverse strand, counting down.
CTACTTTCCAATACTCTTTTCCAATAATCTGGAGTAAGTTTGTTTCTTAACATTCTACCTACAGTTTTCACTGCAAGAGGGGAACCCTTCAATTTCTTCACTATATCTTTTCCAATATTTTGTAAACCAGCATGATCTGACCATGGTAGTTGTTGGTCACCGAACACACACGCTTGAAAGAAATCCATGCAATCTTTATATTCTAACCGTTCCAATGTTAACAAATAGTCCATTTTCGTTGCAACCTGTTCTGCTACCTTTGGAAATCGTGTTGTCACTATAACCACACTGCCATTTGCACAGCCTTTCTTGAATGGAACTAGTAGCCTTTTCCACTCATCCTCAGCAAATTTCCACATGTCATCCAAGACAAGCAGAAATTTTTTAAATTCTAATCTTTTCGCAATTTTGTCTTCCTCACTGTCAGTTTCTTTTTCTTCTTTTGCTTTGGGGATCTTTTTCAGAATCTCTTGGATGAACCTATTTGTATTGAAATCAAGTGAGACACATATCCATATGTGAACATCGAAATTGCTCCGCACATCTTCATATATGTGCTGGGTAAAAGTTGTCTTCCCAATACCTCCCAGGCCTACTATTGGCAGCACAGTAAGATCATTGGCACTATATTTACCATTGGTAATGGCATCTACAAAAATCTTCTTTTGGTTATCCCTCCCGTATAATATTGGCTCAGTGATTAATGGGGTGGTTCTGGGTCTGTCGAAAGCTATGCGTTGGTTTGCGCTACGGCCCGAGCCAGATAGCTCTAGCTCAAGAATTGTGGCGACCTTAGCACAGATTGGCTTGAGCTCCTCTACTATGTAGGTCATTCTTTTAGACATTCTCACTCTATCAAACTTCTGCTTTAGTCCATGTTTGTCACTTCTGCTCTTATGTGCACCCGGGAGGCATCCCTGTTTTGCACCATCTTCTTCAACCTCCCTAGGATCACCACTACTGCTTTCAGATCCACAAGAGCAGGATGGGAACTTGAGCATACCAGCGACAGCTCTAGCCGTGTGGCGAGCGTTGAGGACAAGGCTTCCCATGAGACCCCGGTCCTCAGCATCGGTAGTCTCGTACGTCCCCTCCAGCTCGTCCTGGATGCGGAAATACTCCAGCTCGTCCAGCACGTCGTCGGCGTCGTAGGCGAGGCTCCGGAGCTCCAGCAGCAGCTGCCCCAGCGCAGGGTTGTGCATGTCCCGGCCCTGGGCGTTGTTGAGCATCCCCTCCGCGTAGAGGAGCTCCAGCTTCAGGGCGCGGACGTTGGGGCCGAGCTCCGAGCTGGCCGCCCACGACTCGAGCAGGCCGTTCGTGACAGGGCCCAGGGCCCTGCTCACCACCCAGTGTGCAGCACCGATTGCAATCTCCATGGCTCCTCACGGAGATGTCTGATGAAAACAATAGTGCTGCAAACAAATTAGAAATCTGTGGTGCAGCTTGCCGCTAGTACGTTATATTCATGATATATACTGGCATATAAGTATTGTGCTCGAGGAAGAAGATGGAGAAGGGCGGTCTTACGTACACACGATCTCGGCCGAGCACGGCGCGGTGCGTTGGGAATGTGGCAGAGGTCAGCAGATGGAGGAGTTGGTTGGTTCACAGGAGGGTGGAGTTGTGCAATGGGTTGATAAGACGAAGGAGGAAGATAGAGATGTTCCACCAGCTGCAATCAATGGTGTGATGATTAATTAAAATAATAAGGAGTTGTGCAATGTGTTGATAGGAAGGAGGAAGATAGAGATGTTCCACCACAGCTGCAATCAATGGTGTGATGATTAATTAAAATAATAAGGAGTTGTGCAATGTGAAGGGGTATAAATTGAGCTATGGAGTAGTTAGACTTAGATCGAGAGCTACCTGCAGGCAATCACACTTGGACCGGAACATTGCGCATGCTTTTTTTTTTTGTTTTTGTGTGTGTTATATAAGCTTAAGGTTCAAGCAATCATACATGAAAGTGTGCTGTTGTCATTCGCAAAAAAAAAAAAAAAAAAAAAAGTGTGATGTCGCTTTTATATATTTCCCCGAGTAAAATGCATAGTCGGTCCTCAAACTTGTGCTGCTGTGTCATCCCGGTCCACGAACTCACAAAGTGTGTCACTGAGGTCCCTGATCGCAATTCGAGTCTCACTGCAGGTCCAAACGGGTGTGAAACAGTGATTATTGCCGAAATGGTCCGCCAGCTTGGACTATTGACGTGGAGAGGTCAGCCGAGTCAACAATCGCTCCTCCGTCCACCGTGAGCACTCCAGCTCGAACGTTGTGACACGGGCGGCGACAACGGCGAGTTCCCGCGCCAGCTGCTCGCCGCCGCCGTCATCCCGAGGCAGTGCCGCGGCCCGACCCTTCCTCCCGCGCGGGTGCCCTGGCGCGGGCGCCGCCTCCACCTCCGCCTGCTCCTGCGACGTCGGTGGCGAGCGGCGGATCCGCTCCTTGATGTCCATGTGGCGTGGCGGCCGTCCGCAAGTGTTGAGGTAGCACCGGCGAGCAGGAAACGTGGGTGTGGCGCCGCCACGGCGGGAGCCAGCCGCAACGCACGGGAACAGGGGCTCCACGCGGGACGCGGCCCCGAATGGATGGACGAACGACCAGCGGGATGCTTCCTGCGATTGGCGAGGCGTAGCAGTTCGATGATTCGATCCTGTTGGGCGTTGGGGAAGGCAACGATTTAGGTGGAATAATGGACCTTAATTCCAATGGTGCCGCTCGTCCATGCTCAAATCGAGTTGAAAATAAACAAATTCATGGAGGCCAAGCCCACCTCTGTGCACTCTGCTACAATCGAGGTGCAAGTAACAGCTCTTCCACCGTGCCGCCGATGGGGACGGGCGCCAGCACCGCCTCCTCCTCCGTGACGGCTTGCGCGCCGGCCGCGCGCCGACGGGGACGGGCGCCAAGGACGGTGCGAGCGGCGGCCGCCAGCACGTTGCCTCCTCCGTGTCGGCCTGGCACCCAGGCAGGACGGGCGCCGGCCGCACATCGGCGGGGACTGGCACCATGGGGGAGCGGGCGCCGACCTCGCGCGAAGGTGGGATGCGCCCCCCAGCTGGCCGTGGAGGGGAAGAGAAGAGGAACAGAAAGATGTGGACGGAGGGGAGATGGAGACGACTGCCACGTGTGTTTGCCACGTCGTCACGGGTCACGGGTTTACACCCGTTTGGACCTGCAGTGAGACCCGAATAACGATTAGGGACCTCAGCGACACACTTTTTGAGTTCGTGGATCGAGATGACACAACAGCATAAGTTTGAGGACCGACTATGCATTTTACTTTATTTCCCTGTCTTTTTCGTTCGGTGCTAGTGAGAAATCAGGGCCATGACTGATTGGACATTGTAGGACCCAATCCACTTTCTCTGCTATTTATTTCCTGGCGGATTAGTCATAAGATCTTTAATTGATTGAAAATACATGTTTTTCCCACGTCGCTGTTTTGAAAATTTAAAACTTAGTGGAAGCATTGGTGACATCCCTTTAATTGATTGAAAGGTGGTTCAATCAGTATTGAAAAAAGGTCTACACAACCCCTCACCTATTGCAATACTTAACCCCCTTCGGGTTTTGCTGCAGTACTCCCATTACCTCCATGGAGGTAAGAGTTAAAAAAAAAACTAAGGAAAATTAGCGGGCTTTCCTAATTACCCCACGCAACTTTCATTTGATTTAGGAGGACTTGCGCACGTCTGCATGTGTACATGCATCAAAATCTAGATCTCCCTTGGTATTTCATTAGGAAAATTCGATCAAATAGATACGCCGTGACCTCTTGCCAAAAAATGTAGATAGCTTGTCACGTTTTACAAAAGAAAAAAAGTCTGTAGCATTGTCTGCCATCATGTCACATTTATTTGTTTCTTCCAAGGACACTTTACCAGGGCAAAGAAGGCTGTCACGTTAGAAAATAAATGGAACCGTCGTATTCACGTTAGAAAATAAATGGATACAATTCAATCGGAGAGAATCCAATAAAACCGCAAAGCCACATCCATCTCCCGTGACAGTTAAGAACATTTACAATTTTCAGATTTAAAAATATATATAATAATGATTAATTATATTACCTCCCTACAGGTAATATCTCACTAGATCGACGGTCCACAGTCATTTGGGAGTACCTAAGCAGAGCCCCCTTCTTAACAAAAAAAAATCGATATTTTATACCGTCACCTTTGTCAAACTATTCAAATGATGACCCTTGTGTTGTCATGTTGTTGAGCTTAGGTGGACTGTAAGGCTGGTGTGGTTCTGCTGATATGTGGATCCCACCTAAAGAATGAATAATACAATAGAAACCCTCTCTACCCAACTAACCAGCAGTCATCATCTTTCTGGAGTTCTTCTTTCCCCTCCGGCCCGTACTGAAACAGCATGCCACGCAATAGCCGCCGGCAGAATTTGTCGTTTCTACCAATGTTTCCCGGCCCAGACACTTCAAAATTGATCTCCCTGAACAACATCCGTCTAATCTACACATTTGTTTAACCCTCTTTGCCGCTATCTAATGTACTCATTTTTTAACCCTCGTTGCTCAAATTCAAGCCACCGGGAGGTCCTGCTTCAAAGTTATCCTAAACGTTACACAATAGACAGTCGGTTGCCCTCTATTTAGAGTTTAGACGACGCTTAAATGGAGTTAAACAGTCTAAACGGTTTCACGTGTTAGCACAAAAATGTAGTTATGCATATGAAATATGAAAGAAAAAGAGAAAAAAGTCCATGTATTGTACCAAACATACAGGTAATAAGAAAGTAAATATTCTAGAAAGTATCAAAAACATCAATTCTCAATTTCCTAGAGCATCTCCAACAGTTTGTCAAATTTTACTTGGCAAATCTTGTGTTTTGCCAACTTCTAAAAAGATATGCCAAGTAAGAGCATCTCCAGCAGTTTGACAAACTAACTTGGCATCTATCTAATTTTGGCAAAACAAAAAAATTAGCTTCCAACAGTTTGGCAAACCAACTTGGCAAAAATAGAAATTTGGCAAAACTCAAACATAATTTTGTTTCTCTCTCAGGGTTCCTGATGTAGAGCATCTCCAAGAGTTTGCCAAATTTTACTTGGCAAATCTTTTGTTTTGCCAACTTCTAAAAAGATATGCCAAGTAAAAAATGAGATCATCTCCAACAGTTTGACATAATTCACTTGTCAAACTCAGATCTAACTTACATCAGTCATGCTCTATTTTCTTTTCTTGTAAGATATTTGGCGAAATTGGGGAGGCGACGTCGGGGCAAGGCGCGCGCGGGGATTTGTCGTAGGGAGCCGACACACGCGGTGGCGATTTGGAAAGCGCGGGGAGATGGCGGCGGCGGGATGTGCGAGACACGGGGACGGCGGTGGCGATTTGGAGCGCTCGCGATGGCGATTTGGGAGACGCGGGGAGATGGCGGCGGTGGGATTTGGGAGGAGGAGTGGCGGCGGCAGGATTTGGGGTGAAAGGGAGCCATGGTTTTTCTCGTGGGTAGGGTTGGAGTTGACCCGCTGACTGGTGGGCCATCTAAATGAAATTTGGGCGCGAGTTTGGGCTGGCTGCGCAGCGGAGTGGCCAGGTAAGCGCGCGAAAGGGCCCGAGACGGGTAGTCCATCCCAATAATTGAGATATAACGACGGCCCATGCGATGAGAAGCGCACATTTTTATAATGACGGATGTACAGATGGTACAACGAGAAATAACGACGAATGGTTCGACGCTGATCTATGACGACAGTCAGTTCGATGGTGATTTCATACTTATAACAACGCACATCCGTTGGTAATTTGGGGTTGTGGTATAGTGTATGTTTGGAATGATCTCAACGAGTGTATGTACCCTGCTCAGGCACTCGTGCAGTGCCGGCCCGTGCTCCATGACACCACCATATACAAGGATCACAAAATCTTGCTGCAATCCAGTTTCGCTGAACAAACATATCTGCAATGGCATTTCGCCGCTCGGCCGCTGTCAGCTATTACGTTGTTACGTGCAACAACGCGGAACCCAAAACGTGGCGATGTTTCTCTTGCGACCTTGTGACACTTTTGACAGACCAATTAAGTCAATGAAGGCATTGCCCTCACGCATTCGTCGATCTCGACGGAGGCCCGCGAGGCCTACACTGCAAACTTTTTCAGAAGCAGTTATCAGGTTCGAACCAAACATCAGGTGAGGTCAGTTCTCCGCTGATGTAACACTAAAATTTAACGTGCTTTCAGATATTGTATATAGCCCAGCCGTCCGTCATAACAGTATCCCAGACTGGAAAACTCAATCTTGTTCTACAAGGGAAGCTGGAAATAAAGCTTACACATCTCACCGTCCTTGCTGACTTGTTGATGACGTCAATGGCTAGAGGACAAACCATACCTAATTTTTCTTCCGGGAGAGGTGTTTTCCTACACAAAACTATTTAGTCATTGTCATAATTTTAGTGTAAAGTAGTGGTAATAGACTAATACGAATCGACCCTGAAACATTATTTGGATAGGTTGAAGAAGACTTGTACCTTATGCTTTCCCTTTCTGGTACGGTCTTGCTGTTTACTCACATTGGCAATTTATTTCTTTGCAGGATGCGAAGACAGAGCGAGAGACTATCCCTTTCTAATGGAAAGTCTTGTTATTACAGCTTTAATCTTGATTTTTCTAGATAACGGATATAATATCTGGCCTATACGTCAATAGCGTACATAGCCCAATTATTACAAAGTTTATGGAAATGAGCAACAACCGTTCACAAATTACAACAACGAACTAGCACAGCCTTTATAAGTGCTTCCAACCACCGTTGGCCTGCTCTAACGGGACCATCTCAATTCTAGTGCTCAACAATGATAGTAAGTTCTTGTTGTGCTCATCATGCTGCAACTACGCCCAGAAACATAGTCAGTACGTTCCTCTGAAAATAACCTGCAGAATAGAGTTATATTTAATTCTATTAAAAATAATATCATTACGGGCCAGGTTCTCCAAATGGCCCGGCAAAGAGCAGCGATCCGAACCCAAATCAAATCCCTAATCTTAGTATTTTGATTAGAAAAGCCAAGAGCCAAATAAATGTCTAATGGATTTGGGTTGAGTTCACCATCCTCCAAACTATTCTTGCATGGTGACAATCTAGGAACAAGTGTTGGATCGATTCATCCAAATTACAGCCAAGACATTTCTGGCTGTCTTTCATATTTTTCCTAGCAAGATTGTCTTTAGTTAAGACTACCAATTTTTGTAAAGGAAAAAGTCTATTTTTGGCCATCGAACTAAAACCGAAGTTTGGTTTTGGTCTATGAACTCGAAAACCAGAAATCTTTGGCCACCAAACTCTACAAACCGTGTATAAGTGACCATGTAGCCCTGTTTTGACCGCCATGTTGGATCCGCCGCCACATCACATGCCACATCAGTTTGCTGACTCAACTACGGCCCACCCGTCAGGTGCTGGAGCAAAGTCGCCGCCGCCAGGAGAGAAGCCAGCGCCGCTACGCGACGCCTCCATGGACCTCCAGCACCACTACGACGAGTCGACGACCTCTGCTTCTCTGTCGCGGTCGACCGCCTCCCCACCTCCATAGAGCTCGAGCACCACCACGAAGCAGAGAGACGCAATGGAGGCGGCACGCCCCGCAGCGGACTTGGCGTCGTGGGCTCGTGGCTTTGGCCGGCGGTGTCGAGGAGGAGGCGGCAGAGTGGACGGCGAGCGTGCTCAAGCTCCGTGGGGACAGACGAGGTCAATCCGCGTCGCCGCTACCTCCGAGGATGGAACGGAGTAGGAAGGCCGCACGCCGCTCCCTATCGTCCGCCGGCGCTGTTGCCGAGCCGAGCGTCGCGCCACCGGCCATCTCTGTGCGTGCCGTCGGCGCAGCGTCGTGGTGGTCGTGCTAGAAGGCCAGGTGCAGGGCCCCCTCCTCCACCGCTGCCGCTGCTTGCGGATGAGCGAGGACGTGTAGGACTTCTGTGCCGCCGCCATGGAGATCCAAATCGGACGCCACCGTCGCATGCCTCCCTTGACGAGCTCCTCCTGGCAGTGGGCCGCGCGTGCGAGCTTCTCCTCGTCGCGTCGGTCGCCGCTCCGATGTCGATCCCCGTCGAGGATGGGCGCGGCTAGCCATCCCCTGCCTCTGCCCGCGCGGCCATCGATCCCCTGCCTCTGGCCGCCCTGGCACACCTCGCGAGCTCCGCCGGCCGAAGGAGGGCCGCGGGAGGAGTGGAGGAGGGAGGCGAGGCGCTGTCTTCCGGTTCACCCGCCGCCGCCGCCGGACGGGTGGGCCGAGTTGAGTCAGCAAACTGATGTGGGTGATGTGGCGGCGGAGTCCAACATGGCGGTCTAAACCACCTAAACCAGTCAAAACAGGGCTACATGGTCATTTATACACGGTTTGTAGAGTTTAGTCACTACAAGAAATTTGGGTTTATATGACAGGCCGATTTCGTCATGTAAACTACGATTTTCGTCATAAAAATTATTTTAAGACGAAAATAGGTTCGTCATAAGGTCGTCACAAATCGACCGTCACAAAATGTACCGCGTGACGGTTTTTTGTGCAGTCGTCACAAAAAGTGGTAACCTTTTGTGACGCAACAGTTTTGCCGTCACATGTTGTCACCTTTTATGACGCTGACGTCCGTCATACATTAGCTAGTCAACGCGTCACATTTTTTACTTGACGTCACGTACAACGGTGTTTTGGCGTTATTTTGTGACGCCGCTGTGTCGTCATATATAGTTTCCTGTGTTGTCGCAAATAGCCGACCACGTGATGCACTTCAAAGGTTTTTTGTGACGCCCCTGGGTCGTCATGTATAATTTTTAGATTATGTGACACTTGTATTTTGTCATATTTTTATTGGTACGTTGGGCATGGGAGCTGCATTTTGAGACGAATGTGTGGCGTCACAATTGTAATTTCATTCATGACGAGAGCAACATCCATATTCAGTGACGAGGGTGACATCCATCACAGCACAGAAAATCATAATACACATATATCATGCCATTATCCACAAGATTGGCATCAGAACTCACAAATCAATCACAATTCACACACATCCCAAGTGATAACACATTTCACAGATTGACATCATGCATACACATGTTCCAACCACAAACCTGCACATAGTTCTCACAAAGTTCCAGGTTCAACCACATAGTTCAACCACAAAGTTCTAGGTTCTATGTTCACATACAACTAGATAGCACATAGTTCTCACAGTTCCAACCAGTAGGACTAATGAAGCAAAAGCTTATGCAAAAGCCTCATCCTCAGAAGCACCATTCATACCTCACTGTTTCTGTAGATTCAGGACAGCTCGCAGCAGCGCATTAGTTTCCTCAAACCTGCTATTGATGTCCTTCACTTCATCCTGGGTCTGCCGCATCAATTCTTTCTGAGCTTGAAGCTCTGCCTGCAACTCTTCTTTGGTCCTCGCAGCTTCTTCCCTTTCAGCTTGGAGGGTTGCCTCAAACTGAGCTTGCATGCTGAGTACTGTCGATGAGGTCTGAGCAGACTTTGACCGTCGAGAGGCACCAATGTTAGGAAGAAATGTGGATGAGCGGCTGATCTGGCTAAGAGTTTCATCAACAATCTTGGAGGGAGACTTCTCTGCTCCTTCTGCTGTCTGTCTTTCCTTCTCTGCCACCATTCGTTCCTACATAAAAAGAATGCTCTTAATAACAAGGTGTATAACACTGTTGAAACATGCATAAACTTGAGTATAGTAGATGTATGCAATCATTTTAGAACTTACATATATTTCATTGGCAAGAGGAGATCGACCAGTTCTGGGACTATTCATACATTCCCTAAAGAAGTCTACAGCATCAGGCTCAGTGTTGTTGTACTTAGACCTCTGCAGCATGCAAAAGCCTTGGATTACTTTGAAGCACACATCTCAGTTTGCATTGCATATTAACAAAAGGATCCAACCCAACACCAGGCATGAAAATTAGCCACAAAAGGATGTTGAACATACAACCCAAAAGCACCCACAGAGTGTGCAATAGTATTACCAGGCTGTATCGATGGGCTATGTAGGACCTGGAACCAGTTTTTTGGTGAAGTTGCACGTTCCCTCGGTTTACTTTATTCGTCTCAGATATCTCCTGCACCATAAATTCAACACAATCTTTTTTATACTCATGCACAGTTTGATTGCATATTAACAGAAGAAGTAATGCAGGGCATGGACCTGATTATTTGGGTCACACCAGTATTCTACGAGGCTGGTCCACTCCTCCATCCTCATTTTAGGTGGAGGTCCCTTGGCCAATATCTGTTCCATTGTCAGGGACTCATCGAAGTACTTCCTTTTTAGGAGATACCTCTGCTGCCTTACACACCTCTTAACGATATCAGTGCATGCAATTTTGCTTGGTCCATCAGTCTTAACATCCACTTCCAACCTATTCTGCAGGGACACACAGATCATTTATTAGACAAAATATCTTACATGAGAGTAGAGCTAGTAATGAAAGAAAACAGTTGTAGAGAATTAGGTGTCTCACCGCCACTTTGTCAAGCACCTTTTGTACTTCTGCTAGCCCCCCATCTTTTTCATAAAGCTTCCAAGATGTGTAGATAGGAAGCTTGTCTCTAAGTGCTACACCAGTTTCTGATGCCAGCTTCGCTGCTTGCAGCGGGACATCAGGTCCTTTCTTCCCTTCAGCCACTTGGATAACCAACTTGTTTCCTCTCTTTATGAGCTTCTCTAAGCCAAGCCCAATGGTTTTCTTGCGTACATTCCTTTGGGGTGCTGCATTGTCAAAGAACATGCAAAAAGCCTGGTTAGCAGCCCAAAATGTAGACACTGAATTCAATGTAGAAAATAATTGCTAGAAACACATGTTGATTTTTTTAGACCCAAGGATTACCCGGCTTATATTGAAAGCCAAAAGTGACAAAGTAGCTGCTGGGGTTACCAGCTTACATTCTCAGGAGCACCTTCTGCACTCAAACAAACGCAAAGCAAATCGACCAAGGGCTACTCACTAAAGGAAAGATTGAACCTAAGCATCCTTACAAGTCGAAACCAATGACTCAAAAAGAGAGACAAAGACTACTGACAGTAACAAAAGATACACAACATCACAGAAGATAGAATGGGCTTCCAAGCCACCCCAGATCCAACATCTACCACCTCTTAAACCAGACCATCTTACTAAGCAAAATGGGAAATCCCAACATGTTGATTACCTTGAACTAAGCCACCAATAGGTTGTCCTCCACTTGTATCAACCGCTGCATTGCCATCAACTTGGTCATTTGACTCATTCAGGTCATTGCTCTGCCTAGAGCTCTGCACACCTGGCGAGGAGGTTTCTAGAGGGGACATTTCTGGAGGGAACAGGGCACGATTGGGTGTAAGATTAGGAGTAGTATGCTCAGTGTTTGCACCAGGCATAGCTGTGGGTGTAGGACTAGGAGTAGTACGCTCATTGTTTCCACCAGGCATAGATGTGGATGTACTGGTGTTGGGAATTCTTGGAGCAAAAATAAATGGGTTTGCACCAGGAATAACCCTGGCTGCGGTTTGCCTAGTGTGTCTACGAGGACTAGGCACTGTGATTCTAAGAGGCTCTGTGTTTGTTTTTTTAGGGTTGGCTTTCATAGTGATCTTAGGCGGCAAAGGCTGTCTTTCCCTAGGTGGTGGGCGGCTTCCAGGCAAAGGCATGGCTGCGGCTGCCTGTTGCCTAGTCATCCTGCTAGGCGTGCGTGGTGGCAGCTGGCTTCCAGTCGTCTTTTGCTTCTTGTTCTGAGGGCGAGCTCCTGGAGCCATCGCCGCTACCTGCCAAGAGAAACATGCATATTATCAATTAAAGAACATGTTGAAGTACATTGAACAACAAAATTGAAGTAGATGGTAGAAGTAGACTAGCGAGATACTTGCTAATTGGTCTAGTAATGCATCTCACCTCAATATTATCCTCATTAATTAGGTCATCCTCACAGTCATCATCACTTTCAGATTGGTTATCAATGTCAGAAGATGGGTCATAGTCGTGGTCAAGATCTGTTTTGTCAGATACTACTGTCTTCCCTTTGCACTTTTTCTGTTTGGTAAGCCCATCTCTAACTTGCTGAGCTAATATTGGAATACCTAGAGAATGAAATTGTTCCTGGATTTTCCTAATATTTTCATCCCTGTCGAGCTCATACTGGGATTTTTTCATTTCCTACTTAGTTTCAGCGAATGCACAGAAACTGGGTTCAGTTTCTGTAAAAGAAAATGAAAGGAGCTAACAAATGAGTATTCTATGAAAGGTTAGAAAGAATTAAACATAACAACTAACAGATGACAAATTGGTTTCAATATGCTAGTAAGACCAGCCTACAACTTCTCTTTCTCTAGTTGTCAAATCAATATAAATTGGTAACCTACTCTAGTTGTCAAATTACAGCCTAAAACATTGGTAAGAAAGTGCATACAGATCGGGGTACTACTTGCACATCTAAGAAAAAATGGGCATCCACAAATACTCCCACAATAATACCGTAAACAAACCAAAACCATCTGTCCCTCCACAATAATCCAGCCCATGCATTTGGTCTCCCCAGGTACAGACAAGAGGGGACCCAAAATCAAAATGGTTAGTTGAGCATCAACAAGGACACACTAGGCTACCACCGACCAAACACATCAATACATCCCAGCAACCAGGCACAACGCCCAATCTTTCAATCTTCATCAAACAAACATGAACTTTGCGATTGAAAAAAATGACCAATTTTATGACTGAAGGCACTGAGACCGGCAGGTGGAAGGAGACGAGCATAGATGCGAGTAGTACCTTTGGAGGAGGAAGCAGAGTTGAGGTGGCACCGCTTTCAGAGCAACAGTTCAGGACGGGGCGGTGCTAGGGTTTGCGCGGTGGCATGGTGGGCGAGAGCGGCGACGGGGCGGCGCTAGGGTTTGCGCGGTGGCGTTGTGGGCGAGAGCAGCGACGACGCGGCGGTAGGCTTTGCGCGGTGGCTAGGGTTCGCGCGCCGGGCGAGAGCGGCGACGGCGCGGGAGGAGGGAGAGATGGGAGAGCGGCGACGGGCGAGAGAATTGGGGATTTTCCCCTTTGTTCGACCGCGCAAGAGGATAAGGCTAGGCGGCGGCGTTTGGATGGGATGAGCGGGAGGCGGGCTCGGGCCCATGTGTCGGCGAGTGGTGTAGCGCGGGAGAGATGATGGTGCGTCAGCGAAAATTTTGGCCTGCGGAGTGGACCCGGATTGTCGGTGACAGGTCTTGGGCTGGGCCGAATTTGGTTCTGGTGCATCCTGGGCTCATCCGCTCCACTGTTGTGCTGCAATGGGTCCACAAGTCAGTGACCTTTTTAATCTATTTAGGATTTCAAAATGGATTTTTGGAGAAGTAAACTGTCGAAAATGGAAAAGTTGTCAAAAACAAATTTGTAGAACATGTCGAAATCTACAATGTTGGTTTTGACCAATTTTTCATTTGACCCTTTTCGGACAATTTGAATTTTGAAATTCAAACTTGTTAAACTTTGGACTAAAATTTGGAGTACCAAAAACCTTCAAATTAAAAAGTGCAGAACACAAAGATGACACATCTCATGAATGTCTACAGTTCTTATTTTGGTCGTTTGTCTATCCGAGGAAGTGGTGGTAACTTTGTTCATGGATCTTACATATCTCACACAATGATCATGAAAGTATAAGGGACATTGTTCTAGATTGTACAATATATGAACTACTTCGCCATCACTTTGTCTAATTGAAAAATGGTCTACATAAGAATTGTTGGTCTTCATGAGCTGAACAATTGTTGTGTTATTGACTTTTGTAGCCGGAGTCATTTCGAGTTCCAAATTTGGGTTGCTAGTTCATTAGTTTTAAAAATTCAAATTTTGAATTGTGCAATCTTTGTTACATGAAAATATAGCCACAACCAACTCAACCAACAGATAGATCATGATTTCACAAATTTTTAGGAAAAAAACATTACATTTGACATTGTAATGAAGGAGAAAAACATGTTACAAGTTTTTTCCATGAATTAAAAAAACAAATGTATGAACACTTGACAGGGGGCAAGAGTGGCTAATGAACATCTTCTGGCCCACATGTCATTGTAAGCGGACCACTTGGCACTCAAGTCTAAATACCACCTGGGCCCACATGTCATATAACAAAGGGGTATGAACAATTATGTTACACTTGTGCTCGGCCACTACCCCTGGCGCCACCACCACCCCGCCACGACCTACTGGCTCACCGGCGACGAGCATGCAAAGCCCCTCCGCCCCAACTTGCTGCCCCTCCGGCGACTGGCACCTACAGCCCCCCCCGCTCCACTCTGCAGCCCGGCCGCGCGCCCGACACTGCAGCCTCACCTGCGACAAGCACGAGCGCTGCCCCGCCGCCCCAACACGCCGCCACCAACTGCTTCCTCACCGGCGACGAGCCCGCACAGCCCCGCCTCCCCAACCTGCTGCCTCGCCTGCGACGAGCATCTCCAGCTCAGGCAGAGCTGGCGCCCCTCTCCTGATCTGGAGCTGGCGCCCCTCTCCTGATCTGGAGCTGGCGCCCCTCCCCTGATCTGGTGAGCTGCTACTTCACTGAGATGCTAGTTTTTGTTGTGTCTTTACCTTATCCAGAGATTTTAGATGGAATTGTAATTGTACCTAAATTTATGTAGGTCATGATGGACAGAAGTTGGATTAATAACAGTGAACCCTTCTCACAACAATTCTTGGCTGGTGTTCAACAATTCATTGACCATGTCAAAGGCAGATATAGTGAAGATGAGCAGATCAAGTGCCCATGTTGGAAATGCTTGAACCAAAGAGAGAAAAGCATAGATGAAGTGCATGAGGATATCGAAATCAATGGTATGTCTAAGTTGTATACTAGGTGGGTTTACCATGGAGAGGAAGAAAATGATGAGGGTGAACAGGAAGTGGATATGGCATGGGATGGAAATGACCAAGCAGAGGTAGATGGAGGACATGTTGTTGTAGCAGAGGCAGATGGAGGAGATGCTGTTGTAGCAGAGGCAGATGGAGGACATGCTGATGATGGTGAAAGAGGAGTCCAGGGGTTGATTGCAGATTTGCGTGATGCAGCTAGCCATGGCTTCGGAGGTGACTTGTATAAAAAAATCATGGAAGAGGCAAAGCGTGAACTTTATGCAGGTTGCACCGAGGAGTCTAGGCTATCTTTCATTATCAAACTGCTGCATATAAAAGTGTACAATAGGATAACAACATCTGCGTTTGATGCATTCCTCGAGTTGTTTTCTTCATCTTTGAAGAATGTGCCCGGACTTCCTAAGTCGTATAATGAGATGAAAGCGATGCTTTGGAAGCTTGGATTTGGTTATGAGTCTATTGATGTGTGCAGGTATGATTGTGCCTTATTTTGGGATGACCATAAAGATGATGATCATTGCCCAGTTTGTGGGTTCACTAGATGGAAAGTGAACAAAGATGGCAGAAAGAAAGTTCCTCACAAGGTCCTCCGTTACTTTCCAATAATTCCACGCCTTCAAAGGCTTTTCATGTCAAAGCAGCGGGCACAGTACACAAGATGGCACAAGGAAAAGAGGGTACCGGTTGAGAATGAAATGAGACATCCTGCTGATGGGGAAGCTTGGAAAGATTTTGATGAGACTTTCAAGTCTTTTGCAGATGATCCCCGCAGTTTGAGGTTAGGCATTGGTACTGATGGATTCAACCCCTTTGGTCAGATGAGCAATACATATAGCATATGGCCAGTGATAGTGGTACCATACAATTTTCCACCATGGATGTGTATGGACCAATCCAATTACATGCTTGCTTTACTAATTCCAGGAAAAAAATCACCAGGCAAAGATCTCCATGTGTACATGCAGCCTTTGATAAAAGACATGATACAACTTTGGAAGGGTGTACAAACCTATGATGCAGTTCAAGGCAAAGAGTTCAGCCTGCGTGCAGCGATTCTGTGGGGAATCCATGACTACCCTGCATTAGGCACCTTGTCAGGCAGAACCACTAGGGGTTACTTTGCATGTGTGCACTGTGATGAGATGCCATGCTCTGAATGTCTTAGAGGCAAAATTGGTTTCCTGAACCATAGACGTTTCCTCCCTAAGGATCATCCTTGGAGGAGAAATAGATCTTTCAATGGCAAGCATGAAAAAAGAGAGAAGCCAAGGAAATTTAGTGCAGATGAGGTTGTGGCAAGACTGGAAGAAGTTTGCTATGTTCCAGGAAAAAATCCACATGTGCCAAAATCAAGAAAACGACGTCGTACTGAAGGTGAATCAGTATGGCATCTGAAGGTTAGCTTGTATGATTTACCATATTGGTCCAAATTGAAGCTTCAGTACAACCTTGATGTCATGCACATAGAGAAAAACATATGTGAGGCGATCTTGTATACTCTACTTAATATTCCAAACAAGACAAAGGACACCATCTCTGCTAGACTAGATTTGGAGGACAGAGGTATACACAAAGAGCTTCATTTGCTAGATGACAGTGGTAGTTCATCATCAAAGCCAAGAGCTTGTTACGTTCTAAAACCAGAAGACAAGAAGAAGTTCTTGCAATTTGTGAGCAATGTTAAGTTTCCAGATGGCTATGCCTCCAACATATCAAGATGGAAATGAGCAACAACCGTTCACAAATTACAACAACGAACTAGCACAGCCTTTATAAGTGCTTCCAACCACCGTTGGCCTGCTCTAACGGGACCATCTCAATTCTAGTGCTCAACAATGATAGTAAGTTCTTGTTGTGCTCATCATGCTGCAACTGCACCCAGAAACATAGTCAGTACGTTCCCCTGAAAATAACCTGCAGAATAGAGTTATATTTAATTCTATTAAAAATAATATCATTACGGGCCAGGTTCTCCAAATGGCCCAGCAAAGAGCAGCGATCCGAACCCAAATCAAATCCCTAATCTTAGTATTTTGATTAGAAAAGCCAAGAGCCAAATAAATGTCTAATGGATTTGGGTTGAGTTCACCATCCTCCAAACCATTCTTGCATGGTGACAATCTAGGAACAAGTGTTGGATCGATTCATCCAAATTACAGCCAAGACATTTCTGGCCGTCTTTCATATTTTTCCTAGCAAGATTGTCTTTAGTTAAGACTACCAATTTTTGTAAAGGAAAAAGTCTATTTTTGGCCATCGAACTAAAACCGAAGTTTGGTTTTGGTCTATGAACTCGAAAACCAGAAATCTTTAGCCACCAAACTCTACAAACCGTGTATAAGTGACCATGTAGCCCTGTTTTGACTGGTTTTAGGTGGTTTTTACCGCCATGTTGGATCCGCCGCCACATCACATGCCACATCAGTTTGCTGACTCAACTACGGCCCACCCGTCAGGTGCTGGAGCAAAGTCGCCGCCGCCAGGAGAGAAGCCAGCGCCGCTGCGCGACGCCTCCATGGACCTCCAGCACCACTATGATGAGTCGACGACCTCTGCTTCTCTGTCGCGGTCGACCGCCTCCCCACCTCCATAGAGCTCGAGCACCACCAGGAAACAGAGAGACGCAATGGAGGCGGCGCGCCCCGCAGCGGACTTGGCGTCGTGGGCTCGTGGCTTTGGCTGGCGGTGTCGAGGAGGAGGCGGCAGAGTGGACGGCGAGTGTGCTCAAGCTCCGTGGGGACAGACGAGGTCAATCCGCGTCACCGCTGCCTCCGAGGATGGAACGGAGTAGGAAGGCCGCACGCCGCTCCCTATCGTCCGCCGGCGCTGTTGTCGAGCCGAGCGTCACGCCCCCGGCCATCTTTGCGCGCGCCGTCGGCGCAGCGTCGTGGTGGTCGTGCTAGAAGGCCAGGTGCAGGGCCCCCTCCTCCACCGCTGCCGCTGCTTGCAGATGAGCGAGGACGTGCAGGACTTCTCTGCCGCCGCCATGGAGATCCAAATCGGACGCCACCGTCGCATGCCTCCCTTGACGAGCTCCTCCTGGCAGTGGGCCGCGCGTGCGAGCTTCTCCTCGTCGCGTCGGTCGCCGCTCCGATGTCGATCCCCGTCGAGGATGGGCGCGGCTAGCCATCCCCTGCCTCTGCCCGCGCGGCCATCGATCCCCTGCCTCTGGCCGCCCTGGCACACCTCGCGAGCTCCGCCGGCCGAAGGAGGGCCGCAGGAGGAGTGGAGGAGGGAGGCGAGGCGCTGTCTTCCGGTCCACCCGCCGCCGCCGCCGGACGGGTGGGCCGAGTTGAGTCAGCAAACTGATGTGGGTGATGTGGCGGCGGAGTCCAACATGGCGGTCTAAACCACCTAAACCAGTCAAAATAGGGCTACATGGTCATTTATACACGGTTTGTAGAGTTTAGTGGCCGAAGATTCCTGTTTTCGAGTTCATAGACCAAAACCAAACTTCGGCTTTAGTTCGATGGCCAAAAATGAACTTTTTCCTTTCGTAAATACCAGAGCAATATCTTAATCTATAGAGGAACCTTAATCTTCCAGATTTTCTTATATTTGAAGGGGAGATGAGTATTTATTAAATGCAGATACATAGAGCGAACCACAAATAACCTAGCTTTAATCTTGATGAGAAGAGCCTTTATATTCTAAGCTAGTAATAACTTTAATTCCCTGTATATAGTTCATATATACCCACCACAACACTTATTCGCAGATCATTTCACGTATGTATATTGCTGTTTAACGACGCCGTCGTCGACACCGGAATCTCCGGGAGAGCTTATGTAACATTTGGCTGCGTATATCCACTTAGGATATAGAGGCCAGATTTCTTTCCTTCATCTAAAAAAATGTACTATATTGTTTTTGTCTAGAATGCAACCCGGGGTGTTATCGTTCAAGAAAATAACAAGAACAAGAACAACAATAACCGTAATTCACAAATCCACATCCAACTTTGAAGAAACGTTTTATACATTAGTTTTAAGAATAAACAGCATATCCAATGTAATCTTGGATCAGGATTCATGACTGATGCTCCGGCCAGAGGCTGTGGCTAAAAGTTTTATTTGCAAAGTCATACAAGGAACCTTAGTCACACAGAGAGAGGCCAATTTTACCAAGACAAAGGAACTTGTAGACACATCAAGTTCACGATATTGAGATGTGGGGCCACTGCCATGTGTCAGCCACATCAGCAAAACCACCCTCCCAAACTGCTTAATGGCCAAATATTCACGATATTGATAGTTTGATGGCCAAAGATTTCTGATTTTGGAGTTGGATGGCCAAAATCAAACTCAGACAATAGTTCGATGGTCAAAAATAGACTTTTTCCTTTCGAATAGTTGTTTCATACAAATTTTATAACATAGAGAGACTTAGTCACTTTATCTAGATATATATGAAATTATATAGCTAGTACATGTAGGGAAGCAGTAGAGGAACACACCGAAACGTCCGACAATGCAAATGTACGGATCAGCCACAGGATTTTGAATGTAACAAAGACTTGTCACATGCCCAATGGGATCCTTATAGAATAACAAAAGTCTAATATCTCCAGTAAGTTAAGTTCTTCTATATAACCACCCACCATACAACATTGACTCGTGAGAGATTGCAAACCGTATGTCATTTACATAAACATATATAGTAGTCATCAGTTAATC
This sequence comes from Cenchrus fungigraminus, assembly GCA_036936925.1. Classification (NCBI taxonomy): domain Eukaryota; kingdom Viridiplantae; phylum Streptophyta; class Magnoliopsida; order Poales; family Poaceae; genus Cenchrus; species Cenchrus fungigraminus. The sequence continues at coordinate 27,139,119 of CM072774.1, read as the reverse complement.
AATAATATATACATACATATATATATATATATATATATATATATATATATATATATATATATATATATATATATATAACGAGGTAAGATTAAAACTTGACGGAACATGATGATTGTAAACAGGCGCATTGTTTCACAATAATAGGACATTTTGTAGAAAGATATATTCATATCACAATCTATCGACAATGTAAATGATCTAAAAATCTAGTTACGAAAGTGTTGACATGCAAACATCATCTAATTAGAAACCACGAGGAAAGCATGGGGGATATCTATCTCTTTGATCAGTTTTTGTATTCCACTCTACTATATACTCCCTCTCATCCCAAATTATATTATTCGTTTTTATTTTTCTACATACACACATTTTGATATCTACCCAGACATATATATATTTATGTATAGATACATAATAAAAGTGACATATTTAAAACATCAAAACTAATACCACTTAGTAACAATACACACACATGCATCGAGATACCATTTGTCAGCTTTATTCCATGAAAAGGATAGCGCACTTGTCAAAATGAAATATTCACAGCAAGTCCCTTGTCTTTGTCATGGACCTGAGATATGTTCCTTGTCTTACCGCAACACTGCAACCTCTGAATATAAAGCCGCGCATGTCAGAAACTCACAACACTGCACACAGGTTCCTTATTACGTGTTCCAACTAATTAAGTGACTAATGTACCAGTCAGCTTCAGCGCCATCTCTCTCGATCCCTATATATAGAACCGTCTTGCCCGTTATATATTAACCGTTCTCTCATCATAAACATCTGACCCAATCACTAGCTAACGGTTTTGTTTTGAGAGATCAACCACCAAATATTTATATCCTTAGCTAGTCTCTGAGTAAGGTTAGGGCATGGCTCGATCTTGGTCGCTGGTTCTGCCTTTAGGTCTCATTGGCTTTCTATTAGCCTCTGTTGTTCAAGCTGCTGTCGTGGAGCACACCTTCAATGTAAGAGTTAAACACGTGTATGTGCACACATATATGTTCATGCATCTCATCTCATGTAGTTACGTTTGTTTAATCTTTTTCTCGGTCGATATCTACTTCATTCGACTTGTGATCTTTGCAAGATATGCAAAGGTTTGCCCATAAAAGATATGAAAGATTTGAATTCTGACGATCTTTGTATATAAAATGTGTACATAGGTTTGTGTTGCTTGTCACGCAGATTAATGTCTAACTACAAAGATATCATGTCTCGTCCTCCGATCGATCGCTAACTCTACTTGTTGCCCGGCCGCCGGTGTGTTCTTCTTCAGGTCGGGAACCTTTCTATTAGCCAGCTATGCCGGTCGGCGATGATCATCACGGCGGTGAACGGCCAGCTCCCCGGCCCGACCATCGAGGCCTTGGAGGGCGATACGGTGGTTGTTCACCTCGTGAACGAGTCACCGTACAACATGACCATCCACTGGTAAGTTGCGCAGTCACTGTCATGGCTACCAACTTCTCCTGCATCCGTCGTCGTCAACTCGCACAAATTAAAGATTGATTAATTCCGTCTCGAATATCGACTCTTTGACACACACACACACACACACGAAGACAGCGAGCCGTAGAAAACACTGCTACACAGAGCCAATAAAGTTCTACTAGTGACTATTCTCAAAAAAAAAAAAAGTTCTACTAGCGACTTGTAGCTAGCTGCTGCTAATCTTTCTTGCTACTGGTTGGACTGATGCATGCAGGCACGGGATATTCCAGCGCGGCACGCCGTGGGCGGACGGTCCGGCGATGGTGACCCAGTGCCCCATCAAGCCCGGCGCCACCTACACCTACCGCTTCAACGCGACGGGCCAGGAGGGCACCTTGTGGTGGCACGCCCACATCTCCCTGCTCCGCGCCACCGTCTATGGCGCCCTCATCCTCCGACCCCGCGGCGGCGCTGCCGCGTACCCGTTTACCAAGCCCTACGGCGAGGAGACCGTCCTCCTCGGCGAGTGGTGGAACGAGAACGTCCACGAGCTCGACGACAATGCGTTCCTCAAAGGCGAAACGGTGCGGAACGCCGACGCCTACACCATCAACGGCAAGCCGGGAGACTTGTACAACTGCTCCGACGCCAACGGGACGTACAGCTTCCAAGTGGTGCGCAACGAGACGTACCTGCTCCGGATCATCAACGCCGCGCTCAACACGCCCATGTTCTTCAAGGTGGCCAACCACAGCTTCACCGTCGTCGGCGCCGACGCCGCGTACACCACGCCGTACGAGACCGACGTGGTGGTGGTCGCGCCGGGCCAGACCGTCGACGCGCTCATGGTCACCGGCGCCGCGGTGGGGCGCTACTACATGGCGGCGTCCCCGTACGACAGCACCGTCCCTGGTGGGCTGCCGTTCAGCATGACCACCGCCACCGCCGTCGTCGAGTACGCTGGCTCGGCCGCAGAGGCGCCGCCGCAGCTGCCATCGCGGCCGGAGTACAACGACACCGACACGGCGTTCCGCTTCCTGTCCAACCTGACTGCGTTGGTGCTCTCCGGCAAGCCGACGGTGCCGCTGTCCGTGGACACCCACATGTTCGTCACCATCGGGCTCGGCAACACCGACTGCCTGCCGAAGCAGGTGCTTTGCAACACGACCGGGGACAGAGACCCCATCTTCGCGGCGAGCATGAACAACGCGTCCTTCCTGCTCCCCGACCCCGCCGAGTCAGTGTCCATGCTCCAGGCGCACTACGAGAACGCGTCGGCCGGCGTCTACACCCGCGACTTCCCCGACCAGCCGCCGGTGATCTTCGACTACACGGCCGACGCCAGCAACACCGATGAGCTCAAGTACACGACCAAGTCCACCAAGGTGAGGACGCTAAGGTACAACGAGACGGTGGAGATGGTGCTGCAGAACACGCGGCTGATCGCCAAGGAGAGCCACCCCATGCACCTCCACGGCTTCAACTTTTTCGTGCTCGCCCAGGGCTTCGGCAACTACGACGAGGCGGCGGCGAAGCCGCAGTTCAACCTCGTCAACCCGCAGGAGCGCAACACCATCGCCGTACCCACGGGCGGCTGGGCCGTCATCCGCTTCGTGGCAAACAATCCTGGTTAGTTGGTGCCTTCATCAGGACTTTAATTTGCTGATATATAGCTTGTGATAATTCAACATGCATGGAAGATTAATTGATAGAATGGTATATATATGCAGGGATGTGGTTCATGCACTGCCACTTCGATGCTCATCTTGATTTGGGGCTGGGAATGGTGTTTGAGGTCCAGGATGGGCCCACGGAAGAAACATCGGTGCCGCCACCTCCATCGGACCTCCCACAGTGCTAATTAACTATCCTTGTCGAAGGCTCAAATGTGTGGTTTGTTGGAATTGGGATAGATTGTTTGGGTTCTAGTAAAATGTTTTTCTGTTTTTCTGTGGAGCTCGAGTCAAAGATATGATTGTTTGGGTTTGATGAATAAGTAAATGCATGGTATATATATATGCCAACGGGGTGAAGAGGCTTGCATTGCTAAATTAATGATTTAACGCATCATGAATGGGCTATGGCTGACGCTGAAGTATATATAGTATAATTTTTGTGATATATGTCGGGTCATATTTCAAGATTAGAAAGGATATTCGACAGGATCAATCCTCTTTCACCCTTATACGAGTGTTGTGTTTGGTTGAGCTGTTTGTGCTTTTTTTGAAAAAGTTATTGTGAACTTTTGAAAAACACTTGCAAACAGACCCCACCTGACATTCCGTAGTCTAACCCACCCACCTATCTCCTTATCTCACTGACTAGCGGGGCCCACTCATCATCTTTTTCCTCCTCCTGAGCTGCTGTGTCGAGGCCGAGGCCGAGGCCGTGCCCGCCGCCACAAGCCGAGGCAGGGGCGGCTCCCGGCCGCTGAAGGAGTCTGTCCTAGAATCCCAGTCTGTCGGCATCACTTTCTCCCCCTCTTTCTCTCTTCCTTTCTTCTTCTTGCTCTTGGACCAAAACCGAGTCAAGCAAGGTAGTTTATCCGACAAAAGCTATAAATAGAGTGTAGCATCACTACGATTAGGACGATTGACTATAAATAGAGTGTAGCATCCCAGTATGCCCTGTTTTTTTTTTACGCATCCCGGACGCTATGTAGAGACTGAGAGTGTTTTAAGACATTGTATCCAATGTCCACTCAATATAATGTTCTTTGGATAAATAAAACTTCCATTATAAAAAATTGCAAAAAGAGAATCAAATTAGATCATTGCATTCATGCAACGATTGGTCATCTACTCATCTGTTTGTCTATTTTTACGTGCTAGCTCTGGTGACTTTTTTTGTTAGAGGTTGCTTTCAAGAAGTCGTTTGACTACGAAACAAATTCAGTAAGAAACGAGATCATCGGCAAGCTGTTGAATTGTCAAATACAGAGAACAAAAGTCAGAGGTCTGCTTAGACAAATAATTGACTTGTGCTGCTTCAATCCTGCCTTAAATGCTTCAACCATCGTGTACAGGAAAAAAGTAAACATATAATTTGCTAAATATTCCCAGTTGATAACATCAGTTAATTAGCACAAGTATACTAGTATCGTCTAAGAGACAGTCTCAAGTCTCATACGTAGACACATAACTTGAGACGAACGAACAAACAATTGTCTTTTAGTTTGTCTCTCATAGTAACTCTACATCCCAAATTTATGCATAGAAAAAAGAATAATATTATAACTGTGTCAACCACAAACATGCATGGTTTCATAATCCTAAATTCTCCCTGCTGATGTATGCGGCTGCTAAACATATCGTTTAAAGGGTCCTTCTCGCTGTAGAGGACTCCCACAGTTGATAACAGCATCTTCAAGAATTTTCTATTTTTAACTTGACAAATCTTGTGATTTGCCAACTCCTAAAAAATTTGCCGAGCTAAAAAAAAGAATGTATCTCCAAGAGTTTATTATTTTTAAGTTGTCAAGCATCTTCAAGAATTTTCTATTTTTAACTTGACAAATCTTGTGATTTGCCAACTCCTAAAAGATTTGCTAAGCTAAAAAAAAAGAATGTCGCCCTGTTCGTTTGGCTTATCAGCCACCAGCCAGCAGTACTTTTCTCTCAGAACAAACCAGCCACCAGCAACCAGCCAACAGTATTTTTCTCTCAGAATAAATCAGCACCAGCCATCAGCCACTAGCCAAACGAACAGGCTGTGTATCTCCAAGAGTTTGTTATTTTTAAGTTGCCAAGCTATTATTTCTTGCATCAGGAACCCTTCTATGTTCTTTCACTACCGGAAACCGTCAATACGCAGAGAGCCTCCGGCAGTGGCGAAGCTAGAGCGAATCGGATGGGGTGCATTTCCATCGTGGATGCATAGAGTTGAGCTATTAGGGGTGCATATATTGTGAAAATTTGATCTTAATCACTGTTTTTGCAAAATTCCGTGGGTGCATTTGCACCCCCTAGCTATAGTGTAGCTTCACCCCTGGCCTCCGGCTTTGTTGTGAGCCAAACATCAAGCTCACGGCAAACGTCTTCTTTGCCGAGTCGGGGTTGTGGCTCTCGGCAAACATGTGACACACGACTTCGAACGTGTTTGCCGTGAGCCCGGAGCCTAGGCTCTAGGCAAAGAAGGTGGCACACGACCTTATTTGTTTTTGTCGTAAGTCTAGAGACGCGGGTCTCGCCAAAGAGGACGGCTCAACAGACGACTCTCGGCAAACCAGACGGCCTAGCCAATGGGGGATTGGGCCAGCTCGACGTTGCGAGGTCCGGGTGAGCTCCGGCAGGCCTTTCGACGAAGGAGCCAATGGTCATCACCCCAGCCCAACTTCTCCTCCCTGGCCCATCACCTGGCCTTATATTGAGTGGACGCACGACATTGTTTGTTTTTTTTTGCCGAGCGCCAACGCACGGTGAACCATTCCCCACGCCATCAGCTCCAGCCCTCTATCCCCTCAGTCTCTGTCGCCTTTTTTTCGTGTGTCGGGAAAAACACTACTACAGAAGACATTTGTAAGAGCGACCCATTTTTTTAGGAGCGAGCGAAATCGCCGCCCGATCCAACAAAAACACGCGGCATTGTAGCTCCGCGACCCGCACCTATTAAAGGGTTTCCAGGAGCCGGTGACGGGGTCACCCGCACCTGAAAATGGGTTGCCATTTTCAGGTGTGGGTGACCCCGTCACCCGCTCCTGGAAACTCTCATTTCCAGAAGCAGGTGACGCCATCACCCGCACCTGAAAATTGGTGCCATTTACAGGAGCGAGTGATGGTGTCACCCGCTCTGGAAACCTTTTCCAGGAGCGGGTGACCGCATCACCCGCTCCTGAAACTTGTTTGAACAGTTACACAACCGTTAGGGCCGGGGCCACAACGCGCCATTAAAGTGAAGTGCGTGGAAGGTGGAACACGCCGACAGGCTGCCCGAGTGCTGCCGCCGCCGCCTCCGACCGCGCGCCCCTCCTTCGCCACCCACACCGCCTCCTCCCTGCTGGCCGCGCCTGCGCGCACGCATCTCGCTCGGCCGGCCCCTGCCCCTGCCCCGGCCCAGCGCGTGCGCCGCGCGCGTCCGGCCACGCCGGTGCCGTACTTCACCGGCCAGCCCGACGAGTGCCACCTGCACAGATCCGTTTTGTTTTTTTATTAATTTATTCTCGTATTGCAATTCAATAATCTAGGATTATGTATGTAGATTAGGATTATGTGTAGATTAGAGATTGCGTACAAATAATTTCAAATACTATATTTTGTTAGAGTAGCTAGAGAGTTATTAGTTATATTTATGGATTGAGAATATTAGATAAATATTACACTTGTGAAATATAACGCCAAATTTTGTTAGACTAGAGAGATTGTAGAAATTAGAAATACTTCATTTTGTTAAACTAGACTAGAGATTGTGTAGAAAATTGTAAATAAAACATCGTGCATATTTTAGGGATAACAATGTCAAGATATGCATTTTTTGGCGTGACGGCGGCCGTGGAGGTCGTCGTGGTCGTGGCCGTGGTCACCCTGTCCCGAACCCCCCGCCACCACCCCTAGCGCAACCTGTTGGTGCTTCCTTCCCCGTCGGTCAAGAACCCGTGCCCATTACCCAAAGCGAGTTACGCCGGAATGTGGTATGTACTTAGATAGTTTATTTCATGAATTTGTAATTCTTTTATAATGATAACAATAATATTTAGTATTTGCATTTTTATGAAGTTTCTTAATTCACCAATCCAATGGTTGCAACGAGTTATATATGGTGCGACCGAACAAGCTCCGATGGTGAATTACGAAGAAGCGACTCCGTCGCGTGGAAGCTATATTGTTTCTCTATCCATTAATGCTGTGGGCATGCGAGAGCAAAGACGTGGTGATACAATTGTTATCCATGTCAATTCTTCTACTGCCGTACTGCCACGTATTGCCGCTGTTGATGTCGTGAGGAAGGCATTTATCCAAATAGAAGCTCAAACAAGACATGTTGGTAATTCAAATCATAGAAAAATATGAACTGTGCATAGTTGCTTCAATATTTTAGTTAAATATCGATTTAATTGCTAGTCATCAGTGTTATTCTTTTCTTCAGTAATTATTTAAAATTACTACCAACACATGTTTCTGACTCGGTTACTACCATTATATCATATTCATTAGTAATCCAAACTTTCTCTCATGGTTTACTGAGCCAAAATTGTAGCAAAACTGGAGTTACCATGCTATTGCTAGCAGTAACATTTTTAACTGAGCTGTAGGATGATTGATGAGGAAGAAAAAATCTTTCTTTATATGTAGCATTTATCTGTAGTAAAATTTACCCCATCCTGTAGCAGCCTTCTTTTTTCCGGTCTGTTATCATCAATGTTCATGTGCAGTTTTAGTTGTTTTTATATCTGTGCGGTTCATGAGTATAATATTTTTCGTGACCTTTATTAGTTTATAGTAATTGGTTAATGTAGTAGTTCAATAACTTCTTATTTTCCCCTCTTCTTCAGTAATTTTATGTTCTATAGTAGCTCAGTAATCCATTTTTCTCAGTACCGAAGTGTCTCACCACGGTTTGTAAATTAGGAGAGGTGGCGAGTTTCGAAGGGACAGCGGAGCAGCGGTGGTGTCGAAAAGCCCACTTTGAGCACCAACATTCCACTTCAGCTTCGATGACGAGCCACATTCTCGGTGATCAAGCCACATCCTCACTGAATAAGCACCTGCGGCCTCCAGCCTAAGTACGAAGTGCTCCCAATTTCATGTGTGCCGTGGCTACTCGTCACGAATTCTGAGAGGAGGAAGTAGATGCTGTCGTCAATGGAAAGAGTTTTGGAGTTGTCGTGATTTCGATGGAAGACATCCACCTTGCTGCAGTGTGGTATAGTAGTGGGATGCAGAACCTAGTGACAATAAAAGGAACTACAGAGGAGGAAGCAGAACAAATAGAGTCCAGTAACTGACCCCTGTTTCGTTTATCACTGATTTGATGTCGTTGGTTACTGAAGCTGCTCTGGAATGTGCATGCTTGCTAAATTACAGAATTACTTGTATGCTTTGGATGGTATAAACATCCTTTGGATTTAGCAATGCATCTATCTTGTTAGCTTTTTTTTTTCTTGTCTTGGGTTTCAGTAATGCTTGACTCGCATGTTCGGTAATTCAGTAATCATATAACACCATCGGTAATTCAATATTTTTTGTGATTTAGTAATCATGTAATCATATATCCAATGTTTCAGACCTACCTTCAGTAATTTTCATTACTGATAGAAATGCAATGTCTATCAACCTTATTTCGTATATGATTACCTCAAGTTACTGAATATTATGGTTCAATGTACTGATCTACCGACAATTTAGACTCAGCAATGCATTCTGTTAGCTTTTGATCCTGTGGCCACCTCCCTGCTCGCTGCATCCATGCATCCCGCCACGCACTGGGGCTCAGTAATACATGTATGTGCTCAGTAATATAACGCTCAACAATTACATGTATGTGTTCAGTAATACATCAATATATGCTCACTCAGTAATATATGCTCAGTAATACAACAATACATGCTCAGTAATATATTCTCAATAATACATCAATATATGCTCAATATTGATCATTCCAAAACGTGGAAGAACAAGAAGCTTATATGGATGCAAAAAATCGTAGGGTGGCTGCAGCAGCTACTTAAACAATAGTATCACAAGGCAAAATAGACTCTGCACCAATTGCTAACAACAATCTAGCAATCCAGTAAACTTTCACTAGTTCTAGTTACCGCAATAATCCATGACCCTTCAGTAGTTCTAGTTACTGTAGTAATCCCTGACACTCGGTGATTCACAATTTTTTATGAGCTCATTAAGCCATCCATGCACATGAATAGTATCTCAGTAATACAATATCTGAAACACTAAGCACATTTGCTTGCATTCACGCGCACACTACCAAAAGAACAACACGCTGACTGCAGCTACTTAAACAATAGTACTACAAGGCATTTTTTACTATGCACCAATTCCTACAAACATTTAGAGAAAATTCATATGTAAACATTCAGTAGTTTGCCAAAAGCATAGTTTACTGCAGTAACCCCTGACTCTTAGTAATCCACAGTTTTCAGTAGTCGATCAAGTTCAGTAATGCATCCTAATAGTTTCAGTAATCAGTACTATTGGATTTAGTAGTGCGTCGCATCAAGTTCAGTAATTGATATTTTGGATCTAGTACTGCATGCCAATAGCTCCAGTAATCAATAGTTTTGGATTCAGTGGTGCATCCCATTAGCTTCAGTAATTGATCCTTTGTATTTACTATTTAGTAACACATCAATAGTTCAGTAATTGAGTGAAGATCAAAACTATTGGGATTGCTCAACTCACTTACTACCTTGCAAACGTGCCCTTTACTACCGCTGCCGGAATCTCGCAACAGCTGGCCAACGAGGACGCCCGCTGCCGGATCCCAGCAGGTAGCACCCCGCCCGCACGCGGAAGCAGATCCTCTGCCGTTGGTCCCTCTGCCGTTGTCTCACTGTCACGTGGACCCGGTCCCACGCGGCAGTGACTCAACGGCAGGGACGCAACGGCAGGCGAGACTCGTCGCCGCACGCCGCCCCTGGTCCTGCACGCACCTGCCGCTAGAGCCCACCTGCGCGCCGTCCCTAAACCCGGTCCCGGAAGCGCCCACTGCTGGACCTTGCCTGCGCCGCGCCGCGCTCCGCGCCGGCTCGCGCTCGCCGGTCGCGCACAGCCGCAGCTCGGCCACTGTGCTCCCCACCGGTACAGAGGAATTTGTCAGAGGCAATTCTTGCTGGCTGGATTGAGATCGATTTCAAGAGGGTAGATGGACGTCCTGTGCGGCGCCGTACCCACCACGAGCCGCCGGACGGCTCCCGATCCCGCGCGCCGCCGGGATCCGAACGCTGCTCCGCTCCCCACGTTCAGCTGCTGGATGCTTGCCGCTCACCCGCCGTTCCCTCGTTGCCCTGCTTGGTGCCGCAGTTTGCTCTCCGCGCACACCGCAGCTCGGCCGCCGCGCGTCCGTGCCAGCACGCCGCCCAAGGCCACGCTCCACTCCGCCTCGCGCTCGCCGCTCGCGTCACTCCGCGCCGCTCACGGCTCCCGCTCGCCTGCGAAAAAGAAGCCTGGTTGGGATGGGGAAGAGGACGGGTGCGGGGTGCACTAACGGGTCCGGAGGCGGAGGGGTGGGATTCGGTCCGGTTGGGATCCTAGTTAAGTTGGCTGAGGTGTTAGGTTGGTTGGGTGTAGAATGACATTCTACATCTGGGGTGTAGAATAACACTGCCGTGTATGTGTGTGTATATATTTATATATCATTCTACACCCAACTCAACCACAACCCCCACCTGACCGGATCCTACCCCTCCGCTTCCGGACCCGTTAGTGCACCCCGCACCCGTCCTCTTCCCCATCCCAACCAGCTTCTTTTCCGCAGGCGAGCGTGAGCCGTGAGTGGCGAGCGCGAGGCGGAGCGGAGCGGAGCACGGCCCTGGGCAGCGCGTGTGCGGTGTTCCGGCACGGACGCGCGGCGGCCGAGCTGCGGTGTGCGCGGGGAGCAAACTGCGGCACCAAGCAGGGCAACGAGGGAACGGCGGGTGAGCGGCAAGCATCCAGTAGCGAAACGAGGTTAGGTCAGTTCTCCGCTGATGTAACACTAAAATTTAACGTGCTTTCAGATACTGTATATAGCCCAGCCGTCCATCAAAACAGTAACCCAGACTGGAAAACTCAATCTTGTTCTACAAGGGAAGCTGGAAATAAAGCCTACACATCTCACCGTCCTTGCTGACTTGTTGATGGCGTCAATGGCTAGAGGACAAACCATACCTAATTTTTCTTCCGGGAGAGGTGTTTTCCTACACAAAACTATTTAGTCATTGTCATAACTTTAGTGTAAAGTAGTGGCAATAGACTAATACGAATCGACCCTGAAACATTATTTGGATAGGTTGAAGAAGACTTGTACCTTATGCTTTCCCTTTCTGGTACGGTCTTGCTGTTTGCTCACATTGGCAATTTATTTCTTTGCAGGATGCGAAGAGAGAGCGAGAGACTATCCCTTTCTAATGGAAAGTCTTGTTATTACAGCTTTAATCTTGATTTTTTTAGATAACGGATATAATATCTGGCCTATACGTCAAGAGCGTACATAGCTCAATTATTACAAAGTTTATGGAAATGAGCAACAACCGTTCACAAATTACAACAACGAACTAGCACAGCCTTTATAAGTGCTTCCAACCACCGTTGGCCTGCTCTAACGGGACCATCTCAATTCTAGTGCTCAACAATGATAGTAAGTTCTTGTTGTGCTCATCATGCTGCAACTACGCCCAGAAACATAGTCAGTACGTTCCCCTGAAAATAACCTGCAGAATAGAGTTATATTTAATTCTATTAAAAATAATATCATTACGGGCCAGGTTCTCCAAATGGCCCAGCAAAGAGCAGCGATCCGATCCGAACCCAAATCAAATCCCTAATCTTAGTATTTTGATTAGAAAAGCCAAGAGCCAAATAAATGTCTAATGGATTTGGGTTGAGTTCACCATCCTCCAAACCATTCTTGCATGGTGACAATCTAGGAACAAGTGTTGGATCGATTCATCCAAATTACAGCTAAGACATTTCTGACTGTCTTTCATATTTTTCCTAGCAAGATTGTCTTTAGTTAAGACTACCAATTTTTGTAAAGGAAAAAGTCTATTTTTGGCCATCGAACTAAAACCGAAGTTTGGTTTTGGTCTATGAACTCGAAAACCAGAAATCTTTGGCCACCAAACTCTACAAACCGTGTATAAGTGACCATGTAGCCCTGTTTTGACAGGTTTTAGGTGGTTTTTACCGCCATGTTGGATCTGCCGCCACATCACATGCCACATCAGTTTGCTGACTCAACTACGGCCCACCCGTCAGGTGCTGGAGCAAAGTCGCCGCCGCCAGGAGAGAAGCCAGCGCCGCTGCGTGACGCCTCCATGGACCTCCAGCACCACTACGACGAGTCGACGACCTCTGCTTCTCTGTCGCGGTCAACCGCCTCCCCACCTCCATAGAGCTCGAGCACCACCATGAAGCAGAGAGACGCAATGGAGGCGGCGCGCCCCGCAGCGGACTCGGCGTCGTGGGCTCGTGGCTTTGGCCGGCGGTGTCGAGGAGGAGGCGGCAGAGTGGACGGCGAGCGTGCTCAAGCTCCGTGGGGACAGACGAGGTCAATCCGCGTCGCCGCTGCCTCCGAGGATGGAACGGAGTAGGAAGGCCGCACGCCGCTCCCTATCGTCCGCCGGCGCTGTTGCCGAGCCGAGCGTCGCGCCGCCGGCCATCTTTGCGCGCGCCGTCGGCGCAGCGTCGTGGTGGTCGTGCTAGAAGGCCAGGTGCTGGGCCCCCTCCTCCACCGCTACCGCTGCTTGCAGATGAGCGAGGACGTGCAGGACTTCTCTGCCGCCGCCATGGAGATCCAAATCGGACGCCACCGTCGCATGCCTCCCTTGACGAGCTCCTCCTGGCAGTGGGCCGCGCGTGCGAGCTTCTCCTCGTCGCGTCGGTCGCCGCTCCGATGTCGATCCCCGTCGAGGATGGGCGCGGCTAGCCATCCCCTGCCTCTGCCCGCGCGGCCATTGATCCCCTACCTCTGGCCGCCCTGGCACACCTCGCGAGCTCCGCCGGCCGAAGGAGGGCCGCGGGAGGAGTGGAGGAGGGAGGCGAGGCGCTGTCTTCCGGTCCACCCGCCGCCGCCGCCGGACGGGTGGGCCGAGTTGAGTCAGCAAACTGATGTGGGTGATGTGGCGGCAGAGTCCAACATGGCGGTCTAAACCACCTAAACCAGTCAAAATAGGGCTACATGGTCATTTATACACGGTTTGTAGAGTTTAGTGGCCGAAGATTCCTGGTTTTCGAGTTCATAGACCAAAACCAAACTTCGGCTTTAGTTCGATGGCCAAAAATGAACTTTTTCCTTTCGTAAATACCAGAGCAATATCTTAATCTATAGAGGAACCTTAATCTTCCAGATTTTCTTATATCTGAAGGGGAGATGAGTATTTATTAAATGCAGATACATAGAGCGAACCACAAATAACCTAGCTTTAATCTTGATGAGAAGAGCCTTTATATTCTAAGCTAGTAATAACTTTAATTCCCTGTATATAGTTCATATATACCCACCACAACACTTATTCGCAGATCATTTCACGTATGTATATTGCTGTTTAACGACGCCGTCGTCGACACCGGAATCTCCGGGAGAGCTTATGTAACATTTGGCTGCGTATATCCACTTAGGATATAGAGGCCAGATTTCTTTCCTTCATCTAAAAAAATGTACTATATTGTTTTTGTCTAGAATGCAACCCGGGGTGTTATCGTTCAAGAAAATAACAAGAACAACAACAACAATAATAACCGTAATTCACAAATCCACATCCAACTTTGAAGAAACGTTTTATACATTAGTTTTAAGAATAAACAGCATATCCAATGTACTCTTGGATCAGGATTCATGACTGATGCTCCGGCCAGAGGCTGTGGCTAAAAGTTTTATTTGCAAAGTCATACAAGGAACCTTAGTCACACAGAGAGAGGCCAATTTTACCAAGACAAAGGAACTTGTAGACACATCAAGTTCACGATATTGAGATGTGGGGCCACTGCCATGTGTCAGCCACATCAGCAAAACCACCCTCCCAAACTGCTTAATGGCCAAATATTCACGATATTGATAGTTTGATGGCCAAAGATTTCTGATTTTGGAGTTGGATGGCCAAAATCAAACTCAGACAATAGTTCGATGGTCAAAAATAGACTTTTTCCTTTCGAATAGTTGTTTCATACAAATTTTATAACATAGAGAGACTTAGTCACTTTATCTAGATATATATGAAATTATATAGCTAGTACATGTAGGGAAGCAGTAGAGGAACACACCGAGAGAGGCCAATTTTACCAAGACAAAGGAACTTGTAGACACAACCTTTATCCATGAAAGTTCTCCTCGTTATGTCTCACCTTACTACAGAGTTGCATTAAATTAAACATCATCTCAAAGAAAGAGATGCCATTGTTGCTTTCTGTCAACTGTTGAATCTTAGACTCTAGAAGATAAACTACCAACAAGAAGCGACAAGGAATAACAAAAATGAGTATCACAAGGAAACAACACGTACCGGACTGGTCGTTAGTAACACGGCAATGCTTTTGCACACTGCAAGATTTATAAGTAAAAATAATAGTGTTCTCGCTCGCTCCCTCCCTTCCTCCCCCTCTCTCTTTATCCCCCCTTCCTCCCTCTCTTTACACCGGATCCCCTCCGGTGGTGGAACGACTGCGGGTGTGCGAAATGGCTGGGCACGCGACGGCGGGGTACAACATGGTTGGGCCCACACTGGAGATGAGGCAGGGGCACTGAAGACGAGCAAGAGATAGAGGGGGGAGGTGGTGAGGACCCACCAGAGATGAGGTAGGGGCGCGTGTCGCTCTGCGGCGGAGAGGGAGGGCTGCCAGTGAACAGAGCTCCACCGTGGCCGGCGAGCACGAGTTTGAGCTCCTCCTTTGCCGTCCTCTATTGATCCCGACACGCAGCGTCCTCCTCCACCCCGACCATGCCGCCGTCAGAGGACGGAGCAGGGGAGGGGAGGGGGCCGAGGCCACCGTCAGGGGTAGCTGCGTGACGAGCTCAAGGGCCGTCGTTGCTGCCACATGCCGGAGCGGAAGGCAGGTGGTGGAGCACATGGGTGGATGACGGTGGCCCAATGCGGCCGGGGATGGCGGTGGTAGTGTACACAGCTATGGCTGCAGCCCCGCATGGGAGGATCTAGTGGCAACGACCCCCGAGGGGTGGATGACGGCGGCAGCTTGGCTCCGCAGGCGAGGAGAGCATGCGGGGGTTGCAGAGCACCTGGCGGAAGCAGGCAGGAGAGAGGCCGCGGCGGCGGCGCGCAATGGGGAGGAAGGGAGAAAGAGGATAGAGAAGAGGAAAAAGAACTGAGATGTGGGGCCACTGCCATGTGTCAGCCACATCAGCAAAACCACCCTCCCAGACTGCTTAATGGCCAAATATTCACGATATTGATAGTTTGATGGCCAAAGATTTCTGATTTTGGAGTTGGATGGCCAAAATCAAACTCAGACAATAGTTCGATGGTCAAAAATAGACTTTTTCCTTTCGAATAGTTGTTTCATACAAATTTTATAACTTGTACAACTGCTCCGACGCCAACGGGACGTACAGCTTCCAAGTGGTGCGCAACGAGACGTACCTGCTCCGGATCATCAACGCCGCGCTCAACACGCCCATGTTCTTCAAGGTGGCCAACCACAGCTTCACCGTCGTCGGCGCCGACGCCGCGTACACCACGCCGTACGAGACCGACGTGGTGGTGGTCGCGCCGGGCCAGACCGTCGACGCGCTCATGGTCACCGGCGCCGCGGTGGGGCGCTACTACATGGCGGCGTCCCCGTACGACAGCACCGTCCCTGGTGGGCTGCCGTTCAGCATGACCACCGCCACCGCCGTCGTCGAGTACGCTGGCTCGGCCGCAGAGGCGCCGCCGCAGCTGCCATCGCGGCCGGAGTACAACGACACCGACACGGCGTTCCGCTTCCTGTCCAACCTGACTGCGTTGGTGCTCTCCGGCAAGCCGACGGTGCCGCTGTCCGTGGACACCCACATGTTCGTCACCATCGGGCTCGGCAGCACCGACTGCCTGCCGAAGCAGGTGCTTTGCAACACGACCGGGGACAGAGACCCCATCTTCGCGGCGAGCATGAACAACGCGTCCTTCCTGCTCCCCGACCCCGCCGAGTCAGTGTCCATGCTCCAGGCGCACTACGAGAACGCGTCGGCCGGCGTCTACACCCGCGACTTCCCCGACCAGCCGCCGGTGATCTTCGACTACACGGCCGACGCCAGCAACACCGATGAGCTCAAGTACACGACCAAGTCCACCAAGGTGAGGACGCTAAGGTACAACGAGACGGTGGAGATGGTGCTGCAGAACACGCGGCTGATCGCCAAGGAGAGCCACCCCATGCACCTCCACGGCTTCAACTTTTTCGTGCTCGCCCAGGGCTTCGGCAACTACGACGAGGCGGCGGCGAAGCCGCAGTTCAACCTCGTCAACCCGCAGGAGCGCAACACCATCGCCGTACCCACGGGCGGCTGGGCCGTCATCCGCTTCGTGGCAAACAATCCTGGTTAGTTGGTGCCTTCATCAGGACTTTAACTTGCTGATATATAGCTTGTGATAATTCAACATGCATGGAAGATTAATTGATAGAATGGTATATATATGCAGGGATGTGGTTCATGCACTGCCACTTCGATGCTCATCTTGATTTGGGGCTGGGAATGGTGTTTGAGGTCCAGGATGGGCCCACGGAAGAAACATCGGTGCCGCCACCTCCATCGGACCTCCCACAGTGCTAATTAACTATCCTTGTCAAAGGCTCAAATGTGTGGTTTGTTGGAATTGGGATAGATATGATTGGCATGTAATAAATAGAAGAAGCGTAGGGAACCCACGTTTTAATTTGTTGGAATTGGGATAGGTTTGACTTTGATCGACATACCTGCTATGCATAGGGAACCCACGTTTTTCTGTGTAGCTCGAGTCAAAGATATGATTGTTTGGGTTTGATGAATAAGTAAATGGTATATATGCCAACGGGGTGAACAGGCTTGCATTGCTAAATTAATGATTTAACGCATCATGAATGGGCTATGGCTGACGCAGTTGAAGTACACTCCCTCCGTCCTACAAAGACTGTTCATATAGCTTTTAAAATTTGTCCCACAAAGAGTGCTCTTTTAGCTCGTATTAAATGCTCTTCTCATTAAACTAACACCAAGTACCAAGAAAATATTGCATTGAGAAACGTATGAGCCAATGAAATGCTTATTTGATGTCTCTTTTCAAGTTCCAATACATGATTAATTAGGGGCAACAAGGTCATTTGTCACAACTACTAGCATGTCCTAAATTTTCTAAACAAACAGTCTTTGTGGGACGGAGGGAGTATATTATATATTTTTTGTGATATATGTGGGGTCATATTTCAAGATTGGAAAGGATCTTCGACAGGATCAATCCTCTTTCACCCTTATACGAGTGTTGTGTTTGGTTGAGCTGTTTGTGCTTTTTTTGAAAAAGTTATTGTGAACTTTTGAAAAACACTTGCAAACAGACCCCACCTGACATTCCGTAGTCTAACCCACCCACCTATCTCCTTATCTCACTGACTAGCGGGGCCCACTCATCATCTTTTTCCTCCTCCTGAGCTGCTGTGTCGAGGCCGAGGCCGAGGCCGTGCCCGCCGCCACAAGCCGAGGCAGGGGCGGCTCCCGGCCGCTGAAGGAGTCTGTCCTAGAATCCCAGTCTGTCGGCATCACTTTCTCCCCCTCTTTCTCTCTTCCTTTCTTCTTCTTGCTCTTGGACCAAAACCGAGTCAAGCAAGGTAGTTTATCCGACAAAAGCTATAAATAGAGTGTAGCATCACTACGATTAGGACGATTGACTATAAATAGAGTGTAGCATCCCAGTATGCCCTGTTTTTTTTTTTACGCATCCCGGACGCTATGTAGAGACCGAGATTATTTTAAGACATTTTTTTTGACAACAAACCACTTAGATTATATTAAAGCAGCAATATTACAGCTAGGCCCTTGAGAAAAGGGCCAATTACAAAGAGGTCCCTGAAGGACACAGATCCAAATCCAGCTCCAGGCGCGTCGCCGGCGTGCGGTTCACCGGCAGTCGGCAGCAGGGGCGCCGCAGGCGCATGGTGCCAACGGTGCGGAGGGGCCTCGCGGATCGTAGGCTTGAAGAGGTTGAGAACGACGTCGTTGAGATGCATCACTAGCGGACGACAGATGTAGTTGAAGAAGCCACCGGCAAATAGAAGACCGCTGTCCATAGAACCAGGGGATGGCTCGCCGCCAACCCAGCGACAGCGGAGCGTGAGGGATGATGATGTAGCTATTGCTGCTTGAAGGCGGGTGAAGACCGACCGAGAGGAACTTGGCGCGTTCAACGAAGACAAGCTCAGCGAGGCGCCGGGGACGACGTCGATGCCGAAGGTAGCGACGACTTGGTGGAGGAAGGAGCACAACAGCGCGTTCAATGACGACGAGCCCGCAACTACCCAGATGGGTGCGGGAGCATCAGAACAGCTGCCGAAGTTTAGACCCACCAAAAAAAGACCCACAGCAGAAACCACGCCGGCTAGATTTGGGGCGGTGGAGGGGGAACTTGAGCAGCTAGGGCGGAAGGGAGAGGGGTGGGGGGACAGCTTTTGACTCACCTGAGAGTGGAGCACGGCGGCGACGCAGAGACCGGAGAGCACTCCGACGACCACAACGACGGCGGCGACCTCAAGGTGGCATTTACCACAGGGGGATAAAGCCATACGGCGAAGACGAAAACTAAAACAAACTACTAACTACTAGGACTAGATCTACGCGGAGGCGGGGACCCCTACCCCTTCTCGCCGCCGACGAGCTCACCTGCGAGGAGAAGGGAAGGGGCCCAAGAGGGTGGCGGAAGAGCCGAGAAGGAGCAGAGGCTTACGAGCGAAGCAAACCCCCCCCCTCTCTCCCCGAGTATTTTAAGACATTATTGTATCCACTCCATATAGTGTTCTTTGGATAAATAAAACTTCCATTATAAAAAAAATGCAAAAAGAGAATGGATACATCTACTCATCTGTTGCCTATTTTTACGTGCTAGCTCTGGTGACTTTTTTGTTAGAGGTTGCTTTCAAGAAGTCGTTTGGCTACGAAACAAATTCAGTAAGAAACGAGATCATCGGCAAGCTGTTGAATTGTCAAATACAGAGAACAAAAGTCAGAGGTCTGCTTAGACAAATAATTGACTTGTGTGCTGCTTCAATCCTGCCTTAAATGCTTCAACCATCGTGTACAGGAAAAAGTAAACATATAATTTGCTAAATATTCCCAGTTGATAACATCAGTTAATTAGCACAAGTATACTAGTATCGTCTAAGACAGTCTAAGTTTCATACGTAGACACATAACTTGAGACGAACGAACAAACAAACAATATAATTGTCTTTTATTTTGTCTCTCGTAGTAACTCTACATCCCAAATTTATGCAAAAAGGAAATATTATAACTGTGTCAACCACAACCATGCATGGTTTCATAATCCTAAATTCTCCCTGCTGATGTATGCGGCTGCTAAACATATCGTTTAAAGGGTCCTTCTCTCGGTAGAGGACTCCCACAGTTAATAATAGCATCTTCAAGAATTTTCTATTTTTAACTTGAGAAATCTTGTGATTTGCCAACTCCTAAAAGATTTGCCAAGCTAAAAAAAAGTATCTCCAAGAGTTTGCTATTTTTAAGTGCTAAGCTATTATTTCTTCATCCTTCTCTATTCTTTCGCTACCGGAAACCGTCAATACGTAGAGAGCCTACGGCTTTGCCGTGAGCCAAACGTCGGGCTCACGGCAAACGACTTCTTTGCCGTGAGTCGGGATCGTGGCTCTCGGCAAACATGTGACACACGGCTTCAAACGTGTTTGCCGTGAGCGCGGAGCCTAGGCTCTCGACAAAGAAGGTGGCACACACCCTCATTTGCTTTTGTCGTGAGTCTGGAGACACGGCTCTCGGCAAAGAGGACGGCTCACGGGAACCTAGTCGTTTCGTGACAGCCGTTACCTAGGCCGTCTGGTTTGCCGAGAGCTGACTGTTGACTCTCGGCAAACGGAACTGTTTGCTGAGAGCCGTTCGTTGACTCACTGTAAACAATTTGTTTGTCGTGAGCAAAATCCCTACTCACGGCAAACATTCAACAAAAAGAGTAAAATGTATGACCGGCCCTTCAACTTGGGAGCAGGTGTCATCTAGGTCTTTGAACTCTTAAAATACACATTTAGATCCCTAAACTTGATAATCAGTTCACGTGACGTCCAAATCATCTTTGTCTACATTAATTTGCTCACGTGCCATGCTGACTGGACATTGACATGGAATTATGTGGTTTTGATTATATGTGGGGCCCACATGTCATATCTATCTTCCTCACCCCTCTCTCGCATGCAGGTGACGTGCACGACGGTGGCGGAGGCGTGCCGCACCCAGGCCACTCGGGGTATGATCGGCCCAGCGACCCTGACTTCGTTTACGCCTCTCCAAGGCTGCAATGGCGGGGGATCGGGCCAGCTCGACGCTGCGAGGTAAGCCAAGGGTCCATCACCTCGGCCCAACTTCTCCTTCCTGGCCCATCACCTGGCCTTATATTGCGTGGACGCACGGCAATGTTTGTTTTTTCTTTTGCCGAGCGCCAACGCACGGTGAAGCATTTCCCAGCGCCGTCAGCTCCAGCCGTCTATCTTATGAAGTCTCGTATCATCACCGTTCGCTGTTATGGTGACATCCATCATCTGGACACACTCCCTCCTGGTTGGCAAATGAAGTCGTTTAAGACAGCGACATGGTCTTCAAAGTACAACTTTGACTTGTTACTTTTATAAAAATATTTATTAAAAATTAACATATCTATACTTTTATGAGAGTATTTTGCAAAACAAATATATTCATGTATTTTTTACATTTCCAAACTCAACGACTTAAAAGTTATTAATGATTTATATTCCTAATGTTTGACTCAAAACTTGTCCAAAACGACTTCATTCACTAAACCGGAGTATCATGGTAACTGTAATTAGATATAACATTATGATGGCATGATATGGTTCTAAACTATTGACTATTGAGCATGCTGTCATATGAAAAATTTGGATTCACTTTTCACAAATCTTTATACTGCAGGTGGAAGAGCTACGAATTATTGTCAGTGTCTAGTGAACTTCCCCTGCAGTCCTGCACTGTCTGGCCACCATGGCCGCCTACTCTCTCAAGTGCAAAAGGATCAAATACAAAACATGACACAAACACTTTCTTAAAAAAAAATACACAAACAGATCACCATAGCTGGGCCGATCCGTGGACGTTCATGGGCCTAGTAACCAGCCGTCCACCACAACAACACCGGCCGATGTAAGGGGTCTAAGTCATTGGCCCATATAATTGTTTAGCCTGGCAGCGCTCAATTAATCTATGCCTGACTAAAGATAACTTAGCAAAATGAAATTGGCAAGGCAGTAAACGATGTTTTTTTTGACAACAAACATAATTATATTAAATATCATAGCAGCCAATTTATAAAGAGGTCCTCCAAAGAAGACCAAATTACACGAAAGTCGTGGAAGCAGAGAAGATCAGGCCAGCACTGTTCATGGCGATGGCGACGAAGGAGCCTCCGGTGGGGGTCGCAGAGGGGTCAGGGACGCATACACCCAGGTGGAGGCCGCGCACAGAGCGTCGATTGAGAGCGGGCCGGTGAAGCCGTTGTTGGAGCAGTACACCGACAACCGATGGATGTGGTTGTAGTCATCGCTGGTGATTGGTGAATCGGCTTGTACCAGGATCCCAGGGGGCGGTGGCGATGTTGAACCCGCACCGGGAGCCGAGCCATCTTGTTGAAGAAGTAAGCTCCAGGGCTCGTGACTGCTGTGGAGGGGAAGCGGGGGCAGGGACGACGGAGATTTTGGCCGAGAGTAAGAGGCGGGGAGATAGCATCCCAGAGACCAGATCCACCAAAGGTAAGATTTGATCTACCGGAGATGCTATCGAAACGACCTCCACAACAGCCAGATCTAGGGCGGCGACGAAGGAGCACCAGCAGCAGAGGGTGGAAGGGAGAGGAGGAGGAGCTGCTGGAGAAGGTGGTGGCGGGGATTTTATTTTACCTTAGGGGCGAGGACGACGACGATGAGGTAGCTGGAGAAAACTCTGGCGATGACTAGGACGATGGCCGGCCACAGAAGGTAGAGGAAGCCACGACGGGCAAAAGCCATAAAGGTACTGAAGAAAAACTAGGAACTACTACTACTAGCTACTTAGAGGTGACGGGCCCCACTCCCGACGCGCTCCGGTGAGATCGCCGGAGGCGAACGGGAGGGGGCCGGAGGAGAGGAGGCTGAGAGGAGTTGGGACTTCGCTTCCTACTGAAGGAAGCGATAAGCTTCCAAAAGCTTCTAACTTTAGCTAGCTAGATAAGACAATTAAGCATCTATTTTTTTATTGTCGTTGCACACGGACAGTGTGTTCCATCATATATGTGTCCTCAGGCCTCTCTCAGCGTCGTAGTATGTCTTGTATGTGTGGTACTTGGCTACGGGGATTTAGGAAGGAACTGAAATCGTTATTTCTACTAGGAGCGACAACTACTTGCTGGTCGTTATGGTTATGCAGAAATAGTATAATTTTTACAATAAACTTAATTCTGCCCCTTTATAGGTTATCTTCTCGATTATACATTAGCTCCATACATGGGCCATTCTACAAATGCTAGCTTCACAGAATTTGGTTACTACGGCATCTCAACAATTGACGCAAGTAGTCAAGGAATTTTTTACCTAGGTGCTACGGATTGATGGTTATTAGTGCTCTTGGTTCATCTTATTTGCTTTATACGCTGTGTGTGACGAGGGGATAAACCAGGGGTGATTAACTCAGCCCCTAATCCCTCCATTTAACAAGACTAAAGAAGCCCACAACGAGAGAGGCCGAGCATCAACACCAAGAAGGACGGCCCAAGTCCTCGCGCGAACAGGACAACCGGGGGCCACCATCGCCACGTCAGAGTCTGACGCTGCCTGATGCCCTATCTCCGACCAAAGTACCCGCCTCGCACGACTTAAGGAACCATCCCGACCTAACGGGCATCCCGACGGAAGACTCCGCCTCGCACAACCAAAGGCCTCGCCCCCTCGACCAAACGCAGGGCCCACCAAGGGGCACCGCGACGTGGAAAGAGCGGCTCTGCACCGCCCGCGAGCATGCCAAGATCACATGGCGGGCGAATCCCTGTTGTCAGGTAATGATGAGGTTGCCCCCCCCCTACCTGGCGGGAGCTGTAAAAAACATCTCGTCACTTAGGAGCACTACAGTGACCAGGGACAGGTGAATCCTTCGCGGGCAAGCCATCGGATGATTCGTCCCGACCAAGCAGCCACTTGGAGTAAGGTCGAGGGCTCATACAGAGAGCCCCCGACCTATCAAGCACACTGAATCAGTAAGTCGAGTCGGCTGCCTCGAGGCGAGGGCTCGCCGCCTACGCCACCCTAGACGAGGGCTACCGCGGCTAGCCAACGTATGACTCCAATCCAAGACGAAGGCCTGTGCCGCGGCACTGTTCCGACACTGTAGTGGGGTGTGTTTTTACCTTCTTACCCTTTGTACGCCTGCTCCCCTTAAGCTATAAAAGATAAAAGGAGAAGCAAGGACCCTTAACAGGGGCGAACAAAACAAGCGCAACAACAACAAAGAACAACACCACACACGTAGTCGAGCACCACACGCTCACAACATCACCGAGACTTGAGATCAGATCTCTCTCCCAACCTAGACTTGTATCCCCTACTACGAGCCACTTGGGCATAAAGAACACTTCCTCAGACTGGGCGTAGGGACCCCTGGGGTGTCCGAACCAGTATATACCCTTGTCTCTTGTGCCACCGTCCAGATCCGATGCACGAACATACAAAATTTACTTGCCGGCAGTATCAAATCCTGATAGTGTGCATCCTATTACGACAGTGTGCATCCTGTTATGTAGAAGCCTGGAGTATATTCAAAACGTTGTAGCATCTTAATGTAATGACCTTAAAAATTAATAAAACTTCTTTTATCGGAAAAAATGACTGGCGGCCTAGCGTGTTGCGTGCTGCTGCACACCTCATTCATCAGTATTTTCCAGTTGCCAACAAGAAGCTAGCAACAACATCTACCAAATCAAGTAATGAGCAAATTAAATTAAAATCTAGCTATGAATATATCATACAAAACTTCCATTATAAAAAATTGCAAAAAGAGAATCAAATTAGATCATTGCATTCATGCAACGATTGGTCATCTACTCATCTGTTTGTCTATTTTTACGTGCTAGCTCTGGTGACTTTTTTTGTTAGAGGTTGCTTTCAAGAAGTCGTTTGGCTACGAAACAAATTCAGTAAGAAACGAGATCATCGGCAAGCTGTTGAATTGTCAAATACAGAGAACAAAAGTCAGAGGTCTGCTTAGACAAATAATTGACTTGTGCTGCTTCAATCCTGCCTTAAATGCTTCAACCATCGTGTACAGGAAAAAAGTAAACATATAATTTGCTAAATATTCCCAGTTGATAACATCAGTTAATTAGCACAAGTATACTAGTATCGTCTAAGAGACAGTCTCAAGTCTCATACGTAGACACATAACTTGAGACGAACGAACAAACAATTGTCTTTTAGTTTGTCTCTCATAGTAACTCTACATCCCAAATTTATGCATAGAAAAAAGAATAATATTATAACTGTGTCAACCACAAACATGCATGGTTTCATAATCCTAAATTCTCCCTGCTGATGTATGCGGCTGCTAAACATATCGTTTAAAGGGTCCTTCTCGCTGTAGAGGACTCCCACAGTTGATAATAGCATCTTCAAGAATTTTCTATTTTTAACTTGACAAATCTTGAGATTTGCCAACTCCTAAAAAATTTGCCGAGCTAAAAAAAAGAATGTATCTCCAAGAGTTTATTATTTTTAAGTTGTCAAGCATCTTCAAGAATTTTCTATTTTTAACTTGACAAATCTTGTGATTTGCCAACTCCTAAAAGATTTGCCAAGCTAAAAAAAAAGAATGTCGCCCTGTTCGTTTGGCTTATCAGCCACCAGCCAGCAGTACTTTTCTCTCAGAACAAACCAGCCACCAGCAACCAGCCAACAGTATTTTTCTCTCAGAATAAATCAGCACCAGCCATCAGCCACTAGCCAAACGAACAGAATGTGTATCTCCAAGAGTTTGTTATTTTTAAGTTGCCAAGCTATTATTTCTTGCATCAGGAACCCTTCTATGTTCTTTCACTACCGGAAACCGTCAATACGCAGAGAGCCTCCGGCAGTGGCGAAGCTAGAGCGAATCGGATGGGGTGCATTTCCATCGTGGATGCATAGAGTTGAGCTATTAGGGGTGCATATATTGTGAAAATTTGATCTTAATCACTGTTTTTGCAAAATTCCGTGGGTGCATTTGCACCCCCTAGCTATAGTGTAGCTTCACCCCTGGCCTCCGGCTTTGTTGTGAGCCAAACATCAAGCTCACGGCAAACGTCTTCTTTGCCGAGTCGGGGTCGTGGCTCTCGGCAAACATGTGACACACGACTTCGAACGTGTTTGCCGTGAGCCCGGAGCCTAGGCTCTAGGCAAAGAAGGTGGCACACGACCTTATTTGTTTTTGTCGTAAGTCTAGAGACGCGGGTCTCGCCAAAGAGGACGGCTCAACAGACGACTCTCGGCAAACCAGACGGCCTAGCCAATGGGGGATTGGGCCAGCTCGACGTTGCGAGGTCCGGGTGAGCTCCGGCAGGCCTTTCGACGAAGGAGCCAATGGTCATCACCCCAGCCCAACTTCTCCTCCCTGGCCCATCACCTGGCCTTATATTGAGTGGACGCACGACATTGTTTGTTTTTTTTTTGCCGAGCGCCAACGCACGGCGAACCATTCCCCACGCCATCAGCTCCAGCCCTCTATCCCCTCAGTCTCTGTCGCCTTTTTTTCGTGCGTCGGGAAAAACACTACTACAGAAGACATTTGTAAGAGCGACCCGTTTTTTTAGGAGCGAGCGAAATCGCCGCCCGATCCAACAAAAACACGCGGCATTGTAGCTCCGCGACCCGCACCTATTAAAGGGTTTCCAGGAGCCGGTGACGGGGTCACCCGCACCTGAAAATGGGTTGCCATTTTCAGGTGTGGGTGACCCCGTCACCCGCTCCTGGAAACTCTCATTTCCAGAAGCAGGTGACGCCATGACCCGCACCTGAAAATTGGTGCCATTTACAGGAGCGAGTGATGGTGTCACCCGCTCCTGGAAACCTTTTCCAGGAGCGGGTGACCGCATCACCCGCTCCTGAAACTTGTTTGAACAGTTACACAACCGTTAGGGCCGGGGCCACAACGCGCCATTAAAGTGAAGTGCGTGGAAGGTGGAACACGCCGACAGGCTGCCTGAGTGCTGCCGCCGCCGCCTCCGACCGCGCGCCCCTCCTTCGCCGCCCACACCGCCTCCTCCCTGCTGGCCGCGCCTGCGCGCACGCATCTCGCTCGGCCGGCCCCTGCCCCTGCCCCGGCCCAGCGCGTGCGCCGCGCGCGTCCGGCCACGCCGGTGCCGCACTTCACCGGCCAGCCCGACGAGTGCCACCTGCACAGATCCGTTTTGTTTTTTTATTAATTTATTCTCGTATTGCAATTCAATAATCTAGGATTATGTATGTAGATTAGGATTATGTGTAGATTAGAGATTGCGTACAAATAATTTCAAATACTATATTTTGTTAGAGTAGCTAGAGAGTTATTAGTTATATTTATGGATTGAGAATATTAGATAAATATTACACTTGTGAAATATAACGCCAAATTTTGTTAGACTAGAGAGATTGTAGAAATTAGAAATACTTCATTTTGTTAAACTAGACTAGAGATTGTGTAGAAAATTGTAAATAAAACATCGTGCATATTTTAGGGATAACAATGTCAAGATATGCATTTTTTGGCGTGACGGCGGCCGTGGAGGTCGTCGTGGTCGTGGCCGTGGTCACCCTGTCCCGAACCCCCCGCCACCACCCCTAGCGCAACCTGTTGGTGCTTCCTTCCCCGTCGGTCAAGAACCCGTGCCCATTACCCAAAGCGAGTTACGCCGGAATGTGGTATGTACTTAGATAGTCTATTTCATGAATTTGTAATTCTTTTATAATGATAACAATAATATTTAGTATTTGCATTTTTATGAAGTTTCTTAATTCACCAATCCAATGGTTGCAACGAGTTATATATGGTGCGACCGAACAAGCTCCGATGGTGAATTACGAAGAAGCGACTCCGTCGCGTGGAAGCTATATTGTTTCTCTATCCATTAATGCTGTGGGCATGCGAGAGCAAAGACGTGGTGATACAATTGTTATCCATGTCAATTCTTCTACTGCCGTACTGCCACGTATTGCCGCTGCTGATGTCGTGAGGAAGGCATTTATCCAAATAGAAGCTCAAACAAGACATGTTGGTAATTCAAATCATAGAAAAATATGAACTGTGCATAGTTGCTTCAATATTTTAGTTAAATATCGATTTAATTGCTAGTCATCAGTGTTATTCTTTTCTTCAGTAATTATTTAAAATTACTACCAACACATGTTTCTGACTCGGTTACTACCATTATATCATATTCATTAGTAATCCAAACTTTCTCTCATGGTTTACTGAGCCAAAATTGTAGCAAAACTGGAGTTACCATGCTATTGCTAGCAGTAACATTTTTAACTGAGCTGTAGGATGATTGATGAGGAAGAAAAAATCTTTCTTTATATGTAGCATTTATCTGTAGTAAAATTTACCCCATCCTGTAGCAGCCTTCTTTTTTCCGGTCTGTTATCATCAATGTTCATGTGCAGTTTTAGTTGTTTTTATATCTGTGCGGTTCATGAGTATAATATTTTTCGTGACCTTTATTAGTTTATAGTAATTGGTTAATGTAGTAGTTCAATAACTTCTTATTTTCCCCTCTTCTTCAGTAATTTTATGTTCTATAGTAGCTCAGTAATCCATTTTTCTCAGTACCGAAGTGTCTCACCACGGTTTGTAAATTAGGAGAGGTGGCGAGTTTCGAAGGGACAGCGGAGCAGCGGTGGTGTCGAAAAGCCCACTTTGAGCACCAACATTCCACTTCAGCTTCGATGACGAGCCACATTCTCGGTGATCAAGCCACATCCTCACTGAATAAGCACCTGCGGCCTCCAGCCTAAGTACGAAGTGCTCCCAATTTCATGTGTGCCGTGGCTACTCGTCACGAATTCTGAGAGGAGGAAGTAGATGCTGTCGTCAATGGAAAGAGTTTTGGAGTTGTCGTGATTTCGATGGAAGACATCCACCTTGCTGCAGTGTGGTATAGTAGTGGGATGCAGAACCTAGTGACAATAAAAGGAACTAGAGAGGAGGAAGCAGAACAAATAGAGTCCAGTAACTGACCCCTGTTTCGTTTATCACTGATTTGATGTCGTTGGTTACTGAAGCTGCTCTGGAATGTGCATGCTTGCTAAATTACAGAATTACTTGTATGCTTTGGATGGTATAAACATCCTTTGGATTTAGCAATGCATCTATCTTGTTAGCTTTTTTTTTTCTTGTCTTGGGTTTCAGTAATGCTTGACTCGCATGTTCGGTAATTCAGTAATCATATAACACCATCGGTAATTCAATATTTTTTGTGATTTAGTAATCATGTAATCATATATCCAATGTTTCAGACCTACCTTCAGTAATTTTCATTACTGATAGAAATGCAATGTCTATCAACCTTATTTCGTATATGATTACCTCAAGTTACTGAATATTATGGTTCAATGTACTGATCTACCGACAATTTAGACTCAGCAATGCATTCTGTTAGCTTTTGATCCTGTGGCCACCTCCCTGCTCGCTGCATCCATGCATCCCGCCACGCACTGGGGCTCAGTAATACATGTATGTGCTCAGTAATATAACGCTCAACAATTACATGTATGTGTTCAGTAATACATCAATATATGCTCACTCAGTAATATATGCTCAGTAATACAACAATACATGCTCAGTAATATATTCTCAATAATACATCAATATATGCTCAATATTGATCATTCCAAAACGTGGAAGAACAAGAAGCTTATATGGATGCAAAAAATCGTAGGGTGGCTGCAGCAGCTACTTAAACAATAGTATCACAAGGCAGAATAGACTCTGCACCAATTGCTAACAACAATCTAGCAATCCAGTAAACTTTCACTAGTTCTAGTTACCGCAATAATCCATGACCCTTCAGTAGTTCTAGTTACTGTAGTAATCCCTGACACTCGGTGATTCACAATTTTTTATGAGCTCATTAAGCCATCCATGCACATGAATAGTATCTCAGTAATACAATATCTGAAACACTAAGCACATTTGCTTGCATTCACGCGCACACTACCAAAAGAACAACACGCTGACTGCAGCTACTTAAACAATAGTACTACAAGGCATTTTTTACTATGCACCAATTCCTACAAACATTTAGAGAAAATTCATATGTAAACATTCAGTAGTTTGCCAAAAGCATAGTTTACTGCAGTAACCCCTGACTCTTAGTAATCCACAGTTTTCAGTAGTCGATCAAGTTCAGTAATGCATCCTAATAGTTTCAGTAATCAGTACTATTGGATTTAGTAGTGCGTCGCATCAAGTTCAGTAATTGATATTTTGGATCTAGTACTGCATGCCAATAGCTCCAGTAATCAATAGTTTTGGATTCAGTGGTGCATCCCATTAGCTTCAGTAATTGATCCTTTGCATTTACTATTTAGTAATGCATAATAGTTCAGTAATTGAGTGAAGATCAAAACTATTGGGATTGCTCAACTCACTTACTACCTTGCAAATGTGCCCCTACTACAGCTGCCGGAATCTCGCAACAGCTGGCCAACGAGGACGCCCGCTGCCGGATCCCAGCAGGTAGCACCCCGCCCGCACGCCGCCCCTGGTCCTGCACGCACCTGCCGCTAGAGCCCACCTGCGCGCCGTCCCTAAACCCGGTCCCGGAAGCGCCCACTGCTGGACCTTGCCTGCGCCGCGCCGCGCTCCGCGCCGGCTCGCGCTCGCCGGTCGCGCACAGCCGCAGCTCGGCCACTGCGCTCCCCACCGGTACAGAGGAATTTGTCAAAGGCAATTCTTACTGGCTGGATTGAGATCGATTTCAAAGGGTAGATGGACGTCCTGTGCGCCGCCGTACCCACCACGAGCCGCCGTCCGGCTCCTGACCCCGCGCGCCGCCGGGATCCGATTGCTGCTCCGCTCCCCGCATTCCGCTACTGGACGCTTGCCGCTCACCCGTCGTGCCCACGCCGCCCTGCCAGGCGCCGCAGTTTGCTCTCCGCGCACACCGCAGCTCGGCCGCCGCGCGTCCGTGCCAGCACGCCGCCCAAGGCCACGCTCCACTCCGCCTCGCGCTCGCCGCTCGCGTCACTCCGCGCCGCTCACGGCTCCCGCTCGCCTGCGAAAAAGAAGCCTGGTTGGGATGGGGAAGAGGACGGGTGCGGGGTGCACTAACGGGTCCGGAGGCGGAGGGGTGGGATCCGGTCCGGTTGGGATCCTAGTTAAGTTGGCTGGGGTGTTAGGTTGGTTGGGTGTAGAATGACATTCTACATATGGGGTGTAGAATAACACTGCCGTGTATGTGTGTGTATATATTTATATATCATTCTACACCCAACTCAACCACAGCCCCCACCCGACCGGATCCTACCCCTCCGCCTCCGGACCCGTTAGTGCACCGCGCACCCGTCCTCTTCCCCATCCCAACCAGGTTTCTTTTTCCGCAGAATAGCGTGAGCCGCGAGCGGCGCGGAAAGACGCGAGCGGCGAGCGCGAGGCAGAGCGGAGCGCGGCCTTGGGCAGCGCGCGTGCGGCGTTCCGGCACGGGCGCGCGGCGGCCGAGCTGCGGTGTGTGCAGGGAGCAAACTGCGGCACCTAGCAGGGCGACGAGGGAACGGCGGGTGAGCGGCAAGCGTCCAGCAGCGAAACGAGGTTAGGTCAGTTCTCCGCTGATGTAACACTAAAATTTAATGTGCTTTCAGATACTGTATATAGCCCAGCCGTCCATCAAAACAGTAACCCAGACTGGAAAACTCAATCTTGTTCTACAAGGGAAGCTGGAAATAAAGCCTACACATCTCACCGTCCTTGCTGACTTGTTGATGGCGTCAATGGCTAGAGGACAAACCATACCTAATTTTTCTTCCGGGAGAGGTGTTTTCCTACACAAAACTATTTAGTCATTGTCATAACTTTAGTGTAAAGTAGTGGCAATAGACTAATACGAATCGACCCTGAAACATTATTTGGATAGGTTGAAGAAGACTTGTACCTTATGCTTTCCCTTTCTGGTACGGTCTTGCTGTTTGCTCACATTGGCAATTTATTTCTTTGCAGGATGCGAAGAGAGAGCGAGAGACTATCCCTTTCTAATGGAAAGTCTTGTTATTACAGCTTTAATCTTGATTTTTTTAGATAACGGATATAATATCTGGCCTATACGTCAAGAGCGTACATAGCCCAATTATTACAAAGTTTATGGAAATGAGCAACAACCGTTCACAAATTACAACAACGAACTAGCACAGCCTTTATAAGTGCTTCCAACCACCGTTGGCCTGCTCTAACGGGACCATCTCAATTCTAGTGCTCAACAATGATAGTAAGTTCTTGTTGTGCTCATCATGCTGCAACTGCGCCCAGAAACATAGTCAGTACGTTCCCCTGAAAATAACCTGCAGAATAGAGTTATATTTAATTCTATTAAAAATAATATCATTACGGGCCAGGTTCTCCAAATGGCCCAGCAAAGAGCAGCGATCCGATCCGAACCCAAATCAAATCCCTAATCTTAGTATTTTGATTAGAAAAGCCAAGAGCCAAATAAATGTCTAATGGATTTGGGTTGAGTTCACCATCCTCCAAACCATTCTTGCATGGTGACAATCTAGGAACAAGTGTTGGATCGATTCATCCAAATTACAGCCAAGACATTTCTGGCTGTCTTTCATATTTTTCCTAGCAAGATTGTCTTTAGTTAAGACTACCAATTTTTGTAAAGGAAAAAATCTATTTTTGGCCATCGAACTAAAACCGAAGTTTGGTTTTGGTCTATGAACTCGAAAACCAGAAATCTTTGGCCACCAAACTCTACAAACCGTGTATAAGTGACCATGTAGCCCTGTTTTGACTGGTTTTAGGTGGTTTTTACCGCCATGTTGGATCTGCCGCCACATCACATGCCACATCAGTTTGCTGACTCAACTACGGCCCACCCGTCAGGTGCTGGAGCAAAGTCGCCGCCGCCAGGAGAGAAGCCAGCGCCGCTGCGTGACGCCTCCATGGACCTCCAGCACCACTACGACGAGTCGACGACCTCTGCTTCTCTGTCGCGGTCAACCGCCTCCCCACCTCCATAGAGCTCGAGCACCACCATGAAGCAGAGAGACGCAATGGAGGCGGCGCGCCCCGCAGCGGACTTGGCGTCGTGGGCTCGTGGCTTTGGCCGGCGGTGTCGAGGAGGAGGCGGCAGAGTGGACGGCGAGCGTGCTCAAGCTCCGTGGGGACAGACGAGGTCAATCCGCGTCGCCGCTGCCTCCGAGGATGGAACGGAGTAGGAAGGCCGCACGCCGCTCCCTATCGTCCGCCGGCGCTGTTGCCGAGCCGAGCGTCGCGCCGCCGGCCATCTTTGCGCGCGCCGTCGGCGCAGCGTCGTGGTGGTCGTGCTAGAAGGCCAGGTGCAGGGCCCCCTCCTCCACCGCTGCCGCTGCTTGCAGATGAGCGAGGACGTGCAGGACTTCTCTGCCGCCGCCATGGAGATCCAAATCGGACGCCACCGTCGCATGCCTCCCTTGACGAGCTCCTCCTGGCAGTGGGCCGCGTGTGCGAGCTTCTCCTCGTCGCGTCGGTCGCCGCTCCGATGTCGATCCCCGTCGAGGATGGGCGCGGCTAGCCATCCCCTGCCTCTGCCCGCGCGGCCATCGATCCCCTACCTCTGGCCGCCCTGGCACACCTCGCGAGCTCCGCCGGCCGAAGGAGGGCCGCGGGAGGAGTGGAGGAGGGAGGCGAGGCGCTGTCTTCCGGTCCACCCGCCGCCGCCGCCGGACGGGTGGGCCGAGTTGAGTCAGCAAACTGATGTGGGTGATGTGGCGGCAGAGTCCAACATGGCGGTCTAAACCACCTAAACCAGTCAAAATAGGGCTACATGGTCATTTATACACGGTTTGTAGAGTTTAGTGGCTGAAGATTCCTGGTTTTCGAGTTCATAGACCAAAACCAAACTTCGGCTTTAGTTCGATGGCCAAAAATGAACTTTTTCCTTTCGTAAATACCAGAGCAATATCTTAATCTATAGAGGAACCTTAATCTTCCAGATTTTCTTATATCTGAAGGGGAGATGAGTATTTATTAAATGTAGATACATAGAGCGAACCACAAATAACCTAGCTTTAATCTTGATGAGAAGAGCCTTTATATTCTAAGCTAGTAATAACTTTAATTCCCTGTATATAGTTCATATATACCCACCACAACACTTATTCGCAGATCATTTCACGTATGTATATTGCTGTTTAACGACGCCGTCGTCGACACCGGAATCTCCGGGAGAGCTTATGTAACATTTGGCTGCGTATATCCACTTAGGATATAGAGGCCAGATTTCTTTCCTTCATCTAAAAAAATGTACTATATTGTTTTTGTCTAGAATGCAACCCGGGGTGTTATCGTTCAAGAAAATAACAAGAACAACAACAATAATAACCGTAATTCACAAATCCACATCCAACTTTGAAGAAACGTTTTATACATTAGTTTTAAGAATAAACAGCATATCCAATGTACTCTTGGATCAGGATTCATGACTGATGCTCCGGCCAGAGGCTGTGGCTAAAAGTTTTATTTGCAAAGTCATACAAGGAACCTTAGTCACACAGAGAGAGGCCAATTTTACCAAGACAAAGGAACATGTAGACACAACCTTTATCCATGAAAGTTCTCCTCGTTATGTCTCACCTTACTACAGAGTTGCATTAAATTAAACATCATCTCAAAGAAAGAGATGCCATTGTTGCTTTCTGTCAACTGTTGAATCTTAGACTCTAGAAGATAAACTACCAACAAGAAGCGACAAGGAATAACAAAAATGAGTATCACAAGGAAACAACACGTACCGGACTGGTCGTTAGTAACACGGCAATGCTTTTGCACACTGCAAGATTTATAAGTAAAAATAATAGTGTTCTCGCTCGCTCCCTCCCTTCCTCCCCCTCTCTCTTTATCCCCCCTTCCTCCCTCTCTTTACACCGGATCCCCTCCGGTGGTGGAACGACTGCGGGTGTGCGAAATGGCTGGGCACGCGACGGCGGGGTACAACATGGTTGGGCCCACACTGGAGATGAGGCAGGGGCACTGAAGACGAGCAAGAGATAGAGGGGGGAGGTGGTGAGGACCCACCAGAGATGAGGTAGGGGCGCGTGTCGCTCTGCGGCGGAGAGGGAGGGCTGCCAGTGAACAGAGCTCCACCGTGGCCGGCGAGCACGAGTTTGAGCTCCTCCTTTGCCGTCCTCTATTGATCCCGACACGCAGCGTCCTCCTCCACCCCGACCATGCCGCCGTCAGAGGACGGAGCAGGGGAGGGGAGGGGGCCGAGGCCACCGTCAGGGGTAGCTGCGTGACGAGCTCAAGGGCCGTCGTTGCTGCCACATGCCGGAGCGGAAGGCAGGTGGTGGAGCACATGGGTGGATGACGGTGGCCCAATGCGGCCGGGGATGGCGGTGGTAGTGTACACAGCTATGGCTGCAGCCCCGCATGGGAGGATCCAGTGGCAACGACCCCCGAGGGGTGGATGACGGCGGCAGCTTGGCTCCGCAGGCGAGGAGAGCATGCGGGGGTTGCAGAGCACCTGGCGGAAGCAGGCAGGAGAGAGGTCGCGGCGGCGGCGCGCAATGGGGAGGAAGGGAGAAAGAGGATAGAGAAGAGGAAAAAGAACTGAGATGTGGGGCCACTGCCATGTGTCAGCCACATCAGCAAAACCACCCTCCCAGACTGCTTAATGGCCAAATATTCACGATATTGATAGTTTGATGGCCAAAGATTTCTGATTTTGGAGTTGGATGGCCAAAATCAAACTCAGACAATAGTTCGATGGTCAAAAATAGACTTTTTCCTTTCGAATAGTTGTTTCATACAAATTTTATAACATAGAGAGACTTAGTCACTTTATCTAGATATATATGAAATTATATAGCTAGTACATGTAGGGAAGCAGTAGAGGAACACACCGAAACGTCCGACAATGCAAATGTACGGATCAGCCACAGGATTTTGAATGTAACAAAGACTTGTCACATGCCCAATGGGATCCTTCTAGAATAACAAAAGTCTAATATCTCCAGTAAGTTAAGTTCTTCTATATAACCACCCACCATACAACATTGACTCGTGAGAGATTGCAAACCGTATGTCATTTACATAAACATATATAGTAGTCATCAGTTAATCAATAATATATATATATATATATATATATATATATATATATATATATATATATATATATATATATATATATATATATATAACGAGGTAAGATTAAAACTTGACGGAACATGATGATTGTAAACAGGCGCATTGTTTCACAATAATAGGACATTTTGTAGAAAGATATATTCATATCACAATCTATCGACAATGTAAATGATCTAAAAATCTAGTTACGAAAGTGTTGACATGCAAACATCATCTAATTAGAAACCACGAGGAAAGCATGGGGGATATCTATCTCTTTGATCAGTTTTTGTATTCCACTCTACTATATACTCCCTCTCATCCCAAATTATATTATTCGTTTTTATTTTTCTACATACACACATTTTGATATCTACCCAGACATATATATATTTATGTATAGATACATAATAAAAGTGACATATTTAAAACATCAAAACTAATACCACTTAGTAACAATACACACACATGCATCGAGATACCATTTGTCAGCTTTATTCCATGAAAAGGATAGCGCACTTGTCAAAATGAAATATTCACAGCAAGTCCCTTGTCTTTGTCATGGACCTGAGATATGTTCCTTGTCTTACCGCAACACTGCAACCTCTGAATATAAAGCCGCGCATGTCAGAAACTCACAACACTGCACACAGGTTCCTTATTACGTGTTCCAACTAATTAAGTGACTAATGTACCAGTCAGCTTCAGCGCCATCTCTCTCGATCCCTATATATAGAACCGTCTTGCCCGTTATATATTAACCGTTCTCTCATCATAAACATCTGACCCAATCACTAGCTAACGGTTTTGTTTTGAGAGATCAACCACCAAATATTTATATCCTTAGCTAGTCTCTGAGTAAGGTTAGGGCATGGCTCGATCTTGGTCGCTGGTTCTGCCTTTAGGTCTCATTGGCTTTCTATTAGCCTCTGTTGTTCAAGCTGCTGTCGTGGAGCACACCTTCAATGTAAGAGTTAAACACGTGTATGTGCACACATATATGTTCATGCATCTCATCTCATGTAGTTACGTTTGTTTAATCTTTTTCTCGGTCGATATCTACTTCATTCGACTTGTGATCTTTGCAAGATATGCAAAGGTTTGCCCATAAAAGATATGAAAGATTTGAATTCTGACGATCTTTGTATATAAAATGTGTACATAGGTTTGTGTTGCTTGTCACGCAGATTAATGTCTAACTACAAAGATATCATGTCTCGTCCTCCGATCGATCGCTAACTCTACTTGTTGCCCGGCCGCCGGTGTGTTCTTCTTCAGGTCGGGAACCTTTCTATTAGCCAGCTATGCCGGTCGGCGATGATCATCACGGCGGTGAACGGCCAGCTCCCCGGCCCGACCATCGAGGCCTTGGAGGGCGATACGGTGGTTGTTCACCTCGTGAACGAGTCACCGTACAACATGACCATCCACTGGTAAGTTGCGCAGTCACTGTCATGGCTACCAACTTCTCCTGCATCCGTCGTCGTCAACTCGCACAAATTAAAGATTGATTAATTCCGTCTCGAATATCGACTCTTTGACACACACACACACACACGAAGACAGCGAGCCGTAGAAAACACTGCTACACAGAGCCAATAAAGTTCTACTAGTGACTATTCTCAAAAAAAAAAAAAAGTTCTACTAGCGACTTGTAGCTAGCTGCTGCTAATCTTTCTTGCTACTGGTTGGACTGATGCATGCAGGCACGGGATATTCCAGCGCGGCACGCCGTGGGCGGACGGTCCGGCGATGGTGACCCAGTGCCCCATCAAGCCCGGCGCCACCTACACCTACCGCTTCAACGCGACGGGCCAGGAGGGCACCTTGTGGTGGCACGCCCACATCTCCCTGCTCCGCGCCACCGTCTATGGCGCCCTCATCCTCCGACCCCGCGGCGGCGCTGCCGCGTACCCGTTTACCAAGCCCTACGGCGAGGAGACCGTCCTCCTCGGCGAGTGGTGGAACGAGAACGTCCACGAGCTCGACGACAATGCGTTCCTCAAAGGCGAAACGGTGCGGAACGCCGACGCCTACACCATCAACGGCAAGCCGGGAGACTTGTACAACTGCTCCGACGCCAACGGGACGTACAGCTTCCAAGTGGTGCGCAACGAGACGTACCTGCTCCGGATCATCAACGCCGCGCTCAACACGCCCATGTTCTTCAAGGTGGCCAACCACAGCTTCACCGTCGTCGGCGCCGACGCCGCGTACACCACGCCGTACGAGACCGACGTGGTGGTGGTCGCGCCGGGCCAGACCGTCGACGCGCTCATGGTCACCGGCGCCGCGGTGGGGCGCTACTACATGGCGGCGTCCCCGTACGACAGCACCGTCCCTGGTGGGCTGCCGTTCAGCATGACCACCGCCACCGCCGTCGTCGAGTACGCTGGCTCGGCCGCAGAGGCGCCGCCGCAGCTGCCATCGCGGCCGGAGTACAACGACACCGACACGGCGTTCCGCTTCCTGTCCAACCTGACTGCGTTGGTGCTCTCCGGCAAGCCGACGGTGCCGCTGTCCGTGGACACCCACATGTTCGTCACCATCGGGCTCGGCAACACCGACTGCCTGCCGAAGCAGGTGCTTTGCAACACGACCGGGGACAGAGACCCCATCTTCGCGGCGAGCATGAACAACGCGTCCTTCCTGCTCCCCGACCCCGCCGAGTCAGTGTCCATGCTCCAGGCGCACTACGAGAACGCGTCGGCCGGCGTCTACACCCGCGACTTCCCCGACCAGCCGCCGGTGATCTTCGACTACACGGCCGACGCCAGCAACACCGATGAGCTCAAGTACACGACCAAGTCCACCAAGGTGAGGACGCTAAGGTACAACGAGACGGTGGAGATGGTGCTGCAGAACACGCGGCTGATCGCCAAGGAGAGCCACCCCATGCACCTCCACGGCTTCAACTTTTTCGTGCTCGCCCAGGGCTTCGGCAACTACGACGAGGCGGCGGCGAAGCCGCAGTTCAACCTCGTCAACCCGCAGGAGCGCAACACCATCGCCGTACCCACGGGCGGCTGGGCCGTCATCCGCTTCGTGGCAAACAATCCTGGTTAGTTGGTGCCTTCATCAGGACTTTAATTTGCTGATATATAGCTTGTGATAATTCAACATGCATGGAAGATTAATTGATAGAATGGTATATATATGCAGGGATGTGGTTCATGCACTGCCACTTCGATGCTCATCTTGATTTGGGGCTGGGAATGGTGTTTGAGGTCCAGGATGGGCCCACGGAAGAAACATCGGTGCCGCCACCTCCATCGGACCTCCCACAGTGCTAATTAACTATCCTTGTCAAAGGCTCAAATGTGTGGTTTGTTGGAATTGGGATAGATATGATTGGCATGTAATAAATAGAAGAAGCGTAGGGAACCCACGTTTTAATTTGTTGGAATTGGGATAGGTTTGACTTTGATCGA
This sequence comes from Cenchrus fungigraminus, assembly GCA_036936925.1. Lineage (NCBI taxonomy): Eukaryota > Viridiplantae > Streptophyta > Magnoliopsida > Poales > Poaceae > Cenchrus > Cenchrus fungigraminus. Next base: position 27,100,093 of record CM072774.1, on the reverse strand, counting down.
CATACCTGCTATGCATAGGGAACCCACGTTTTTCTGTGTAGCTCGAGTCAAAGATATGATTGTTTGGGTTTGATGAATAAGTAAATGGTATATATGCCAACGGGGTGAACAGGCTTGCATTGCTAAATTAATGATTTAACGCATCATGAATGGGCTATGGCTGACGCAGTTGAAGTACACTCCCTCCGTCCTACAAAGACTGTTCATATAGCTTTTAAAATTTGTCCCACAAAGAGTGTTCTTTTAGCTCGTATTAAATGCTCTTCTCATTAAACTAACACCAAGTACCAAGAAAATATTGCATTGAGAAACGTATGAGCCAATGAAATGCTTATTTGATGTCTCTTTTCAAGTTCCAATACATGATTAATTAGGGGCAACAAGGTCATTTGTCACAACTACTAGCATGTCCTAAATTTTCTAAACAAACAGTCTTTGTGGGACGGAGGGAGTATATTATATATTTTTTGTGATATATGTGGGGTCATATTTCAAGATTGGAAAGGATCTTCGACAGGATCAATCCTCTTTCACCCTTATACGAGTGTTGTGTTTGGTTGAGCTGTTTGTGCTTTTTTTGAAAAAGTTATTGTGAACTTTTGAAAAACACTTGCAAACAGACCCCACCTGACATTCCGTAGTCTAACCCACCCACCTATCTCCTTATCTCACTGACTAGCGGGGCCCACTCATCATCTTTTTCCTCCTCCTGAGCTGCTGTGTCGAGGCCGAGGCCGAGGCCGTGCCCGCCGCCACAAGCCGAGGCAGGGGCGGCTCCCGGCCGCTGAAGGAGTCTGTCCTAGAATCCCAGTCTGTCGGCATCACTTTCTCCCCCTCTTTCTCTCTTCCTTTCTTCTTCTTGCTCTTGGACCAAAAGAGAATGGATACATCTACTCATCTGTTGCCTATTTTTACGTGCTAGCTCTGGTGACTTTTTTGTTAGAGGTTGCTTTCAAGAAGTCGTTTGGCTACGAAACAAATTCAGTAAGAAACGAGATCATCGGCAAGCTGTTGAATTGTCAAATACAGAGAACAAAAGTCAGAGGTCTGCTTAGACAAATAATTGACTTGTGTGCTGCTTCAATCCTGCCTTAAATGCTTCAACCATCGTGTACAGGAAAAAGTAAACATATAATTTGCTAAATATTCCCAGTTGATAACATCAGTTAATTAGCACAAGTATACTAGTATCGTCTAAGACAGTCTAAGTTTCATACGTAGACACATAACTTGAGACGAACGAACAAACAAACAATATAATTGTCTTTTATTTTGTCTCTCATAGTAACTCTACATCCCAAATTTATGCAAAAAGGAAATATTATAACTGTGTCAACCACAACCATGCATGGTTTCATAATCCTAAATTCTCCCTGCTGATGTATGCGGCTGCTAAACATATCGTTTAAAGGGTCCTTCTCTCGGTAGAGGACTCCCACAGTTAATAATAGCATCTTCAAGAATTTTCTATTTTTAACTTGAGAAATCTTGTGATTTGCCAACTCCTAAAAGATTTGCCAAGCTAAAAAAAAAGTATCTCCAAGAGTTTGCTATTTTTAAGTGCTAAGCTATTATTTCTTGATCCTTCTCTATTCTTTCGCTACCGGAAACCGTCAATATGTAGAGAGCCTACGGCTTTGCCGTGAGCCAAACGTCGGGCTCACGGCAAACGACTTCTTTGCCGTGAGTCGGGATCGTGGCTCTCGGCAAACATGTGACACACGGCTTCAAACGTGTTTGCCGTGAGCGCGGAGCCTAGGCTCTCGACAAAGAAGGTGGCACACACCCTCATTTGTTTTTGTCGTGAGTCTGGAGACACGGCTCTCGGCAAAGAGGACGGCTCACGGGAACCTAGTCGTTTCGTGACAGCCGTTACCTAGGCCGTCTGGTTTGCCGAGAGCTGACTGTTGACTCTCGGCAAACGGAACTGTTTGCCGAGAGCCGTTCGTTGACTCACTGTAAACAATTTGTTTGTCGTGAGCAAAATCCCTACTCACGGCAAACATTCAACAAAAAGAGTAAAATGTATGACCGGCCCTTCAACTTGGGAGCAGGTGTCATCTAGGTCTTTGAACTCTTAAAATACACATTTAGATCCCTAAACTTGATAATCAGTTCACGTGACGTCCAAATCATCTTTGTCTACATTAATTTGCTCACGTGCCATGCTGACTGGACATTGACATGGAATTATGTGGTTTTGATTATATGTGGGGCCCACATGTCATATCTATCTTCCTCACCCCTCTCTCGCATGCAGGTGACGTGCACGACGGTGGCGGAGGCGTGCCGCACCCAGGCCACTCGGGGTATGATCGGCCCAGCGACCCTGACTTCGTTTACGCCTCTCCAAGGCTGCAATGGCGGGGGATCGGGCCAGCTCGACGCTGCGAGGTAAGCCAAGGGTCCATCACCTCGGCCCAACTTCTCCTTCCTGGCCCATCACCTGGCCTTATATTGCGTGGACGCACGGCAATGTTTGTTTTTTCTTTTGCCGAGCGCCAACGCACGGTGAAGCATTTCCCAGCGCCGTCAGCTCCAGCCGTCTATCTTATGAAGTCTCGTATCATCACCGTTCGCTGTTATGGTGACATCCATCATCTGGACACACTCCCTCCTGGTTGGCAAATGAAGTCGTTTAAGACAGCGACATGGTCTTCAAAGTACAACTTTGACTTGTTACTTTTTATAAAAATATTTATTAAAAATTAACATATCTATACTTTTATGAGAGTATTTTGCGAGACAAATATATTCATGTATTTTTTACATTTCCAAACTCAACGACTTAAAAGTTATTAATGATTTATATTCCCAATGTTTGACTCAAAACTTGTCCAAAACGACTTCATTCACTAAACCGGAGTATCATGGTAAATGTAATTAGATATAACATTATGATGGCATGATATGGTTCTAAACTATTGACTATTGAGCATGCTGTCATATGAAAAATTTGGATTCACTTTTCACAAATCTTTATACTGCAGGTGGAAGAGCTACGAATTATTGTCAGTGTCTTGTGAACTTCCCCTGCAGTCCTGCACTGTCTGGCCACCATGGCCGCCTACTCTCTCAAGTGCAATAGGATCAAATACAAAACATGACACAAACACTTTCTTAAAAAAAAATACACAAACAGATCACCATAGCTGGGCCGATCCGTGGACGTTCGTGGGCCTAGTAACCAGCCGTCCACCACAACAACACCGGCCGATGTAAGGGGTCTAAGTCATTGGCCCATATAATTGTTTAGCCTGGCAGCGCTCAATTAATCTATGCCTGACTAAAGATAACTTAGCAAAATGAAATTGGCAAGGCAGTAAATGATGTTTTTTTTGACAACAAACATAATTATATTAAATATCATAGCAGCCAATTTATAAAGAGGTCCTCCAAAGAAGACCAAATTACACGAAAGTCGTGGAAGCAGAGAAGATCAGGCCAGCACTGTTCATGGCGATGGCGACGAAGGAGCCTCCGGTGGGGGTCGCAGAGGGGTCAGGGACGCATACACCCAGGTGGAGGCCGCGCACAGAGCGTCGATTGAGAGCGGGCCGGTGAAGCCGTTGTTGGAGCAGTACACCGACGACCGATGGATGTGGTTGTAGTCATCGCTGGTGATTGGTGAATCGGCTTGTACCAGGATCCCAGGGGGCGGTGGCGATGTTGAACCCGCACCGGGAGCCGAGCCATCTTGTTGAAGAAGTAAGCTCCAGGGCTCGTGACTGCTGTGGAGGGGAAGCGGGGGCAGGGACGACGGAGATTTTGGCCGAGAGTAAGAGGCGGGGAGATAGCATCCCAGAGACCAGATCCACCAAAGGTAAGATTTGATCTACCGGAGATGCTATCGAAACGACCTCCACAACAGCCAGATCTAGGGCGGCGACGAAGGAGCACCAGCAGCAGAGGGTGGAAGGGAGAGGAGGAGGAGCTGCTGGAGAAGGTGGTGGCGGGGATTTTATTTTACCTTAGGGGCGAGGACGACGACGATGAGGTAGCTGGAGAAAACTCTGGCGATGACTAGGACGATGGCCGGCCACAGAAGGTAGAGGAAGCCACGACGGGCAAAAGCCATAAAGGTACTGAAGAAAAACTAGGAACTACTACTACTAGCTACTTAGAGGTGACGGGCCCCACTCCCGACGCGCTCCGGTGAGATCGCCGGAGGCGAACGGGAGGGGGCCGGAGGAGAGGAGGCTGAGAGGAGTTGGGACTTCGCTTCCTACTGAAGGAAGCGATAAGCTTCCAAAAGCTTCTAACTTTAGCTAGCTAGATAAGACAATTAAGCATCTATTTTTTTATTGTCGTTGCACACGGACAATGTGTTCCATCATATATGTGTCCTCAGGCCTCTCTCAGCGTCGTAGTATGTCTTGTATGTGTGGTACTCGGCTACGGGGATTTAGGAAGGAACTGAAATCGTTATTTCTACTAGGAGCGACAACTACTTGCTGGTCGTTATGGTTATCCAGAAATAGTATAATTTTTACAATAAACTTAATTCTGCCCCTTTATAGGTTATCTTCTCGATTATACATTAGCTCCATACATGGGCCATTCTACAAATGCTAGCTTCACAGAATTTGGTTACTGCGGCATCTCAACAATTGACGCAAGTAGTCAAGGAATTTTTTACCTAGGTGCTACGGATTGATGGTTATTAGTGCTCTTGGTTCATCTTATTTGCTTTATACGCTGTGTGTGACGAGGGGATAAACCAGGGGTGATTAACTCAGCCCCTAATCCCTCCATTTAACAAGACTAAAGAAGCCCACAACGAGAGAGGCCGAGCATCAACACCAAGAAGGACGGCCCAAGTCCTCGCGCGAACAGGACAACCGGGGGCCACCATCGCCACGTCAGAGTCTGACGCTGCCTGATGCCCTATCTCCGACCAAAGTACCCGCCTCGCACGACTTAAGGAACCATCCCGACCTAACGGGCATCCCGACGGAAGACTCCGCCTCGCACAACCAAAGGCCTCGCCCCCTCGACCAAACGCAGGGCCCACCAAGGGGCACTGCGACGTGGAAAGAGCGGCTCTGCACCGCCCGCGAGCATGCCAAGATCACATGGCGGGCGAACCCCTGTTGTCAGGTAATGATGAGGTTGCCCCCCCCTACCTGGCGGGAGCTGTAAAAAACATCTCGTCACTTAGGAGCACTACAGTGACCAGGGACAGGTGAATCCTTCGCGGGTAAGCCATCGGATGATTCGTCCCGACCAAGCAGCCACTTGGAGTAAGGTCGAGGGCTCATACAGAGAGCCCCCGACCTATCAAGCACACTGAATCAGTAAGTCGAGCCGGCTGCCTCGAGGCGAGGGCTCGCCGCCTACGCCACCCTAGACGAAGGCTACCGCGGCTAGCCAACGTATGACTCCAATCCAAGACGAAGGCCTGTGCCGCGGCACTGTTCCGACACTGTAGTGGGGTGTGTTTTTACCTTCTTACCCTTTGTACGCCTGCTCCCCTTAAGCTATAAAAGATAAAAGGAGAAGCAAGGACCCTTAACAGGGGCGAACAAAACAAGCGCAACAACAACAAAGAACAACACCACACACGTAGTCGAGCACCACACGCTCACAACATCACCGAGACTTGAGATCAGATCTCTCTCCCAACCTAGACTTGTATCCCCTACTACGAGCCACTTGGGCATAAAGAACACTTCCTCAGACTGGGCGTAGGGACCCCTGGGTGTCCGAACCAGTATATACCCTTGTCTCTTGTGCCACCGTCCAGATCCGATGCACGAACATACAAAATTTACTTGCCGGCAGTATCAAATCCTGATAGTGTGCATCCTATTACGACAGTGTGCATCCTGTTATGTAGAAGCCGGGAGTATATTCAAAACGTTGTAGCATCTTAATGTAATGACCTTAAAAATTAATAAAACTTCTTTTATCGGAAAAAATGACTGGCGGCCTAGCGTGTTGCGTGCTGCTGCACACCTCATTCATCAGTATTTTCCAGTTGCCAACAAGAAGCTAGCAACAACATCTACCAAATCAAGTAATGAGCAAATTAAATTAAAATCTAGCTATGAATATATCATACAAAACTTCCATTATAAAAATTTGCAAAAAGAGAATCAAATTAGATCATTGCATTCATGCAACGATTGGTCATCTACTCATCTGTTTGTCTATTTTTACGTGCTAGCTCTGGTGACTTTTTTTGTTAGAGGTTGCTTTCAAGAAGTCGTTTGGCTACGAAACAAATTCAGTAAGAAACGAGATCATCGGCAAGCTGTTGAATTGTCAAATACAGAGAACAAAAGTCAGAGGTCTGCTTAGACAAATAATTGACTTGTGCTGCTTCAATCCTGCCTTAAATGCTTCAACCATCGTGTACAGGAAAAAAGTAAACATATAATTTGCTAAATATTCCCAGTTGATAACATCAGTTAATTAGCACAAGTATACTAGTATCGTCTAAGAGACAGTCTCAAGTCTCATACGTAGACACATAACTTGAGACGAACGAACAAACAATTGTCTTTTAGTTTGTCTCTCATAGTAACTCTACATCCCAAATTTATGCATAGAAAAAAGAATAATATTATAACTGTGTCAACCACAAACATGCATGGTTTCATAATCCTAAATTCTCCCTGCTGATGTATGCGGCTGCTAAACATATCGTTTAAAGGGTCCTTCTCGCTGTAGAGGACTCCCACAGTTGATAATAGCATCTTCAAGAATTTTCTATTTTTAACTTGACAAATCTTGTGATTTGCCAACTCCTAAAAAATTTGCCGAGCTAAAAAAAAGAATGTATCTCCAAGAGTTTATTATTTTTAAGTTGTCAAGCATCTTCAAGAATTTTCTATTTTTAACTTGACAAATCTTGTGATTTGCCAACTCCTAAAAGATTTGCCAAGCTAAAAAAAAAAGAATGTCGCCCTGTTCGTTTGGCTTATCAGCCACCAGCCAGCAGTACTTTTCTCTCAGAACAAACCAGCCACCAGCAACCAGCCAACAGTATTTTTCTCTCAGAATAAATCAGCACCAGCCATCAGCCACTAGCCAAACGAACAGGCTGTGTATCTCCAAGAGTTTGTTATTTTTAAGTTGCCAAGCTATTATTTCTTGCATCAGGAACCCTTCTATGTTCTTTCACTACCGGAAACCGTCAATACGCAGAGAGCCTCCGGCAGTGGCGAAGCTAGAGCGAATCGGATGGGGTGCATTTCCATCGTGGATGCATAGAGTTGAGCTATTAGGGGTGCATATATTGTGAAAATTTGATCTTAATCACTGTTTTTGCAAAATTCCGTGGGTGCATTTGCACCCCCTAGCTATAGTGTAGCTTCACCCTTGGCCTCCGGCTTTGTTGTGAGCCAAACATCAAGCTCACGGCAAACGTCTTCTTTGCCGAGTCGGGGTCGTGGCTCTCGGCAAACATGTGACACACGACTTCGAACGTGTTTGCCGTGAGCCCGGAGCCTAGGCTCTAGGCAAAAAGGTGGCACACGACCTTATTTGTTTTTGTCGTAAGTCTAGAGACGCGGGTCTCGCCAAAGAGGACGGCTCAACAGACGACTCTCGGCAAACCAGACGGCCTAGCCAATGGGGGATTGGGCCAGCTCGACGTTGCGAGGTCCGGGTGAGCTCCGGCAGGCCTTTCGACGAAGGAGCCAATGGTCATCACCCCAGCCCAACTTCTCCTCCCTGGCCCATCACCTGGCCTTATATTGAGTGGACGCACGACATTGTTTGTTTTTTTTTGCCGAGCGCCAACGCACGGTGAACCATTCCCCACGCCATCAGCTCCAGCCCTCTATCCCCTCAGTCTCTGTCGCCTTTTTTTCGTGTGTCGGGAAAAACACTACTACAGAAGACATTTGTAAGAGCGACCCATTTTTTTAGGAGCGAGCGAAATCGCCGCCCGATCCAACAAAAACACGCGGCATTGTAGCTCCGCGACCCGCACCTATTAAAGGGTTTCCAGGAGCCGGTGACGGGGTCACCCGCACCTGAAAATGGGTTGCCATTTTCAGGTGTGGGTGACCCCGTCACCCGCTCCTGGAAACTCTCATTTCCAGAAGCAGGTGACGCCATCACCCGCACCTGAAAATTGGTGCCATTTACAGGAGCGAGTGATGGTGTCACCCGCTCTGGAAACCTTTTCCAGGAGCGGGTGACCGCATCACCCGCTCCTGAAACTTGTTTGAACAGTTACACAACCGTTAGGGCCGGGGCCACAACGCGCCATTAAAGTGAAGTGCGTGGAAGGTGGAACACGCCGACAGGCTGCCCGAGTGCTGCCGCCGCCGCCTCCGACCGCGCGCCCCTCCTTCGCCACCCACACCGCCTCCTCCCTGCTGGCCGCGCCTGCGCGCACGCATCTCGCTCGGCCGGCCCCTGCCCCTGCCCCGGCCCAGCGCGTGCGCCGCGCGCGTCCGGCCACGCCGGTGCCGCACTTCACCGGCCAGCCCGACGAGTGCCACCTGCACAGATCCGTTTTGTTTTTTTATTAATTTATTCTCGTATTGCAATTCAATAATCTAGGATTATGTATGTAGATTAGGATTATGTGTAGATTAGAGATTGCGTACAAATAATTTCAAATACTATATTTTGTTAGAGTAGCTAGAGAGTTATTAGTTATATTTATGGATTGAGAATATTAGATAAATATTACACTTGTGAAATATAACGCCAAATTTTGTTAGACTAGAGAGATTGTAGAAATTAGAAATACTTCATTTTGTTAAACTAGACTAGAGATTGTGTAGAAAATTGTAAATAAAACATCGTGCATATTTTAGGGATAACAATGTCAAGATATGCATTTTTTGGCGTGACGGCGGCCGTGGAGGTCGTCGTGGTCGTGGCCGTGGTCACCCTGTCCCGAACCCCCCGCCACCACCCCTAGCGCAACTTGTTGGTGCTTCCTTCCCCGTCGGTCAAGAACCCGTGCCCATTACCCAAAGCGAGTTACGCCGGAATGTGGTATGTACTTAGATAGTCTATTTCATGAATTTGTAATTCTTTTATAATGATAACAATAATATTTAGTATTTGCATTTTTATGAAGTTTCTTAATTCACCAATCCAATGGTTGCAACGAGTTATATATGGTGCGACCGAACAAGCTCCGATGGTGATTTACGAAGAAGCGACTCCGTCGCGTGGAAGCTATATTGTTTCTCTATCCATTAATGCTGTGGGCATGCGAGAGCAAAGACGTGGTGATACAATTGTTATCCATGTCAATTCTTCTACTACCGTACTGCCACGTATTGCCGCTGCTGATGTCGTGAGGAAGGCATTTATCCAAATAGAAGCTCAAACAAGACATGTTGGTAATTCAAATCATAGAAAAATATGAACTGTGCATAGTTGCTTCAATATTTTAGTTAAATATCGATTTAATTGCTAGTCATCAGTGTTATTCTTTTCTTCAGTAATTATTTAAAATTACTACCAACACATGTTTCTGACTCGGTTACTACCATTATATCATATTCATTAGTAATCCAAACTTTCTCTCATGGTTTACTGAGCCAAAATTGTAGCAAAACTGGAGTTACCATGCTATTGCTAGCAGTAACATTTTTAACTGAGCTGTAGGATGATTGATGAGGAAGAAAAAATCTTTCTTTATATGTAGCATTTATCTGTAGTAAAATTTACCCCATCCTGTAGCAGCCTTCTTTTTTCCGGTCTGTTATCATCAATGTTCATGTGCAGTTTTAGTTGTTTTTATATCTGTGCGGTTCATGAGTATAATATTTTTCGTGACCTTTATTAGTTTATAGTAATTGGTTAATGTAGTAGTTCAATAACTTCTTATTTTCCCCTCTTCTTCAGTAATTTTATGTTCTATAGTAGCTCAGTAATCCATTTTTCTCAGTACCGAAGTCTCTCACCACGGTTTGTAAATTAGGAGAGGTGGCGAGTTTCGAAGGGACAGCGGAGCAGCGGTGGTGTCGAAAAGCCCACTTTGAGCACCAACATTCCACTTCAGCTTCGATGACGAGCCACATTCTCGGTGATCAAGCCACATCCTCACTGAATAAGCACCTGCGGCCTCCAGCCTAAGTACGAAGTGCTCCCAATTTCATGTGTGCCGTGGCTACTCGTCACGAATTCTGAGAGGAGGAAGTAGATGCTGTCGTCAATGGAAAGAGTTTTGGAGTTGTCGTGATTTCGATGGAAGACATCCACCTTGCTGCAGTGTGGTATAGTAGTGGGATGCAGAACCTAGTGACAATAAAAGGAACTAGAGAGGAGGAAGCAGAACAAATAGAGTCCAGTAACTGACCCCTGTTTCGTTTATCACTGATTTGATGTCGTTGGTTACTGAAGCTGCTCTGGAATGTGCATGCTTGCTAAATTACAGAATTACTTGTATGCTTTGGATGGTATAAACATCCTTTGGATTTAGCAATGCATCTATCTTGTTAGCTTTTTTTTTTCTTCTTGTCTTGGGTTTCAGTAATGCTTGACTCGCATGTTCGGTAATTCAGTAATCATATAACACCATCGGTAATTCAATATTTTTTGTGATTTAGTAATCATGTAATCATATATCCAATGTTTCAGACCTACCTTCAGTAATTTTCATTACTGATAGAAATGCAATGTCTATCAACCTTATTTCGTATATGATTACCTCAAGTTACTGAATATTATGGTTCAATGTACTGATCTACCGACAATTTAGACTCAGCAATGCATTCTGTTAGCTTTTGATCCTGTGGCCACCTCCCTGCTCGCTGCATCCATGCATCCCGCCACGCACTGGGGCTCAGTAATACATGTATGTGCTCAGTAATATAACGCTCAACAATTACATGTATGTGTTCAGTAATACATCAATATATGCTCACTCAGTAATATATGCTCAGTAATACAACAATACATGCTCAGTAATATATTCTCAATAATACATCAATATATGCTCAATATTGATCATTCCAAAACGTGGAAGAACAAGAAGCTTATATGGATGCAAAAAATCGTAGGGTGGCTGCAGCAGCTACTTAAACAATAGTATCACAAGGCAAAATAGACTCTGCACCAATTGCTAACAACAATCTAGCAATCCAGTAAACTTTCACTAGTTCTAGTTACTGCAGTAATCCATGATCCTTCAGTAGTTTTACTTACTGTAGTAATCCTCGATACTCAGTAATTCACAATTTTTATGAGCTCATTAAGCCATCCATGCACACGAATAGTATCTCAGTAATACAATATCTAAAACACTAAGCACATTTGCTTGCATTCACGCGCAAACTATCAAAAGAGCAGCACACTGGCTCCAGCTACTTAAACAATAGTACTACAAGGCATTTTTTACTATGCACCAAGTCCTACAAACATTTAGACAAAAAACTCATCGGTAAGCATTCAGTAGTTTGCCAAAAGCATAGTTTACTGCAGTAACCCCTGATTCTCAGTAATGCACAGTTTTCTGTAGTCGATCAAGTTCAGTAATGCATCCCAATAGTTTTAGTAATCAGTACTATTGGATTTAGCAGTGCATCGCATCAGCTTCAGTAATTCATATTTTGGATCTAGTACTGCATGACAATAGCTTCAGTAATCAATACTTTTGGATTCAGTGGTGCCTCCCATCAGCTTCAGTAATTGATCCTTTGTATTTACTATTTAGTAACACATCAATAGTTCAGTAATTGAGTGAAGATCAAAACTATTGGGATTGCTCAACTCACTTACTACCTTGCAAATGTGCCCCTACTACAGCTGCCGGAATCTCGCAGCGGCTGGCCAACGAGGACGCTCGCTGCCGGATCCCAGCCTCTCGCCCGCACGACGCCCCTGGTCCTGCACGCGCCTGCCGCTAGAGCCCACCTGCGCGCCGTCCCTAAACCCGGTCCCGGAAGCGCCCACTGCTGTAGCTTGCCTGCGCCGCGGCGCGCTCCGCGCCGGCTCGCGCTCGCCAGTCGCGCGCGGCCGCAGCTCGGCCACTGTGCTCCCCACCGGTACAGAGGAATTTGTCAGAGGCAATTCTTGCTGGCTGGATTGAGATCGATTTCAAGAGGGTAGATGGACGTCCTGTGCGGCGCCGTACCCACCACGAGCCGCCGGACGGCTCCCGATCCCGCGCGCCGCCGGGATCCGAACGCTGCTCCGCTCCCCACGTTCAGCTGCTGGATGCTTGCCGCTCACCCGCCGTGCCCACGCCGCCCTGCCAGGCGCCGCAGTTTGCTCTCCGCGCACACCGCAGCTCGGCCGCTGCGCGTCCGTGCCAGCACGCCGCCCAAGGCCACGCTCCACTCCGCCTCGCGCTCGCCGCTCGCGTCACTCCGCGCCGCTCACGGCTCCCGCTCGCCTGCGAAAAAGAAGCCTGGTTGGGATGGGGAAGAGGACGGGTGCGGGGTGCACTAACGGGTCCGGAGGCGGAGGGGTGGGATCCGGTCCGGTTGGGATCCTAGTTAAGTTGGCTGAGGTGTTAGGTTGGTTGGGTGTAGAATGACATTCTACATCTGGGGTGTAGAATAACACTGCCGTGTATGTGTGTGTATATATTTATATATCATTCTACACCCAACTCAACCACAGCCCCCACCCGACCGGATCCTACCCCTCCGCCTCCGGACCCGTTAGTGCACCGCGCACCCGTCCTCTTCCCCATCCCAACCAGGCTTCTTTTTCCGCAGGCGAGCGTGAGCCGTGAGCGGCGCGGAAAGACGCGAGCGGCGAGCGCGAGGCGGAGCGGAGCGGAGCACGGCCCTGGGCAGCGCGTGTGCGGTGTTCCGGCACGGACGCGCGGCGGCCGAGCTGCGGTGTGCGCGGGGAGCAAACTGCGGCACCAAGCAGGGCAACGAGGGAACGGCGGGTGAGCGGCAAGCATCCAGCAGCGAAACGAGGTTAGGTCAGTTCTCCGCTGATGTAACACTAAAATTTAACGTGCTTTCAGATACTGTATATAGCCCAGCCGTCCATCAAAACAGTAACCCAGACTGGAAAACTCAATCTTGTTCTACAAGGGAAGCTGGAAATAAAGCCTACACATCTCACCGTCCTTGCTGACTTGTTGATGGCGTCAATGGCTAGAGGACAAACCATACCTAATTTTTCTTCCGGGAGAGGTGTTTTCCTACACAAAACTATTTAGTCATTGTCATAACTTTAGTGTAAAGTAGTGGCAATAGACTAATACGAATCGACCCTGAAACATTATTTGGATAGGTTGAAGAAGACTTGTACCTTATGCTTTCCCTTTCTGGTACGGTCTTGCTGTTTGCTCACATTGGCAATTTATTTCTTTGCAGGATGCGAAGAGAGAGCGAGAGACTATCCCTTTCTAATGGAAAGTCTTGTTATTACAGCTTTAATCTTGATTTTTTTAGATAACGGATATAATATCTGGCCTATACGTCAAGAGCGTACATAGCCTAATTATTACAAAGTTTATGGAAATGAGCAACAACCGTTCACAAATTACAACAACGAATTAGCACAGCCTTTATAAGTGCTTCCAACCACCGTTGGCCTGCTCTAACGGGACCATCTCAATTCTAGTGCTCAACAATGATAGTAAGTTCTTGTTGTGCTCATCATGCTGCAACTGCGCCCAGAAACATAGTCAGTACGTTCCCCTGAAAATAACCTGAAGAATAGAGTTATATTTAATTCTATTAAAAATAATATCATTACGGGCCAGGTTCTCCAAATGGCCCAGCAAAGAGCAGCGATCCGATCCGAACCCAAATCAAATCCCTAATCTTAGTATTTTGATTAGAAAAGCCAAGAGCCAAATAAATGTCTAATGGATTTGGGTTGAGTTCACCATCCTCCAAACCATTCTTGCATGGTGACAATCTAGGAACAAGTGTTGGATCGATTCATCCAAATTACAGCTAAGACATTTCTGACTGTCTTTCATATTTTTCCTAGCAAGATTGTCTTTAGTTAAGACTACCAATTTTTGTAAAGGAAAAAGTCTATTTTTGGCCATCGAACTAAAACCGAAGTTTGGTTTTGGTCTATGAACTCGAAAACCAGAAATCTTTGGCCACCAAACTCTACAAACCGTGTATAAGTGACCATGTAGCCCTGTTTTGACTGGTTTTAGGTGGTTTTTACCGCCATGTTGGATCTGCCGCCACATCACATGCCACATCAGTTTGCTGACTCAACTACGGCCCACCCGTCAGGTGCTGGAGCAAAGTCGCCGCCGCCAGGAGAGAAGCCAGCGCCGCTGCGTGACGCCTCCATGGACCTCCAGCACCACTACGACGAGTCGACGACCTCTGCTTCTCTGTCGCGGTCAACCGCCTCCCCACCTCCATAGAGCTCGAGCACCACCATGAAGCAGAGAGACGCAATGGAGGCGGCGCGCCCCGCAGCGGACTCGGCGTCGTGGGCTCGTGGCTTTGGCCGGCGGTGTCGAGGAGGAGGCGGCAGAGTGGACGGCGAGCGTGCTCAAGCTCCGTGGGGACAGACGAGGTCAATCCGCGTCGCCGCTGCCTCCGAGGATGGAACGGAGTAGGAAGGCCGCACGCCGCTCCCTATCGTCCGCCGGCGCTGTTGCCGAGCCGAGCGTCGCGCCGCCGGCCATCTTTGCGCGCGCCGTCGGCGCAGCGTCGTGGTGGTCGTGCTAGAAGGCCAGGTGCTGGGCCCCCTCCTCCACCGCTGCCGCTGCTTGCAGATGAGCGAGGACGTGCAGGACTTCTCTGCCGCCGCCATGGAGATCCAAATCGGACGCCACCGTCGCATGCCTCCCTTGACGAGCTCCTCCTGGCAGTGGGCCGCGCGTGCGAGCTTCTCCTCGTCGCGTCGGTCGCCGCTCCGATGTCGATCCCCGTCGAGGATGGGCGCGGCTAGCCATCCCCTGCCTCCGCCCGCGCGGCCATTGATCCCCTACCTCTGGCCGCCCTGGCACACCTCGCGAGCTCCGCCGGCCGAAGGAGGGCCGCGGGAGGAGTGGAGGAGGGAGGCGAGGCGCTGTCTTCCGGTCCACCCGCCGCCGCCGCCGGACGGGTGGGCCGAGTTGAGTCAGCAAACTGATGTGGGTGATGTGGCGGCAGAGTCCAACATGGCGGTCTAAACCACCTAAACCAGTCAAAATAGGGCTACATGGTCATTTATACACGGTTTGTAGAGTTTAGTGGCCGAAGATTCCTGGTTTTCGAGTTCATAGACCAAAACCAAACTTCGGCTTTAGTTCGATGGCCAAAAATGAACTTTTTCCTTTCGTAAATACCAGAGCAATATCTTAATCTATAGAGGAACCTTAATCTTCCAGATTTTCTTATATCCGAAGGGGAGATGAGTATTTATTAAATGCAGATACATAGAGCGAACCACAAATAACCTAGCTTTAATCTTGATGAGAAGAGCCTTTATATTCTAAGCTAGTAATAACTTTAATTCCCTGTATATAGTTCATATATACCCACCACAACACTTATTCGCAGTTCATTTCACGTATGTATATTGCTGTTTAACGACGCCGTCGTCGACACCGGAATCTCCGGGAGAGCTTATGTAACATTTGGCTGCGTATATCCACTTAGGATATAGAGGCCAGATTTCTTTCCTTCATCTAAAAAAATGTACTATATTGTTTTTGTCTAGAATGCAACCCGGGGTGTTATCGTTCAAGAAAATAACAAGAACAACAACAACAATAATAACCGTAATTCACAAATCCACATCCAACTTTGAAGAAACGTTTTATACATTAGTTTTAAGAATAAACAGCATATCCAATGTACTCTTGGATCAGGATTCATGACTGATGCTCCGGCCAGAGGCTGTGGCTAAAAGTTTTATTTGCAAAGTCATACAAGGAACCTTAGTCACACAGAGAGAGGCCAATTTTACCAAGACAAAGGAACTTGTAGACACATCAAGTTCACGATATTGAGATGTGGGGCCACTGCCATGTGTCAGCCACATCAGCAAAACCACCCTCCCAAACTGCTTAATGGCCAAATATTCACGATATTGATAGTTTGATGGCCAAAGATTTCTGATTTTGGAGTTGGATGGCCAAAATCAAACTCAGACAATAGTTCGATGGTCAAAAATAGACTTTTTCCTTTCGAATAGTTGTTTCATACAAATTTTATAACATAGAGAGACTTAGTCACTTTATCTAGATATATATGAAATTATATAGCTAGTACATGTAGGGAAGCAGTAGAGGAACACACCGAAACGTCCGACAATGCAAATGTACGGATCAGCGACAGGATTTTGAATGTAACAAAGACTTGTCACATGCCCAATGGGATCCTTCTAGAATAACAAAAGTCTAATATCTCCAGTAAGTTAAGTTCTTCTATATAACCACCCACCATACAACATTGACTCGTGAGAGATTGCAAACCGTATGTCATTTACATAAACATATATAGTAGTCATCAGTTAATCAATAATATATATATATATATATATAACGAGGTAAGATTAAAACTTGACGGAACATGATGATTGTAAACAGGCGCATTGTTTCACAATAATAGGACATTTTGTAGAAAGATATATTCATATCACAATCTATCGACAATGTAAATGATCTAAAAATCTAGTTACGAAAGTGTTGACATGCAAACATCATCTAATTAGAAACCACGAGGAAAGCATGGGGGAAAGCAAGGTAGTTTATCCGACAAAAGCTATAAATAGAGTGTAGCATCACTACGATTAGGACGATTGACTATAAATAGAGTGTAGCATCCCAGTATGCCCTGTTTTTTTTTACGCATCCCGGACGCTATGTAGAGACCGAGATTATTTTAAGACATTTTTTTTGACAACAAACCACTTAGATTATATTAAAGCAGCAATATTACAGCTAGGCCCTTGAGAAAAGGGCCAATTACAAAGAGGTCCCTGAAGGACACAGATCCAAATCCAGCTCCAGGCGCGTCGCCGGCGTGCGGTTCACCGGCAGTCGGCAGCAGGGGCGCCGCAGGCGCATGGTGCCAACGGTGCGGAGGGGCCTCGCGGATCGTAGGCTTGAAGAGGTTGAGAACGACGTCGTTGAGATGCATCACTAGCGGACGACAGATGTAGTTGAAGAAGCCACCGGCAAATAGAAGACCGCTGTCCATAGAACCAGGGGATGGCTCGCCGCCAACCCAGCGACAGCGGAGCGTGAGGGATGATGATGTAGCTATTGCTGCTTGAAGGCGGGTGAAGACCGACCGAGAGGAACTTGGCGCGTTCAACGAAGACAAGCTCAGCGAGGCGCCGGGGACGACGTCGATGCCGAAGGTAGCGACGACTTGGTGGAGGAAGGAGCACAACAGCGCGTTCAATGACGACGAGCCCGCAACTACCCAGATGGGTGCGGGAGCATCAGAACAACTGCCGAAGTTTAGACCCACCAAAAAAAGACCCACAGCAGAAACCACGCCGGCTAGATTTGGGGCGGTGGAGGGGGAACTTGAGCAGCTAGGGCGGAAGGGAGAGGGGTGGGGGGGACAGCTTTTGACTCACCTGAGAGTGGAGCACGGCGGCGACGCAGAGACCGGAGAGCACTCCGACGACCACAACGACGGCGGCGACCTCAAGGTGGCATTTACCACAGGGGGATAAAGCCATACGGTGAAGACGAAAACTAAAACAAACTACTAACTACTAGGACTAGATCTACGCGGAGGCGGGGACCCCTACCCCTTCTCGCCGCCGACGAGCTCACCTGCGAGGAGAAGGGAAGGGGCCCAAGAGGGCGGCGGAAGAGCCGAGAAGGAGCAGAGGCTTACGAGCGAAGCAACCCCCCCCCCCCCTCTCTCCCCGAGTATTTTAAGACATTATTGTATCCACTCCATATAGTGTTCTTTGGATAAATAAAACTTCCATTATAAAAAAAATGCAAAAAGAGAATGGATACATCTACTCATCTGTTGCCTATTTTTACGTGCTAGCTCTGGTGACTTTTTTGTTAGAGGTTGCTTTCAAGAAGTCGTTTGGCTACGAAACAAATTCAGTAAGAAACGAGATCATCGGCAAGCTGTTGAATTGTCAAATACAGAGAACAAAAGTCAGAGGTCTGCTTAGACAAATAATTGACTTGTGTGCTGCTTCAATCCTGCCTTAAATGCTTCAACCATCGTGTACAGGAAAAAGTAAACATATAATTTGCTAAATATTCCCAGTTGATAACATCAGTTAATTAGCACAAGTATACTAGTATCGTCTAAGACAGTCTAAGTTTCATACGTAGACACATAACTTGAGACGAACGAACAAACAAACAATATAATTGTCTTTTATTTTGTCTCTCATAGTAACTCTACATCCCAAATTTATGCAAAAAGGAAATATTATAACTGTGTCAACCACAACCATGCATGGTTTCATAATCCTAAATTCTCCCTGCTGATGTATGCGGCTGCTAAACATATCGTTTAAAGGGTCCTTCTCTCGGTAGAGGACTCCCACAGTTAATAATAGCATCTTCAAGAATTTTCTATTTTTAACTTGAGAAATCTTGTGATTTGCCAACTCCTAAAAGATTTGCCAAGCTAAAAAAAAAGTATCTCCAAGAGTTTGCTATTTTTAAGTGCTAAGCTATTATTTCTTGATCCTTCTCTATTCTTTCGCTACCGGAAACCGTCAATACGTAGAGAGCCTACGGCTTTGCCGTGAGCCAAACGTCGGGCTCACGGCAAACGACTTCTTTGCCGTGAGTCGGGATCGTGGCTCTCGGCAAACATGTGACACACGGCTTCAAACGTGTTTGCCGTGAGCGCGGAGCCTAGGTTCTCGACAAAGAAGGTGGCACACACCCTCATTTGTTTTTGTCGTGAGTCTGGAGACACGGCTCTCGGCAAAGAGGACGGCTCACGGGAACCTAGTCGTTTCGTGACAGCCGTTACCTAGGCCGTCTGGTTTGCCGAGAGCTGACTGTTGACTCTCGGCAAACGGAACTGTTTGCCGAGAGCCGTTCGTTGACTCACTGTAAACAATTTGTTTGTCGTGAGCAAAATCCCTACTCACGGCAAACATTCAACAAAAAGAGTAAAATGTATGACCGGCCCTTCAACTTGGGAGCAGGTGTCATCTAGGTCTTTGAACTCTTAAAATACACATTTAGATCCCTAAACTTGATAATCAGTTCACGTGACGTCCAAATCATCTTTGTCTACATTAATTTGCTCACGTGCCATGCTGACTGGACATTGACATGGAATTATGTGGTTTTGATTATATGTGGGGCCCACATGTCATATCTATCTTCCTCACCCCTCTCTCGCATGCAGGTGACGTGCACGACGGTGGCGGAGGCGTGCCGCACCCAGGCCACTCGGGGTATGATCGGCCCAGCGACCCTGACTTCGTTTACGCCTCTCCAAGGCTGCAATGGCGGGGGATCGGGCCAGCTCGACGCTGCGAGGTAAGCCAAGGGTCCATCACCTCGGCCCAACTTCTCCTTCCTGGCCCATCACCTGGCCTTATATTGCGTGGACGCACGGCAATGTTTGTTTTTTATTTTGCCGAGCGCCAACGCACGGTGAAGCATTTCCCAGCGCCGTCAGCTCCAGCCGTCTATCTTATGAAGTCTCGTATCATCACCGTTCGCTGTTATGGTGACATCCATCATCTGGACACACTCCCTCCTGGTTGGCAAATGAAGTCGTTTAAGACAGCGACATGGTCTTCAAAGTACAACTTTGACTTGTTACTTTTATAAAAATATTTATTAAAAATTAACATATATATACTTTTATGAGAGTATTTTGCAAGACAAATATATTCATGTATTTTTTACATTTCCAAACTCAACGACTTAAAAGTTATTAATGATTTATATTCCTAATGTTTGACTCAAAACTTGTCCAAAACGACTTCATTCACTAAACCGGAGTATCATGGTAACTGTAATTAGATATAACATTATGATGGCATGATATGGTTCTAAACTATTGACTATTGAGCATGCTGTCATATGAAAAATTTGGATTCACTTTTCACAAATCTTTATACTGCAGGTGGAAGAGCTACGAATTATTGTCAGTGTCTTGTGAACTTCCCCTGCAGTCCTGCACTGTCTGGCCACCATGGCCGCCTACTCTCTCAAGTGCAAAAGGATCAAATACAAAACATGACACAAACACTTTCTAAAAAAAAAATACACAAACAGATCACCATAGCTGGGCCGATCCGTGGACGTTCGTGGGCCTAGTAACCAGCCGTCCACCACAACAACACCGGCCGATGTAAGGGGTCTAAGTCATTGGCCCATATAATTGTTTAGCCTGGCAGCGCTCAATTAATCTATGCCTGACTAAAGATAACTTAGCAAAATGAAATTGACAAGGCAGTAAACGATTTTTTTTTGACAACAAACATAATTATATTAAATATCATAGCAGCCAATTTATAAAGAGGTCCTCCAAAGAAGACCAAATTACACGAAAGTCGTGGAAGCAGAGAAGATCAGGCCAGCACTGTTCATGGCGATGGCGACGAAGGAGCCTCCGGTGGGGGTCGCAGAGGGGTCAGGGACGCATACACCCAGGTGGAGGCCGCGCACAGAGCGTCGATTGAGAGCGGGCCGGTGAAGCCGTTGTTGGAGCAGTACACCGACGACCGATGGATGTGGTTGTAGTCATCACTGGTGATTGGTGAATCGGCTTGTACCAGGATCCCAGGGGGTGGTGGCGATGTTGAACCCGCACCGGGAGCCGAGCCATCTTGTTGAAGAAGTAAGCTCCAGGGCTCGTGACTGCTGTGGAGGGGAAGCGGGGGCAGGGACGACGGAGATTTTGGCCGAGAGTAAGAGGCGGGGAGATAGCATCCCAGAGACCAGATCCACCAAAGGTAAGATTTGATCTACCGGAGATGCTATCGAAACGACCTCCACAACAGCCAGATCTAGGGCGGCGACGAAGGAGCACCAGCAGCAGAGGGTGGAAGGGAGAGGAGGAGGAGCTGCTGGAGAAGGTGGTGGCGGGGATTTTATTTTACCTTAGGGGCGAGGACGACGACGATGAGGTAGCTGGAGAAAACTCTGGCGATGACTAGGATGATGGCCGGCCACAGAAGGTAGAGGAAGCCACGACGGGCAAAAGCCATAAAGGTACTGAAGAAAAACTAGGAACTACTACTACTAGCTACTTAGAGGTGACGGGCCCCACTCCCGACGCACTCCGGTGAGATCGCCGGAGGCGAACGGGAGGGGGCCGGAGGAGAGGAGGCTGAGAGGAGTTGGGACTTCGCTTCCTACTGAAGGAAGCGATAAGCTTCCAAAAGCTTCTAACTTTAGCTAGCTAGATAAGACAATTAAGCATCTATTTTTTTATTGTCGTTGCACACGGACAGTGTGTTCCATCATATATGTGTCCTCAGGCCTCTCTCAGCGTCGTAGTATGTCTTGTATGTGTGGTACTTGGCTACGGGGATTTAGGAAGGAACTGAAATCGTTATTTCTACTAGGAGCAACAACTACTTGCTGGTCGTTATGGTTATGCAGAAATAGTATAATTTTTACAATAAACTTAATTCTTCCCCTTTATAGGTTATCTTCTCGATTATACATTAGCTCCATACATGGGCCATTCTACAAATGCTAGCTTCACAGAATTTGGTTACTGCGGCATCTCAACAATTGACGCAAGTAGTCAAGGAATTTTTTACCTAGGTGCTACGGATTGATGGTTATTAGTGC
Source organism: Cenchrus fungigraminus (assembly GCA_036936925.1). Taxonomy (NCBI): domain Eukaryota; kingdom Viridiplantae; phylum Streptophyta; class Magnoliopsida; order Poales; family Poaceae; genus Cenchrus; species Cenchrus fungigraminus. The sequence continues at coordinate 27,078,480 of CM072774.1, read as the reverse complement.
TCTTGGTTCATCTTATTTGCTTTATACGCTGTGTGTGACGAGGGGATAAACCAGGGGTGATTAACTCAGCCCCTAATCCCTCCATTTAACAAGACTAAAGAAGCCCACAACGAGAGAGGCCGAGCATCAACACCAAGAAGGACGGCCCAAGTCCTCGCGCGAACAGGACAACCGGGGGCCACCATCGCCACGTCAGAGTCTGACGCTGCCTGATGCCCTATCTCCGACCAAAGTACCCGCCTCGCACGACTTAAGGAACCATCCCGACCTAACGGGCATCCCGACGGAAGACTCCGCCTCGCACAACCAAAGGCCTCGCCCCCTCGACCAAACGCAGGGCCCACCAAGGGGCACCGTGACGTGGAAAGAGCGGCTCTGCACCGCCCGCGAGCATGCCAAGATCACATGGCGGGCGAATCCCTGTTGTCAGGTAATGATGAGGTTGCCCCCCCTACCTGGCGGGAGCTGTAAAAAACATCTCGTCACTTAGGAGCACTACAGTGACCAGGGACAGGTGAATCCTTCGCGGGTAAGCCATCGGATGATTCGTCCCGACCAAGCAGCCACTTGGAGTAAGGTCGAGGGCTCATACAGAGAGCCCCCGACCTATCAAGCACACTGAATCAGTAAGTCGAGCCGGCTGCCTCGAGGCGAGGGCTCGCCGCCTACGCCACCCTAGACGAGGGCTACCGCGGCTAGCCAACGTATGACTCCAATCCAAGACGAAGGCCTGTGCCGCGGCACTGTTCCGACACTGTAGTGGGGTGTGTTTTTACCTTCTTACCCTTTGTACGCCTGCTCCCCTTAAGCTATAAAAGATAAAAGGAGAAGCAAGGACCCTTAACAGGGGCGAACAAAACAAGCGCAACAACAACAAAGAACAACACCACACACGTAGTCGAGCACCACACGCTCACAACATCACCGAGACTTGAGATCAGATCTCTCTCCCAACCTAGACTTGTATCCCCTACTACGAGCCACTTGGGCATAAAGAACACTTCCTCAGACTGGGTGTAGGGACCCCTGGGGTGTCCGAACCAGTATATACTCTTGTCTCTTGTGCCACCGTCCAGATCCGATGCACGAACATACAAAATTTACTTGCCGGCAGTATCAAATCCTGATAGTGTGCATCCTATTACGACAGTGTGCATCCTGTTATGTATTATGTAGAAGCCGGGAGTATATTCAAAACGTTGTAGCGTCTTAATGTAATGACCTTAAAAATTAATAAAACTTCTTTCATCGGAAAAAATGACTGGCGGCCTAGCGTGTTGCGTGCTGCTGCACACCTCATTCATCAGTATTTTCCAGTTGCCAACAAGAAGCTAGCAACAACATCTACCAAATCAAGTAATGAGCAAATTAAATTAAAATCTAGCTATGAATATATCATACAAAACTTAATAAGAGCACCCCACTAGCCAATTCTCTCTGCTCACAGCTATCCATGTTATCCGGTGACGTCGTCCCCCACCCTCCCCCTCCCCCTTCCCTCCACCCGTGGGCCGCAGCGCCCTTTCTTCTCCACCCGACGCCGCCCCCTCGCATCCCCGCAGCGCCTCAAAGACCGCCGCCACCACCTCGCCTCCCACCTCCGCCCCTCGCATCCCCACCACCGACCCCTCGCCCACCTCATAAAGGTTCCCCAGGCCTATGCCTTCCCTCCACGCGTCGCCTCAAGCTGCCGGTGGCGCTCCTCCTCCGCCTCCCATCGAGCCGGCGGGATCCGACGACGCCCCTCCTCCACCTCCCCTCGATTCTACGGCGAAAATCGAGCCAGCGGCGCACCTGCTCCACCTCCTCTGCACGCCGGCTTCGTCTTCCCCTTCTCGATCTGCATGCCTGGAAGATTCACGAATTGCAACATCGCCTTCTGAGCTCGAGGCCGCCGTAGGAGAGGATGAGGGAGGCTCCACGACGACCCCGCCGCCGCATCCAAGGGGAGAGGAGGCCGCTCGACGACGAGCTCCAGAGTAGAAGAAGGGGAGCCGCCCACGACGCGCCTAGATCCGGCAGCCACGTGTGCAGGAGATGGCGACGAGCTGGAGCGCCACCCACCGGTGGTGGGAGGCATAGCTTGATTCGACGATTTGGGGTTCAAATCATAACAGAGGGCGGCGGGGAAAGGGTCTACAGGTGGAGAAGGCCGGCCGCTGCCCGCAGGGGAGGCGCGGCGCAGCTCCCTGCCTCTGGTCGCATCTGCTCCGCGCCGCCGGAGATCCCGCGCTCTGCCGAATGGAGCTCCACCGGCCACCGAGGGCTGGCCGCCGCTGCTCACCTCACGCTGGCGGAGCTCGAGAGACCGCCCTCCACTGCGACCGTGCGCCACCGGACGGCAGTGGCGAAGCCAGGATCGAACGCTAGGGGGGCTCACCTGTGCTTCTTCCACCTCTGGCTCCTCCTTCCTTCATTCTTTTGCTCAAAATTTGTAGGAGGGGCTCAGGGGGCTTCACAGCATTTCCGGCGGTAGCCGGGGCTCGAGCCCCGGCCGCCCCGGTGGTGGATCCGCCACTGTCGGACGGGGTCCGCCGCTCTGCGCCCTGCGCGCCGCCTCCACCATGGCCCGCGGGGAAGTAGGGAGGCGATGGAGGGTGGGAGGTCCGCCTGGCTGCTATGCCGGATCACGTCGCCGCGAGCTCGAGGAGCCCGGTCTTGCTTGACCTGCGCGCTGCGCAGATGTTGAGATGGAGATGGCGCCACCTTCTGGCCGAAGACGCACTTGTGGGGGAGAACTAGCTGCTGCGCTGCACCAGGATGGAGTAGACGATAGGAGGAAGGAATTCGCTGGTCAAGACCGAGGAAGAAGACGACTAGCGAATGGATAAACCACGGAGAGAGGAAAAGAACGAGCGGTTGGAAATAAAGAGCAAGTGCCTTGCTGGTGGGGTTTATGCTCTTAATGGACCACCTGTCACCGAGTTAAATTGGTTTTAGTTGTCACGGACTCACGGTTTGTTTTGACTAATAAATTAATTCGTTTCCTTTAATAAACATATATTTTTACTTTATTCAAATGTTTGTTTAAAATCTACATTGGTTTCCTATTTCTGTGTTCCAAACACCACGTCATGTAACTTTCATATCTTTTTGTTCCTCTGTTTTCTCCCTCCACTCCTACTCCTTTCCTTTGTTTCATATGAATCCTTTGTTTTTCATTCCTTCGTTCCAAATAAGGTGTTTGTCATCATTCTCTGAATTGGTCAGCCATTGTATGCTTACCTATTGCATATTAAGTCATTCTGAATTTTGTAGCTCATATTAATTGATTATGGCTGATCATTTTCTACCAAACTATATCACTCTTTATCGCCTTAACAGAACATTAGTTTCGTGATCCAGAAATGTCGTCAATCAGGTAACATCCTCTGTTCTAACTTTATTAGCAATGTCATTTGTAAAATAATGTTGTCTTGCAATCATCTTAATTTTTCTACTTTCAAAGTTCATCTTAAATGTTAGTTATAAATTTCCGCAGCAACGCGCGGGGTATCACCTAGTTAAAGAGACATTAGCGTACTGACTGTTTTTAACGAGTGGCATTGCTATGTGTTGGGCAATTTGGATATCCAGAAATGATATTGTTTTTGACAAGGGCATACAGGTACTCTTCTGGGGGACGCACTGGATTCAGTTCTGGTCACTGCTTCATAAGGAGCGTGATCGTCCGTCATTCAAGGCGGGTTGTAGACTGCATGAGTCTGCGACCATGGAGGTCTTTGCCGCTCATGGATGGAGTTTCAGAAACAGAATTGCCTTTTGATTTGCTTTATTAGTGAAGATGGAGAGTTTTATTTATTTGCGAACCAACTCTTTGTGTTTTTCTTCTATTTGTTGGCTTAAGAGTGTAATAAGAAACAACTATATGCATTGATCGATGCAGAGGTTGGGATACTAATATATATTCCCTTTTCTAAAAAATTTCCTTACATTGTGCAACATTGAGGAGATGTTTAGAGGCCTGATCGAGATGAAATTATAAAAGCCGTAAACTTGCATACCCCACCAAAAGAGGAGGCATTACTTCTTTAGTAGTAGTGGTGGATAGTACAGGAGTACGTGGTAATGAATTATGGTATGCTGTTAAAGTCCTTGTTACCTTATTAGAAATTGTTTTTTTCTTGTCGCGTGAGTCTTTCTTGGCCAGCACTACGGGGAAAACCGGACTTTGCTGTGCGCCCAGCGCTGTGCCGTGCGTTTTGTTTCGGGCGCATGGCAAAAAACTTATTTTGCCGTGCGTTTTTGACGTGCGTTTTATTTTTTGACGCACGGTAAAGAATCTTTATCGTGCGTTTTATTTTTTAGCGCGCGGCAAACTAATTTCTTTTTTCTTCTCACACCTTGGCGGTAAACGGCCGTTAGCATTTGCCATGCGTCATTTGGAGGCACACGGCAAAGACATTTCCTTTGTCGTGCATTTCCCTCTGGCGCACGGCAAACATATACGTTTGTCGTGCGTTTTCCTAAGGCGCATGGCAATTTTTTTTAAAAAAAACTTGATTTTTGTACTTCTTTTTATTTCTCCACTACAAAAACATTATTTTGTACTCTATATTTTAATTTTATACTCTATATTTCAATTTTATACATGTCTTCATAAATTTACTATTTTTAACAATTATGTGTCACTTAAAGAATTTTTGGTCTATACGTCAAATTTGAACTGCAAGTGCGTAAAGTAATGGAGTAAAGTTAGTGGGAAAATGATATTCATTTAATTGAATCATTCTTAAGACCTTATCCATGAAATTTTGAATATTTTGTTTGCGAATCATGAAAATCCACATGCGGTTGCAATGTTTTTTAATTGTATAAAATGCAAACAAAGTTTGAAAATCATGAGATTCGTCAAGGGATCATGATATCCTATGTGAAGCTTGTGATAAATCATATAGAGTGTTTTGAGCAAGTCGTCATAGATGGTGTTTAGAAACCGGAGTATCTCAGTAAAAGTTTTCGAGTGATGAGAGCCACTTGATTAAGTTTGTAGCCCTAGTAAAGTTCAAATTTGAATTTGAATTCAAAGTTTTTTATTTGGACAATATACAACTTATATTGTCTCATCCTAATTTATGGTAAATTTTCAGATCCATTTGATAATTTTAATACATTAACTCTGATTATGAGGTTGAAATAGATATAAATGGAAAAGAGCTTTGCCGTGCGCTGTGTACCCCTGGCGCACGGCAAAGTATTGGTGTTTGCCGTGCGTCTGCCAGCCCACACGGTGAATTTAACTCGGCCCGCAAGCATTTCAGCCCACCCACACCCTGGCCCATCCTAACCCCAGCCCACAAACTAACACCTCGGTCGCAAGAAAGCCATCGATCTCGCGATCGGACGGTCGACATTCATTGTGATGTTTATATATATTGACTCTAACCCCAATCCCCACCCTCCTCCTCCACTTCTCCACCAGCCGCAGCCTCCCTCTCCTTCCTCCTCCTCCGTCTCCCTCCCTCCTTCCCGCCTCTCCCTGCCTCCGCCGCCCCCTCCCTCCTCCTCGTCTCTCCCCGCCTTCCTCCGTCCCTGATCCGACACCTCCCTACCTCCTCCCCTCCGTTGCGCATCAATTTGCACCGCATCGAGGAGCGGCACCGCTGGCCACCTCCCCTCTCCTCAGATCCGTCCATGGCGGCATCCGGGTACGGCTCTGGGAGCCGGCGCCATCCGCACGGGGAGCTCCAGCCCATGGGCAGCGGCGGGTGGGCCCGCGCCCACGACTGCATCTGGTAGCGCCGCGCGGGGGACCTTCAGCCCGTGGGTAGCGGCGGAGGCCGTCACGGTCGCGCCCGCACTCGGCGGCGGCCAGCGGGCCCTTCTCCACGGATGCGGCCCCTCCCTGCTCCTCCAACGGGTGGCCTTCTCCTCCGTCGGCGCGGCGGCGGTCTCCACGGCGCCGCGGCCTCCTCCTCCGACGGCGTCGCGGCCTCCTCCAACGGCGCGGCGACCTTCCTCTCCACGGCGTGCGCGGCGTGGATGACGGGAGCGGCGGCAGGCCGAGCGGTGTTGGCCAGATCCGGCCGCCCATCTTCTTTGCGGTTGGCGTGTGGTGGTGCTGGCGGCGGTATGGTGGCTGCGGTGGTCGCTGGTGGCGGCGCTGGTGTGGGTTTTAGACTGTATTTTTTTATTTTTTATCAAAATGTTTGCCATCCGTCCTAGAGGGAGGCACACGACAAAGTTGGTGAACGGCTGTTTGTGTTGGCCGTGCCGTCAGACTCTCTTTTTTTTGCCGTGCGCCGGTCTTAACGCACGGCAAAGGGTCTTTGCCGTGCGTGCGACAAAAAGTGCACGGTAAAAGTCCTTTACTGTGCAAAACGCTGTCGTGCAGCCTTTGTCGTGCGTTTCTTGACTTTTGAAGGCCGTGTTTCCCGTAGTGCAGCTCCGCCACTGACGGAAATGTGTAGTAAAGGCCCATGTATAAAATATGAATGATCCATATATGTACTGTCTTGTATCCCGGGGACCTGAAATCTGAATACAGTAGTGTTTGTAGCATTCATCCAACGTATATGGATCTTGCAAAACAGGCGATGAAGATTTATAGCCTCCAGCACCCAAGAACTTTAGGCTTGGAAGACGTCAGGATCTTACACGACAAGCTTACACATGATGCGTGATGCCCCAACTGATTGATGACACCACCGAATTCCCCACAAAAATCTGCACGCACTTGATATGCTACAAAGAAGTTTATGCCTGCATACAAGAACTACTCAATGAGGTTTCTCCAAACAGAACAATAGAAACTTTTGACCACTTGTTTGTGCCAACTGCTGAGAATATGCTGGCCATTCGGTTTAAACATTCTGAACCGATCGGTTCTTTATGGCGTGCGACTCGGCCTGCCACCGTGGGTGACTCGGCTGGGCTGAAATTAACAGGATGTGCAAGGTGGCTTTGGCAGTTTAGTTTCTTCAGTCAAGTTGGTAACGGGGGCTTAAAACCAAATTAACTGTATTATTTCGGTTCGTGAGATCAAGTAACCATTTTTTCTTGATTTCAGCTAATTCTGTTCGGTTCTCTCAAGTATTTCGGTTCGATTCTCGGTTCTTAATTACTTATGCCCAGTTTTTTTTTTAGTTAGCACCACCCTCCACGTAGGAAACACATGAAACGGATCTTACACGCAAGCTGGAAAAAACTGGATTGGGGATCAGCAGTGCATGCATCTACCTGGGCTGATGCACTCGTCGGCTAGACAACTCAATGATTTAGCGCTGGGCGTTGCACGCAGTTCTTGGTTCAGAAAGGACACGTCATATGTGTGCTATGGGAACTGGACGGAGCCGTCGAATATATACGAGAGATGAATGATAAGCTGCGTATATATAGTCATATGATTGGACAGAAGTAGTCGCGACCATTGATTTAATGGCGCTCCCCAAGGTCCTGCCATATCACTACGAGTGACGAAGCCGTGGATCATTTCAAGCCCCACATTATAGCAATAAAAGTCTGGTGGATAGTCATTTCGGCAACGCCTCCGACCTGACGTCCCAGTCCCCCAGACCAACCCAATTTAGGCCATGTTTAGCAGGACTCCAAAAGGAGCTCCAGCTCCGGCTCCACGCGGAGCCATGCCAAACGGGAGGATGAACGGCGGCTCCGGGGATGGAGCCGGTGGTGGAGCCGCAAAAGGGCTTCCACTAGGGAGGTGGAGCCACGAAAACGTGGCTTCAACCGGCTTCGCCTTCCTCTTTACTGCTTTGCCCTCGGTGCAGCCGTGCAGGTGCCGGCCGGAGGCGGAGGCGGGGCGCGGCATGAGGTGGAGGCGGAGGCGAGGCGGGCGGGGCGCGGCGCGGCGCCGGTGGGGCGGGGTCACGGCGGGTCGCGAGGCCGCGGGTCGCGAGAACCCGTGAGGAGGAAGCGGATAAGGAGAGGAGGGGAGGGTGAATGGATAGGAAGGGGAGGAGGGGGGAAAAGGGAGAGGAAAAGAAAAGAAGAGGAAAACGGGGAAATAAAGAAGAGGAAAAAACAAAAAAAATGAAAAAGGGTAATTTAGACATTTTACAACCTCAATCCAACAGGTGAAGTCGTTTTGCCTAACGTTTTACAAAACGGTTTCAGCTCCACCAGAAAAGCCGCTCCACCGGAGGAGGCAGAACCTGAGCTGTTTTTGGAGGAGCCGGAGCCCTGCCAAACAGGCCCATAGAAGCTGCTACATACGGAGTACAAGTTAGCATGGGCCTGTTTGTTTCGTACGTATCATAGTCGTCGATTTTGATGGTTTGATTACGGATGGTCCAAAAGTCAGATGATTTCCATAATTCAATCTATAACCCATCTAGATTCAGGATTTTGGATTATGTGAGTCATTCGATTTTTTTATCTTCCATGATGTTACCTTCAAAATTCTCCCTAATCTGAAACAAACAGGGACTACGGTGTCCTCCCCCACTCGAGCTGTCGCACCCCTACCCTTGGTCGTCGCCTACCCATCCTCCCCGCGCCCACATCGGACTACGCCCCTCATACCTCCAACAGCACTGTCACGCCCTACTCCCGGGCAGTGGCCTTGCCGCGCCTCCAGCCTCCACGCCTCCAGCTGGCGCCTATGCCCTTTTGATTTTGCCTGTGACGAAGGCTTCAAAGTTGAGCTGGACAATCGATGACAAAAGCTGCACACGGCGGCACAGCGAGGCCGAGCCCCCTCCCCGATGGAGGCACGGAGTGGTTGCCACCATGCCTCGACCACCTCTTTCGCTCTCGGCACCCCCGCATCGCTGAGGGCGGCTGACTTGCTTGTGGCGATTCTCGACTCCACCCCAGCTGCCTCGCCAACCAAGCTCCAATCGGGCCACGGTAGTGGCCCCGCTCTGAGCCCCGGCCATTTCGCTGCCGCACATTCTCTTGCTCTATGTGGAAAGTGGAAACCACGTGGGTGTGTGGGTCCCACATTACGTCGGAGCGCGTGCTATCGGCTTACGCCGGATCTAGCAACGTTTTACTCTCTTCTAATTTCTCTTTCCTACTTGGTATGTTATAGAGTCTAACTACACCCATTGTGGATGCCCTAAGCTGCCACAGTGTCTATACTCCTATAGTCGTATGCAAGGTTCAGCTAGGCGCTAGGCGAAAGCTAGGCGCTGACTCACTGCCTAGCGCCCAGTCAGGAGTACTCGCGCCTAGGCGTTCCTAGATGTTTTCCTAGGCGTTTTGCAAATACACATATATACATATATTACCTCAAAAATGATAAGAAAAGGAAAAATGAAGGAAAAAATAAGACCATCAAACCAGCCCAACCCAAGTCAGCACAAGTCCCACAGTCGCGCAGCCCACATAACCACCCAAACCCTATCCCTCCCCTCGTGCAGCCCCTCCCATCCGCGCCGCGTAGCCGGCCAAGCGGGAGGTGGATCTCCTTCCCCCGACCGCGCCGCCGCCGCTGACTCCTCCGCCAACATCGTCTGTCCGCCTCTACCTCTCTTCCTCTTCCGCCGCCGCCGGATGTCCCTGCCTCCTTCTCCGCCGTCGTCGCTCTCTGCTGCGCCTCGTCCCCGGGTCGCCGGATCTGCACGTGGGGACACAGGGTGCCGCGGTACCCCTCCACCTCCCCTAGGGGTCCGACTACCCCTAGGCGAGGCGACGGGCCTCGACTCGCGCGGAATCGTTGCGAATCGCCGCCTAGGCACCTAGCTGAACCATAGTCGTATGATTGGAAGTACTGGCGACCAGTGATTTAATGGTGCTTCCCAAGGTCATATCACTATAACACTATTTATGTGACATGAGTAAAATTAATAGACCAGCTACTACATCAATAAAAGTCTGATGATATTACGCATGACATCCGAGCAGACCAACCCCATTTCCATCTCTCCCTCTCCCATAGAAGCTAGTAGCGCTGCTACAAGCAAGTTCGCTATACTTCTCCCTACCGCTCGTTCTCATCCTCCTCCGATCCTCTCTCGCCATCGATCCATGGAGACGACCAAGAAGAGCCGGGTCCTGGTCGTCGGCGGCACGGGCTACATCGGCCGCCGGATCGTGCGGGCGAGCCTGTCGCTGGGGCACCCCACGCTCGTCCTGATGCGGCCGGAGATCGGCCGCCTCGACGTCGACAAGCTCCAGATGCTGCTGTCCTTCAAGGCCCAGGGGGCGCGCCTCGTGGAGGCGTCGCTCGACGACCACGCGGGGCTCGTCGCCGCCGTGGCGCAGGCCGACGTTGTGGTCTCGGCCATGTCCGGGGTGCAATTCCGCAGCCACAACCTGCAGCCGCAGCACAAGCTCGTCCAGGCTATCAAGGAAGCTGGCAACGTCAAGGTCAGCTATGTTCCACTTTAAGGCCGGAGGCCGGAGTTGTGTATGTGGGCAAAAAAAGCTCATCTGCGGTGGTTGAAAAGTATAAATCGGTACTTGTTGTGTGATTTTTATCCACCATCAGATTAAGCAATTTAAAGTTTAAATTTACAGATTTTTTTCTTAGTTGGTAGTCCTTGATACTTCTTTTTAGGTATTTAACTAGTCTATCAACCCGTGCCCCCGCACGGGCTAGTTAGTAACATTTTTTCACTTAGCATGGCACGTCTACATGTGTTTGATTTGTATCTAATTGAACACTTTATTTTATGCTATGAACAACATAAAAAAATGGCATTCTTATTTGTCTCTCATTCATGAATATATGAGTATATGACGGCATACATGATGGGAAGTTTTTTTATATAAACAATAACATAAATAATATATTTTTTAGAAAAATATAAATAATATATTAATAACTATAGAAATAGTGATTTCAAATTTTATATTGATGCACTTTAAGATTTTATTATAACTATATGATTTAGATTCAGATTTAAGGGTTACTTTAAATGTAATAAGCACATAAGTGGATAATTTATATGCAAATTTAGGGGGGTATTTGATATTATTTTATAGTAGCATAAGTGGGTAATTTACATGAAAATTAAGGGTTAATTTACATTATTTTTTATAATGGTATATGTGGGTAATTTAGATACATGATTAGAGGGTTACTTTGGTCTATTTTTATAATGGCAGAGGTGGGTAATTTATTAGAAATATAACATATCAATGGCTATTATGATTAGAGATGTTGAATTGATGGCCGGATGTTTCTGATTTTTGTGAGAATTTATAGGATTTCTCTATTTTTTTAGACTGTCCACCTAGGATCCTAGGTGGCATCACGTGGAGGCATCAAAATGAGCCTCCAATTAGTAATAGTAAGATTAAGAAACTTTTTCTGTTTTCACCGTTAAATTTTTGGCTATCCACGGATCTCTTTTTTTTTAACCATTCCCAAAAGTGTCATGTCAAAATGACCATTTTTATGAGTATTGGAAAGTCACACATGACATGGATCTACCCGCTAAGAGGTGCCCACAAACTTCTTTGTCAGCCCAAACGTTTGCAATCAACCGAGCACATGTAAGTGGGCAAATGACAATGGTAAATTTGTCATGAAGTATTTTTCAAAATAATAGTAATCTTGCTTACTGCACGTACTCCAATTTATAGCAAGCCCTCGGAGGGGATAACCATAAATATCTGTGAGTGCAGCGTTTCATACCATCGGAGTTCGGAACGGACCCAGCAAGGATGGCGCATGCTCTTGAACCAGGAAGGGTTACATTTGATAAGAAGATGGAGATAAGAAGGGCCATAGAAGAGGCCAACATTCCCCACACCTACATCTCTGCTAATTGCTTTGCTGCTATCTTTTGTCCTAACCTCTGTCAATTGGGCACCCTTTTGCCACCCAAAGAGAAAGTACATGTTTATGGAGACGGCAACGTCAAAGGTTCCCATCTTCTTTTTCCAGATCTGACATTATTCAGCTGAAATTTCATCAGTGTTTGCTTTAATTAAGCACAAGAGACTTTTTCGCATTCTCATCTTATTTTTCCAGATCTGACATTATTCAGATACTATGATTTCTGATAATACCTTTTAAGCTACATGATTTCTGATTACCACCGTTAAATTTCACAGGATTGATGATTCACATTAATTACAAGCATACTAAAATTTTCTAAGTCTTCAGAAGATACCATATTTATTACGTTTCAATATAATCGCCGTGAAATAATGGCAAAGCTTATCTCTTGTAAGCAATGTCATATCTAAGAAGATGGACATATTTATACAGAGTAAATAAAAAAAAACATGAAGTGATAACATGCTGCCTGACTTTTAACTACACTCTGGAGCCATCAGAGCATAACGTTTGGACAAGATTACTATTGCAATTTTGCACTAATCATCTTTTCATAACATCATGTTTTTATGACTAGAGAGAGTACGTATAGTAGTTCTGACATACCTACATGTATACATGTGCAGTGATATTTTTGGATGAAGAGGACGTCGGAACATATACAATTAAGTCCATTGACGATCCTCGTACGTTGAACAAGACAGTATACCTAAGGCCACCAGAAAACATCCTATCTCAGAACGATGTCATCGCAAAATGGGAGAATCTCTCTGGAAAAGTTCTGGAGAAAATCCCCATTCTTGCGGACGAATTCTTGGCTTCAATGAAAGGTAATTGCAATTGTTGTAGTACATCTGAGGATAACATTTATCCAAACTTTGTTGGCACATATTATGGGTCCATGAATTCTAGTTTCATACATTGCTCCAAGTTTAAGAACGTGCACTCTAATTTTTACACATATTATTTTCGTATGCAGGTACTGACCTAGCCAATCAAGTCGGAGTGACACACTTCTACCACTTTTTCTACGAAGGTTGCTTGACAAACTTTGAAATTGGGGAGGATGGAGCAGAGGCTACTCTGCTCTACCCAGAGGTACAGTACACCCGCATGGACGAGTACATGAAAAGATATCTGTGAAGCTAAAATTTGAAAATCTGTTGCTGGCCTATCTTATCTTATCATATCAATATCCATGGACCATGTGTTTGAAATATTTTGTCTTGGATTATGTATTGGAATAATCATGTACATGAACATGTTGAGTAATCAAGTGATAGTATGATCGATGTGTGCATGGGTAAGGGCTGATATGGACTGGATGTGATCCTCGCAGCCACACTGAAAAACAAATGTGCAGCAACTTTAAATCCAAATTGCTAATCTAAACACACATAATAATTAATAAATAAACAATATTATGGTTAAAGTTTAAACATTGATTTGGTAGGGGCCGCGCGAACGCGTACCCCCTTCCACAAATTATGATGTCCACACTCCCGTTTAGGAAGATGGTAAGCCAATGCTCCTCCCAAGTGCAATAGAGGTCATTGACTTAGGCCATAGCTCTTCTTGATCGGCTATCGACCCCGTCCAGGTAAGTGAGTTTGAAGTTGTCTATTGGTATTGCTTTATTGCCTCCAACATCCTCTCCCCACTACCACACACAACGCACCCTCCTCTCCCCTAGGTTCCCAGCGCCGCCCTGCTCGGGCCCCTCCCTTCCTCCCCTCCGGCGTCCTCGCCGGCGGCGAGAAAGGGTAGGGAGCCCCCTCAATCTATAGATCTACTAGTAGTTTCCTTTCTTAGCTGTAGTTTGTGCCTAAATGGCAACTGCCCCTTGTGGTATCCGCTACCTGGGTTGCTTTGCCGTCGTCATCGCCGTCCTTGTAGGCTTCGTCGTCGCCGCTGGCTTTGCCGCTCCGGTTAGTAATAAATCCCTCCCTGCTCCCCTCGCCCCTCCGGATCTCGTCTCTACTCCACCCCTTCCACCTATCACGCCTCGCCCACGAGATCCGGTTTTCTCCGACAAGCCCCCTCCTCCGATCCACTTCGCCTTGCCGCCTCTTCAACAGCCATCGGTCCTACAGAATCGAACTTCCACCAGGCACATCGTCTTCAACGTCTGGCTCGACGACTTCGCCATCATCCGGGATTTGACTTCGAGTGTTTTCTTCTACCTCCGGCGACGGGTCTCTACTTATTCTTGGGTCGACCGGAAAGTTCTTCCTCACCTCGGTCATCCCGCCTTCAACCGACGCGCGGCGCGGTTTCTCCATCAGGGTCTATGCGCCCTAGGCGCCCCTACGCCCCCCCGCCGGCGAGCTCGTCATCGTCACCGCCGTAGAGGCTTCAGTCGTGCTTATCCGGTCTTTGGACCTAGTTGTAATATGGTCTTCTTTGGAGGACCTCTGTGTAATTTGGCTGCTTAAATATATATAAAGTTTGCGGTTGTCAAAAAAACATCCTCTCCCCACTTTTGTTAGCCGATGTGGTACTATTGCGTCCGCTACTAAACTGGTGGTTTGCGCCTTGCACTAATTTCGTGGTCAGGACTGATTCACGAATTTTTTTATTTTTTTAATCATTTTGTAAATTTATACGACCGTTTCGAAATTTATCAAAAATAAACATCAACCGCCGTAAGCCACGGCGGAAAAGGCCTACCGTCGTGGCCCACGGTGGCCACACCTCTTACCGCCGTGGGCCACGGCAGTTAGGTGACCGCCAACGGTCGAGTGCAGCGTGTGGGCCCCGCGGCCCATGGCGGTAAGAGGTGCGGCCGCCGTGGGCCACGGCGGTAGGTCCTTGCCGCCGTGGCGGACGGCGGCAGCCGCGCCTATATAAAGGGCGACGGCAGCCGCCGTCCCCCACGTTGCCGCCGCCGCCCATCTCCCTTCTGCCGCCGTTTCTGAGGTATGTTTTCTTTTTTTTAATTAATTTAATTAGTGTAATTAGTGTAGAAAATTAGATTTAAATTTAGAAAATTAGTTTTTAGATTAGAAAATTTAGAAATTAGTTAATTTAATTAGTTTAGAATTAGAAAATTAGTTTTTAGATTAGAAAATTTAGAAATTAGTTAATTCAATTAGTTTAGATATAGAAAATTAGTTTTTTAATTTAGAAAATACAAAAAATTAGTTTATCAGTTCTAGAAATTATTTTAGCATGCGTAGAAATTGTCAAAATTACCTTAATATGTTTAGAAAATATAGAAAATTAGTTTATCTGTTGTAGAAATTGTAGAAATTACTTTAGCATGTGTAGAAATTCTAGAAAGTTAGTTTATCTGTCGTGGAAATTGTTGAATTTACTCTAATTTATTTAGAAAATCTAGAAAATTAATTTATCTCATTTAGAAAATGTAGAAAATTTGTTTATCTGTTTTAGAAATTGTAGAAAATACTTTAATTCGTTTAGAAATTCAAGAAAATTAATTTATCTGTTCTAGATATTGTAGAAATTATTTTAGTTTGTTTAGAAAATATAGAAAATTAGTTTATCTGTTCTAGAAATTGTAGAAATTACTTTAGCATGTTTAGAAAATCTAGAAAATTAATTTATCTTGTTTAGAAAATGTAGAAAATTAGTTTATCTGTTTTAGAATTTGTAGAAAATACTTTAATTCGTTTAGAAATTCAAGAAAATTAATTTATCTTTTCTAGATATTGTAGAAATTATCAAAATTATTTTAGTTTGTTTAGAAAATATAGAAAACTAGTTTATCTGTTCTAGAAATTGTAGAAATTACTTTAGCATGTTTAGAAATTCTAGAAAATTAATTCATCTCCTTTAGAAAATGTAAAAAATTAGTTTATCTGTTTTTATAAATTGTAGAAATCGTAGAAAATTACATATCTGATTTTTTTAATTGTATATTTAATTTTTGTATGCAGCTGCAGTTATGGATCAGGCTCAGTACCACGCTCAGGCTGAGGCCGAGGCTCAGTCTCAGGCTCAGGCTTAGGCTCAGGCTCAGGCTGCTCGTGCTGAGGTTGAGGTGTACGTGACGCCTAAGTTGTTGGACAGGTAGATCGACCGCAGGCACCGCTCGTTCCTGTCCGCCGTCCTCGGAGAGGATGTTGGACACGTGCGTTCCCGCACTACGCGCACGTTGCTGCCGATCTACGACCTTTGGGTTTCCAAGTACGTGAACTGATGCTATGTTATTGTTTGTACCCTTATTTATCCTTTTGTGGTAACTAATAAATTACCTTATTTGTTTCAGGTTACGCGCTGCAGGACTCCTGCCTGTAGCGCGGTTAGTCCAGGGGGACAGCCAGCGCGACGCGATTCCTTGGAAGGATCGCATGACACGCTTCCAGTACGACTTCTCCCTCCTCAGCGCGCTTCTGGACCACTGGAGGCCGGAGACCCACACGTTCCACTTCACCGTCGGCGAGATGACGGTGACTCTTCAGGACACGTCCCTGTTGATGGGCCTTCCTTGTGAGGGCGAGCCGCTGGGGGCTGCGGACATCTCCGCTGAGTGGCGTACAGAGTTCCTCGCTCGGTTCGCGAACGTTTCTCGGAACGATCGCGCCCCCGCCCCGTACCAGGAGTTCGCCAACGCTCACGGGCCCACCTTGACTTGGTTGCAGCAGTTTAGCGTACGTAACTTTACCTCATATTTCTCTTCGTTTTTGAAGATATGGAGACAATGTAACTAATGTTTGATTTTGTTTGTGCAGACTGATTACCTAGCAGATGACGCCGAGCAGGAGACAGTCGACAGGTTCTTCGAGGCGTACCTGTTGTGGCTGTTTGGCTTCGTGTTGTTCTGCAGTTCGCAGGGTGACGCAGTGGCGAGGTACCTGACCCCCCACGCTCGGAGGATCGCCGACGCGCCCTTACACGCAGTGCCCCAGATCAGTTGGGGCAACTCTGTTCTTGCGGACGCGTACAGGGGCCTGTGCTCAGGGGTGTTGAAGGGTCGTTCGGCGGAGCCGATCCTTCTCGGTTGTCCTCTCCTTCTTCAGCTCTGGTGCCACGAGCGGTTTGCGATTGGTCGGCCAGTCGTCCCCCTCTACGCATACGACCCCCTGCCAGAGGGCCACGACCCGCGCGACCGTTTTACCATGGGCTCGTTGTGGTGCCTCCGAACGGTAATTTCTTACCTTTCACTTTCAATTTGTCTTTCCATTTTATCTAGTATGTTCAATCCACATTTAGGGTTCACATTTGGTTTGTATGCAGCCTCGTACGCCCACGACCAGACGAAGAAGGCGTACAAGGACTTCGTCGGTCAGTTCGACGCTCTCACGGACGCGGACGTCAGGTGGACGCCCTACTCAGAGGAGGCTGTCGCGACCCGCGCACCACAGGGGCTCTCGTCTTTATGCTTCCAAGACCAGCACTACTGGATGACGAGGACGCCGTTGCTGTTCGACATGTACGTGGAGGAGTACGCCGTCCACAGGGTGCTGAGGCAGTTCGGCCGCTACCAGGAGTGGCCTGTGCCTGTGGTGCACACTGTTCCTCACGCCCACCATAGGTGAGTTCTCGTTAATTTTTAAATTTAATTCAGCGTTCGAAGATTTCAGCCGCTGACAAATATGTTTAATTCGTCGTAGGTGGTCTCGGAGGGGAGTTGCGGGGCGTGTTTCCTGGGTTCAGAAGGTGCAGCCGTACGTGGACGGTTGGGCTACCGCGTCACAGAACGTCGTCACGGAGGACCGGCCCCACGACGACACGGCGTGGGAGGCGTACATCCAGTGGTACACCCCGAGGACTCGGTCGCGTGTGATGTACGTCCCACCACAGCCACCAGCGCCGGTTCCGGACGCGGCGAGGGCGCTCGTTTCTAGTGTCGCATACCCGGTGCGACGGGATCAGCACTACGACGCGGCGGTGAGTTTGAAAATTCACCGCATTTTCCTTATGGTACTTTACATTCTAGCATTTACTAATAATTTCTTTTGCAGTTCGACGTGATTGCGGACCTTTCACGTATTGTAGAGGAGTCGAAGGCGAGGCTGAACCTCATGTCACACCAGGAGATCGAGGAGACGTTCCACACGATGGGTGCCATCACCACGAGGTTCCTTGCCGCGGTCAACTACCGCGGCAACCCGGCTCTACCACTGTTTCCACGGTACCCCCAGTCGTCCTCCAGCTCCGCCTCGACTGGTCGTTCCCATACGGCACCGTCGTCCTCGTCACAGCCACCCTACCAGGCGGCTTTCTACCCGGCGCGCCCTCCGGTGCACCCTCCCTTGAGGATGTCTCCTCTAGGGGGCCCTCTAGGGGGGCCTTCTCTCAGAGGTCCTGCACCTACACCTGCACCAGCACAAGGAGGACCAGCACCGGCACCACGAGGACCTGCACCAGGACCAGCACCAGTACCAGCAGCAGCAACAGCACGAGCAGCAGCACCGGTTCCTTCCTCGTCCACTGCCGCTATTCTTCCGTCAGGTAATGACCACAACTCTATGTCGAACCATATACAAATACTAGATTGTATTAATTAGGATACATGATTTAATAATACTATTTGTTCCAGTTTACGTCGGCAGCGGCGGCACTCCTGACTCCCTCCTCTACGGCGCGAGATCCGGCGAGGTGACCCGTCGGCCTCCTCCCTTCCGGCGAGGCGGGCTTTGGATCTGCAGCGAGGCGGGCTCTGGATCTGCGGCGAGGTGGCGGCTTCCTCTTCATCCCGTCCGACGAGGGCCGGCGGCGGATCCGGCGTGTGGAGCAAGGTGGGCACCGGATCTGCGGCGACGAGCTCCTCTTCCCGGCGGCCTCCTCTTCATCCCCTCCGGCGCGGCGGACGGTGGCGCCGAGCACCTCTTCCCGGTGGCCTCCTCTTCATCCCTTTCGGCGCGGCGGACGGCGGTGCGGGCGTGCGGTGGTGGGACGGCGGAGGCGAGCTCCTCTTCCCATCCGCCTCCTCTTCACCCCCTCCGGCGCGGCAGACGGCGGTGGCATCGGGCGGTGGTAGGTCGGCGGCGACGAGCTCCTCTTCCCGACGGCCTCCTCTTCATCCCCTCCGGCGCGGCGAACGGCGGTGGGAGTGGGCGGTGGTGGGACGGCGGCGGCCGGCAGTGGGCCCGACCCTTTGGTTTTTTGTTTTTTTATTCTTTTGAAAAACTCTTTGCCGAGAGTCTAAAGATACTCACGGCACACCATTGCCGTGAGCACGAGCTTCGGCTCACGGCATAGAGCTCTTTGCCGGCAAAACTCTGCCGTGAGCTCTATGCCAGCGGCTACTCACGGCAAACTCTTTGCCGTGAGTAGACCGTTGTTTGCCGTGAGGAACCGACTCACGGCAACTATGCCATTTCCGGTAGTGTAGGGCGATTGGTCAATAACTTTTGCTACTACAAAAGCATCCAATTAAGCTCAATTACAAGCTTATCCCATGAGATCATCGCTATCAGAGTGCCTAGTACAAGTTTACAACGGCACGATTCCTTGGTGAATCAAGATAACACCGCATCTACCGCAGACAGGTTTGTTTCGCCGCTCTGAATTGAAGAACTTGTCAGTCAGATGCCGCTTTGCCTCTTGATTGGTGACATCGGCCGCGACAAAATCCAGAGCTCTGGGCTTTGGCTTTCACCGATCAATCCAACTCTTCCCTGCCACTCTCTCTCTGTGCTAGAATGTGAATTCGTCGGCAACCGATTAAACCCTCTCGTTTCTGCATGAATAAAAGACATGTCCTGTCGAGAAATTAACCAAGTGGGCCTTTTTTTTTGGTTGCTCTATAAATAAAAACTGGGATCAATATTTTATAAGGAGGTTGTTGTGTTGGCTCAGAAGAGTGTTGACTCACGGTATACAATTTGTTTGCCGTGAGTAAAATCTCTACTCACGCCAAACACTCAACAAAAAGAGTAAAATGTACGGCCGGCCCTCCAACTTGGGAGCAGGTGTCATCTAGGTCTCCGAACTCTCAAAATGCACATTTAGATCTCTAAACTTGGTAATCGGTTCACATGAGGTCCAAATCATCTTTGTCTACATTAATTTGCTGATGTGGCATGCTGACTGAACACTGACATGGAATTATGTGGTTTTGATTATATGTGGGGTCTACGTGTCATATCTATCTTCCTCACCCCTCTCTCTCGTGCAGGTGACGTGCACGACAGGGGCGGAGGCATGCCGCGCCCAGGCCAACGACCCTAGCCGCACGACCCTCGGGGTGTGACCGGCTATGGACCACGAGGAGCTGGAGCGCGAGCTCCATGGCTGCAATGGCGGGGGATCAGGCCAGCTCGACGCTGGTCGGGGTGAGCTCTGGCGGGCCTTTCGACGAAGGAGCCAAGGGTCCATTGCCCTGGCCCAACTTCTCCTCCCTAGCCCATCATCTGGCCTTATATTGTGTGGACGCACGACAACACTTGTTTTTTTTTTTGCCGAGCGCGAATGCATGACGAACCATTCCCCCGCGCCGTCAGCTCCGACCGTCTATCCCCTCAGTCTCCGTCGCCCTTTTTTTTGCCGTGTGCCGGGAAAAAACGCACGACAAATTTGTTTGTCATGCGCCCCGATAAACGGCGCACGGCGAAGGTTCCTTTGTTGTGCAAAATATTGTCATGTGTCGTGGAAAAAACGCAAAGCAAAGAGTTTGTTGTGCATTTTTCTCACCTTTGCCTTACTTTTCCGGCGCACGGCAAACATGCATCCTCCGGCAGTGAATGCATTCCAAACACTGTCAGGCAACCATGGCCGCCTACTCTCTCCAGTGCAAATGGATCAAATACAAAACATGACACAAACACTTTCTAAAAAAAATTTCACAAACAGCCCACCATAGCTGGGCCGATCCATGGACGTTCGAAGGCCTAGTTCGATCCACTCCTTCCTCTTGGTGGCCCACGTAACCAGCCGTCCACCACAAAAACACCGCAGTGAATTTTTTTTATTTATATTTTTTCTTTAATCATTTTGCAAAATTATACGACCGTTTCAAAATTTATCAGATTTAACCACCAACCGCCATGGGCCACGGCGATTATAGTCCAACCGCCGTGGCCCACGGCGGTTGGCCTTAGCGCCGTGGCCCACGGCGGTTGGAGACGGCGGTTGCAGGACCCGGAAGGCGGCAGGCAGCGGCCATGCAGCCGCCGCGGGCCACGGCGGTTGCATGAGGCCAATCACCGTGGCCCACGGCGGTTGTTTTTTTTAAAATATTCAAATTTTGCAAACGACCTCAAATGGAGAAACTGCAAACATGAAAGTTGTGTGTCTCGAAAAGTTATGAAACTTTGTAGTTTACAACTTTTTCATTTGATGTCGTTTAGAGTCTTAACAAAGCAATTTACACTCGGTTAGGTATAATATGAGGAGAAAAGAAACTAAGTATGGACACATGTGACTGTGTAGTGCAGTGGCAAGGGAGGCTTCGCGCGAAGCCGGAGGTTGGGGGTTCGAACCCCACAGAGCGCGTAGCGTCGCGATTTTTGCGCGAAAAATGCTTGGGGCGGCGGGTGGCTGGCCAGTGGGTCCTCCACTAAAAATAAATTTTTTGCTATTTATTTCGATCATTTTAACGCAGTTTTCGGCTCTTATAGGGCTCAGGCGACCTGCCGCCGTGGCCCACGGCAGTTGCACAACCCTACCGCCGTGGTGCCGCCGTAGCGCACGGCGGCTAGGTCTCAACTGTCGTGGCCCACGGCGGCTGGCCTTCCCGCCCGTTGGGCCCACAGCCGTTGGTCAAACCGCCGTGGGCTACGGCGGTTGGACCTTCAACCGCCGTGGCCCACGGCAGCCGCCGTGCGTCACGACGTTTGGTGGTTAAATCTGATAAATTTTGAAACGGTCGTATAATTTTGCAAAATGATTAAAAAATATATAAATAAAAAAATTCCACCGCAGTGGACTCCGACTCGAGCGGGCCGGCGCACACGCCTTGACGTTCTCCGAGAACGGATCGGACGCCGTAGATCCCCCCACACGGCCTATATGATCGAGCAAAGTAAACGCCAACAGTCTGAAGCCTTAATCAAGCGCCCTAGATTTCTTGGTTGTTGCGTGTGATCACACTGTCATCGACGATTATGGCGCATCAGGAGCATTGCAAGGATGATTCGTAAGTCTCTGCACTTGCTCTCCATGATTCTACGTATGCAACAGTCTTTCGATTTACATTCAACGTGTTTATACATGACATGATTAAATTACAGCTAGTTGTTCTCTCTTCTCTAATATTTTCCTTCTTCCCCGGCGGGCCTCCCACCCCGCCACCTTCTCCACCACCCCCACCGGTAGCTGCCTCGCCACCGCGCCAATCGCCCACCAAACCACAAACCCGCCCCCCTTTCGGCCTGCTCGCTCCCTAGTCCTTCCTAATCCCATGAAGGTTCAAGCCCCCGTCGCCGGTCACCGGTCCGACCACCCATGCCCGGTCGGTGATGCTACCGCGCCGCCTCGCCTCCACCGCCAGTCGCATCGCCACCGTCGCTAGTCCTCTAGCGTCCCCACCCCGCTCATCTTCTATGTCCGACAACCATTAGATCTAGCACCAACAACCCCGAGCTATAACCCTAATCGCCTCCTCAACCACCACCCTAATAACCAGCGGCAATCTCATCGTTGGCCGCTCCACCCACCTCCCATCTCAGTGCACTCCGCAGGCTAGAATTCCCTTCGGCCATCGAATAGATAGAGAGGAGAAATAGGGATGCAGGAGTGAGGAAGAGAGTGAGAGAGGAAGAGGAGGAAGAAGACTAAGCTAAGTCGCACCAGCATCCTCCACAGGTGAGAGAGAGAGAGAGAGAGGGAGGGAGGGAGGGAGGGAGGGAGGGGTGAGGCTACATAGAGTCGAGGATGTGAGAGAGAAAGAGAATTGGTTGCGAAAGAAAGAGGGGTGTGGTGCAGGTCAACGAGTGAGGATCACAGTCAGTTTGTGTTAAGTTTGAGTACGAAAATCGTAAACTTGAATGCTATTCTTCGGTCTCAAATTGTGCATCATACACATATTTTTTACTATGCAAATAAAACGCCCCTCAGCAATCAAGTTTGCATATGAATTCGGGGATCCACATGATTTTACATGTTTTTTCCTTATCACTTTAGAGAATTAGAGGTTATTTGGGCAAGACAACTACAACTTTAATTTAATGCAAGGATGTGTTTAGTTGCATGCACTATTTAGTTATACATAGACAAGTTATATAAGATGGTGAATGTTTTTCTTGGTTGGATGAACTCAACGAAAATCTCGTCCAATTGATATTATTTTCTACCAAGATATCATTTGTTTTCATAAACAATGATAAGTTAACTCGTGAGATAGCTAAGTTGGATGGTCTTGCCGGCGTAGCTCTCGCCGGTGAGGAAGAGCGGGCATGGGAGCCGAGGGCACGAGAGCGGGAGGGGGTGGGACCACAAGGAAGGAGGGGACAGCGAGGCGCCAGGCTCGCCAAAGAAAGCTAGCGGAGGGATGATTTTGCTAGCGAGATACTGAGTGAAGCAAGATAAGGAGGCGGTTGGATCCAGTTTTTATCTTACTTTTTATTTTTTACCTATTCAACTCTTTTTCATAGATTGTTGGAGATGCTCAAAATGATTAAAACTTTTTTAAAGAAGAAGAAAAAATTGTTGAAAACCAAGATACTGAGTGAAGCAAGATAAGGAGGCGGTTGGATCCCCTTTTTATCTTACTTTTTATTTTTTACCTATTCAACTCTTTTTCATAGACTGTTGGAGATGCTCTAAAATGATTAAAACTTTTTTAAAGAAGAAGAAAAAATTGTAGAAAACCAATTCTCTTTTGTGCAATGTTACGAATAGCAGGTTATAACTTTCAGGGAGGGATCTGTTTTTCCGCTATAGCGGCACTATATCCCGCTATAGCTCGCTATTCATTACAACACAGTTGTAGTAACATGTTGTCAAAAACGCTATTTGCGTCAAATCTTGTGTGCGAAGAAAATTCCAAAGAATTTAAGACAACCCCCACACCCCACTTCCCCTCCCCTGACGGTCAGACTCCGACCCACCAAAATTCCCCTAACCTTCTTCCCCCCAGTCCCCTCGCCGTTGGCGGCGCCGCAATGTCTGTCGACGACTGCATAGTTCATCTTCCCACATTTCTCAGGGAGGGAACCCCACTCCGGAGAGCCGGCGCGCGATGTGGCTCCCTCCCCTCCTTGTCTGAGCTCGATCTGTACGCCGCCGCCGCCGCTGACTTGGGCGCCGCGTCGTCGTGATGCGGGGACGCCGGTAATGGAAGCTGCACATTGGAAGAGTTGCCGAGTCGCTACCTTCGAGCGATTTCGTCTCGGGATGATCCAGGTCCCCACCTCCAGCCGCTGGTTCCGTCTCGGTATGACTCTGGCCTGCACCTCCGGCCGCTGGCGCTGTACGAAATTTCTCGTGATCGGCTCCTGTTTCTAGTAGCTGCTAGTGCATTTACGCTTAATCCTTTCTCGTCTCGTGTTTGGTAATTTGATTTCGTCTGCGGACTAGAATGTCATGTCTGCACTGAGTAATAGTGTTGTCACGATTCACGATTAGCTAAGGTCAAAATTTGTTTTCCCCAGAATTTCACGATTTACGATTCACTGATTTCGTATGCGGACTAGAATTTCATTCTGAAGTCATTACTACTACAGAACTAATAACTCTTCTCTCATTCTAGTGCAATCCAACTAATCTGTTCTGCCATTTCCTGTTTCAGCGCAAAGGAGAATCTTCATGACCAGGGTGGTGCTGAAACCTTCCCTGCACTGTCACTGCAGGAATCCAAAGATGCTCTGACAGGGAAGCCAGAGCAGAGGCGAACTTCTGAGATTGCAGTGTCGCGCGCCCCTTTGAAGGGGAGATATGCAAGGTAAAGCTCACAGCCTGATCTTGTTCCGTGTTTTAATCAATGTCTGTGCATCTACCTTGTGCATTTCCATTTAGGTCTCAAGTTATTATTTCTTGAAACACAGTAAAAATATGTGACCCAATAATGGATTGCAGTTTTTGCACTTCCAATAAATAATCAACCCTGATTTTACATGCTCCATGATGTTAAAGTGAAATCAAATACGCAACCTTCTAATTAATCATTTATGCATTGCTATGATGAGATGAGCTTGTGTCCTAACACTGTTCCTAACGTAGAAACCAGCTGTTTAGACCCCATTATCCAGGCATGCAAACTGTGGGGCATATGTTTAGTCCAAAGTTTCAAAGCTGAATTTAGAGAATATCTTGATTTTTCTAGAATTCATTTTTAGGTGTCTGGTATCATGGTTCTGCATGTGTTTTCTGATCATTTGCATTAAAAAACACTGGTCATGTTTAATTTCTTGTGGCGAAATAATGTATCAAACATCTGGGCAGTTATCTTTTAATAAATGAAAGAAGCACAAATGACAAATAAGCTATTCATCTTTCTCACCCTTGAACTTTTGACCATAAGGGATTGATATCCATGTTGTTATGAAATAGGAGTAAAGCAGGTTGGGTTTCCAAACAAAGGAGCACCCCTGATGGTTACAACAGGGAGAAACATGCTTGGCAGTTTGAACCCCCTTTTCCACATGGTATGAGTGATAGCGATATAACAGATGCATATTTAGATGCGTTTGAAGCTCCTGATGTTGTCCGCCCACCAAAGAAAAAGAAGTCCCCAGAGGAAAGGAAAGCAATTCGAGAACAGAAAATCATGCAGAGGGAAAGGGACTCAGTGCGTGATGTTGAGACAGCCTTGCGTAAATATAACAGAGCAAACAATACCACGGTAGTGCCATTGTCTCTTCCGTCTCTCCCTATTTTGTGATACTTATATTATTTTTGGTATTCGATTTAATTGTACTCTTTTCTACAATTTTCAGTTTGTGCTGGATGAGATAACAGTGAAGTGCCTGTTTTTTGAGTTTGGTGGGCCTTGCTACCATTATAACTTCACGGCTGAGCCTGAGAACCACCATTCTGCTGATGTCAGTGCTGAACTTTTCTTCTCTGAAATTAATTACCCTCTTCAAAGTGAGAATGATGTATTGTTGTGCTGTATAGTTGGGGAGAAAGATGCAGGTATGGTTTATTCTCTAGCTTTATCGATGTTTTTAATCTTTGGAACCTTTTTTTCTTTACTCTTGTCCAGTGATAACGATTCATATATTTACAATTCGTAATGTTTATCCTGACATTACAATAGGAAAATTATGTTCATGAAGTCTATAATAAGCAACAGTGGCATTATTGAATAATAATATGGCTCCAAACCCATTAGAATATTACCATGCATTTCCTGCTACCAATTGATGGTATAAATTTAATATTGTTACTTGTCATAATACAACAACATGAAGGAATAAGCAAATTGGAGCTGCAGTAACTTTTGACAGTAATATAAAACATACTGTATTATTTGGGTTATCTGATTAGTGGGAATATTCTAGTGCACAATTTCCCCCCTTTCAATGTTCAATGCTAACTTTGTTTATTCGGCACTAACTCATACATTTTTAGGTCATTGCCACGCCTGCAAGGGTTATCGGCCTATGATGGTTCACCCCTCAAGTCGCGCATACGGTGGTGGTAATACTAGCGCTATCGATTATCCTGATGAGGACAGCTCAAGCTCAGATAGTGACTATTAGCCTCTCTCTCGAGAGAGAGTTTCAAGAACAGTGGGTATGCCAGAATGACCTGGTTAATCTCGTGGTGACAATGGTTTTGCATCTTTTGGATATTTCCAGTGACTTGAAATATGGGTTGTAATAAACTTCAGCCGCACGGGTGTACACGCACGGCGTCCGCGCCGCCCCGGCCCCCCGCCGTTGACCACGCTCATGAACGGTCTCCGTGCAGGCGTGCCAAATCCTTACGTTGGCTACGGAGCGCGCTGTCGATGTCATCGGGCTCGTGGGTCCCGCGCCCGCGACGACGGCAGCCAGAGCCAGCACGCTGAAGTTGGCCCTGATGGCCGCGCGCCGCGCCGGCATCGGCGCACGTGAGGTCGAGCTACCGCACGGTTCTCGGCGATCACCTGCACGGCGTCGCAGTTGGAGACGACGTACTCGTAGCCGTGGAGGTCTCGGGCATGTCGCGCTCCGTCACGCGCGCGTGCGCGTCCCTATTGGAAGTGCGTGTGTGTGTGGTTGAGCGTCTCCGTCAACACCGCCTGGCCGACGGCCGCCTTCCACAGGGTGGCCTTCGTTGAAGCGTGAAGGACGCGACGTTGGCGCCGCTAGCTGACGGCGGCGCGCACGGAGTGGCGTGCGCCGGCGTCGTCGAAGAGCGTGGCGGGCCGTGCTGGCGGCGAGGTCCGTCCCACGCGTGGTGCCCCCGCGCGGTGAGGTCGCTAGGTTGAGGTTGGCCACCTTCTCCTCCACACGGCTCCACACCACCGTCATCCAACAGATAGGGTCGTCGCGAACCCGCTCCGCGTGGGCGAAGGATGAAACATAATCTAATGGGTAATAATGGCATTTGTAATACAAAATCTATTTAGCATTTCCAAGTGATGTAATATAGTGAACATCCTTTATTGGCACAAAAATTGAAAAACTCCCCATAGATCGATCGATCAATTAACCCATACCAAAGTCACAACTCACAAACCCAACTAAAAAGGATCAACAAAATAATCAGAAAAAAGTGAGGCAAACCAATGTAACTATGCTGCGACAACGGATTAAACCCAGCTAGGATCCGCCGGCCGATCCAGCGGCAGCGGCGGCGGTTCCTGGACAAGATTCACTTCATGTTGTTGGGGTTGAGCTTGGCGGTGAACTCAGCCTCGATGGTGATCTTGCAGAACTTCATGCACATCTTGGTGCAGCCCACCTTGCCTGCCTTGCCGCCGTCCTGGATCATGCACGACTCGTAGCACTGCAGGGGGCAGTCCGTCCTGGCGGCGGCCTTTGCCATGATCTTCTCCATCTCCACGCACACCTTCTTGCAGGTGCCGGGGCAGTCGGCCTCCTCCTTCCGGGTGACGCACTCGGCGACGCAGGACTGGGTGCAGTCGAATGGATCGGACGCGCTCTGCTGCTGCTGCTGCTGCGCCGACGCCGACGATGACACGACGGCGACGACAAACAGCGCCGCCATGACGGTCATTATGCTCCGCGCCATGTTCCTTTTCTTGTGTGGTGTGTGTCGATTGGGAACGAAAATTTTGGTGCGGTGGCGGTGGGATGAGCGTGTAGGGCTTATATAGGGTACGGTAGGGGTCGCGCGGTGGGTGTGAGGCAAGGAGAGTTTCACGGGTTACCTACTATGTTTTGATGTTGCATGTCGGAGAGAGGACACTGCGACGATCCTGTCGGAAGGGATGACGAATAGGGACGGACTAGGAGTGTCCAGCCATGGTTGAACGGCTTTGTGTGGGAGAAGTGTCATGCATGCCCAGAATTAGCTTCTGATTTTTGTTTTTGTTTTTAGAAAAAAAGAACATCCCTGCTTTCAATAATCAATAGTCTATACTATAAAGAACGAGTTCTTTTGAAAACACTTTTTACCAAAAGTTCTACCCCCGTACCCCTCACAGGAGGACCCACATGTCACAAAAGACCTACCAAAAACATCAATTCGGTTCGACGAAAGGGGGGGAACCATTTTTTCGACGTTAAAAAATACTTTTGGCGATTTTGGCTTGCTTTTTTCACCGGCGCCTTGTTTACCCGCCTCCTATACCCACATTTTCATTTTGGAAGGTGTGGTGGCCTTGTTTACCCGCCTCCTGTACCCACATTTTCATTTTGGAAGGTTTGATATACTTCCACCAATAAAATGCAGCTTCCACAAATACCCACATTTCATTTCCTCCTTGATTAATGGTTTCCATTGTTTGTTTTCTTTCCTTTCATATAGAAATTGTGCCGTTTTAAGTCCTTGCCGCCTCCCTTCCCCCCTTAAATTAGAATTATGGACGAACCGAGACTTCAGCCTAGGGGACGCAAAAGGCAGAGAAGTGGAAACCCTAATGTGTCCAATGACACATCATCATCGTTAGGTATGATTTTGGTTTATGTATTTTTGTTTGTTCATCCATACCACTTTTTGGTTTATGATTTTTTAAATTTTCGGTGTTTCAGATGTTCCTGTCCAAGAACAAGTTCGTGTACCTCTTGGTGACATGAGTAACCAAGTTTTGGTTCGTCCCAACACAGGTTGAGTTTTCTACGGATCCATTGTTGAAGTTTGCTTTTTTGGGTTTATAATTTCAAACTATTGAATATTTTTTGGTTAGATGCAAAGGCTCAGAAGAGAGAACAACGATGTCAATGGTACGCAGCATCTAAGGATGCCATAAACGCCAAGAGGAGAGAAAAATACGCACATAAGAAGGCCTCTGAAGCGGCGACTCTTCAAACTAACAATGGTAAATTGTTAAATAGAACATTTGTGTATCGGTCTACATGAAGTAAATTGGATTGTCTCAAATTTGTGAATGTTTAACAACAGGATATGTGTTGTCTGAACATGAGAATTTATTAGACGGTGACGATGATAGCTGGCTTCGCCGCAACAGTTCATATACAAGAGCGGAGAATGTAGTTCCAGGTAAATGAATTATAAAATTAATAATTCCATTATGTTTATTTTTTATCATTTAACATTCTTAGCAGATGCACGTCGTCGTCAATTGGAAAAGGCCAGATCGAAAGATAAGAGAAAATATGAACGTCGAACAGATGAAGTAAGATCTTCGAAAAACGACAGAAGACATTCGAAAAGAAACGGTGACAATGGTACGACCATTCAACAACCGACGCTCCATTCATTTTATTTTGTCTTGTTTTGATTTATTATTATGACTAACATTTATTTAAAAAAAATTCATGGACTGATAGGGTTTGTACAATGCAATCTGTGGTGACGAAACAAACTCTTTCGCCTTTCGTTCGTCTAGCAACTGGTCTTAGTGTCGACGAAGGTGCGTGATTCTATGTGTATACACCTATTGAATATCTAGAGTGCTTTGTAGTATAGATATTAAATATTAATGAGTTTTGTATTTACTTTGCAGCAACGCCTAGGACACAACAGTCTGTTGCAGCAGGCGTGGTTACACGTTCACCATCAAGATGTGTCAACCAAGGTGTGTATAATTCTGAAATGGTTATTATTTGGAAAATCGCTCTCTTAAAACAAACATCGCTAAACGAGCTCCCCAAATCAACGGCACCAGCCACCCTCGAGCGAACCTCTGCTTCGCTCGAGGGTCGGACGGCACGCGGACGAACTTCCGCCTTGCTCGAGAGCCTGGCACCCCTCGAGTAGCTTTCCGCCTCGCTCGCCCCTCGAGTAGCTTTTCGCCTCACTCGAGGGGCCAGCGCTCCCACCCCCCCCACCCCCTCAACCCGCGGCGCTCTACCTGCTCCTCCCGACAAATATAAAAATATAAATAGATATTACATATTAATGAGTTTTTGTATTTACTTTGCAGCAACGCCTAGGACACATCAGTTTGTTGCAACAGGCGTGGTTACACGTTCAGCATCAAGATGTGTCAACCAAGGTATGTATAATTCTGAAATGGTTATTATTTGGTACCAGGTTAATTAAGTAATTAAAATTTCATTAATTTATCAAAAGGAATCGGTGTTTGGGAGCCGGACGATCCTGATATTGCCTTACCAGGTTTGCTTTCGTAACTATTATGAGTTTCTTGACTAAATAATATATATTCATGTTTTGTATTATTTAAAATATTGTAGAGGAGGATTTAGATTGTAACAATCCAAACGAACGTTCGCGTGATGACATGCAAGATGATGATTCGAGAGTGAGCTATGAGAAAGGTAATTAATATAATTGCTTATGTAATAACATTTTTAATTTAAGGTAAATAACATAATTGCTTATATAATAACAATAACATTCTTATTTTATTGTGAATTCTAAAACCTTTTTACATTCGTTGTTGCTTATTAACAGTGGTAAAATACAAGACACGTCGGGATCCTGATGTGGTTATTGTAAATAAAGAAGATCCATACCAATGGGTGTATAAAGACTTACCGAAAAAACATCACCTGCTGCGGAAAGTTCCAAATTGTGAGTATTGTGGTGCTTTGAAATTTAGTAGCGAAACGCCAGGGTTCTGTTGCAGAAAAGGGAAGGTTCACATTTATGTGCATGACCTACCATTTGAAATACGTCGTTTATTTGAGAGTCAAACAGATTGTGATGCCAAGTATTTTAGAAATAACATACGTTATTTCAACTCGCATTTTTCGTTCACATCATTCGGTGCTACGGTTGACGAACGCCTAGCCACAGCCAAAGGTATATATAGAATTGTATGCATTATTTTATTTTTGTGATATTAGTAACTTTATGGTGATTCTCTTATTTTATTTAAACATAGGCACCGGGATTTATGCATTCAAGGTACATGGACAAATTTATCACAAGATTGACCAATTAATACCTGGTGGGAAGGGACCATGCCACATGCAGCTGTATTTTTATGACACAGATGAGAGTATGGTGCATAGAAGAAACAGATCTCCTAGTCTTGACCAGAATTTGATCCAGGAGATCCTTCGGATATTGAGCGATGTAGCTAAGAATCCTTACCTACATAAATTCAAAATCCTGGGGCAATCAGGCAATATCGAAGAGTACAAGATTGAGTTAAATACAAGCATTTATGTTGATCAAAGGAGGTTTAATGCGCCTGCAATGGACCAGGTAGCTGTGATATGGCAAGATGGTTCTGATGAGCAACGAAAATTCAAGCGAAGTATAATGATTTATGCAAATTCTGGGCATGCCACCTTTATACGTGCTTATCATGGTTGCTATGACCCATTATCTTACCCGCTCTTCTACCCTGGTGGTGAGACAGGGTGGGAAGACAAAAAGGAGCGGGCTCGTGGGTCCAACGTGGACGCGCACACCCTCTAAGGGGTCGTCGACGGCGGGCAGCTGACGGCCAACACCGACCCGAGCAGGCCGGCATGGATCGTTCCGCCGGCGCGGCATCAGGAGCCGCAGCCCCCGGAGGAGTACGTGGTGAGCTTCGTTCGCCTGCACGAGCGGGGATTCAACGCCCCCGCTGGCAAGTTCATGCGGGGATTGTGCTACCACTACGGTGTGGAGCTGCACAACTTTACCCCCAACGCCATTTCGCAGGCGGCGACCTTCGTGGGCGTCTGCGAAGGCTTCCTGGGCGTCCTTGTCTCATGGGATTTGTGGCTCCACCTCTTCCGAGGCGAGCTCTTCACGCTGCCGGCCGGCGGCAAGGGCAAGCGCCGGCATGTTCGCGCCGGCGGGCTCACGTTCGCGCTGCGAGGGAAGGGGGTCGGTGTATACCCGCCCTGCAACATGACGACCAACAACGCGGAGTGGGACAGAGGGTGGTTCTACCTCCGCAATGACGGTGACAACCTTCCGCCCTACACCGGCAAGGTCCTGGACAGCCGCCCGTACAACTGGGGGCTGGGGGTGTCGGACGCTGTGCGGAGGACGAAGCTCGAGCCTTACATGAAGGCCCTGAAGACCTTGACGGATGCGGGGTTGACCGCAGCGGCCGTCCTCGCGCAATGTCACCGGTGGTGGGTGATTCCCCTCATGGAGAGGGCGCTCCCCATCTATGGGATGGCGGAGGGCGCGGACCCCGACGCGCTGGCGCGGTCACGGCTGATGGCTGAGCCCTTCGCCCTGGTGTACGCGGCCCAGAGGGCGAGGCGTGTGGTGGACACCAAGAAAATGGTGTGCTCGCCCGATGAGGTGCTGTGGTCGCCCAGGATGCGTCCTGACGACGGGTTCATCGTGCTGGTAAGGAATTTTTGTCAATCTCGCTAACTTTCGAATCGATTTTGATTTCGGCGGCTGATTCTTGACGACTGCGGTGGTGGCAGCCGAAGATGGAAACGAGCGCCTATGGCTCGGATCCCCCCACGCCCAACTCCCACGCGGCCAACTGCGAGAAGCAGCGGGGGGAGAAGGCGAAGGCGGACGCCTACAAGGCGAAGAAGAAGAGGCGCGAGGAGCACCGCCAGGCACACAACCTGGAGTGTGTGCAGCGGGAGAAAAAGGCCTTTCTCTCCCGCCAACCCCAGAGAACACGAGTAGCAGCGACGGCGGCGTGGTCTGGTCGGAGCTGGATGAGGAGGATGAAGAAGACGAAGTGCCTTTGGCCTCGGGGGCCAAAGGCAAAGAGATTGCTGTTCAGCCCGCGCCATCGGCGGCGCGAACCCGCGCCGCGCCTGCCTCCGTGGGCACTGTAGCAGGGGGTGTGCCCGGCACGGGGGGCGCGCCGTCCGCGTAGGCCTCGAAAAAACGCAAGCGTCAGGTGTCGACCCGACGGTAAGCATCGTATCGAACTTCATTTTGCCCAATTTCGTTCCGTCGAGTTCCTGATGTTTCCTTTCCTTTTCTCCCAGCCGCACCGGTGCTCCCATCGCGCCCGAGCTGGTGCCGACCAAGGCGCTGATGGCGGGGGCGCGCGACGCGGTCCGCACAACGCGACCTCGCTCGGCGAGGACATCGCGGTCGGCGACGGCGACGGCGCCGCCACATCAGATGGTGGCGTCGCAGGGCGTCCTGCGGGAGGAGGAGCGGGCCCGTGGGGCCACGCCCGGGTCGGGGGGTGGTTCGAGGGGCGAGCTCGAACAAGCGGAGTGAGGGAGGTTCCGCTCGTGGCGGATGTGGCCCGCGCGCGGGACACAGCCCCGGCGGTGGACGACGGTGACGCCACGCTTCGATTCGCACCCGAGGCGCCGCAGGAGTTGCCCGGCGGCCCGCACGGGGCCGGTGCGTCCTCATCGCGCCAGCCCGGTGACGACGGCTTCCCCGGAGATTGGTGAACCGGGCTGGAACAGCCCGAGGTCCCATGGCAGATGGTGGACCGCGCGAGAGCGGAGTACAATGACTGGCGGGAGTTCCTTCGGGTTGGGTCCGAGGTACAGGGCCTGCTTCGCGAGGCCGAGAGGCTACACACAAATGTGGCGGCGCCGCTCTTCCGGGTACGTGTATTCGTTTCGTCGCTCCTTTGCTCTTCTTTCCACCCTCAGTTGTGTCCCATCTAAGTCTTCTCCATCTCCTTTGTGTTGGCAGCGGCTGCGGGGCGACACTGGGGACAAAATCACCATCATGGCCAAGCTGCACACCAAACTAGAGGAGGCGTGCCGGGAGAACGAGCATTTGCCCCCGGCGATCGATCGTCTCCGCGAGTAGCTGGATGAGGTGAACGTGTACTTCAAAATGAGGGAGAATGACCTGCGCCGTACAGAGGAGGAGCGCGAAACCCACCGTGTCGCGTCGGAACAGAAGGCCAAGGAGGCCGAGCAACTCAGCGCCGCACTGCAGGTCAAGGACGGAGAGCTCCAGCAGGAGCGCGCTGCTCTCGGCGAGGCTAAGTCCCAGCTCGCGCTGAAGGACACCACCCTCACCGAGGCGCAGGCTCGCGCTGAGCGCGAGCGCATGGCACTGGAGGACGCGCAGGCGCGCCTCGCTCAGGCTGAGCAAAAGGCTCAGGAGGTCGAGGGCTTGCCACCGCCCTGAAGGAAAAGAGCGATGCGCTAGCGGCGGTGGAGGGCCAGCTTCTCCAGGAGTGCACCGCTCGTGAGGGAGCGCAATCTGAGCTCCAGCTTGCGCGTGAAGAGCATGGAGGGGTGAGGAACACGCTTTAGGAGCGGGACACCTCGATCCGCCAGCTAAAGCAGGATGTCGACGCCGCGCGAGCTGCGCTCGAGACTGAGAAGATGCGGGCCGAGGGTAAGTTGCGTTCCTCAGCCCCTTTAGTTTTTTGTTAAGTCCTTTCGAGGCTTGACATTTGTTTTCATGTCGCAGAGCTGCAGAAGAGCTCGGCGAATCCTTCAGAGGAGATGCGGGCTCTCCAGGTCGCCTACGACGAAGCCCAGGGCAAGCTCAAGAACCTGGAGACCGCTGCTCTCGAGGTGTGCCGCGAGCTCGAGGGGGCCGAGGTTCAGTCCTCGGGTAGCTCGGTGGCGAGCCGCCTGCGTTCCCTGGGCGGCCGGGTCACCGAGCGCTTGCGGGGCGCCCTTCGGCTCGGCGTCCAGAAGACCTTGGGGTTGACCTCGACCCACTACATCCTTGACTTCGGCCTGCTACGGGACGGCTATGTTGTTCCCGAAGGCGTCATGGGCGAGGATGCTGAGCTTGAGGCCGTCAGGGTTGTTGACGCATCCATGGCGGAACCTGCTGCAGCCCTCGCCGACATGTTTGAGGTGGATCTGTTCCCAGATGCGGCCGAGGGTGAAGCTGCCGCTGCTCCGAGCCCCCGCGCTCCCTGAGGATCTCGGGTCTCGAGGCCCGTTAATATTTTCTTAGAAATTTGGATGAATGTTAGTCGTTGTACAGACAATATATATTATGTTATGCACAAGTTTTATTTGAGAGTTTTATTTTCATATGTTATCGTGTTTTCCTCGCGCCTTTCGGGTTGAGGGGGGAGCCTCGAGTGAGGCGGAGACCCGCTGGGGGCGCTGGCCCCTCGAGCGAGGTGGAAAGCTACTCGAGGGGTGCCAGGCCCTCGAGCGAGGCGGAAGTTCGCCCGTGTGGCGTCCGACCCTCGAGCGAAGTGGAGGGTGGCTGGTGCGGTTGGTTGATGGGCCGTGGAAACCGTTGGGCCGCAGCAGGTCGTCGGCTTTGTTCATGTTTCAGTTGCGGTTGATTTCTGGAGCGCGTTTAGCGATTTTTGTTTTAAGACAGCGATTTCCCCGGTAGTTAGGGGGGACCCCTTATGGCTTAGAAATCTAATAATATTGTGTATGGCTTATCTTGTTCCGTAGACTGCAGGATCACGGGTCAACAGTGGTCGGAGATTTTCTTGTCACGCAGAAAACGACAAACTGCCCACTGACCGAGAGGTGTACTGTAGCCATGTGACGCTACAACGGCCTCAGGCATCATTGTAGCACCAACGACAAAGGCGTCGTGTGGCAGGGAAAAAGACATCGCTTTTTAATCATGCACATGTCTACAGGACCTCTCAATCACGTGGTAACAGTGTCACCACTTCGTTGGCCGCACAAGGCCTGGTTTCGGCTATAAATAGCACCATAAGGTTCAAGGAGGCAAGCACCAAGCATTGCTGAGCTATGAAGCCGCAGAGTAGTATTGTGGCCATGCCATGGGCATGTGTACGCCCACCAGATCATATGATGCAGAGTTTTTAGAAGCTTGGAGCTAGAAGAACTCTTGCGAAGCATAGGTAGCACACCCACTCTTTGTACCGTGCCTCAGCGAGGAATCAAGGAGAGTTTAGAGGTGATGCTGTAGAGGCCCGAGGTGACGCTGCAGGTTCTTGGTAAGCATCAGATGCTCGTCGAGGGCTTGCAGGACGCGCCGAAGAGCAAGCTCGTATCTTGTAACAGGTTCTGGATCCAATGAGGTCGCAGGCGACTTGTGTACCTTCGAAGTTCCTGTGTAATGTTCACTCTCTTCTGTCATGTAATGGTCGATTTGAAGAAATTATTCATCAAAGACCTAAAATGACGTGATTTGGGGGCTTATCGACCTCGTGGAGATCGAATTCCCTATCAGGATGACCTGATAGTTTTGGCGTGTCGCACGTGCACTTTAATATCATATCATACGTAAACAAACTGACCACATATAAAGGACACAATCGTTGAATTATACATGATCTTTCAGTTCTTACAATACAAAAAAGGTGTTCATAATAATGATGATGATCAAAGAATTAAAACAGATTTCTCCCTAGCTTATATATGAACTGCAGGGCAAAACCACATTGGTGTGCGTTTGGTCCGTCCTATCAGCATATGTGCCTTCTCTTCAACTGGAAAATTGTGTTTGGTTATGGAGACAATCCCATCCTTGCTCAAGCTGCATATGCCAACATCATGGTTGCTCACATCTGCCACATAGACGCTATTACCCTTCAGATGTACTTTCTGCTGCTTTGAATTAACAAAGAAGGGGTAGTTTAGTCCAATGAATAGTAACTGCTCCTCTCCAATTGTTGTAGTCCTCCCCCAAGTTAACCTTGACAAGTCAAACTCAAACAGGGAAATGCTATCCAGGTGCAAAAACTGGTCATGTTCATTCCATAACTCCCTGTATGAGTTGGCTGTTAGGCCATGACCATGCCCAGTCAGACATGCTAGGATTAGCTGGTCTGCAGGCGATATGGCAAGGTAGAACACATGTTCATCATGCTCCTCATTTGGACTAGATTGTTCCTCACTCCTACCAGTTTCCGGCGTTGGCATCTCCACTGGCCTCAAGCCCGGATCGCTTAGGTTCCATGCAAATATGTCACCATCCTCAGCAACAGCAAACACCCATCCATGGTACACTATGGCATCAAAATAAATTTCTGGATAATAGTTGTGCACGTTGTCATCATGGTCAGATGGATTCTTCAACACCCTCCAAACATTTTGACCATGCGTTGTGTATGTCATTAACCCATCAGAGAAGAGTGCGATGGCCTCATAGCCATCTGCATGTGATGGCGTCCGCGAGAGGACAACACGCCGAACAAATCGTACATAAGGGGGGAATACTGTAGCCATCTTCGTGAATGATCCCGGATCCACGGCACCCATTTCCATCCCAAAGGACGGTAATGGATAACTTGTTGTGACTAGCCAATCGCCATTACCACCTAACCAAATTCTACTTTGCAATCCCTTTCTTACATAGCAAAATGACAAGTAATTGGAGACATCGTGCAGACCAAACTTTCTGGTATCCAGGTCATCCTCACCCCATCCATCTTCATCTCGTTGAGATGTGAGCAGTATCGGCGTACCTGGCTTGAGAATGGTAGTTCCGAGTTGATCGCAAACGGAGTAGAGCGACTTGCAAGTTGATGAGAAGCTCATCACGTCAAGCACGTCGATGCCGCTGATGATGTCACCCCAGATCTCGGTAGGCAGGTTGCACCATTGGTCAATGGGCATTGCAAACTTGGAGGACGACGTGACTGGGGGTAGATGGTTCGCACACACGGGGATCGCAGAAAAGCTTTTGAGAAGTTTTTGTTTGTGGCAGGAGATTAGACCTATTTAGGAATTTGTGAACAAACGATGGTGTGGAGCTAGGAGCTTACTCAAATACCTGTACACGCACATTAATTTAAAAGGAAACATGCATATTGATTGGATTGTGCTTTATTTGTTGAATCAATGATTTGATGAATTGATGTGTGTGCCCTTCATCCTCCATATTAGTTTTGAACGTGTGATTCTGCCAGGATGATTTTTTTCCAAAAACAATGCTCCATTTCCTTGTATCCACTGACTATACTCCCTTTAACCATTCCATTAAATTCACCATCTCGTATTTACGTTTCCATAGAAGACGTACCTTTATTCTTTTTTTCTGTTTTGTGTATTTTTGTGTTTTTGCATTTCTCGTATTTGTGTATTTTCCTTGTATCCACTGACTATATTTCCTTGTATCCACCGCCAAGATGATACCTTTATGTTAGATAACAAAATATGCTATATTTTTTATATCATGTGCGTGTCGCACGTGCACTTTACTAGTGAAAGCAAAAGAGTTTTACAAAGTTTTTGGTGCTGGTGCAGACGTCACAAAAGTTCCTAAAGTGAACTCAGTGACAAAGAATTCAGTTGATAATCTAAAGGCGTGTGATTCCTACCGCGACTGAAACTCAATAACACACACAAAGACAACCACACATTAAGGATATGATGATACGATCACAATGCATGAACATCTAAAACGCATGCATGTATGAATTCAGAAGTAGGAGAAGCACAAGTAATTAATAATGAAGGAGATTCGAGGAGGAGGATGTGGGCGCTAGCTGTAGAGGCGAGCCGGAAGTCCAGTTAGAGCAATCTCAGTGAACATTTTCATGGTATAGTTACCAATACTGAGTTCCGTCCCATAAAAAAGTGCAATTCTAATTTTTTAGACAGATTAGTAGTGATGCGAAAAGACTCTAGTACCCCTATTTTTTAGCCATATGCAGTAAGTTTTGGCATGCAGATTAGATCTGATTACCTAATTAGGCATGTAATTAGATCTATTTTCTAGAATTGCATTCTTTGTGAGATTTTTTCAAATATTAGGATTGCATTCTTTACGGGATGGATGGAGTACTTGGTAACTATATCCAGGGGCGGATTTGGGCCTAAAGCCATGGGTCCAGGCCATGGCCTTAGGCGTGGCCCAAAAAACTACTTATACCTCCTGTATTTTTTCAAGGCCCAGCGAATAATTTTGTGCAATGACCCTAGTCTTTGTCGGCCCAGGTTGGTTTCTGGCCTAGCAAAACACCCGGCGGACTCTTCCTCTTTCCCTTCCGCGTTCCTCCATCGCCGTGACTCAGCCAGCCTCCCTCGCGAGTCGCGTGTGCGTCAGCCCTGCGCAATCCGCATCTGCAACCCTAGTTGGCTCCAGCGGCCGGCGGCGGCACCGGCAAGCAGTAGGGCGGCTCCGCGACTGGCCTCCCTACACGGCTGCACGCCGCCCGAAGTGGCCAAGCCCAAGGCGGTGACGACCTGGCCACCCGGACCCGGCCGGTGGAGGGCGGAAATAGGGGCGCGGTCGTGTGGACGGCGCCACGGTGGACCATCTTCACTTCTTCACCCAATCGGTCAGTTCTGTTCAACCCCCTAGTAGCTCTAAATCCTCTAATGCAAGTTGTATGTTTCATATCCAAATATCCAATTGTCATTTTCCGCTATTCAATTATGTTTTGCATATTGCTTGTCTAATTCATTTAAAATTTGCAACTTCTCATGTGTAGGCTCGGGTGTCCTTCCTACTGTGATATGCGAGGAGCTGATGACGAACCAGACCGACACTAGTTAGGTATTTATTTTATAAGTTTGTTATACAAATAGATCTTAAATTGTGGTGTACTATTGAAAATTCTACATTTAAGCATTTCTATAATTATATGAACTATCGCTATTTTGGTTACCGCTATTATGCGGTCTACACTAAGCTTACTATATCTTCAAATTGAGTGGTATAATCGTTTACTAAGTGGCCTTAGGCGTCAAAATCCACCAGCTCCGCCACTGACTATATCTGCTATGTTTCATGGTGACTAAACTCCTCTTACATATTATGAAACTCTTTCTCGCCTCTCCTTATAATAACATGTGGCATGTTATATGATGTTTATGAAATTTGTGATGAAACCTTTATTGAGACGGACCTTATTAGTGACGTGGATCCAATGAGCAATGAGCTCTTAAAAAAAGGACCTGAGGGGGTATGACGCCCCCGAACATTAGCTTAAGAAGAAGATGCTCACGCAGGTTCAGAAAACCCCCGAACTCCTACCCCACCTTTCTTGGTGACACCTTCACCCGCGTGAGTCTAGGTCGGGTCTTGCAGCATGCTTTAGTGTGGGATAGGCGAGGGCAGGGTTTTAAATCCCAGGAGAAAATTTTTTTCGAACCCTAATGACAAACATGGAATTCCGGGAATTCGGGAATTTTTAATATATATTTTTATTTTTATTATAATTTTTAAATTTGTTTTATTGGAAAAAAATATTAAAAATGCAATTTCGCCTGGGAAAATAATATTTTTCGAACCCCTGCGATAAACACGCCGTGGAATTCCGGCCGAAAAAAATTTCCCTAGGCAATGGGATTTTTTCAATGCGCACCTAAGCCCCCCACCTCTGGCCAACAAATCCGCCCCACCCAGGGTTCGAACTGTGGCCGGCATGGTGCGAAGCAACGTGCTAGACCAGCCGACCTAGCACTCGTTTGCACAATGAGCTCTACCATTTGGCACTCACTACCTCCTATATTTGGGCATACTAATGACCTGTGTCATGTAATCCCATCACTGGAGAGGAACAATATTAGTGACATATCTCCATCGCAGCAGTCACTAATGACATCATATTACATCGGTGACACGTGGGTCACAATTATTTAATAGATGAAAACAATAGCGACATGTTTCAGCCAGTCACATCAATAGTGCAAAATTAGTGACGCGAAATTAAATCGTGTTTCTAACTGGTACATCTCATTTGTCTAATAATTCTTAAGTAGTTACTAGTTTTGAAAGGAGAATTGCGATATCGGAGGCGGGGTGGGCAAATGCCCAATCCTAACATTGTATTTATACGATCGATTTGTATAGCTTTAGCTCTTCTGTTTTGGTCACTACTTCGAAGCAACCCAAAGCCTATCCAGAAATGGATTAACTATTCTTAATCACCAATGAAGCGCGGGATTGAAAACTCTTTTCTAATGGTTTGAGATAAGCTACCTATACTCTTCACAGCAAGAGGGAAACCCTTCAAGCACTCCAGTCTTGTCAAACTATATCTCTTTGCAACTATTCCTGCTACCTTTGGAATCTTTGTAGTAATTGTAACCACATTACCATGAGTTCCTCCGTTAATTCAACTAGAACATTCGGCGCACGTTGTGCGCCCTATCCTAAACAAAACTATGGCCAACCAAGACATAAAACATCTATATGCAAAGTGTATGAAAGGAAGAAACAAATGCACTTAGAGATCTCTTAACATGACAAACTCCAGTTCACACAACAGCTCAGTTTAGTTCCTTTAAGCATTGAGATTTTGTCGATCACACAGTTTGCAGTACATCTACCTGTTCCACAAAGGATATGAACAGGCCAAGCCGCGAGCAATATGCTATGAACACGCCTTACACTATATGCTTTAGTTTGCCAGTAAGTCTTTCTTAACTACTACCTACTTTGCAATCTCACTGAAATAAAATGGCAACATAATGGATAAGGAAGCACAGTTCCTGAAAAAAGAACAATTTGAACATTAAAGAAGGGCAATCTCTAAAGTAAACTATAACATAAGCACTCTGACGCTTGCTCCTCTGCATCAATTTACGAAATTCTTGAAACAGCAAATACCTCCAATAGTGACAGGCACCAACATATTATTCCTTCATTCCTTGTGATCCAACCACAATATTAAAAAAATTAGTCTTTTCATTGCACCTAGATTTCAATACAAATAGATTCAAACAAACACACATGGATGTCAGTACAGCATGGGCACTCATGGTATGGTCCACCATAGTAAGACCGCTCTGGGTAGGCATCTAGCACCACGTAATGAGAAATTAAAGTTAGAGGCACACCATCAAGTATCTTATCCTGTAAATGAACGCTAAAACCACAAATTTTCGGTTCTTCTACACGAGCCCTATCTAGAGGAAGCATAACAGGCACCATTGGACTATGGTTCTGATTTCTCACACAGCAAAGGCTAATCATTTGACGGTGACAGTTCAATGCAGCAACATCTGCAGGGAAATCTATCAAGGATTTACCTCCTGTTTATTCCAGTAAAGTGAAAGATCAGCTTTGCCCGCCTAACCCAACAACATGGGGCACGTTTGCAAAATACAGGGCACTCACTTTCTTTTTCTACAGGCTGGCAATTGGACAGACGCAAGCGCAAGTTTTTTTTGCCTGGGCCTTCTCACGGCAGCGAGCAGCTTGCTCAGACGGAGAACCAGCCATCACTAAAAGGCAACACAGGACACCAAACTACCAGCCAACACCACACAACAAATTGAAGCACACAACGCAAATCAGCAAAAGGACCATAACAGTAATATGACAATAACACAGCAGAAATCATATAAATGCCCACACATATGCACCAGGAAAAGCCATTTTGTATAGTAGCAGAGACAAATACCAAGAAGATGAAATTTTAAGCAGATACATATATTCTAGTTAAGGTCTTTTGCTCTAAATATCAACGCTTCAAGTTTTTAAGGACAGACGGCACACAATACATATATTCAATTAGCTTCTCATGAGAAACTCCTACTATTGCTATCATTATTATTCTACCCTATTGAACTCTTTGTGAGGCACATATTCTTTGTTGTATCTCCTGTAAATAAGCATACACTGCTTACAAGCGAGACATTTTCAGAGCTTAAAAGGGATAAGTTTTTTCTTTTCTTTTTCACGGAACTGCAGAACATAACTATTTGGCATTCACTGTCATTAGACTCACTTAGCATTCACATATGTTAGTTGTTACTGTGTATTCTAGCAGTGTATATATCCCAATTGGCAATAATCATAGTAGCAAAATTAGAAACACAACATCAGCTTGGTCACTTGCACTTGTAGTTGAAGTTGCTTCAGGTACATAATGCCATCATCAAGCATTGAGGCCTTGTTGGTCTGCACCTGTGAAATCGTTCCCCAGAAGCAGCAACAGCGAAGTTATTAGCATCCAGATTCCAACAAGGCAGGACAATAGCCAAGCATGGATGGCACAAAAAGGAGAGGGTGGCTGATCTCACTCGAGTTGGGATGAGGTCTGCAGTGCATTCATCTTCTCGCTGATCCTGCAGCTTCAGAAAACCGCCGCCGCTCCCCTTTCTTCGCCAGGAAGCGTCGCCGCCCTCTGCCCTGTGAATCATCAGCCTCTAAAACATGTATTAAAATGTCATTTAATTCTATTAATCACTCAAAACAAAAGATTTCTAGCAAATCGGAGGCTACTACTACTACATTGAAATCTTTTGTTAGGTTGTGAAAAAATGTTATTCCTAGTATGTGAACAATTTGCTGCTCTACCGGATCTGCAAGTGGGCGCACAGAGAAGGTTACAGAAGGATGGCAGCTGACCTGGGGCGATGGACTTGAGGCAGAGGGGGCAGGCAGGCACGCAGGGGAGGAGGGCACCTTCGTGGGAGAAGACGGCGAGGCGGAGACCCCTTCTTGTAGTGCCAATAGAAGGCGGGGTCGGTGACACCGAGCGCGGAGGCCACAACCAGGATGACCAGGCACCATCGCCCCAGTGCCGCCGCCGCTGAACCCTAGCAAAAAAAAAGATGAGAGAAAGGAAATAGGAGGGGATGAAGCGGAGGAGATGGAGGGAGGGGGAGGAGGAGGAGGAGACGTATCTCTGTTGGGATGTGCCATCGCTGGCTTGTCCGGCCCACCGAGGATGAGAGAAACACATCACCTTCCACAGGGGAGAGAGGGTGTCGAGCCTCCGTGCACCGGCTTCGAGGAGGAAGAGGAGCACGGCGTCGATGACGGCCACGGCCATCTCCGCCTCACTGACCCTTCTCTTCCCCGCCGCCGGCGTCAGTGGCCCGTACCTACGCCGGATCTGGAGAGAAAGGGAGGCAGCGAGGAGGAGAGGGAGAGAGAGATGGCGACGGGATTGCGTCGCGCCGAGCCACTGGAGAAATGGAGGGGAGGAGGGGAGGTGGCAGCGGCAGATGGCGGCGGGCGGTGGCGGGGAGGAGAGGGGCGAAAGGGGGCGGGCGGCGGGGGAGGGGAATGAGGGGGTTAGGGTTCGGGGACCGCATGGGGTATTAGGCGTGGGGTGGGTGGTGGGAGGGGGTGTTTGCAAAAGTTGTGAGGGGGTGTTTGCAAAACGACATCAACAATAGATTTTCTCTTCTTAACAAAACATCAACAGCACTGCGCGCCACGTACCCTCGGAAACGCGGGCGTGCGAGGAAGGGGGTGAGCTTT
Source organism: Cenchrus fungigraminus (assembly GCA_036936925.1). Taxonomy (NCBI): domain Eukaryota; kingdom Viridiplantae; phylum Streptophyta; class Magnoliopsida; order Poales; family Poaceae; genus Cenchrus; species Cenchrus fungigraminus. The sequence goes on along the minus strand of CM072774.1, from coordinate 27,034,430 downwards.
TAAGAACTCTGATGTAGCTAGCATCTTTTGGCAATCATCATCAGGACATGTAAGACGACAGTTACTGTTTCGACTACAACTTTGTTTGGATGAGGTATTCCTTTTTTTGGAATCGGATGAGGTATTCCTTAGTTGCATTCACTTTTTCACTATTTTGACTACAACAATCTCTTTTAAGTAACTAGTTGCATTAAAGTTCTGCAACATACAAATTCTCATCTTGATTTCAAAGTGACTGATGACTTTTGATTTTGAGATTTGTGTGTGTGTGTGCAGGGGGAGGGGGGTGGGGGGGCACTTGCCCCTGGGTTTGACTACCAAGTTCACAATGATCTCACTGGCACGGTGTTCAAAGTAGTGCTTTGTGTGGTACCATCTTATCCCAATCATTTAAATTGTGAATTACAGATCTGAATAGATCCATGTCATGAATGGTGGCAACCTTTTTAGGTGCTCTTTGCATTGCTAAGGCTTTTAGAATGGCTTTTGCGCTGGCTTATGCATGAGTTGTACCAAACGTGGAGGCTAGAAAATGGCTTTTGAGCAAAAGCCAAGTGCTAAAATCAAGAGAAAAACAGTGGCTTGTACCGACTTCACCTCTTTGCCTCGCCCAAGTGCTACAAAACTACACCTATCACACATCGAATCTACATTAGAAATGTCACTGTTTGTAGCACTATTGATTGAGTAGGATGTTGGAGAAGCAGACATTAGTGTAGGAGCTTGGGTGGTGGGGCTCCTACCTAGCAGTGTTGCATGGAGTTGTATCGATGGCTGGCAGCGAGCGGTGCGGGATGTGTGGAGCCAACATCGATCTAAACAAGCACATGGGAGGTCAGATCTGGTGGCGAGCAATCGCAATGGGCCAAAGCTAGCAATGTGCAGGTGATGCTAGCCAGAGCTAGTAGTTGGTGGCGCAGATACGGCGAACGAAGGGAGGTGGAGGCCAGGAGCCAGGGAGGTGTAGTTTAGGGCATGTTTGGTTCCCATAATAGCGTGACTTAAAGTGCAAAAAGTGAAAAATAAGTCACCTATGAAACCAAACAGCCATGACTTAAAGTGGTGTGACTTATAAGTTGCATAAGTAGCTCCACCCCTACTTAAAGTGACTTATTTCCACCTTTTTCTCCTTCTACCCCCGGTGGGTCCCACCGCAACCCTATCTTGTGAAAAAGGTGGCGTGGGGTGAAAAAGGAAAGGGTCATGTGCTAGGGGTAAAATGGTCATTATTCGCTGACTTATAAGTCACTGCAACCAAACGGGACTGACTTAAAGTAGTTTGATTTATAAGTCACCCTACTTATGGGAACCAAACAGGGCCTTAGTGTGGGGAGTGTGTGGGGTGTGGGGGAGGGGAAAAGAAGAAAAAGGAAGGGTGAGGGAAGAGAAGAAAAAACAATAGATTAGAAGAAAATTGGGAAAAGAAATGGAACAAAAAATTAATATAAGGATATTGTGACCAATTCACATCGTCTGTAATTTAAAACATCACGAGAAGGTATTTGACCAAATGTTTTTCTAACAAGACAAGTTGGAGCCACAAAAAGATGTTTTTTAGATGAGTGAGAGCTAAAGCTTTTTTTTTGGACAACCCAGAGCCATGCCTAATGGACCCGTACATATACTGAGGCTTGAGCTTTTCTACTATGTCTTCCATCTTACTAGATAGCTCCACACCCTATCAAACATCAGTTTTGCTTGCGATCTTCTTGCTCCCCATACATTGGAATTACCGCAGATCACAATAGTCGTTGAACAGTGAGTTCACGGTCACCTCTGCCTACACTGCCCTCTTCCAGGGCAAGACTCGCGACTGCTGGGGAGTGGGGACAAAACAGCTTTGGAAGGTGCAAGCGCCTGGCACATGCAAGTTCTTTCGTTGTTTGGTCCTTCATGGTCGCTGTTGGACCTCCAATTGTCTTCGGCGGCATGGGCTGAGGGATAGAGATGATTGCGCCCTCCGCGCCCAGGAGGTAGAGACACTTGATCATGTCATCACCGGCTGCTCCTTTAGCCAAGAGGTTTGGTTTCGGATCCTTCGCAGCGTTGGGCTTTAAGCTCTGGTTCTGCATGAGGAGGAACCTTTCACCGCCTAGTGATTCCTTGACTTGGTTGGTCATCTGGTCATCACTTTGGTGTGAGCACAATTGCAGAGTTCACAACCGTGAGGCGCTGCAACCAGTCGCTCTGGCACCTCTCATTTTGGTCAGGCCCAACTTTAGGCTAGGGCTGGCTTCCGTAGGATTGCCCTTGCCCTAGGTCCTAGAACTCGTTGATCTCTTTAGCATCTTGTTTGTTGTCTTGCGGCCCTGGGACTTGTATTGTTTAAACTTTGTAGAACTTTCTTCCGTTTAATGAAATATGTGTTGTGCACCTTCTTTAAAAATAGCAAGCGGAGAGGATGATCCCGCCGGTGAGGCCCCTGTCAGGCTGTCACCGTGGTATCCTAGTATGTCCCCTCTATCATGGATCCGGAAGTGCTCGAGTCAACCTTAGTAAAACCATCCACCACCTAACCATGAATAGAGTTTTTTTTTAGGAAACAACAGGGGCAAGAAGCCCACTTGAACAATTTCATTCCAAAAAAACGGACATGTCCAGGGATTACACGAGCAATTAGCGTAGGTATATATAAAGCAAAACCAAAAAAAAGAAGATAACGACATAATATACACGAGAAATCAATTTACCAGAGATGGCAGTGGTTGTCGGTACGAGTGTTAAGCAGCTTCAGCAACTGTTTCAACACAACAACTATTGGTGCTTCGTTCGTGTAAAGACTCGGCAACAATGGTGGTACTCGCATCAACAACACTCCCGCTGGATTCAGTCGCTGCCGTGACGGCGATGGTGACGGCCATAACCTCCTCCTCCTCCTCCTCCTCCTCGGCTTCCTCCTCGACCACCGCAACGGCCAGCTCGCCGTAATAATCATCCCTCTGACGACGGCCGCCGCCATTGCCGGTTTCGGTGTAGAGCTTAAGGAGGTTGACTAGGTCCGGCGACGAGGAGTACACCGACCCCGGCAAAAAGTCCACGAGCGACTGGTAGTTGTTGTTGCCGTCGCCGCCGCCGTTCGCCTCCCGTCGGCCTCCCTCGTCACCGTCCATGGCGTCGTCGTCGAGCTGGTATAGCTGGGCCCTGACCCTGTACGCCTCGAGCTGCCGCTGGAGGCCGTACTTCTCCGTCTCGCTCTCGTGGACGAGCTGCATGGCGAGGCGCGCCGCCTCCCGGTCAAGCTCCCCCTGCTCCTCCAGCTGCCGCCGGCGCTCCTCCGCCTCCGCGGCCGCGCGCCGCTCCGAGGCGAGCTCCGCGCGCAGCGCCTCCAGCTCCCGACGCTGCTCGCGGAGCGCGGAGACGATCTGCCCCACGGTGAGGAGCTCATCATCCACGGCCACCAGCTCCGGCGCCGTCGTGACCGGGTCCACGGAGGAGTCGCCGTCGTCCCGTGGCCGCGCGATGATCGGCGAGAGCTCGAAGAGGGAGACGAGCGGGCTGCCGCCGCCGCCGTCGTCGCTGCTGCTGGTTGTTCTTGAGTCGATGCTGCTGCGGTCGGCGGCGAGGGGTTGCCCGTCGCCGTCATGGTCCTGCTCGCATATCTCGCTGCCGATGGAGACGACGCGGTGAGTCTCCAGGCCTGCAGCGGCGAACACAGAACACACGTCAGCTTGTACAGGTGTCAAAACTTTCAGAGCTCAGTCAAGCAGAGTAGCTTCAGGTTGTCTAGTCGTTGAGGACAACGAGACCTTTCAAAAAAAAAATTCGATTCTTTCAAATTAGTCTCAAGTTTAGTTTTACTTTGTAGACTTAATGTGCATCGAGAACAAAATGTTATGCAAAAAAATCGAACACATCAAGTCGAATGGAAAGTTTGGCAGAGCTCCAGATTTGGATCTGAAGCAAAGGGTGCAGCAAGGATGGAGTCATTCTACTTCAGTTCTATGTTGAACATAAATTTCAGTAGACTTTATTTTGGCATACGAATATATACTGACATCGAATTACATGCCAGAATTGAGGCTTGCAGCTCTGCCAAACTGAACCTTTCTGACGTCATCTCAACGAACGCAAAATTAGTCAATGCAATGAATCTTTGACCGCGACCATTTGACATTTGCCACACATTAGCATATACATGCATTTTCACTTGAGTTGAAATTGACGCTGTAGCCCAACTGTTGCAATGAGTTGACAGTCCAGCAACATGTGGTTGAATGCAAGTTCTCGAATTTTAAAACATTTGCTGTATTTGGTTGAATGCAAGTTCACGAATTTTAAAACTTTTTTTTTTTGTTTTAGTTCGGTTGGTAACTGCACCAACAAAAGCTAGTTAGCATGCACCATCCTACAAAGTGATTCACTAATTCCAGGAGAAAAATTCTCGCTCTACTAGCACTTGATTGCGACAGCGTCAGGTATCTACGTCAAATGGAGTTTTCAAACCAATTACAAGAACATAATGACGATAATTTCTAATTCTGTCATCATGATGTGCGTAATGCTAATTCCTTTCAAGAAAGTTCAGAGATCAATCAATCGGGTAGCGATTAGCGAAGCAACAAGAAGAGGAGAACATGGTTTACCTGAGACCTTGTCCGGGCCATCGGCCTTCACCAATCCGGGTTTCCCCGCCGCCCCGTCTCGGCGATCGCGGTCAGCTCGAGGCTCCACGGCGGCGAGGTGTGCGTCGCAGAGCAGGAGGCTCAGGGCGTCGCCGGCCGAAGCAGAGGAGGAGGATGGGGAGGAGCAGAGCAGGCGGTGGACGCGGGCGCAGAGGATGCAGGGCGGGTCCAGGCCGAGGCGCGCGGCGGCGGCGGCGATGAGGCAGAAGGCGGCGCCGTTGGCGAGCAGCAGCGACGCCATCGCCCACTCCATCGCCGCGCGCGCCGCCACGGCCAAGAACTCGCGGATCATGGCCGACCGACCGACCGCCACTGCCTGCTCTGCTTAGTGCTTACAGCTACTGCAGGAAAGTGAGCGCCACAGACACAGAGGTGGAAACCAAGCGTTGCGAGAGCTCCGGAGGAGGAGGAGGATGGAAGAGATTTCTCTGGGCCGGATGATGATCGGTTGGTGGAGCCGAAAAGGGACGCGAAGGATTGGATTGAGCTGGAGGAGGAAGACGAAGTTTGGGGTAGGTGGAGGAGAGCAGAGCAGGTGTCAACTTTTTTGTGAAAATGGGGCGCCACTAAGACCAAGTGAAATAATTGTGGTAATGGCTTTTGAAAAAGGGGAGACTGAGAGTTGGAGGAAGGAGACGTCAGGGGGAGGGTCGGTCCATCTATATCTGCTAATAACTCCAATCACAATTTATTTTGTCTCTGTTTATTTGTTTTTTCAAACCCTCTTTTTCAAACACAATAGTTCTGCTAACCATGCATTGGAGAGTTGGAATACCTACATTTTTTTGTTAATAATAAAGAACAAAGATGCATCAAAATTCAAGTGGAAGAGGATTCAAATCTGAGAAAGCAAGATGAGCATCTATACTCTTCTGAGCAATTGATCACCCTCCTGATAAAATATTGATCCCACTTTTTATTATTTATAAATTAATAAAAAACTTGGTTTTTCGGCAGGGCATGCCTTTTACTCATGCAGAAACACACATAGAGAGGGTTTAATCGGTTGCCGACGAATTCACATTCTAGCATAGAGATAGAGCGGCAGGGAAGAGTTGGATTGATCGGTGAAAGCCAAAGCCCAGAGCTCTGGATTTTGTCGCGGCCGACGTCGTCAATCAAGAGGCAAAGCGGCATCTGACTGACAAGTTCTTCAGAGCGGCGAAACAAACCTGTCTGCGGTAGATGCAGTGTCATCTTGATTCACCAAGGAATCGTGCCGCTGTAAACTTGTACTAGGCACTCTGATAGCGATGGTCTCATGGGATAAGCTTGTAATTAAGCTTAATTGGATGCTTTTGTAGTAGCAAAAGTTGTGTAGACAGCGAGGGTTCACATCAAGTCATTGACCACATCAACCTATACCTATCTATCTGTATTGACCCTGCAGGAACAAAAGAAATGATAGTATCCAACTCTTCCAAAAGCTACGTATAATCGACCGTGTATATACGTTTACCCTCTTGCTGCCTTCCAAAAATAAACGAACAAACAAATAAGTAAATAATAAATAAATAAATAAATATCATTTGGTAAACTTTTTACATAAAATAACCTTTTCTTCTACCTGGGCCGTGTGGATCACAGACGGCCCTTTGTGCTGCTCTTCGGGCCGGGCCGGAATACTTGGGAGTTGACAGAGTTCCATAGGCTAAGTCCACAAAGAACATCATCAATCAGTCCTGACCACGAAATTAGTGCAAGGCGCGAACCACCTGTAGCGAACGCAATAGTACCACATCGGCTAACAGAAGTCGGGAGAGGATGTTGGAGGCAATAAAGCAATACCAAGAGATGCCTTCGAACTCACTTACCTGGACGGGGTCAATAGCTGATCAAGAAGAGCTATGGCCTAAGTAAATGACCTTCATTGCACTTGGGAGGAGCATTGGCTTACCATCTTCCTAAATGGAAGAGTGAACGTCATAATTTGTGGAAGAGGGGGTACGCGCTCGCGCGGCCCCAGCCAAATCAATGTTTAAACTTTAACCATTTTATTTATTTATTTATTTATTTATTTATTTATTTATTTATTATGTGTGTTTAGAATAGCAATTTGAATTTAAATTTGCTGCACATTTTGTTTTTGAATTTAGATATCTTGCTAATGTTGTAATTGTTTTTCACTTTGGCTGTGAGGATCACATCCAGCCCATATCAGCCCTTCCCCATGCACACATGGATCATACTATCACTGGATTACTCAACATGTTCATGTACATGATTATTTCAATACACAATCCAAGACAAAAATATTTCAAACACATGGTCCATGGATATTGACATGATAAGATAGGCCAGCAACAGATTTTCAAATTTTAGCTTCACAGAATCACAGATATCTTTTCATGTACTCGTCCATGCGGGTGTACTGAACCTCTGGGTAGAGCAGAGTAGCCTCTGCTCCATCCTCCCCAATTTCAAAGTTTGTCAAGCAACCTTCGTAGAAAAAGTGGTAGTAGTGTGTCACTCCGACTTGATTGGCTAGGTCAGTACCTGCATGAATATGTGTAAAACTTAGAGTGCACGTTCTTCAACTTGGAGTGATGTTTGAAACTAGAATTCATGGACCCATAATATGTGCCAACAAAGGTTGGATAAATGTTATCCTCAGACGTATACTACAACAATTGCAGTTACCTTTCATTGAAGCCAAGAATTCGTCCGCAGGAATGGGGATTTTCTCCAGAACTTTTCCAGAGAGATTCTCCCATTTTGCGATCACATCGTTCTGAGATAGGATGTTTTCTGGTGGCCTTAGGTATACTGTCTTGTTCAACGTACGAGGATCGTCAATGGACTTAATTGTATATGTTCCGACGTCATCTTCATCCAAAAATATCACTGCACATATATACATCATGTAGATATGTCAGAACTACTATACGTACTCTCTCTAGTCATAAAAACATGATGTTATGAAAAGATAATTAGTGCAAACTTGCAATAGTAATCTTGTCCAAACGTTATGCTCTGATGGCTCCAGAGTGTAGTTAAAAGTCAGGCATGTTATCACTTCATGTTTTTTTACAAGAGACAAGCTTTGCCATTATTTCACAGCGATTATATTGAAACGTAATAAATATGGTATCTTTTGAAGATCTAACGGTGGTAATACCTGAATTATCAGAAATCACGTAGCTTAAAAGGAATTATCAGAAATCATAGTATCTGAATAATGTCAGATCTGGAAAAATAAGATGAGAATGCGAAAAAGACTCTTGTGCTCAACTAAAGCAAACACTGATGGAAATTCAACTGAATAATGTCAGATCTGGAAAAAGAAGATGGGAACCTTTGACGTTGCCGTCTCCGTAAACATGTACTTTCTCTTTGGGTGGCAAAAGGGTGCGCAATTGACAGAGGTTAGGACAAAAGTAAGCAGCAAAGCAATTAGCAGAGATGTAGGTGTGGGGAATGTTGGCCTCTTCTATGGCCCTTCTTATCTCCATCTTCTCATCAAATGAAACCCTTCCTGGTTCAAGAGCATGCCCCATCCTTGATGGGTCCGCGCCGAACTCTGATGGTATGAAACGCTGCATTCACAGTTATTTATGGTTATTATCTTACACATGAACGCCATTTGGACTAAACGAAACGAACGCCACTATTTTCAATCACAATTAGTATTAATTATTACGAGCAATATAATTATTTCTCACCACTACTATTGTGATTGAAATTATCTAAAGGAATATGCATTGCGGGACCGAAGGAGTGACCTTAACGTTGCCAGCTTCCTTGATAGCCTGGACGAGCTTGTGCTGCAGCTGCAGGTTGTGGCTGCGGAAGTGCACCCCGGACATGGCCGAGACCACGACGTCGGCCTGCGCCACGGCGGCGACGAGGCCCGCGTGGTCGTCGAGCGACGCCTCCACGAGGCGCGCCCCCTGGGCCTTGAAGGACAGCAGCATCTGGAGCTTGTCGACGTCGAGGCCGATCTCCGGCCGCATCAGGACGAGCGTGGGGTGCCCCAGCGCCAGGCTCGCCCGCACGATCCGGCGGCCGATGTAGCCCGTGCCGCCGACGACCAGGACCCGGCTCTTGGTCATCTCCATGGATCGATGGCGAGCGGTAGGGAGAAGTACAGTACAGCGAACTTGTTTGTAGCAGCTAGTGGCTTCTATGGGAGAGGGAGAGGTGTAATAATTAATAAATGGGGTTGGTCTGCTAGGATGTCATGCGTACTAATATCATCAGACTTTTATTGCTATGCACTAGTAGCTTGTTTATTAATTTCACTCACGTCACATAAAAAGTGATATGACCTTGGGGGGAGCACCATTGCTGTTTTGTTGGGAGGTGAAAAAATCTTCTCCTCCCTTTGATCATTAATTAAGGGTATTAAATAAAGTCAGTTTTCAAAACTATCTCTACATCCCTGTGTAAAATCGCGAAACGAATTTAATGAGGTCTTTAACCGCATGATTAGAAGATGGTTACTGTAGTATTACAGTAGCAAATCATAAATTAATTATGCTCATTAAATTCGTCGCACAAAGTTACACTCATCCGTAAAAAGATTTTACTAGTTCATGCAAGTAAGATTTCTTGGGGACAAAAAAAGTGTCCTTGGGAACCAAAGACTGCCATTAAATCAATGGTCGCCGCTACTTCCAATCATACGACTGTAGGCACCGTGTGGCAGACTATAGCGGGACACATCAGTTTTTTTTATAAAAAACTAAAGGAGAGAGAAACCAAAGCTGCTAGCACGCGCCTCGATACTTGAATGAGACCCGCACACACGTGCCCCTGCTCCTCCTCTCCTCTTACGAGACGTCAGGACCGGACAGAGCAGGATACTAGAAATTAAACAAATATTATATGCAGAGTTCACTTTAATCTAAGAAGTTGTGCTATAGTAACATCAATGGATACACTATCTACGAGGTTTACTCTAGCCTACGTGTCCAAAGTTATACAGAGCACCCTGCTATAATCATTGCGGGTGCCCTTAGACTATCTCCAACAATCGATACCTAAAACGGGGACGCATTTCGGAACTGGGTCACGCACACAGGCCAAGGGTCACCATCCATATTTTACCGTCTCCAACAATCGGTACCCAACAATCGGACGCATTCCGGCTCCGGCGGAGGGCCACCTCGCTCGGCTTGGCTGCGGCTATCCCCACCGCGGCGGATGCGCGGAGCTCCGGCGGAGGGCCGCCTCGCCTGGCTCAGCCGCGGCTATCCCCCAGCGGCGGAGGCGTTGACCTCCGGTGGAGGGCCACCTCGCCCGGCCCGGCAGCGGGAGCTCCGGTGGTGGGCCACCTCGCCGTCGCCGTCCATCAAGCAGAGCCGCCGGTCGATGTCTTCATCAAATCCGGCCACCATTCGCCGAGCAGAGCCGCCGGTGAGCTTACCCTCGAGTTTCCCTCACCTTTCTCCCCACCGGTGCCAACCGCCTGGGGCTCCGCCGCGCCTGAGCGCAGGCGAGCTCCACCGCCAGGCAACCGGCCGCCATGGCCTGAGTGCTCTGGCTTCTTCCCGGGCCAATCACTACGGGGGTGGCCCTTTGCATCGTGAGGAGGAGCGACGCTTTTTTTCCTTGCGGCTGGAGGTGTAGGCAAAATGGGTGGTGCGTTTGCCTCTTCCGTTGGAGGTTGATTTTAGCACCCAAAACACTGTGCTGGACCCATTTTGGGTTTGGGTCACGCTTTGGCTGCTCTATTGGAGTCAGTCTTAGGGCATTCGCAAAGGGTGTGGTTAGGCTATCTATAGAATATCATGTATGAAAGGGAAATTAGAAGACAGTAAAACGTTGCTACATCCGGCGTAAGCCAATAGAACGTGCTCCGACGTAAGGTGGGACCCACACACCCACACGGTTTCCACTTTCCACGTGGAGCAAGAGAATGGACGGCCCGGATCGGGGCCATTGCCTGCAGCGAAGTGGTCGGGGCTCAGAGTGGGGCCACCACCATGGCCGGATCACAGCTCGGTTGGCGAGGCAGCTGGGGTGGAGACTCGAGTAGCGCCACGAGCAAGTTAGCTGCCCTTGGCGATGCGGAGGATGCCCAGAGCAGAAGAGGTGGCCGAGGTAGGGCGGCAACCGCTCGGCGCCTCCATTGGGGACGGGGTTCGACCTCGCTGCGCTGCTGCAAGCAGCTTTGGTCGTCGGCTGTCCAGCTCGACTTTGACACCATCATTGCAGGCAAGACCGAAAGCGCGTGGGTGTCGGCCGGAGGTGTCGAGGTTGGTGGCGCGGCCTGGCCATCTCTCGGGAGTATAGGTTGCGACAACACTGGTGGAAGGTGAGGGGCGTAGTCCGACGTGGCAGGGAGGATGGGTAGGCGACGACCGAGAGTAGGGGTGCGGAGGCTCGAGTGGGGGTGGACGACGAGCTAGCACCGGCCGAGAGTGGGGTGCGGCGACACGTATAAGGGACGGGCGGTGACCAACATAGGTGTTGGGAGGACTGGCGGGCACAGACAGGGTTCAACCAAGACGGTGGCTCCCCCGGCCATGTTGCCAAGGCCACATGAGAGAGGTGCTGTGAGAGCTGAGAGAGAAGAAGAAGACGGGATAAGGTTGGAATGTGAGACTCACACAATCTTACGGGTGGGTCCGTCGTGAGGGGTACGGCGGGTCCGAATTGGGTGAGAAAAGTTTTCAATTGTCTTCGCTCCTTGTAGTATAGATTCATAGTGTCTCAAATGTTCAGTACTTGACTACGGGGAATAAGTATAATGAACTCAAGTCTCTTGCGTTGTTTAGTGCAGTGGGACCTTATGGCTGCTTCAATTCTCATATACTTTTCTAGTAGCAAAGACTTTTTCCCCTCCTTTCAAGGTTATTTATCGACCATACATATCGGTCTTCGCACTTAGGCGCTTGTTTCAGATTAATTAGGGAGAATTTTGGAGGTCCCGTCATGGAAGATACAAAAATTGAATGACTCCCGTAATCCATAATCTTGAATCCAGATGGATTATAAATTATGAATTATGGAAATCCTCTGACTTTTGGATCATCCATAATCCAACCATCAAAATCGACAACATAATACGAAACAAGCCCTGCTAACTTATACTGTACTAGCAGCTATTCTATGGGATTGCTGGGAGGTGTAAATTGGATTGGTCTGGGGACAGGGATGTCAGCTTGGGGGCGTTGCCGAAATGACTATCCACCAGAGACATTTATTGCTGTATTGTGGGGGCTTGAAATGATCCACGGCCTCGTAACTCATAATAGTGATATGTCAGGACCTTGGGGGGCACCATTAAATCAATGGTTGTGTGCAATCATACGACTATACATGAAGCTTATCATTCATCTATAGTTTATCAAATTTCTACTCTAATACACTATTCACTCTATCATATTTTCACAATTTTTTCCAAACTAAACATCTATTACAGTTTTTCATTATTCACCGTACTTTCACCTAGCCTAAAAAATTCATTCTTTCACCCGTTACATCTCTCTCACATCATACGGCCCAATGCACTAGTCACCTCAGCACATCTAGCTACACCACTTTTTCAAACTAAATACCTCTGATTTCAGTTCTCATAACACACATATGACGTGTACTCTCGAACCAAGAACTGCGTGCAACGCCCCGCGCTAAATCATTGAGTTGTCTAGCCGACGAGTGCATCAACCCAGATAGATGCACTGCTGATCCCCGATCCAATTTCCAGTTTGCGTGTAAGATCCCGTTTGATATGTTTCCTACGTGGAGGGTGGTACTAGCTAAAATAACATATGGCTAACATGACATCTCAGCTAGATGCGTCCAGTGATCCGATTGTTGCCCAAATGTACTCCTATATATAATCGATGGGGGAACTGATGGGTGATGACTGATGACAGAACAATATATGTTGGGATGCTTGACTGAACAACAATTTCTCTGTCGGTGGTACACAATTTTTTTGTCTGTTTCATGCGACAGGAACGGAAATAAAGACCTGTCGTACAACAATTGTTCTGTCAGCCTGATCCCGACGGGGAATTTTTTTCCTCAGTCGACCGTCATTAAAATTTTAGGGCTGTTTTACTGTGGACTATACCAGCTTATACCACTGTTAAAAAAAAGGATTAGTATGAAAAGATCCGACGGTTGAGATTAATTGTATACCACTACAGCTTACACATGTGGTATAATGTGGTATACATAGATGGTATATGTGGTATAAGAGTATTATTGAAAGTTTTATCTCGGTGGCATAAATGAAATATATGATTTATCTGGGTGGCAAGGAAACGGTAGACTCTTGATCTTTTGACATTTTATATGTATTTTCTTTCTTTTCTTGGAATTATATCCGTATTTTGCAATGTACATACTGTTTGATTAGACCTCAGAAGACGTGTTTGTTCCTGCCGCAACTGTTCGTCGCCGTGACTGCTTCCCAAGATCCCGACGCCGTGCCATGGAGGTTGAGCACTCCAGCCTCCCGACGCCACAGCCATGGACGACCTGTGTCCCGACGGCGCGGCCACAGGCCCGGCCCTGTAGTGTTAGCAGGTGGGGCAGCCGCCCAGGGCTCCCAAATCGCAGGGCCCCCAATCATGAACTGCAGTATATATATTAAGGTCCAAACTGTGATTTGTTGTTACAAAACAAGTGCTGGTCAACATTAGCTTAACAAAAAAATTGCAAACAATAAGCCCATCAACACACTTGTAATTGCAAATTATATTTTGATGTAGTGATATTACCACTGTTTTCACCATATTTTTTTATAATGCATCAAAATAAACTTTCCAATTGAAATTGAATGGTTATTAGGGGCCCCCAATTCAGATTTTGTCCTGGGCCCAAAAAACACAGGACCGGCCTTGCACGGCCATAAAGGACACGGTCTGCGTCCCGGCGGCGCGACGACGGACAGCCTGGCCGGCCCGACGGCGCGACCACGGAGGACACAGTCTGCGTCTCAGTGGCGCGACAACGGATGGCCTGGCCGGCCCTTCGCTTCATCTGGCCGTGGCCGCCGAAGGCCAGACAACGACTGCTGAGCGATTGGTCATGTGCGCCCGAGACGATCTGGACACCGCGATGGCCTGCCTTCCGAGTTCCGACGCCGCGACGCAATCAAGCAGTATTAGTTCCGAGGGAGAGGGGGCTGGTGAGGGTGGGGAGGTGAAATTAGAAGATTGCCAAAATTAGTAAATTTACAATAATTATCTAGTTATCCTTGCCAAAAATAGGTTCATACTGCATACCACTACCCGGTGGTATGGTCCACCGTAAAAGAACTCAAATTTTATTTTTCTGGCAAGCTAGGTCTATCAGTTGACTGACAAAAACAAATTTCCTGTCGCTATATGGCATTTTTCACGTTTCCAGTAGTGCATGGAAAAAAGATGAAGATAGCTTAAGTTTAAAAAAGTCAAGTAGGTGCCTAAACAATTAACAATGACATAAAAAACTAAAAGTTTTCCAGCCAGCCATATACTCCGTAGCGTGTGGCACCGTCCTAGCTGAGACGGGAAGTGCAAAAAGTACCGCATCTGTGACTAAGGGCATGTACTGCGCGTCGGTAAGACGCGTCTGTAGAGTGGCAATTTTGCGAAAAGCCCCCCGCGCCTCTTACCGCCTCGCCTGGCGAGGCGACGCTTGCGCGCCGTTCCCCGAGGCCATACCGACGAAGCAGACACCGATGTACAGGTCGTCGATACCACTACGTGAAAACCTCAAATAGGTCACGTAGCATTTGTAACGGGCTCTTCACGCCCGTTACATGCACCCACATCTGTAACGGTTGTTGTTTGGCGCCCGTTACCCATAAGCGTGGCATGGCCGACCCCGGGGTTGGCCTTCACTACGCCCGTTACCAATGTGAACTTCTGGTAACGGGCTTCTTAAATGTCCGTTACATGAATTCGTTGTAACAGACGTTAAATCGAGTCCGTTACAAAAGTTAAACCTATCGGTAACGGGCTGTTTAAGTCCGTTACTAATCAATGTCCTATCGGTAACGGGCTGTTTAAGTCCGTTACTGATCACTGCTGTATTGGTAACGGGCTATAAAGTCCGTTACCGATAATTTCGTACTGGAGACGCATGCTTGTTAGGATGCGTCTCCTTTGATGGCGACCTAATTGGATACGCTCGTTTCTTAGGACTCGTCTCTTTTGATTGCCACCCAGGGTCGTCTTTTTTCTCACATCGGAGACGCACGTTGTTATTGCTCGTCTCTGTCTTCTCCTTCCGACACCACTCGCTCTCTCTCCGCAGAAGGCCACTCCCGTTCCGACAACAACACTCGCCCTCTCTCCTCAGAAGGTCACTCGCTCGATCTCTTTGCTCAGATGTCCCCGCCGGCCTGCCCCGTTCGCCGCCGCCAGCTGTGCGCGCTCTGAGGATCGCGCTTAATTTCTCTCCTCAGAAAGCCGGCGCTGCAGCAGCTGGTCGGCCGCGTGCGCGACGGCGAAAGGAGCCAGCGGACGTCGACCGCAGCGTCATCCTAAGCAGACGCCTCCGTGTCCCCTCCCCCTGGGGTTCGGCGCTGTCTTCCGCGCTGTCGCCGCGGCCGCGACGCCACCTCCGATCCTCCTTCTCGGCCGCGCTCGCCTCGTAGAAAGTCCTCGTCAAGGTGGAAATTAATTGCCCCCTTTTATTGAAATTCTTCAGCTGTCATAATCCTCTTATGTTGTTATCGGTTTTTTTGTGTGATGAATTATGCTCATTTGGTGTATGAAATGCAGATGGCGTCTGCTGCTCGGGCTTGGATGTACAGACAGCCCCAAGAAGATTGGGAGAATTTCTTAAGCGGGGTCAATGGTTTTCTAAATCAAGCAGAGGCAGATATGAGAAACCGTGGTGTTCAGGCAATGCTTTGCCCCTGTATAGATTGTGTCAACCAGAAGAAATTCGCACAACGGGAAATCATTTTTCATCATTTGGTCACACGTGGTTTGACAAAAAATTACACGTGTTGGAATAAACATGGTGAGGAAGGCCTTAATGAACTCGAAGCAGACTGCCTAAATGAAGGTGAAGTGCGACACCATGCTACCGACCATGATGAATACCTTGATGACGGTGGAGTTTTTGAGGAAAATGAACCATTATTCCCACCAAATGTGATGAGGTCTGAGGATATCACTGATCAAGAAGTTAGGGGCTTCGATGATGGTGAGGTGTTGCAATGTGTGCATAATGTTGATCAAATGTTGCGGGATGTTGAGTTTCAACGAGTGTACACACCTTCTGAATTAGCGAGGCTGAAGCAGTTCATTGAAGATTTAAAGAAATCCCTCTATCCTGATTGCTAGAAGTACTCTCACCTTTCTAGTGATCTAAAACTTCTGCAGCTTAAGGCAGATCATGGTTGGAGCAACAAAAGTTTCAAACATCTATTGGATATTCTTAGAGACATGCTACCTGAAGGAAACCAAATAGCAGAGTCTGTCTATGAGGCGAAGAAGATAATCTGTCCTCTGGGAATAGAGGTTGAAAAAATCCATGCATGCAAGAACAGTTGTGTATTGTTCCGTGGAGATTATGCAGACCTTGAAAAGTGCCCCAAGTGTGACTATGATCGGTACAAGAGGAAAAAGGATGGTGGAGATGATAATAATGCTGATGACGAGAACGAGCCCGGCGAGATCAGAGGCAAGAAGAAGAAGGCTAACAGAGGGGCTCCTGTGAGGGTGGCATGGTATTTTTGCATCATTCCTCGGCTGAGAAGATGGTTCGCAACACGAAAGGAGGCCCAACTCTTGCGTTGGCATGACGAAGGCCGAAAGGAGCTTAAGCAAGATGGCAAGTTTAGGCACCCCGCAGATGCAGCACAATGGGGTAACATTAATAACCACTTTCCGTGGTTTGACGAAGACGTAAGGAGCATACAGTTTCCTATGAGCACAGATGGCGTGAACCCATTCGGTAACCAGAGCTCAACACATAGCACCTGGCCTGTTGTGCTGTCGTTGTACAACCTTCCACCCTGGCTATGCAAGAAACAGAAATATATGATGCTGACAATATTGGTCTCCGGGCCAAAGCAACCTGGCGACCGTATTAATGTCTACTTGAGGCCACTAGTTGATGACTTGAAGATACTGTGGAAGTCTGGTGTGAAGGAGGTTTGGGATGACTACAAGCGTGAGGAGTTCACAATGCGCGCCATGTTGTTCTCCACCATCAACGACAACCCGGCTCATCGCAACCTCTCTGGCCAGAGTAAAAGGAAAGGTGCAGCTTGCCCACACTGCTTGGAAGATACTTGCGCAGTGTGGCTAAGACATTCAAAAAAATACGTATTTATGGCTAACACTGCTTGATTTTAACTGGTGACATGAAAGATCAACCGCGGGCTGATAATCAATAAGTGGGCGCCGTCAGCCGTGCACAACATATAATGCATGTAATTGGGGCGTGCAGTGACCATTGTAGAGTTTAACTCCATCTGCTGTTATATCAAAACATTATAATTTTTTTAAAGATATGTTGTTGAGAGATAAAATCTCGTCAAATTTTAGATCTAAATATAATGTCAATTATTTGGGCATCGAAATAATTTCAAATGACAAAAGTATGAACTACAAAGTTGTAGCCCTTGACGAAAGCTACAATTTTCGTATAACTTTTATCTACATCCGAGGTTCATATGAAAGAAATATATATTTTAATATGTTGTCAAGAGAAGAAGCATTTGTATCGACTATTTGAGTATCAAAATGACTTCAAATGAAAAAAATTTGAACAACAAAGTTGTAGACCTCGACGAAATCTACAATTTTCATATGAAGTTTATCTCCATCTGAATTTATAAAAAAAAGTTATGATTTTTGAAAATAGACTGGCTCCTACGGCCGGTTGAAATGACGAGTGGCAGTGCTACAGTACCGCAGTGGGGTACTGTAGCTAACCGCCCCTTTCAACTGGCAGTAGCCCCTGCCGCTGTTTCAAATGACGGTTGCAATGCAACTGCCATTTGAAACGGACAACTGTCATTTGCAACGGCGGTATCGATATAGTTTTGTAAAATTTTTACTCTGGTATGTATTTAAAATCATAGAAAAATAAATATAATTTTTTTTTCAGAAAGCTCCCACCAATATGGGACAAATATGGATTCCTCGAAATCCTAATAGCATACCTTTATTGAGTTCAAGTACAAGTAGGATTTCAGAAAACTGTATATATAACAAGCACTATGCCCCAACCTTTCATCCAGTGACGGTTGCAACTATATAATATACCAAGCTCGAAGCTAGAGAACCAAAAGTGTAGCATTGTGTACATATGCGATACAAATTTGATAAGCTTGGCTTTTATGCACACACTTGAATAAAAAGAAATTACGTACACTTATGAAAAGTTTTTACTTATGCAAAGCCAATAGGAATGGTAGGCATCAGGGGAAATTGGAATGGATCCACCAAGGGTTATCATACTGCACCACTAGATCATCCTTCCAAGTAATAGTACAGTAGAGCTACTGGCCTGAAGAAAGGAACTCCCTTTGTGGACATGTTCACATGTACCAAAATTCTATTGGTACTGCAACTACTGGACAACTCGACATTTTGAATAGTGGATCTCTGTAGCAGTATAATGGAGACATGCTGTCTGCTGACTCTTTTTTTTGTTTGACAAGAACCATATATATTATATTAAAGTAGCAAAGTTACAGCGCTAGGCCCTTGACAAAGTGGCCAATTACTACAAGATCTATAGATCTAGATCCTGAACCACCGCCGGAGAGCCGGTCGCCGGCGAACTGCAGTAGAGGCGTCATGGACGCATGGTTGCAGTGGTGCGGAAGGGCCTCGCCAAGCGTAGGCTTGAAGTGGTTGAAGACGCCGTCAAGGGAAGGCATCGCCGATGACACAAGAATGAAGTTGATGCTGGCATCGGCGGGTAACAAATCGTCATCTTCAGAGCCGGTGGGTGGCTTGCTGCTGAGGTGGTAACGGAGGATCTGGAGGGGACTTGGAGCCGATTGAGGAGACCACCTTTCTGTTGAAGAGCACAGCAGGACCAAGAGCTGTTGTGGAGGTGGTGGAGCGAGCGGCTGGATGGAGGCGGAGAGGGAGAGTGACTCGGCCGGGGCGAATAGAAGGTGAGCAGCATCAACACGAAGCAGATCCACCCAGTAGGGTATTCGATCCATGAACACACCGCTCGAATCAACTCCAACCATAGACGGATCAGAGGTGAGCAGATCTTGAGGGGAAGGGGAAGGGAACGGGAGATCTGCTCTGCGGGGAAGGGGGCGAGTGGAGGCGGGAGCGGATTTATTACTACTTACCTGGACGGCGACGTCGGCGACGAAGGAGAAGCCGAAAACGGTGAGTACGGCGACGGTGACGCAACCCAAGAAGAGACTACCACAGGGGGAAAAGGCCATAGAGGCTCGATAGATCTACTTAATAGCTAGCTACTACTACTATCTAGAGGCTTCAGGGCCCCTCTCCCGGCGTACCCCGGTGAGGACGCCGGAGGCGGACGGGAGGGGGCCGGAGGAGGAGACGGGAGAGGTTGCTTCGAGACGCGGTTGGTTTGAATAATTGTTGTTGCAGCTATATCTGATCCTTGTTCCAGATAGTATTAAGGGACACTCACTCCAAACACGATGGATGTGTGAAAAGATTCACTATATCTTGCAGGCTTGTTGTGTCCATGTTTGTTTTAGTCCCAAGCATCGTGTGCTTGAACTAATAGATCAATTTCGAACGAAAAAACTAATAGAACAATATGACAGAATGATCTAGCCGAGCAGTACAAAACAACAGAGACATCACCCCTATGGTCAAGATGAAATGAAATAACGAATCGTACTAGACAAAATTAAAATGGTGAATATCATAATTTTTAAATCTGAAAGGAACAAATGACACCATAATGAAAGAGTATGACGCATACATCTTTATGTATAATTTGAATTATCACCAAAATCTATGCTCGTCAATATTGCTTTACATCAACTAGACAATGTACTATTGTTCTGCACTGGACTGGCGTGGATGCTGGCACGTCTAATTTGTTTACTCTTGTGAAGGCTAGCTACTCCATGAAGTTACCCATGATGTGCATATCGCCGCAGCAGAACTCCTCACACCGCGTGTGCCATCCCTGGTATGCTATGATGGCATAGGTGCATGACGAGCAACCGAAGCTCAGAGCCGCTGAGTACAATCATCTGTCTGGGGCTTTAAGGACTCTAATCCCTATCGCATCCTGAAGTTTGATTGATCGTCAGGCCAATGTAGCCTATCGCTTCGGGTAGCGAGCTAATTATCCAAAAATTTGCTGATGCCTCTCTGTCCTATATTTTTTTAGAAGAAAGATGCATTGATCTTAGCACGTTACACCGGCAGGACCCCAAAGAAAAGGAAAATTACAACGAAGTTCAAAACTCCTGATCATCTTCCTCGAAACCTTCAAGGATCCGTTCGTCACCGGCACCGAAGCCGCTTCCCAATCGACGCCGGACGCCAGAGCCAAACTCCACAAGGTGGAGGCCGCAGAGGAGGGCTTACTGCTAGGCGAATCAGCCGAGTACACTGCCTCCCAGGCGCATCGGCCAACTCTGACACCCACGACGCAACCTTCGTTTCCAACACCGGCAACCCGAGCAAAGCTCAGATTTCCTCCAAAGATAACAGGGTCAACAACATCATCACCTGAAGAAGACGACAATGCGTCGGCCCTCGACTCCTGAACAGGTCTCCCCAGCCTCTACGTTGGCATCGGAGAAGATCGCCACCGGAGAACGGAAGAAGCTGAGAGAAATTATTCCTCTGCAACGCCGTCACTTCCGCATTGCCGTCGCCGCCAGGAAAACCAAGCCACAGAGGAGCCATGCTTCTCCGGCAAAACCTGACTCCACCGCCGAGCATCGGCGGCGAGCAAACCCTAGACCTAGATGGACTCAATTGGGACTCGATCTACTAAAGGATGGACCCCCGCTCCCCTTGCCCCGGCTAAAAGGCCGGGGATGTGGAAGAACGGGGGCCAGAGGCGAGCGGCGATGGCTGCGCAAGCAGCGGCGGCGGCGGTTCCGCCCGTGTCGCCCCTGGGGGGCGACGCGGGGGACGGGTGGGTTTTTTTTCCTCTCTGTCCTATTGGGACTCAACGATATATGCTGGCATTGTTTGCTACTTCTGGTGCTGCATTTGGTGGATTGTAAAGGCAGTGTTTCTTCAGAATGCTTTATTAAGATGGTGTGTTATGTTGGCATTGTGGACAAAGGATTGTATAAGTAGTGAATGAAATGGAGCCTATTTATCTATCCTGAAAAAACGAAACTACAAAAAATTGTGTCAATTCGTTGCTGCTAATGTTGAATCAACTTATTCCATAAGTATTGCCACACCAACCAAATGTTGAAATTGTACTGTTTTATGATTCGATCCATTAAGCCAATTAACGATTGTATGCATCGCTTGTGGTTATGTAGGTTTACAATGTTTCACAGTCAGAACTTTGACCTGCCAGGCAAATTTGAAGACGCTGTTTGTTTAGGATGTAAGTAACATTATTAAAATACTCAAGTGAAACCAGACAGTTGGGCATTAATTGTTGAATTATTAGTAAAGTGCCCATATTTTTCCATTAACGTACTGATCATTTCATATGCTACCTAATTAATAAACTTGTTAATGAGTTCAATTTACTGTATATACGAAGGTTTATTTTACTGCTAGCACTGCAATTTCATCTGATGTTGATCGATCCTCATTAACGAGAAGAAAGACGAGAGCCGTCGTCTCATGAGACGAAGGCACAAGCACGAGCTCTTGACGAGAGCTGTCATCGTCATAGCACGACAGCACTCCAGATATCAATTTTCTAATGATGAAAACTAAATTTCTAATAAGGAAACTAATTTTCTCAAGATGAAATCAATTGAGTAAACTAATTTTCAATATAAATAAATAAATAAAAAAAAATCTATCATCACATACACATCTCATACATCTATCATGACACTCTCTTTCTATTAGAACATAAACCAATATGCATCTAAATAAAAAAAAACACCATTCTTAGCTAATTTGGGAATGGAATAAATACTCTAAGTACAAAGAATATTACTTGAAATGCCAACCGTATATGAAGGTAGGATTACGTAACTAACCTCTACACCACTTCAATGAGTTAAATCGTGGAGAAATCGTCGCAAATCGGGCAAAAACTCCCTAGGGCGCCATTGGGGAGGGAGAGCTCGAGTTGGAGAGAGGAAGAAGAAGAGTGTGGAGGGGACTCGAGCAGGGGGGAAGAAGAAGAAAAAATAGCCGTTGCACATTTGTACCAGGCCAAGACACGGGCTGGTACAAATGTGCATACATTTGTACCGGGTGGTGTCCTCGCCCGGTACAAATGTGATGGCCTCACATTTGTACCGGTCGGAGCCACCAACCGGTACAAATGTGAGGCATTTGTACCGGTTGGGTTGTGTCAGGCCCCGCCTAGCCTGTGTGAGAGGACATTTGTACCGGTTGGTGCCACCAACCGGTACAATGTCCTTATTTGTACAGTGGGGCAAAATACCCGGTACAAATAAAAAATCGAGACTGGGATATATGTGCGATTCTCTAGTAGTGCATCGTCATAGCACGACAGCACTCCAGATCATCCTGTGGCGTGCAAAGATGGAAGGAAATCATGCTTTTTTTTTGAAGAAATGAAGCAAATCGTGTTCTGGAGCACTGATCTCCATCCTTATGACCATCTTGTTGCCTCGCCTTGTTTATCTATTATCCCCGGCCCCTACCAGATGCAGAAGAATCGACCGGCACGGCGTTGTTGCGAATGAGAAGGATGATGCCTGTTTCTGGGGGCCGCATCAACCTGGAAGGGTAACGCGACCGATCGCTTGATGGTTGGATCTGGAGCGAGCAATTCCTCCTCAAAAAGTTGCTCATTTTTGTGAAGGAAGCAGCAGCAGACTTTCTCTATGCAATGGCTATTGGGGTCGGCAAGAGGCGCTGCTCGATTTCTCGGTACTTTTCCATCCATCGGATCGAGACTGGGTTTTCTGTTTCAGCTAATGGATCAGGAAATCTTCAGTGGGTCAGCAGTAAGATGAGTTATAGGCTTGGCAAGGCCAACATTTTGATCGATAGGCACAAAAAACTGAAGTAATGTGAAGTCCTTCTCTCGGTTGTTTATTAGTAGAAACTGTTCTCTCTTTTTTTGGTAAACTGAATTATATGTGGATTCAATTTTATCTAAAGTCTCATGCTCTTGCCGATAAGGTACACATGGTGCAGATTGTAATTGTGCAACTCTTCGATACAGATGTGCTTTGTGAAGACACATTCATTTAGTATTATTTTTTGCGATTTTTTACGGTACACAATACCACCATGTACCACCGGTTGAAAAGGACTTGTATGTAATGAAAAGTATCTATATGTAAAGATCTGACGGTTGAGATTAATTCTATACCACCGGTTTTTTCTTGGTATGGGTGGTATTCATAGGTGGTATGAGTAGTATACGGGTATTATCGGAAATGCAAAATGGTATGGGTAGTATACGGGTGATGGGGTGAATGGAGGGAGGAGGAAAATTTTCCCAACATCGGGCAAATTATCATTTTACCTATAGAAAAAACAAAAAAAATCGATAATACCACCGTACTAACACTTAGTGGTATTGTCTACCATAAAAAACCTCTATTTTTTTGTTGTGTAATTCTGAAAATGCTGAGTAACGTGATCAGTGGCATTTTAGTCAAGAAAAACCTACAAGAGCCATACCGTGGAGCCGCACTCAATCTTCTCCAAGTTGTTGTTCTTAGGCATAAACCATATATTTGCACACGGTGTGCTCTCATTTGTATGGAAGAAGCACCAAAATAGTAAATAGAGATGTAATTTGTGCTTAATCCTAGGTGCAACAATTAATGCATTAAATAGTTTGCAGACGGTCATCTAGACAAACTGTACAAATCCTGGGTGAAAGAAGCACATGGAACTTGGACTGAGAGTATAAGCATGGACACAAGTACTTGCACATTATAGTCCGAGGAACTAGAGCTACTAGCTAGGTTACTATAAGGTATAATGATATCTCCTTTTACTATTAGCTCTTCGATCCTGTTCATGTATCGAGATTATGTCTCCGTTAATAATGTCTGTAACAAAGGATAATGACGCAGCTCGGAAGATAAAAGGGATCTATTTAGCAGCTCTCCCACCAAACCGTGGAAGGAAGCAGCTAACGCCATGCATCTCTCCATCGTGGTAAAGGAAACCACACATATACTGCCACACACGCCACTTCGGTCTGCACCACCGGCCTGCAAGGCCGCCGTCAGCTAACAGCGCTGGGGCGTGCTTAGACTACCCACACTCGTTCTCCTTCGTCTACTCCTTCAAAACAAAATATTCCTGCCTAGTCAGCGAGATTCTCTTCTTCATATCTACTTCTCCCGCACTCGTCATCCTTTATATCTCTACTTCAGACCATCCACACTGGTATTCCTCCATCTTCTCCTTCAAAACAGAATATTCTCGTCTGGTCATCAATATTCTCTCCTTCATATTCACTTCTTCTGCATCCATCTTTCTTCAAATATCTCCTCTATGGCCCACACTCACATTTTTTTATCCTCACCCACCCCACCTCCCAACCACCCACCCACCTACTTCCTCCGAGCAGGGCAAGGGTGCGCCTGGCCCGGACGGCACGCCGGCGGCGTCGGGATGCCGGCGGAGGCCCCTGTCCCTCCTCTGCTCTGCGCGCCGGAGATAGGGACGGCATGGAGCTCCTCCCGCGGCGGTGGACGGCGTCGTCGAGGTGAGCGACGGAGGGAGGAGGGAGCGGGACCTCCCTCCCGGCAGCTCCTCCCTGCCGGCTGCACGTGCTCCGTGCCGAGGTGCTCCGTGGGCAAGAGGTCGACAAGGCCCCCGGCTGCGACGCCGCCGCCGTCGCGGGATCTGCCAGGAACTTCCTCGCCTGCAGCGCCATCAAGGAGCTCGAGCGACTCGCTGGGCCCGGCGGGGACCTCGACATGTTCGTCAAGGTGCTCCGCCTCGACCGCCCCGCCCGCGCCACCAACATGAAGGTCGACGGCGGTGCTGGGGGCGCTAGGAGGAGCTCCAGTGCCACAGCCGGCTCTCGAGCTCCACGGCGTCGGAGATGCCGGATCCAAGTGGCGCTGCAACGGATCCCGACAGCGCTGCAGCGGGTCCCGGCGGCGCTGCGGCGGATCCCGGCGGCAGCGGACCTCCTCATCCGAGCTCAGCTCTCCCTCTTCTCCCCTCTGCTTCTCTTTGTCTCTCTGCCTGCCGGAGCTGCGACAGCGGCCGGAGGGTCTCCGGTGACCACAACGGCGCGGCTGGCCCCGACGGCGCGGCTCCTCCCGTGGCCAGCGGCGCAGGGACGACGAGAACGACGAGCTCCTGGCCGCGGTTCCCCTTCTCCCCCTCCTTCCTGGCGCGAGGCCGTTGGGCGCAGGCCGCAGGGAGGCATGTGGTGGGGCCGGCGCTGCTGGCAGAGTCTCCTGGGCTCCTCTGGATTCCCAGGAGATGGGCGGCGACGGGAAAATCCCGTGTCTCCTGGAGGAGACCGCTGCAGGGGAAAAAACGGCATCCGTCTCCTCCAGGAGCCGGATGCCGTTGCCGGTGCGGGTGTTCTCATCCCAACAACCGGACCCACTTACATTTTTTATTCCCCCACCCCCACCGGCCATCGCCCATCCTCTCTCCCTCCTCCCACTCTCTCTCCATCCTGCTCTTCTTCTCCGGGTCAACGCGGGGAGGAGTAGGGTCCCCGGCGGCCCCTGCCCTGCTCCGGCGGCGGAGGTTGCCTGCGTGGCCGGAGGTCGCCAGCGTGGTAGCCCTCTCCCTCTCCCACCGCGCCGGTCAAGCCGCGACGGCCGGATCTCGTGCGCGTCGAAGCTCCACGGACGGCGCTGCGGACGACCTCAAGCCGCGCGCGAGTTGGACGGTGCTGCGGGGTGATGGCGAGCTCGAGGATGAGCGATTCCGGGGCGCGCCTCGCTTCTCCGCCGCAGGATCCCGACGCGGGTCCACGCGGACGGCCGTCGCACGTTGCCTTTCCCTGCGCTTCGGCGTCGTCTTCGCGGGCTCCGGCGGCTCGGCGTCTTCTCGATTCCGCATCGCCCGCGATGGCGCCGGAGCGGTGGCACCGGAGCGGTTCCGCGTCGCCGCGGTGGCGCCGGAGCAGGGGCACGGCGGCTCCTCCTCGATTCCTCCGCCCCCTCCTCGATTCCTCCGCCGGCGACCGCAGAGGAAGGATCCGGCGGCCACCTCCCTCCTCGGCAGTGATGCGGACGACACGTAGGCGGCGGCGGGTGGAGCTCCACGGCGACACTGCAGCGGCGGCACAGGTTCCAGGATGCGACCGCGGAGGAAGGATCCGACGATGGGTGGCAGAGGAGCCCCGTGGCCGGCGTGCGGTGTGCTCCTGTTGCTTGGCGGTGACGGGGCAAGGCGAGGCAGCAACCATGGTGACGGCGGCGACGAGGTGCAGGGCGACGACGACGGGCACCACCATCCCCGGCGGCCGCTCCTCTCCAGCACCGGCAGCGGCGCGTCCTTCCGTGTGCTGGCGCGAGACGTTGAGGAGCGTGGGCCCCGCGCCACGGTTGCGGCCTGGAGGAGGGCCGCTTCTCCTCTGGATCTGGAGGAGAGGCGGGGGCGACGGGAAAATCCCGTCCTCCTGGAGGAGACCGCTGCGGCTCCTTTCTCCTTCAAAGGACAGTGCTACAAGGATGAAGGAGGGGTTTCCCGTCCCCAGTGCGGGTGGTCTTAGAAGGGCCAGCTCTCCTCGTAACGGCACTACAGCAGGCAATGCCGGCCCTGGGCCCCGGGTAGGCAGGGGCCCCACCCAGCAGTCCCCAGGTCTACATACACGTACTACGAATACAAGTCCACAAAAATTGTACCCCTTCCTTCTAGATTAACTAGTAATGATGCCGCACGTGTCTATCAAATAATATTTCAATATGTAATGATTTAAAA
The DNA here is from genome assembly GCA_036936925.1 of Cenchrus fungigraminus. NCBI lineage: Eukaryota > Viridiplantae > Streptophyta > Magnoliopsida > Poales > Poaceae > Cenchrus > Cenchrus fungigraminus. The sequence goes on along the minus strand of CM072774.1, from coordinate 27,007,894 downwards.
TACAAATCAACAAAAGTTATCGTGTTTGTTCATGTTCCAATCAGATTTGAGATGATGAAAAAAACAAATACGTTTGGTCTAGGTAAATTACATTATTATCAGACAAATTGGACAAGAAAATATGTTTTCCAATTAGTGTATTTTTATTTAAAATGTATTCTGATGTTTGAATTAAGAACAGGTCCTAACACATGAAAACTAATCAGCCAACCGATTTTTTCTCACATAAAAACTACAAAATCAATTAGTTTCTGCACTGATTGAAGAGAGTATAAAATGGACAGAAACCAGTAGGACTCCGCAAGGTGTGTGTTTGGCAGGCAAAACATCGCATATGATATTTGGAAGGATGAAGTCTGAGCATTGCTTGAGTTGTGGTCGAATGGTAGCTCAGATGAGTGCATGAGGCAAGGAAGATCTGACATTACTGCTCTCTTTGGCCACATGCATTTCTCGCAGACGATTCAAACAACACGGAAGAGAAGAACACCTCCATTTGACCCCGTAGCTGATACATGTGTAGTGTTGCTGCACGCTGAATTGTTGATCCACGTTGGGGTTAACGTTGCTGACACAACGAGCAGATGTATTTTATCGGACCAAGATGCTGTTTGAATTTTGAAAAGCCGGGACGTACACCTCTTGTTATCTACGAAGCCGCGGGCCGCTCCTCCCTCGCGGCCATGGGAGGACGCCGCGCCGGTCCCCGCTTTCCCGCGACCCGTGGCGAGGCGAGCTGCTTCCCTATGGGCAGCGGTACATATGTACCTTGATTGGTAGGCATTTGTCGTTGGCATTTTGGCAAGCATTATTCGCGATGGCCATAGCAGCGCGGATGCGCTGGGCGGCCTTGCTTCTTGTCCCGGCCGTGGCAGCGATCCTGTCTAAACAATTGACCTCGAGGTCCGGCCTGCCGCTGCCTCTGCCTCCCGTGGTGGTGGTGCCCGGGTACGCCAGCAACGAGCTCGACGCGCGCCTCACCGAGCTCTACCGCCTGTCGTCGTCGCCGCGCTGTGCCGCGCGCAAGGGCCAAGGCTGGTTCCGCCTCTACCTCAACCACAAGGCCCTCGAGGACCCCGCCGAGCTCCGCTGCTTCGCCGAGCAGATGAGCGCGGCGTACGACGCCGCGTCCGGCGGCGACTATCGCAACGTCCCCGTGTGGAGACCCGCGTCCCCTACTTCGGATCACCCACGCCTTCCGCTACCCCGACCCAGATCGTAGGAACTTCTCGTACATGGACACGTTCCTGTCGCGGCTGGAGCGGGTCGGCTACCGCGATGGCGAGACCCTGTTCGGCGCGCCCTACGACTTCCGCTACGCCGTGGCGCCGCCGGGCCACCCATCCACGGTCGGCGATGCTTTCTTCGCGTGCCTCAAGGGCCTAGTGGAGCGCGCGAGCCGGCTCAACGTCGGGCAGCCGGTCACCATCGTGTCCCACAGCTTCGGCGGCACGCTGGCGTACCAGTTCCTGCTCCGGCGGCCCCTGCCGTGGTGCAGGCGGTTCGTCCGGTGCTTCGTGCCGGTGGCGGCGCCGTGGGGATGCGTCGTCCTAGGCATGTTCACGCTCGTCTCCAGTAACAACCACGGCCTTCCGTTCGTCGACCCAGCGGCGCTCAGGAGAGAGTACAGGAGCCTGCAAAGCAGCCTCTGGCCGCTGCCGAGCCCCAGCGTCTTCAGCACCGCGCAGCCGCTGGTAACCACCAGGAGCAGGGCCCAAGGTTCTGGGATTCGAAATGCTGAAAATTTCGGTCCAGACCGAGATGGGTGAATCTCGGATATTTCGGAAATTTCGGACTGAGATTCGATTGTTTGACCGGTCAACATATTCATTTTTATAGGAAATTTGGCTACAATTAGATGAAAATTTAGGAATTAAACACTCCTATATAAAATATTGGGGGAGAACTAGAGAGATATGATGAATGAGTTAAGGAAGAAGATGGCGAAACATGTTGTTTCTGCGTTAGTTAGCCGTTGCAAGGTGAGAGAGGTAAAAGGGAGTTATATAACTAAAAATTTTCATATCTTTATAGCTAGGATGCTATATTGGTCGGTATAGACCTTAGTGATGGTAGAGAAAATCAAGTTTGGTGGAATTTTTTGACCATTTCGGTTTCGTTTCGGTCCTCACCGAAATGGGTGAGTTTCGGTGAAATTCGGTCGTCTCGGACCGAATCCCATAACCCTGGCAGGGCCTACACGGCCGGCGACATGGCGGGCTTCCTCGGGGACATCGGGATGGGCGACGCCGTCCTCCTCCTGCGTCGCGCGGGCACCAGGAGGGAGCGCCGGGTCTCCTACGCATCCGCCGGAGGCCGGGTGCGGCGGTGCGCCGGGAGAGGGAGGGCCGCGGCGTAGATGGAGCAGAGGAGCTCCGTCGGCACGAAGGCCGCCGCCGCCTCCGCCGGTGGAGAGGAGACCGGTGGGAGGTCCGGCGACGGATGTGGGGAGAGAGGCGAAGGGGGCAGGGGAGGGTGCCGCGGCCCGCAGCAGGCCGCCGGAGAGGAGGGAGAAAAGGGGATTTTTCCCCTCTCAGCGACGGCCGACGGTGGGGAACAGTTTGTGTGACGCAACACTGGAAAGCGTGGGCCCAACGGGTACGCGAGGGCGGGTAGAAAAGGTCTCGGTGAGAATTTTTTTTTGTTTTTGGCAGAAACGCTCTCTAAATTACGATTTTTTGGTACTTCATAGTCCTTCCACCCTATCCACTTCCAAAAACATATGATGGGTGGGTCCGGCGTGGGGTCCGATTTGGGTGAGAAAAATTTTCAATTGTCTTCGCTCCTTATAGTACAGATGTTTAGCCTATAGCAACCATGCGGTAAAATTAAAATTACTGTACACCCACATATGTATAGGAATCATAATTCAGGTAAACGTTGTGGCATTATATAAGGAAGCAAGATTAAGAATTGGTGCTAAAAAGGAATATAAAATATAAATTTAAACATAGCATAGCAAGGTGTATGATACTTGCTAAATTAAGTGAATCGCTTAATTATACTTTGCTAAATATAATTTATATTTAGCATATCACGTTCATACACTACTATCTTTATCCACACACATGCCGTGTCTCTCTCTTCCTTCCTCTCTTCTCCCGAGCTCTGTCTGTCTCCCCCGACCTGCTCTTTCTCTCCCGGTTGGCAGCAGAGGATCAGGGCCCCACGGCGGCTCCTGCTGGGATCTTGGCGGATAGGAAAGAGAAGTTGGGAAGAGCAGGGTGCGGCGGTGCGCCATCCCCTGCTCCCTACGCTCGCGCATGCAGCCGGGCCTGCCTTCTCCCCGGCCGGCGAGCAGCTTCCCCGGCGGAGGGAGGAGCAGGACGAGGCAGCGATGAGCGTCGGGCCCGCGCCACCTCCTCGAGCTCCCTGTCCCGAAGCCCCTCCAGATCCGTGGCGTGGCGTGCGCATGGCGGCCCCTGGACGCGTCGGAGGCAGCGGTGCTCCGGTCCTGGCGCGGGGACCGTTGCAGGCGAAGCAGGGGAGGCCTGGTTCGCCGGCGCGTCATCCTCAGCCACGACGGCCCCACCGTCTCCACCGGCGTGTGCAGCGGCGACTCGGACGCACTCTACCCGACGGCGGCGGGGTAGGCCTGTTTCGCTAGTCGCTACCGTTCGCCGGGGCGGACGCGGCTATGTGGGTGTGGGCCCGTCGCGGGTATAGGTGAGTGGGTATGTGTGGGGTGGGTGAGAAAAATAAATCGTTTTTGGCAGAAACGCTCTCCAAATTGTGATTTTTTGGTACTTTATAGTTCTTCCACCCTATCCACTTAAAAAAACATATGACGGATGGGTCCGACGTGAGGGGTAAGATAGGTCTGATTTGGGTGAGAAAAGTTTTCAATTGTCTTCGCTCCTTAAAGTATAAATTTATTGCATCTGTAAATAGTTTGCCATCTCCAACTGCCTTGCTTACCATAATACTACTACATAAAAAATGTGAAGGGACTTAAAATATTAGCAGCTAGGAGAGGACCTTTTTATTTTAACAATGAAAACCTGCCAGGACTGCCGATTCCATCAGGCTATCAAACATCGTGTCAGTAACAACCTGGGATGATTATCACTTAATAAAACCTTTACAGGACAAACTAACAGGTCTCTAAATATTTTGTCTGTGCTGTCAAATTTGGATTAAGATGTTAAGCCCCTTATGAGAGTTGTCCCGTCTGTTCAATTGTCCCGTCTGTCCTCGTGAATAGGTTCAGATCTTTATGGTAGTCCTGGTCCTGTGTGTAAACTTTATTTATATCTCGGTGGATCTAAGTAGTTTTTATATAATATAAAATTCAGAGTGCTTGTAATTAATTTGAGTCATTCATATGGTGAAATATAAATGTGGTAGTACCAGGTAGTACCGGGAAGTACCAATAACGTAATACCAAAACGTACAAGTTTATAGTGAGCCCAAACAACAACTAATGTTTTTATTTTCTATTAAATTTGCTGGTGGGAAAATCTTAGCACAAGGTACTACCATGTATCTTCAATTACTATCCAAGTGCCATAACAAAGCTCTTTATATAATCTACATAAAATCATTCAAATTCTAAAATTATAATCTATCTATACTATAAAGAACGAGTTATTTTGAAAACACGTTTTACCAAAAGTTCTACCCCCTTACCCCTCACAGGAGGACACACCTGTCGGAAAAGGCTCACAAAAACAGCAATTCGGGACGACGGAAGGGGGGGGGGGAACCATTTTTTCGCAATTCGGGACGACGAAAGGGGGGGGGAACCATTTTTTCGACGTTAGAAAATACTTTTGGCAATTTTGGCTTTCTTTTCTCACCGGGGCGAAGTCTACCCGCCTCCTGTACCCACATTTTCATTTTGGAAGGTGTGGTGGCCTTGTTTACCCGCCTCCTATACCCATATTTTCATTTTGGAAGGTGTGGTGGCCTTGTTTACCCGCCTCCTGTACCCACATTTTCATTTTGGAAGGTTTGATATACTTCCACCAATAAAATGAAGCTTCCACAAATACCCACATTTCATTTCCTCCTTGATTAATGGTTTTCATTATTTGTTTTCTTTCTTTTCATATTAAAATTGTGCCGTTTAAAGTCCTTGCCGCCTCCCTTCCCCCCTTACATTAGAATTATGGACGAACCTCGACTTCAGCCTAGGGGACGCAAAAGGCAGAGAAGTGGAAACCCTAATGTGTCCAATGACACATCATCAACGTTAGGTATGATTTTGGTTTATGTATTTTTGTTTGTTCGTCCATACCACTTTTTGGTTTGTGATTTTTAAAATTTTCGGTGTTTTAGATGTTCCTGTCCAAGAACAAGTTCGTGTACCTCTTGGTGACGTGAGTAACCAAGTTTTGGTTCGTCCCAACGCAGGTTGAGTTTTCTACGGATCCATTGTTCAAGCTTGCTTTTTTGGGTTTATAATTTCTACGGATCTATTGAATATTTTTTTGTTAGATGCTGATGCTGAGAAGAGAGAACAACGACGTCAACGGTACGCGGCATCTAAGGATGCCATAAACGCCAGGAGGAGAGAAATATACGCACAAAAGAAGGCCTTTGAAGCGGCGACTCTTCAAACTAACAATGGTAAATTATTAAATAGAACATTTGTGTATCGGTCTACATGAAGTAAATTGGATTGTCTCAAATTTGTGAATGTTGTCTGAACATGAGAATTTATTAGACGGTGACGATGATAGCTGGCTTCGCCGCAACAGTTCATATACAAGAGCGGAGAATGTAGTTCCAGGTAAATGAATTATAAAATTAATATTTCCAGTATGTTTATTTTTTTAACATTTAACATTCTTAACAGATGCACGTCGTCGTCGTCAATTGGAAAAGGCCAGATCGAAAGATAAGAGAAAATATGAACGTCGAACAGATGAAGTAAGATCTTCGAAAAATGACAGAAGACGTTCGAAAAGAAACGGTGACAATGGGACGACCATTCAACTACCGACGCTCCCTTCATTTTATTATGACTAACATTTATATAAAAAAATTCCAGGGACGGATGGGGTTTGTACAATGCAATCTGTGGTGACGAAACAAACTCTTTCGCCTTTCGTTCGTGTAGCAACTGGTCTTAGTGTCGACGAAGGTGCGTGATTCTATGTGTATACACCTATTGAATATCTAGAGTGCTTTGTAGTATAGATATTATTGAGTTTTGTATTTACTTTGCAGCAACGCCTAGGACACAACAGTCTGTTGCAGCAGGCGTGGTTACACGTTCACCATCAAGATGTGTCAACCAAGGTCTGTATAATTCTGAAATGGTTATTATTTGGTACCAGGTACCATTTTATTCTGAAATGGTCATTAACATAAACGGGAAATTCACTCTCTTGAAACAAACATCGTCAAACCAGCTCCCCAAATCAACCGCATCAGCCAACCTCGAGCGAACCTCCGCTTTGCTCGAGGGTCGGATGGCACGCGGACGAACTTCCGCCTCGCTCAAGGGCCTGGCACCCCTTGATTTGCTTCCCGCCATGCTCGAGGAGCCAGCGCCCCCCCGGGATCTACGCCGCGCTCGAGGCTCCCCCCAACCCGAGGCGCTCTACCTGCTCCTGCCGAGAGGGCCATTAAAATTGCCCCGACACCGCGCGGGCGCCACGGTCAAAAGAAAGATCCCCGCCACGCCGAATGCCTGACACCGCCCGCTGTTGCACCATCCCCGGGCGCTGTGTGAGTACTACACACTCGCTGTGCGGGTAGACCGGGGTCAATCACAAGCACTATGCCGCCTGCTCCCGTCCTTCCCCACGCCGTGCACCTCGAAAATGCATGGGAACACCCCCGAGAGGCGTACGACCGGCGAACATGTGCACGACCGGGGACACCCTTTGTAGTATATAGATATAAAATATAAATAGATATTACATATTAATTATTTTTGTATTTACTTTGCAGCAACGCCTAGGACACATCCGTCTGTTGCAACAGGCGTGGTTACACGTTCAGCATCAAGATGTGTCAACCAAGGTATGTATAATTCTGAAATAGTTATTATTTGGTACCATGTTAATTAAGTAATTAAAATTTCATTAATTTATCAAAAGGAATCGGTGTTTGGGAGCCCGACGATCCTGATATTGCCTTACCAGGTTTCCTCTCGTAACTATTATGAGTTTCTTGACTAAATAATATATATTCATGTTTTGTATTATTTAAAATATTGTAGAGGAGGATTTAGATTGTAACAATCCAAACGAACGTTCGCGTGATGACTTGCAAGATGATGATCCGAGAGTGAGCTATGAGAAAGGTAATTAATATAATTGCTTATGTAATAACATTTTTAATTTAAGGTAAATAACATAATTGCTTATGTAATAACAATAACATTCTTATTTTATTGTGAATTCTAAAACCTTTTTACATTCGTTGTTGCTTATTAACAGTGGTAAAATACAAGACACGTCGGGATCCTGATGTGGTTATTGTAAATAAAGAAGATCCATACCAATGGGTGTATAAAGACTTACCAAAAAAACATCACCTGCTACGGAAAGTTCCAAATTGTGAGTATTGTGGTGCTTTGAAATTTAGTAGCGAAACGCTAGGGTTCTGTTGCAGGAAAGGGAAGGTTCAGATTTATGTGCATGACCTACCATTTGAAATACGTCGTTTATTTGAGAGTCAAACAGATTGTGATGCCAAGTATTTTAGAAATAACATACGTTATTTCAACTCGCATTTTTCGTTCACATCATTCGGTGCTACGGTTGACGAACGCACATCCACAGCCAAAGGTATATATAGAATTGTATGCATTATTTTACTTTTGTGATATTAGTAACTTTACGTTGATTCTCTTATTTTATTTAAACATAGGCACCGGGATTTATGCATTCAAGGTACATGGTCAGATTTATCACAAGATTGACCAATTAAAACCTAGTGGGAAGGGACCACGCCACATGCAGCTGTATTTTTATGACACAGATGAGAGTATGGTGCATAGAAGAAACAGATCTCCTCATCTTGACCAGAATTTGATCCAGGAGATTCTTCGGATATTGAGCGATGTAGCTAAGAATCCTTACCTACATAATTTCAAAATCCTGGGGCAATCAGGCAATATCGAAGAGTACAAGATTGAGTTAAATACAAGCATTTCTGTTGATCAAAGGAGGTTTAATGCGCCTGCAATGGACCAGGTAGCTGCGATATGGCAAGATGGTTCTGATGAGCAACGAAAATTCAAGCGAAGTATAATGATTTATGCAAATTCTGGGCATGCCACCTTTATACGTGCTTATCATGGTTGCTATGACCCATTAGCTTACCCGCTCTTCTACCCAGGTGGTGAGACAGGGTGGGAAGACAAAAAGGTGTTGTTGGAAGAAAATCCCGTTCCACGATTCCCGAGGGTAAAACGAAAATACACAAAAAGAAAGAATAAAGGTACATCTTCTATGGAAATGTTTTAATATTTTAAATTCACATTCACATTATATAATGGAAATGTTTTATGTTTGTTTTGTTATTCATAGTATGTTTGTTTTTTTTGCAGATGATGCTCCCGGCACGTCTAATGTAACGTCAGAAGGAAATGCGAAAAATGCAAGGACGAGAAAGAATGTGTCAGTGCGACCATCTTCTGTTGAAGATTCTGGTAAGAACATAATCTTGTCAGCTGTTTAATTAATATTTCTCGAGATCCATCTAACTTACTTGTCATGACGCAGTCATTGATGCGGATGTGGATGACGATGGTAACGGTGGTCATGACAACGACGGGGGTGAAAATGACCAAGATGGTGGTATGTTTTTTCCACGGCTTTTCTTGCACTTGTATATATAATATATTGATATATTGAAAATTACGCTATTTATGGAAAATTACATGTGACTGAAAATATGTATACTAGGTTCGAGGCTCCATGTCAGCGCTCGGGAGTATTATTGTTATCTAATGCAAATATGAGATGGTGTATTTAATGTATTTTTCCGTGACGGACGTCTCTTCCAGCAGTGGGTTGTTGATATGTACATAAAAATTGAATCAATGCGGCTTGATTGGTACTCCAACCCTGATAACCAGAAAATTATTCGAGCAGTTCTATATCAGGTTAGTGTGAATTGTAAATTACACGTAGTTTATTGTATAGATAAATACCAAATAATTGTTCTTTATAGTATAGATTTATGTGGGTTTGTCATTCTGCAGGGTATCGTAGATTGCTTGGCACTCAGTGATTCTGATGCCAGAAAGGTTGGTAAACGTATCGTGTTGTCAAAGGATTTCCTAGGTTCTGACAGGGATGTTCATTCACGTTTTATGGATGCTATGGCTTTGGTAGCACGGTATGGGCGTCCTGATTTTTTCATTACAATGACATGTTTGTCTGGCTTATCAGCCACCAGCCAGTAGTACTTTTCTCTCAGAAAAACCAGCCACCAGCAACCAGCCAGCAGTACTTTTCTCTCAGAACAAACCAGCACCAGATACCAGCAACCAGCCAAGCGAACAGGCCGCAATTGCTACCCGGGCAGACCCCACAAGATAGACCTGACGTTGTGGCTAGAGTCTACCATGCTAAGCTACGTGATCTTCATGACTTCATGATCAGAAAGGGTCATTTTGGTAAAGTTGCAGCCTGGGCACATGTTACTGAGTTTCAGAAACGGGGACTACCCCATGAACACTTTTTATTGATTATGGAGAAAAGTTCTAAGCTGAACAGACCTGATGATTTTGACAAGTATATATCAGCTGAGATGCCTGATCAAAGCAAATATCCAGAGCTTCATAGGTTGGTATGCACCCACATGATGCACGGCCCCTGTGGGACTCTTAATCAAAAGTGTCTGTGTATGATTGATGGGGGGTGTCGTTTCAACTATCCATGACAGTTTTCTGACCATACGCAGCAAGGGAAAGATGTATACCCAGTATATAGAAGACAGGATGATGGTCAACAAGTATTCATGAGGAACCATTGGTTAGACAACAGGTGGGTGGTTCCATACAATCCTATTCTGTTGATGCGTTACAATTGTCATATTAATGTCGAGGCTTGTTGCAGCATCAAGTCTATCAAATATATATACAAATACATTTATAAAGGACATGACAGTGCTTCATTCTCTATTGAATTGGGTACGGCCGATGGACCTATTGAAATAAATGAAGTGAAGCAGTATAGAAAAGCAAGATGTATTACTGCGATAGAGGCATTCTATCGACTATATCGCTTTCCATTGTACAGCATGTATCCACCTGTCCTTCAGATGCAAGTGCACCTCCCTGGAATGCATATGGTACCTTTCAATGATACAGATAGCCTTGAAGAGGTTGCAGCACGTGCCCTTTCTCAACGATCTATGCTAACTGAATATTTCAAGATGAACATCGAAGATCCCAAAGCACCTCAATATTTGTACAGGGAATTTCTGGAACATTATATATGGGTCAAGTCTGGTAAATATTGGAAACCAAGGAAACAACGTTTCCAAATTGGAAGGTTAGTTTATGCTAATCCAGCTGAAGGGTGCAGGTACTACCTTCGAATTCTTCTAAATCATGTTAGAGGTGCAACATCGTACGAGTCCCTTAGAACAGTTAGAGGTGTTTTATGTCCTACTTTTAGAGACGCTTGTGAGAAGCTCGGGCTTATTACCAGTGATGGATCGCTTGATGAAGCAATGACTGAAGCATCACATTTTCAAATGCCGTGCGCATTAAGGCGCATGTTTTCTATCATAGCTGTTTTTTGTGAGTATGCTGATATACGTAAACTTTGGGACAATCACTTTGAATCGATGGCTGAGGACTACCGCCGCAATAATGGAGATGAATCATACGTAGTACAGTTGGTGCTGAGGGATGTAGCCGACATTGTGTGATCCATGGGGAAGGATATCAAAGATTTTGGTCTACCCCATCTTGACGAATCAGGTACTTTTTTCACAACGCGTGTTATTATTAGTTATGATTATGAAAATATGTATTAATCAAAATAATAATAATTCTGTCTAATAATAATTATTTAAGTTTTTGTTAGTATTTAGTATTAGTATATATATATACATAATTTGCATTTATGAATTATGTATGATAATTAATTTTACCAATGTACAGATGCGACCAGAGATTACTACAGGGAGCTAACAGAAGAGAGTAATGTAGTTTTCAACAAGGATGATTTGAATATAATAGGTTTGTTGAATTCTGATCAGCGGTCTGGTTTCAATTCAATTATGGATCATGTGATGAATAAGAGAGGTCGGGTTTTTTTTGTTGACGGCCCTGGAGGTACTGGTAAAACGTTTTTGTACAAAGCGTTACTTGCCAAGGTTCGTTCTATGGGATTAATTGCTGTTGCAACTGCAACATCGGGTATTGCTGCTTCTATCATGCCTGGCGGGCGTACTGCACATTCAAGATTCAAGATCCCAATAAAACTTGGTGATAATACAGTCTGCAACTTTTCTAAACAAAGCGGAACGGCAGCTCTTTTGCGTACAGCATCATTAATTATTTGGGATGAAGTGGCCATGACGAAAAGACAAGCTGTTGAAACCCTTGATAGATCTTTGCAAGATATAATGGATTGCAAACAACCTTTTGGTGGTAAGGTTGTTGTATTTGGAGGGGACTTTAGACAAGTTCTTCCTGTTGTGCCACGTGGCACTCGAGCACAGATCACAGATGCAACCTTGCAAAGGTCGCACATATGGGACAAAATACATAAGATCAGGTTGTCGCAGAACATGAGAGCACAGAGTGACCCGTGGTACTCTAATTTCCTTTTGAGGACCGGTAATGGTTTAGAAGAGAGCGATTCTAATGACTATGTGCGGCTCCCATCAGATATTTTGGTTGAGTATAAATCCGAAGAGTCTATCGATATTCTGATAAAGCATGTGTTTCCTGATTTGAAAGGTAATTGCACTTCATCAGAATATATGCGGGAGCGGGCAATTTTATCAACTAGAAATGAGCATGTCGATGCTATGAATGCTAGGATGATCAAACAGTTTCCGGGAGATGAACATGTTTATTTCAGCCATGACACTGTCGATGACGACACTACCAACACATATCCACTTGATTTTTTGAACTCTATCACCCCTAATGGTTTGCCACCTCATATACTCAGAATAAAGAAAAACTGCCCTGTTATCCTACTTCGCAATCTTGACCCGCATAATGGTCTTTGTAATGGCACTCGGTTGGTTGTTAGGGGGTTTGGTAATAACTCAATTGATGCTGAGATTGTAAACGGCCAACATGCTGGTAAGCGTGTTTTCCTTCCAAGGATACCTCTTTCCCCATCAGAAGATGTGATGCTACCATTCAAGTTGAAGAGGAAGCAGTTTCCCATCAGGCTAAGTTTTGCGATGACTATAAACAAGGCACAAGGTCAGACAATTCTAATTGTTGGAGTATACCTTCCCGAACCGGTCTTCTCCCATGGTCAACTCTACGTAGCACTGTCTAGAGGAGTTGCGCGTAAAACTACATGGGTTTTGGCAAAACCTAATGTTCTAGCTGATCCTTCCGGTAAAAAGACTAAGAACATTGTATATAGGGAAGTATTGGAATCATAGATTTTTTTATCGATATTGGAATATTGGAATGAAAGTTCTGATGTGTTGACTTGTACACTTAGTATTATTGCGCACAGGATTTATGTAGCGGTATATTTAATATACTTAATTATTAATTTCCCATGTACGAGTTTGATCCATTTTCCTATGAAAACAATAAAGTCTTGTATTGTGACGTATGCATTTTTTAATTAATATATAGATGTATTATTTTCGGTCAAATGATGCAGCATCATTACAATTAAAGACCCGCCGGGGGGGGGGGTGCTTGCCCCTCGAGTGAAGCGGAAACGTACTCGAGGGATGCCAGGCCCTCGAGCGAGGCGGGAGTTCGCCCGCGTGCCATCCGACCCTCAATCGAAGCGGAGGTTCGCTCGAGGGTGGCTGGTGCGGTTGTTTGATGGGCCGCGGAGGCCGTTGGGTCGCAGCAGGTCGTGGGCATGATATTAACTTGCTATTACTATTGTTACTTGCTTTAATGAATTTGTATTAGTTGGAGCATATAAATATTTTGAAAACCATTTGAGTTACACTTGACCACTACGGTCACAATACATGCTGCCACGACATGCGGGGCTGATTCGGTAATTATTGTTCGCGTGATCCAAGACTGATCCAGTTGTACGATCAAGCATCCCATGTGACGGTATTCATTGATGTATATATATAATACGAATTGGACAGGAGCCACACTTATTTTTTGTAAGATTAGGCAGTAAATCGCACATAATACATCATAATATATGATACGTATCCATATGAAGGCAACTATTTACAAATCCAAAACATTACGGAAATAATAAAAGTCCATACTATAAATAATGACTTTGTAGATTACCTTCTATCTACAAAATCAGTACTTTCCATACCATAATCCTTAGACGGAAATCAGCATCTGCACTTTCTAAATAAATCACCTCCGGCACACCTTGGCATATCGCATCCATTATTTAAATGGCCTATTTTTTCGTGTGCCTCTCACGGTGTATTGAGATTTATGAGCGACATGAGTTCTCAATCAAGCCCACGATGGGTCGACCTGGTTGCGGATGCATGGAGCGAAATCATCGATCGTATCGATGTCCTAGATGTCCAAAACGTCTCGACAACATCCAAATCAATGTATGAATGTTGCAGGCACGTACATGCGAAACGCCTGATATCAGGTACATAGCTTCTTCATTTGATTACTTTATATCATTTATCATTACTTATGAATTCATCTGCAAATTACCTTACCACGATCCTTTTCAGGCTTCCCTACATTGCTGACATCTAGACCTAATATAGGAGGCGGCACCACTCCTGAATCATTGAGAGACGGGTCGTTTGGTATACACGATGTTGCACGGTGTTTGTCATTCCGAGCTAACAAGAAATCTATGAAGAACGTGGTTTGGGTTGGTGGGAAGGACGACTGGCTTGTCGTCTCGAGCAACAGGTGCGATATCGAATTATTGAACCTAATCACTGGGGCAACAGTTGGGCTACCGTCGTTTTCTACTATGGATATGTATGCAACTGACAAGTCATTGGATCTTATTCAAGCATCTCAAGATTGCACATGTACACTGCGTCGAATTGTTTTATGTCAAACACCATCTGACAGAGGGGGTCACATGGCAATTTCTCTATTCGATAATTGGGAAATAGGATACACAACGAAAGGTGACGCCGGGTGGAGAACCATCAGTTATGCAAAACATTTTGTCGAAAAGCAACCATACTTTCCAGAAGTTTTTGTTGATGCCGTCTTACATAAAAAATCGTTGGTTGCTGTTGACATTTATGGTGTTGTTCTTTCGTGGCGCTTGGATGATGATGAGGTTACAGTAACATATGGAGAGTATCCTTATGTCCGCAGCCCAGCCAAAACCGTCTTTTACATCGCTAAGTCTCCTTATGACGATCTTATTCTCATAGCTGTTCAAGGACACGGTGAAGCGCTTGAGAAACCATACTACCGAGTCCTCGAGAGCGAACACAACAAGTTCGAGACGGTAGAATGCATGAGGCTGTACAAGTACGACGATGCCGGTGGGACATGGATACGCATGGATGCACTCGATTTTGGCGCATCCATTTTCATTGGATTAAACTATCCCTTCCACGGATCATGGAATGGAATAGAGCCTAATCGGGTATACGTGTCCAATATTCTTGACTCTGATGTTATTGTGTTTGGAATTGAAGATGGAGTGTACAAGCCGTTTCGAAAGCTGAATTATCCATGCACACCGGGGGCTCGTCTGTTGAGAAGACAAATGATGCACACACCAATTTGGTTCCAGCCTACAACTCCATTAAACAACATGTTACAGTCTATTTTTGGTCCTTGATTTATTATTAGAATTTCAATAAGACGATGGTTGAGTACCTTATTTGGTTTTGTAACTCATATTATGACGCGTCAATTGTGAGCTGCAGTTGCACTGCCTGTCTTGTCACCCAATAAGGGAACCAAGGCGCAGGTGATGAGGAACACAGCGTTTGCAGTTAGTATGAATATATCAAGATTTCTCAATTTATGCTGTAATAATCAATGTCTAATACCAAACAATTATATTAGTGTTTGGGATTAATAAAGTTTCTATGATCATTTCCCGTCGATTTTCAAAATATGTATGGATAGTTTATCAATGATTAAATGTTTGATTTTGGTCCTATATACGTGATGGAAAAAGGTTGGCCGGCCGTTATAAGAATTTGGCGCATGTATGCAAACGGCCCGATTTTTGTTGTATTATATATTTGTCATTTACTTTTGAAATGAGCCCATGCGGGCCATCAAACAAAAATCGAGCCTCGAGCGAGGCAGAGACCAGCTGGGGGGGGGGGTGCTGCCCCGTCGAGCGAGGCGGAAAGCTACTCGAGGGGTGCCAGGCCCTCGAGCGAGGCGGAAGTTCGCCCGCGTGCCGTCCGACCCTCGAGCGAAGTGGAGGTTCGCTCGAGGGTGGCTGGTGCGGTTGTTTGATGGGCCGCGGAGGCCGTTGGGCCACAGCAGGTCGTGGGCTTTGTTCATGTTTCAGTTGCGGTTGATTTGGTGAGCTCGTTTAGCGATTTTTGTTTTAAGACAACGATTTTCCTCGTAGTTTGGGGACCTTTTGGAATATCGTGCCCGAATTTTATGTGTTTTTATGTATTTTGGATTTGGATTTGGATTTGTTGCCTGTCTAATCAATCTTGAGCACGAGATTTACAAGCAAAGGCTTCCAAAAATGACGTTCGCAATCCTACCTTCATCAGACCTAACCCATATTTATGGAACCTTTGATTTATTGCCAAATATTTTGAAATAGGTTATATATAGCCCCGAATTTTCCCCCTCCGTAGGCAAAGGTTTGTAACAGAAGACAAGCACGAGGTGCACAATCTTACCTTAGATCGAATACATATTTATGGTACCTTTGATTTATTGCCAATTTAATTATTTTCAAACAGGTTATATATAGTCCCTGCAACAAGTGTTTTTTAGCAGGCATCTTAATTGTTCTGAGCTATAAGGCACACGTATTTGTTTCATCGCACCAGAGTCATCAAAGGATAACATACAATGGTGAGGATTTCATCTTATTTTAACTTTTTATTTATTAATTATTATGTATTAATAATTAATTTATTATTATTAATTATTAATGAATAATGAATTATAATGATAATAATGATGTTATGATATGACTGATTTTGAGATGCAATTTGTTTTTCAGATCAATACCTATGCTTTCATGAAACTAGAGGATGCCATGGCTCAACCTCATGGGACTGCGGTTGATGTTGCAGCGGTAGTTGTGTCATTTGGTCCAACTGATTATAATTACATGCCTCCTCATGTAGTACGGGAGATTTGTTTAGCGGATTCGAAGTTAGTTTTTTTATTCATCTTAATGCTAATTATGAATGTGATCTTATGTTCTTGATAATTAATATAGTCTTTCTCATGTTACATTAAATATTTACAGTTCATTAGCATTCCTTCGTGTGCGTGTGTGTCAGACGAGACGATGTTGAAGTAGGTAGGGTATTCCTTGATGCAGATGTCAACAATCATATTGTGTTTCGATTTGAGTCGGCACCTAGACGTTGTACCCCAGATGATCAAAGATGTAGAACGTAAGGCCAATTTTTGATTTTACTATCATCCTATACTTGGCGTGGTTTTGATTTTACTATCATTCAATTTCCCATGTACGGGTTTGATCCATTTTCCTATGAAAACAATAAAGTCTTATTTTGCATTATTTTAATAAATATATATAGTTGTATTATTTTCGGTCAAATGATGCAGCATCATTACAATTAAAGTCCCGCTGGGGGGCGCTGGCCCCTCGAGCGAGGCGGAAAGCTACTCGAGGGGTGCCAGGCCCTCGAGCGAGGTGGAAGTTCGCCCGCGTGGCGTCCGACCCTCGAGCGAAGCGGAGGTTCGCTCGAGGGTGGCTGGTGCGGTTGTTTGATGGGCCGCGGAGTCCCTCGAATTGCACTTTCGAGGGCTACCTCGAGCAAGAGTGTTCGTGGTCGCCTCTGACCCTGAGTGCCCGTCACGGTCCCCTCGAGGGATCAGGCCTCGAGCCCCCGTTTGATTGGACCTTTGGGTTCACCTTCTCTTGGAAGGAATCCCCACGCCATTTCGTGTCAGTCGTGGACCCGGACCTCCCGTTCGTGGTCGTGGCCCACGTGGCGTTGCACAAGCGTGATGCGCGCGCCTTTTTAGGTGGAGTAACGGGCCGTTCAAGGCGTTCTGCGGCGGTTGGCGTTTTTACCGCGTCGTCATGATGGCGCTCGCGCGTGCGTGCGGTGATTTCGGAGTAGTGGGGCCCGGGCGGTGTCCATCGCATTAACTGCGGCCGCCCGCCTCGGCCTCAGCCCCGGCCGTTCGATCTCCTTGGCCTCCTTTTACTGTATTTATGGTAGTGAGTAGAGGGGAGAATTTTTACATTATCCATTCGCTTGCATCGCGCCCGCCTTCTTCCTCCTCTCGCCCTCTGAGCTCACGCTCCCCCCACCTTCGCACTCGTTTTCCGCTTCCGCCCCCACCATGGTTGAGTACCTCGAGGTCGGGCCGTGGTACCGGTCCAACGTGGACGCGCACACCCTCGAAGGGCTTGTCGCCGGCGGGCAGCTGACGGCCAACACCGACCCGAGCAGGCCGGCATGGATCGTTCCGCCGGCGCATCATCAGGAGCCGCAGCCCCCGGAGGGGTACGTGGTGAGCTTCATTCACCTTCATGAGCGGGGATTCAACGCCCCCGCCAGCAAGTTCATGCGGGGGTTGTGCTACCACTACGGCGTGGAGCTGCACAACTTCGCCCCCAACTCCATTTCGCAGGCGGCGACCTTCGTAGGCGTCTGCGAGGGGTTCTTGGGCGTCCCCGTCTCGTGGGACCTGTGGCTCCACCTCTTCCGGGGCGAGCTCTTCACGGCCGCCGGGGGCAAGGGCAAGCGCCGGCCCGTTCGCGCCGGCGGGCTCACGTTCGCGCTGCGGGGCAGGGGGAGCGGCGTGTACCCGCCCTGCAACATGACGACCAACAACTCGGAGTGGGACAAGGGGTGGTTCTACCTCCGCAACGACGGTGCCGGCCTCCCACCCTACACCGGCAAGGTCCTGGACAGCCGCCCGTTAAACTGGGCACTCGGGGTGTCCGACGACGTGCGACGGAAGAAGCTCGTGCCCTACATGGAGGCTCTGAAGGCCTTGAGGGATGAGGGGCTGACCGCGGCGGCCTTCCTCGCACAATGCCACCGGCGGCGGGTGATTCCCCTCATGGAGAGGGCGCTTCGCATCTACGAGATGGCAGAGGCCGCGGACCCCGACACGCTGGCGCGGTCGTGGCTGCTGGCCGAACCCTTCGCCCCGGTGTACGCGGCCCAGAGGGCAAAGCGCACGGTGGACACCAAGAAGATGGTGTGTGAACCCGACGAGGTGTTGTGGTCGCCCCGGATGCGTCCCGACAACAGGCACATCAAGCTGGTAAGAAATTTCTGCCAACCTCGTTAGTTTTCGATTTGTCTTTAATCTCGTCGGCTCACCCTTGACAATCTTGGTGACGGCAGCCGGCGATGGAAACGAGCGCCTATGGCTCGGATCCTCCCACGCCTAGGTCCCACACGGCCAAGCGCGGGCGGCAGCAAGAGGAGAAGGAGCGGAAGGACGCAGAGAAGGCGACGAGGAAGAGGCGCGAGGACCGCCGCAAGGCGCACAGCCTGGTATGGGTGCAGCGAGAGAAAGAAGGCCTTTCTCTCCCGCCAACCCCAGAGAACACGAGCAGCGACAGCGACGGCGACGTTGCCTGGTCGGAGCTGCTGGAGGAGGGGGATGAGGACGAGGTGCCTTTGGCCGCGGCGGCCAAAGACAAAGATGTTGTTGTTCAAGACGCGCCACAGCTGCCTCCGCAGCGGGCACGGCTTCGGCTGGCGAGGGCACTGCGACGGGGGGTGTGCCCGGCACGGGGGGCGCACCATCGGCGCAGGCCTCGAAAAAACGCAAGCGTCAGGTGTCGACCCGACGGTAAGCATCGTATCGAACTTCATTTTGCCCAATTTCGTTCCGTCGAGTTCCTGATGTTTCCTTTCCTTTTCTCCCAGCCGCACTGGTGCTCCCATCGCGCCCGAGCTGGCGCCAACCAAGGCGCTGAGGGCGGGGGCGCGCGACACGGTCCGCACTACGCGACCTCTCTCGGCGAGGACATCGCGGTCGGCGACGGTGACGGAGCCGCCGCTTCAGATGGTGGCGTGGCAGGGCGTCCTGCGAAAGGATGAGCGGGCCCGTGCAGCCAGGCCCGGGACGGGCGGAGCGAGGGAGGTTTCGCCCGCGGCGGATGTGGCGGGCGCGCGGGACGCGGCACCGGCGGTGGACAACGGCGACGCCACGCTCTGGTTTGCACCCAGGGCGCCGCAGGAGTTGCCCGGGGGCCTACACGGGGCCGGTGCGTCCTCATCGCGCCAGCCCGGCGTCGACGGCTTCCTCGGAGATTGGTGCACCGGGCTGGAACGGCCCGAGGTCCCATGGCAGACGGTGGACCGCGCGAGAGCAGAGTACAACGACTGGCAGGAGTTCCTTCGGGTTGGGTCCGAGGTGCAGTGCCTGCTTCGCGAGGCCGAGAGGCTACACACAAATGCGGCGGCGCAGCTCTTCCGGGTACGTGTATTCGTTTCGTCGCTCCTTTTCTCTTCTTTCCATCCTCACTTGTGTCCCATCTGAGTCTTCTTCACCTCCTTTGTGTTGGCAGCGGCTGCGTTGCGACGCTGGGGACAAAATCACCATCAAGGCCAACCTGCACACCAAACTATAGGAGGCGTGCCGGGAGAACGGGCATTTGCGCCCGGCGACCGATCGTCTCCGCCAGCACCTGGATGAGGTGCACATGTACTTCAAAATGAGGGAGGATGACCTGCGCCGTACAGAGGAGGAGCGCAACACCCACCGTGCTGCGGCGGAACAGAAGGCCAAGAAGGCCGAGCAACTCAGCGCCGCGCTGCAGGACAAGGACGGAGAGCTCCAGCAGGAGCGCGCTGCTCTCAGCGAGGCGAAGTCCCAGCTCGCGCTGAAGGACACCGCCCTCACCGAGGCGCAGGCTCGCGCTGAGCACGAGCGCATGGCACTGGAGGACGCGCAGGCGCGCCTCGCTTAGGCTGAGCAAAAGGCTCAGGAGGTCGAGGGGCTTGCCAACGCCCTGAAGGAAAAGAGCGATGCGCTAGCGGCGGTGGAGGGCCAGCTTCTCGAGGAGCGTACCGCTCGTGAGGGAGCGGAATCTCAGCTCCAGATTGCGCGTGAAGAACTTGGAGGGGCGAGGAACGCGCTTCTGGAGCGGGACACCTCGATCCGCCAGCTCCAGCAGGATGTCAACGCCGTGCGAGCTGCGCTCGAGACTGAGAAGATGCGGGCTGAGGGTAAGTCGCGTTCCTCAGCCCCTTTAGTTTTTTGTTAAGTCCTTTCGAGGCTTGACATTTGTTGTCATGTTGCAGAGCTGCAGAAGAGCTCGGCGAATCCTTCAGAGGAGATGCAGGTTCTCCAGGTCGCCTACGACGAAGCCCAGGGTGAGCTCAAGAACCTGGAGACCGCTGCTCTCGAGGTGTGCCGCGAGCTCGAGGGGGCCGAGGGTTATTCCTCGGGTAGCTCGGTGGCGAGCCGCCTGCGGTCCCTGGGCAGGCGGGTCACCGAGCGCTTGCGGGGCGCCCTTCGGCTCGGCGTCCAGACGACCTTGGGGTTGACCTCGACCCACTACATCCTCGACTTCAGCCTACTGCGGGACGGCTATGTTGTTCCCGAAGGCGTCGTGGGCGAGGAAGCTGAGCTTGAGGCCGTCAGGGTGGTTGACGCATCCATGGCGGACCCTGCTGCGGCCCTCGCCGACATGTTTGAGGTGGATCTGTTCCCAGATGCGGCCGAGGGTGAAGCTGCCGCTGCTCCAAGCCCCCGCGCTCCCTGAGGATCTTGGTGCTCGAGGCCTGTTAATATTTTGTTAGAAATTTGGATGAATGTTAGTCGTTGTACAAACAATATATATTATGTTATGCACAAGTTTTATTTGCGAGTTTTATTTTCATATGTTCGTTTTTTCCTCGCGCCTTTCGGGTTGAGGGGGGGAGCCTCGAGCGAGGCGGAGACCCGCTGGGGGGGGGGGCCCTCGAGCGAGGCGGAAAGCTACTCGAGGGGTGCCAGGCCCTCGAGCGAGGCGGAAGTTCGCCCGCGTGGCGACCAACCCTCGAGCTTTTGAGAAGTTTTTGTTTGTGGCAGGAGATTAAACCTATTTAGGAATTTGTGAACAAACGATGGTGTGGAGCTAGGTGCTTACTCAAATACGTGTACATGCACATTAATTTAAAAGGAAACATGCATATTGATTATATTGTGCTTTATTTGTTGAATGAATGATTTGATGAATTGATGTGTGTGCCCTTCATCCTCGATATTTGTTTTGAACGTGTGATTCTGCCAGGATGATTTTTTCCAAAAAACTATGCTCCATTTCCTTGTATCCACCGACTATACTCCCTTTAACCATTCCATTAAATACACCATCTCGTATTTGCATTTCCATAGAAGACGTACCTTTATTCTTTCTTTTTCTGTTTTGTGCATTTTTTGTGTATTTGCATTTCTCGTATTTGTGTATTTTCCTTGTATCCACTGACTATATTTCCTTGTATCCACTGCCAGGATGATACCTTTATGTTAGATAACAAAATATACTATATTTTTTATATCACGTGCGTGTCGCACGTGCACTTTACTAATATATATATATATATATATATATATATATATATATATGATGAAACAGGTTTGCGGGTTCCACAATTCAAGTTTTAGGGATGTTTTAGGCACCCGAGCCTTTTACAATGCACGAGGCTACATTAAGTACAAAGAAGTCCCGAGTATCGTGAGCAGCATCACTGATGTTGTAAAAGAACTTGATGTCCATATATTTACTCCAGAAAGATCAACAGCGGTATGTACACCTATTGAGATGAAATTTACGTCTATCTTATATATCTTATAACTATAAGTGTTCGTCAGGCTGTTTGTTTACCCTCAATAATATGTACAACTGTATAGCATTAAATGTACGGTATAGTGACTCTAGCAGTAAAAATAAATTTGTTCGTCCAAATATATATAGACACACACACACACTAATGTACAGCTGGATCAAATTTCGAACAAAAAAGTTTGTATCCAAAACCTTCATTAATTACTCACATATACATCACCATATTTACTAGACTGCAGAGAAAGAACAATGTCTGTATATGTGTATGATCCTATCACTAGCCTTTACTGTTCTTTTTTTTTTTACACAGGCTAATGGTGGCGCTGTGTGCTTATTTGAAACATCCAACAAGACACGTCAAAATGTGCACTTAGACATTTGGACGTGAAGTTTCTCTGAAGTACTTGCTAAGTTAATAATTTGAAGGAAATAAGATGCCAGAGTGGAAGATTTCAGTTGTGTTGTTTACTATACCGGTGTCGACAGTTACCTCTTCTAGTGTACCTGGAGCATCTTCAGTGTTCTTTGAAGCAAGAGGGTGTCCATGTACAAGCACCTTTTCTATTTCATATGCACATCAAATAATATGTGGTTTATTTTCTGTAGATCATTTTTTCGTATAGAAAACGTCTCCATCCAAGTTGACCACGAAAAGTTATGGTTATTTTACCGAACACCACGTTTGCTGGTTTTCTCGAGGCCGGTAGCATATCCAATCTGCCGCCGCCACGCATCCCATGTTCCTGGCACTTGACCTAGCCTTGATTCGACCAGTCCAATTGATCTCGTCCTCATCGTGACTGGGTTTACGTGTATCACTTAACTCTGATGGCAGAAATAGATCGGTAGGAGTAATTCGTTACATGATCATCATGGCAAGAGCACGAAGCTAATCAGAATTTTGATCTACATCCGCATATCTCTATATGCACACATCCCGAGTCTAAAACAAAACAACTACAGCTTTGACACCACTGAAGGAAAACGGGGAGGATACGCTAGTGCAAATCAAAAAATTTTCTACCCCATAAACCAGAAACTTTTACTGTCAAAGATCACGGGATTACCACTAGACGCGCAGTTGCAGTAGAACCATCTCGTCTAGACGAACATGTCGAGGGTAGCAGTGTCGCGTAGTTGTTAAGTAGTATGTCGTTCAGAGTATGTTGCTGTAGTTCCAACTACGGTGGATCGATCCATCCTCATGTGTAATCAATGCGTATGCATGCATTTGTGTCGTTTGTATTTGGATTGTGTTGTTTCTAATAAAAATGGTAATGTGTGTACTCCCTCGGTATAAATTCGTTGTATACAGAAAGTTCGTTCCCTAGATTTCTTAAATACCGGATGAACACTGGACGAAAGTCCGGTTTGTAGTTTTCAGTCGGACCGGATTAAACTGTCTTTGGTACACAATGAGAAAACCAACATCTTACAAGGAAAAAACAGTAGTAGTAGTATTCAATCAGACCAGATGATCAGAAGGCGAATGTTCGTTCTGCTTCTACTCCTACTTCTACTAGTAGCAGTTACCACTAATCCACTAATCAAGGCGCCGCTTCTTTGTCGATGGTGCACCCGACGCCTTGTTGCAGCTGCTCACGGATGAGGATGTCGCTCTGTTGCTGCCGCCCGTGGAAGATGGTGGCGGACCTCCCAGGGCGCCGCCCCGCGGATGAGGCCGTCCCTCCAATGCTGCCGCTAGAGGATGATGGCGCCGCTCCATGGCAGCTAGTCGAGCACGACCTTGGTGCCGCTCCATGGTGGATGATGACGGCCGGTCGATGATGGCCTCTGCTCGGCGAGGATGGCAGAGATTGACTGCCGCCGACCGATGAGGATGAGAGAGGATGACGACGCTTGGAGACGACAGTTCCCCGGCGAGTGGCGGTGCTTTCATGCCCCTGACCCCTGGCACCTCTTGCTGACTTGCAAGGGGTGCGATGTTTTAGAGGCACATGATCTTGGATTTCATTTTGTTCCACAAACTCCGAATCATCAGAGGATGTGTCAACCACCACCCGAATGGGCCTCCGCTCTGTCTCCTCTTCATCAGACCACTGGGGATCCTCCCTTTCATCAGAAGAGGAGGAGGATGTGGCTTGCACCGCACCTCTAGGAGACAATGGCTCCATGGGGAGAGGAAGAGAGTGTTGTGCGAGGATGGGGTTTTTTGTTGGTTGCAAGAGTTGGGAGAGGAAGAGGGCGTTGTGCGAGAATGAAGTTTTTTGTTGGTTGCAAGAGTGGGGAGAGGAAGAGGGCGCTGGGAGGAAGGGGGATATTTATGGCCAGAGGAACCCATTCAGCCATTATTGAAAAAACTGCTACCGAAAAGATTACAGTAGTTTTCTATAGTGTGGGATCCGTTCTGGTCAAACTAATTGAATTTTTACCAAATTTACAGTAAATTGTGGTAACAATTATATCTTCATATAAACTTATCGGGAAGGGAGAATTGCATTCTTTTGTGGATGGAGGGAGTACGTTCTGAGGAAGGGGGAAAGACCGTTCAGCAGAATGTTAACAGACCGGAAGAAATAATAGTAGTCCTCTGGGCCTCTGGCTGCTGGCGGGGCGGACGGGGACGTGGTGCGGCTCTCTGGGTCTTCCCCTCCCCCAGCCCCTCGGTGGCGGCTCCTCTACTGCTCTGCTGCTCGGCGCCTCGGTGGCAGCGTCTTCGGCTGTCTCGGTGGTGGGCCCCACCTTGGTGGTGGGGCCAGGTGGCCTGCACACTCCCCAGATGCGGCGCGGATCTGGTGCGACGTTGTGGTGGCGTTGCGCCAGGATGTGGCGACGACGGCAGTGAGGCGGGACTTCGACGGCGACCGGATGTGCGGAGCTGCGGCAGATGCATCCCTCGGTTCGGGGCGACCGTGGCGGTGGTGCTGGCTTGCCGTGTCAAACGCGTGCAGCGGAGGTTCGACACTCCGGGCGAAAGCCCTCGCTAGTTTCCTGGCGGAATGGCGGCGGTGCCTTCGGGCGTCGCTCTCCCTGTTGAGGGCGTCATTTGGGAGCTGCAACCTTGCTGTAGGGCGTCTCTGGGTGAACAACCGGTCCATCTCCTGGACGAGCGACGACAGCTCCTGTGGGCGTTGTTACTTCTTGGAGGCGTCGTCTCTAGAGACACCGTTTCACTCGGCGGCATGGTGGCCTGCTGCTTGTGGTTGCTTTGGCCGGCAGTGACAAATTTGTCATAGGGCAAGCGGAATGGGGGTTGCCTACCTCACGCCACGTCGTCTGCCCTCCTACTGGTGGCTGGGGGGTCTTCGCCCGGCTGTCGTTCGGCTGCTCGCAGCGTTCCACGGCGTTGGTGTTGCTATGCAATCTCCAGTGCAGTGAGGGACAACGTTGAAGGACGGCGCTTGCGGCAAACGTCAACCAGTGAGGACTTGGCCTGCAGAGGATTGCGACGAGGTTTTTAGCACGGCTGAACACTCCAGTGCGGTACAACGTCGGAAGATGACGCGGGCAACATCTTCGGTCTTCTAGTTCGAGGGCAACGACTGATGCGAGGGGAAAGCAACGCGATGTTTTCGAACCACGGTGGTGGTCTGGCGGCTTGATACGGGTCCCGGGGGCGGGGCACTTCTTCTTATACCTTGACGGCAATCCCTGGAACGAGTCCGGAGCATGGAGCCGTGCGGCGGGTTGGAGGTCCCCGCGCACGCGAGAGTTACGTTCAACGGCGGAAGCGGCAAGGCCCCCGCGCGTTGGGTGCCTTTGGGCTCGGTGTTCTTCACGCGTCGGGTGGTCGGCTGGGGTGCAGCAGCACTATGGTGGTGGGTCCTGCACGGCGGTGACCCTCTCGGTGCGGTGGTGTCTGCCCCTCTGCTTCCCTATCAGTGGTGGATCACTTCAGCGGTTTCGGTACAAGCAAGAGTGCGGTTTGTTGGGTGGAAGCTGCGGTCGGTGCTTGTCTCCTCTGTCGTTTGTTTGTGAGTAGTGCTTGGCCGTGTTGATGGCCCACTCCGACCGGCCTGTGAGTATAGCTTAGCAGTTACCCGTGTTGATGTCCCAATCCAACCGGGCGAGCTTGTTTTTTTTCCTTTCTTTTATTTTCCTGCCTATGATCCTCCAGGATCATAGTCTTGTATTTTTCTTCTATATTAATGAAACACGCACTATCTTGTGCGGTTCGTTCAAAAAAAAAAGAAAATTGTTAAGGTTAAAGTTGTGGTTAAAGTCTTCTAGCTTGGGTTATATGCTCGCGTGCACGAGTCTGATGTACATCAGCTTTTAGACTAAATGAGGGCTTGGGTTATATATACAGGCTTGTCCACATGTGGACTCCTGCTGTTTGCCTTTAACACTGATTTGAGAGTAAATTTCACAATACTATACCACTGTTCTCATTCAACGTCCATGCATAAAGACTACAATTATATATTTTGGCCCCACAAAAAGACATGTATCATAAAACTGCAACTGCCGATCGATGCATTATTGCAATATATAGGATCGTATGTATAGAAAAAGGATCTCAGGACAAGACCGTACCGGGGTATTACATGACAGGACTCTGTCGGTCAGTCCTAGTAGGATGAAAGACGAACACAAGAAGAGACCAATCCTATAATACAGTATTTCTACAACATGGAAACTTCAAATTGTAACCCGTTGAATCCTTCGTATCCTTGCGCACGAACAAACCCAACAACTGCCAGTCCCACTCCTACATACTCCTGATGTTTCCCGAGCCTATGTTTTGGGTAGACAATACAGTTCCATGGACCTCTTATCAGAGGGAGGCGCGTGACAGCAACTCAGCAAAACTGTCTCCCATCAATCACTAGATTGTAAGGTTAACTATCCTCGGTACCGAAACTTTATTTACACAGGCTTCGTGGAGAACTGGGGCTATACATCCTCAAAAGAATTCACACAATTTAGCATGTAAATTGGGTTTCAAATTTATTTACAATGGGTTATATATGTCTGGATTTTTCTAGGGAAAAGAGAAGTTTGAACAAGGCTGATTTCTAGTGCATGAATCTTAGTAAAGCCAAAAGTACCGTAGATTGCATACAAAAATACTTCCTCTTAGACATTTTAGAAACACGCAGACCTTAGTCACTGGAAATGACATTGGATATGAAAATATGGCATATTATATTATTTCAAAAAGAACACTAAAGTCAAAACTCCGCATGTTCCATTGCACAAGGCCTCTTGGGTTTTTGTCAGCTACAAGGAAGACTGTGTTCATGGGAGCATATGAAGTAACAAAGGTGCCCTCCTCCCGTGTTATAATCATAGGAACAAAGATGAAACCGTGACTGACAGTGAATTAAATTGTGAGGCGTGGTGCATGTGTTTCTGATATGCGAAGAGTTTTCAAGGATGACGTGACATCTTCTTATTCTTTCCTTTCAGCCCTATTGTAGATTCAACAATCAACACCCATACAGAACATAATAAGCAATGATTCCGAGTTGCCACCTTTGGTGCAATAGGAGGTCAACAAGAAACAAATGGAGGTTATAATGCAGTGGTTGCCTCCTACTCCTAATAGTTTCTCCCTGATAGCAATTCCTACTCTTAACCATTTGTATGATTTTTGCTCTCTTTCCTCATTAATTAGACTACTACATTAATATATTGCTAAAGCCCCTCACCCGACTAGTGTTTCTGTTCTTGTCACACCAATGAGGAAGATGAGTGAACGAAATGAGACAGGGTCACAGAATCACAGGGCCACAAGAGGGGTGCGGTGTGGACTACATGAGGAGAGAGATACGAGACACAAGACACATGAGAGTGCATAGTTACTTGCCGCAACTGATCTTGTTCAGTTTTTAACAGATGTTAATGCCCATTAAATATTATTACTCATAGAAACTGCTATAAGAAATTATGCATTGGAGATATTGAGTTTAAAATTAAATTTATCTTCTTTGGATACTGTGTTAGAAATTATGGATGTCTCATTAGTCCCATATCTTCATTGAATTTCCTAATAAGTTCATAACAATTGACGTTAATTGTTTCTGCAGACTAGTAAAATGCACGTGCGGCACACACGTGTCTAAAAAATATCAAAAAATGCTCATCGAACATAGACATTCCATTGTGTTGTTACAATAGAGAATTATTCGACGCAACCATATATAATGCAATATCACACATTTAAGCATTGATTCCGAGTTGCCACCTTTAGTGCACTAGGAGGTCCACAAGAAACAAATGGAGGTTATAATGCAGTGGTTGCCTCCTATCCCCAATAGTTTCTCCCTAATAGCAATTCTTACTCTTAACCATTTCTATGATTTTTGCTCTCTTTCCTCATTAATTAGACTACTACATTAATATTTTGCTTAGGCCAGTCCCAATGGGACAATTATAGTGGTTTCTATGTCTATTAATTATCTTGCCAACTAAGCAAAATGGTGATGTGGCGGCCTAATTAATGATGAAAGAGAGCACAAATCATAGAAATGGTTTCCTCATGGAGAAACTATATCTACTCTTGACCCAATGCACAAGAAACCTTGAATTTGCCATTGGGAAGAAAACACTGTTTCTATGGGGTTAATGCAAAGCTCCTCATTGGTTAAATTGGGAGAGACAAAGAGAAAATAATTATTACTCGAATACACTACCACTGTGAACTATAGTTTCTATAGATGATTTCTTATGCTATGGAAACCTTGTTAGTTTCCTCCATTGGGACCGCCCTTAGTAGTTGACAAGCTATTTAATGGAGATGAAAACTATCATTAATCCTTCATCGGGT
Organism: Cenchrus fungigraminus; assembly: GCA_036936925.1. NCBI lineage: Eukaryota > Viridiplantae > Streptophyta > Magnoliopsida > Poales > Poaceae > Cenchrus > Cenchrus fungigraminus. The sequence continues at coordinate 26,979,121 of CM072774.1, read as the reverse complement.
AGTCCCAATGGGTATTGATGGTAGTTTCTATCCCTCTTAATTACATTTGACAACTCAACAATTTGATGATGTGGCTGGTCAGTTATTGAAGAGAGAGAGAGAGTAGGGAGAGATGAAACTAGCGAAATAGCGTTGGTAGAAACTACCTGTTTCCATCGCCTAGCCTGCGGATCCGGTGCGCTCCTGCCGGCCCGTGACGCCACCTGCTCCTTTCTCGCCATCAAATTGCCTCCACGTGCACTCGTAGGAGCCTTGCGCTAGCCTACCAGAGCTGCCGCGTACACTCGTCAGAGCCATCGTGGTCACTCGGTAGCGCCATTGCGTGCGTCCACTGGAGAAGCGACCTCGCCCACCTTCTAGCTCCTTGTCTGCGCCACGCCGACAGTGCTTTTTGTTGATGCAGCTTGATCGTGTCCCTAGCGCTGCAGAAATGCTGCTGATGCAGAGATAAGGAGCAAGACAGCCATGGAGGTCATGGGGAGCAGGGTGGACATAGAGGGCGACCTTGTTCGATCTCCGTGTATACTCCACGCTAGCAAGAGCCCCAAAGGAGAATGGAAATCTCTCGAGATGGAGAACGTGATGGTGTGACATGCATATCCTGATTTTTGGATTTGGAGGTACGATTTGAGAGAGGAAGAAGAGGATTTGTTCCTCTCACTGGTAGGGAGAGGACCTTTGGTATGCCCCTTTAGTCCCAATTCAAGTTTGGACTCGAGACTAAAGCCTTTTCGTCGACATGGCTTGAAATGGCCTTGGACACCCCCTACCCTTTAGTCCCGGTTAGTAAAACCAACCGAGACTAAAGGCTAAGCGCCCAATAGCTAGCAACCTCAATTATTGGCACTGGGCTTTAGTCCCGGGTGGTGTTTCCACCCGTGGGACTACTGGGTCCTCCTTTTGTCCCGGGTGGTCTTTCCACCCGAGACAAAAGGGCACCCTTTAGTCTCGGGCGGAGACACCACCTGAGACCAAAGTGAAATGCCCACCCCAACGCTCCCTTCCTCTCCCTCCTTATCTTCTTCTCTCCTACCCATCCAGTCAACTCCTCTCTTCTTCTCTCATCTTTATCTCATCTCATTCAATGCTCCTTGTGCAGGCGGAGGAGCCTCTAGGCGCGGCCCCCAGCGGCGAAGTGGGCGCGCGGCGGTGAGGCCCCGGCGCAGCCCCTGGCAGCGGAGCGGGCGGGTGCGCGGCAAGGCCCCTGGCGGCGGAGCGGCCGGTGAGGCCCCCAACCTCCCGCGGCCAGGCGCGGCCGCCGACGGAGCGGGCGCCCACGGCCAGACGTGACGGCACGGCCCCGACGGCCGGCTACCGAGGGGATGCACGCCTGCCCCCCGGCGCTCGCGGCCCTGTAGGGAGGAAAGTTTTTTTTCGATTTTTTCTTGATGAATGGAGTTGTATCATGATGAGGATTTTTCTGGTGATGGATCGAGTTCTATGATGATAAATCGAATTGTATGATGATGAATTGTATGATGATGAGATTTTTCTTTCGAACAAGATGATGATGAGATTGAGATGAGCATGTGTGATAGTGACATGATTTGATTCGATTTGGGTATGTGGTGATGAATCTGAGTTGTATGATGATGATGAATTTGTGAAGTGTCGGCTTATTGTTATTGATTTGGACTCGAGCTCTAAAAGAATGGGAGATGGAGAACAGAGGACGAGGACAAGACAGGTCGCATGGAGCTTTTTTTATTTTCTTAAAAACGCTTTAGTCCCGGTTGGTAATACCAATCTGGACTAAAGGACCCCCTTTAGTCTAGGTTCGTGCACCCGGGACTGGGGGCTTTTGTCTCTCATCATTAGTTCCGGCTGGATGGAGAGACCTAAGGTCTCTACCAATAGGGACTAAAGCCCCTCACCCTACCAGTGTTTGTTTCTTTCTGTTCTTGTCGCACCAATGAGGAAGATGTGTGAACGAAATGAGACAGGGTGACAGAGTCGCAGGGCCACAAGAGGGGTGCGGTGTGGACTACATGAGGAGAGAGATACGAGACACAAGACACATGAGAGTGCATAGTTACTTGCCGCAACTGATCTTGTTCAGTTTTTAGCAGATGTTAATGCCCATTCAATATTATTACTCATAGAAACTGCTATAAGAAATTATGCATTGGAGATATTGTGTTTAAAATTAAATTTATCTTCTTTGGATACTGTGTTAGAAATTATGGATGTCTCATTAGTCCCATATCTTCATTGAATTTCCTAATAAGTTCATAACAATTGACGTTAATTGTTTCTGCAGATTCAAGTTTCAAGCATGGAGCTATGTTCCTCTATGTAAAAATAGATGTTATTATAACAATACATCTAATATACGAGAATTATTAAGGAGAATACATAACCTCAATTTTTATCTCTGTAACATTTTTTCTTTGTTGCAAGCAATTTTCATGATTCCATCCAGTTGTTCCTTTTGTGGTGTGATTAGAAGTTAGAATATTCCTGATCTACTTAAAATTATGGTAGTGATAGAACAAAATTCTTCATATTTTACAAAATCATATGCATAATGGTAGGTGTAGGTAGCTCGTGACATGGCAGGAAAAAAAAGCACCAGGGCATCAGAAACGTAGGGTGGACTGCTGGTGCAGAACAATATGCATTCCAGGTTTCCTGGTTTTGGCGTGCATTCAAATTTTAGCTGGAACATATATGATCGTAATATTATCAAAATGGTCAATTTCTTTTAGATTTTGAAATTAGTTTAGTCATCACTACAATTTCGAGTTCAAAGACCATAGGTGGTGTCCCTGTTGCCAGGTATTAAAATATAGTTTGGGCACTGAAGGAAGCAGAAAATGGCTTCTGATATATATGGTAAACCAGTCTTCCTATGGTGCTAAGTTGCAAATTTGCATCAAAATTCAGCGCCACCGATTGGTCTTGCTGGTAAGTATATTGGCTGATATGATGCTCTAGCTGGTAGCTCCACAACCCACATTGGAGGAAATCATTCGAACCATATGACGGTGGTCTACTAGAGATCAAGCCCAGTTCTCCTGATGTCTTCCATGCATATGGGGTGTGCGCATAAGCTTCATGCAAAATTTGTAAATCTACACGGTTCATGCTTTTAACTTGAGTGCATGCATATACGCACAACGACCAGGCTCGTATTTTGTATCATGTATCTACTCTAGCTTCTTCTAGCTTGGGTTATATGCTCGCGTGCACGATTCTGATGTACATCGGCTTTTAGCTTGCCGCCGTGACCAAATGAGGGCTAGGAACATAGTGCTTGTATATACAGGCTTGTCCCCATGCGGACACCTGTTGTTTGCCTTTGCCACTGATTTGAGAGTAAATTTCACATTACTATACCACTGTTTTCATTCAACAACCACGAAGAATAAAATTATTTTGGCCCCACATACAGACATGCAATCGTATCATAAAACTGCAACTGCCGATGCATTATTGAAATACATAGGATCGGTATGTACAAAGAGGATCTCAGTACAAGACTGGGTATTACATACATAACCAGGACTCAGTCCAGGATGTATGAAGAACACAAGAAGAGACCAATGCTAATAAAGGATTTCTACAACATCGAAACTTCAGATTGTTAGCCGTTAGAATCCTTGGTATCCTTGCGCAGGAACATGCCCAACAACTGTCACTCCCACTACCACTCCTGATGTCTCCCGAGCCTATGTTTTGGGTAAATAATACCGTTCCATGGACCTCTCAGAGGGAGCCGCGTGCCAACAGGACTGTCTCCCATCAATCACTAGATTGTAAGTTAGATTAAATATCCTCAGTACTGAAACTTTATTTACATAGGCATAGCCATGGGGAACTGGGGCTATATATCCTCAAAAGAATTCACACGATTTAGCATGTAAATTAGGTTTCCAATTTATTTACAATGCAATGGGATATATATGTCTGGCCTTTCTCCTTGGGAAAAGAGAAGTTTGAATGTGTGCCTGAATTGCGGCAAAGCCGTAAATACTGTAGATTGCTTACAAAATACTCCCTCTTAAAAATGTTAGAAACATGCAGACCGTTAACACTGGAAATGACATTTGATGTGAGAATATTGCACATCCTTTTAAGAAGAATTATAAACTCAAACCTCCGCATCTTCCATTGAACCTGGCTTCTTGCATTGTGTTTTTGTCTGCTCCAAGGAAGAGACAGTGTTCCTGGGGAACATATGAAGAAACAAAGGTAACATGTGTCCTCCCATGTTGGCATCATAGGTACAAAGATGAAACCGTGACTGACCATAAATTAAATGTCTGGTATGTGTGCTTTGAGCCGTACTGTAGTTATGTATATTCAGCAACAAGCAGCACCCATACAGAACATAATATAGGCATTGATTCCCAGTAGTCCTATTAGTGGTGCTCGTGCTGGGATGCTGCCACTTCATTTCTTCTTACCTGACACCCGGGCTGCAATAATTGGAAGTCAAGAAACAAACCGAGATACGATTTTAGTTGGAGAGAATTACCTATTTGACACCAGAAATAATGTGACTTGCTTATTTGACACTCAAACTTGAATTCTTACCTATATGTCATCGAGTCAAGTTTTCCTTACCTATTTGACACTGCCGTCGGGCCTGTGAGCCAGCACCGTTAGATGCTAGTCTCCCTCCCTCTCTGACTTGTGGGCCTGCGACTTGCACTCTTGCCAACTACAGCTACTCTGTTCGGCAGCGGCAGTTCCTTCGGTCACCGCCTTCCACCACCTCGCGCCGCCGCAGCACGTTGTCGCCACCATGCTCGGCTGGAGCCACGCACGCGGCCCATCACCAGCACCAGCACCAGTAGCTCCTCCCGCCTCCGCAGCAGCAGCAGGCGCCGCAGCAAGATCCCGACGCCAGGGAGTTCATGAGGAGGCGCTACAGGGATCACGCCGACGACCTGTTCAAGGATGCCGCCACGCGGGAGCAGGAGCAGCACCCCGACGATGGCGGCGAGGCCGTGGCACGGCCCAACAGCTCCACCGCCGGCGCCTTCTAGATGCACCCCGCGTGGTTGTTCGGCGCCGGCGCCGGCGGGAGCACCGTGCAGGCGCCGCTCCAATTCATGTCCACGAGAAGGCCGGGCTGCCGCTTGGAGGAGGTAGCCAAGTTCGATGTCGTAGGGTAGCTCATCCCAGGAGGAATTGGCTGGGGACGGCCGGACTGCGACGGATTTGGCGGGGCGGCGCGAGGGAGCCGGGAACAGGGAAGACGGCGTTCGGCGTCGTTGCGCGCGTGATGGGCGAGCGTGGCGCAGGCGCGAGGAGCTAACGTGTTGTGGTGGAGGTGGACGAGGTCGCCGTGGATCTCCTCGAGAGAGGAATCGAGTGGCGAGGGCCGAAGCGTGGTGGATTTGGTGGGGCGGCGCTGTTCGACCCGTGCACGGCAGCCGAACAGAGGAGGGCCAGTGCGGCGTGGAGGCAACAACGAGCGCCGTCTTGCCGATGCCGGCGTCGCCGGCGACGGGAAGGACGCCGACGTCCTGTTCGTGTTCGGTTTCCCCCGTCTGCCCCGGCACGACCGTGGCCTAGTTCCTCTGCGGCACGACGTGCTCGTACGTGGACGTGCACCTGTACGCCGCTTGCGCCATGGTCTCGAGCGTTTGTCGCAGTCCGTTCAGCTCGACGCCGCCGCTGATCTTGGACTTGGAGCTTCTGCTGCCATGGCCGCCGTTGCTGCAGCTGCCGGCGGCGACGGCATTTCTCGGTGGGCTGAAGCAGAGCAAGAACCTGAGCAGGCTGCGTGGCTTCCGCGCCACGGAGGTGGCGGCGGCGGCCTGGTGGCACGACTCATCAGCGCCCAGGGCGGCGGGCTCAACGTCGTCGAGGGCATCGTCCGCAGTGTAGGCGGCGTCGAGCAGGTCCTGCAGGGCACGCCCGTCGAGGTCGACGGCTCCCGCTTCGACGGCGTCCAGCACGCGCCACACGGATGGGAGGAGGCCCTCGAGGCGGCGCAGGTGGCCCGCGGCGGCCTCGTCGAGCTCGGACAGCAGCTCGAGGCCCTTGCGGATGAGGCGGGCGAGCACGGCGGCGACAAAGCCGAACGCGGACCAACCCACCGTGGACGGCAGCGGTAGCATCGTCCCGGCGGGCTACGGGCAGGTGGTTGTGTCTAACGGCTTGCTCACAGACCTCTAACGGCAATGTCAAATAGGTAAGGTAAACTTAACTTGAGGACATACAGGCAAAATTTCAAGTTTGAGTGTCAAATAAGCAAACCACATTATTTTTAGTGTCAAATAGGTAATTTTCTCTTTTAGTTGCAATTTGGGCACAGGTATAATAGGCTTGCACTCATCACTATAGATAAGCACAGGGTGGAGGACGACTACAAGTAGCATCCTTGTGCACTTTTGATGAATAAACATTGATACAGACTTAGCAGCATGAAACAACAAGCCACTCAAGGAAGTGGATAATTCCACCTTTCAGGCTATCTCCTTTACCGTGGAGGGAATGGCATGCCGGTGACGACTCTCTAACTTGGTTTAAAAGTAAATCGATACCCATAATCGTGATGTCTCCCATGCTTATTGGCCGGCTATGTAGGTTTCCTAGCCATTCACATGTGTGTCACTAACATAAAAAAAAAATACACGCACTTGATTTGGTTTTTTCACTAATGTGCATGCGAGCTCTAGTGACTGGTAACAGTATCTATGCTGGAATGTGTTCTATCCTGTTGGGGGATGCTGGATCCTATCTTCTTGGTGTATGTGTAGTACTGATCGAACGTGAGTAGATGTTTATATGAGTCAGGAGGTGTGGATCATACTGCTCCTATATAATGGTTGTCTACACGTGAAGGTTGTTTTCTGCTGCTAGACGTTCGTACGAATGCAATTGGAAGGTAATTGTAGATTCATGCATTTCAACGCTCACTGCTGATCTGAACTTCACTCTTCAATAAATCGGTGATGGCCCACCTCTTTCAACAGAGTAGGTCTGAACACGCAATTTTGATTATGATCAATTGATATACTTTCAAAACAATATATGCAACAAAAGTTATACAAGGCATTGTGTACGTCTAGATACAAAGTACATGTGACTCTAGTCTATACACACATTTAACTTCAAAATTAAGTTTGCATTAAATTTAACTTTGCTGTCATCATGGACGTCCCATTAATTAGTCTAGTATCTTCATAGAATCTCCTAATAAGTTCAATAAATTTCACGTTTTCCTCTTTAAGTTCAATAAGTCCCGTTAATTTCTGTTTACGAATTTGCTTTGGCATTTGTATATACAATTTTCTAATTAAAAAAACAATCAGGAGTATTCTTGTTGTCCACTATCAAGTTGTGTGTACTCTGATTTTCCCTTTTGTTTCATTTTACAAAAAAAAAGGTTTCTTTTTTACTTAAATAAAAAAAGGGTTTCCACTTTCAACTGATATGGATAAGTTCCTAATATACAATTATTTGACATTAATAAGTTCCAATTATAAGTGGGTCCTTCCATTACAATTCACTACTAGAGAACCACACATTTGTCCCAGGTTAGAAACCTCATTAGTATCGGGTATTTTTGCACCCGGTATTAATGAGAACAATAGTACCGATTGGGGTGGAGGGGCCCGACGCGCCCCTCGTGAGCCGCATTAGTACCGAGCCATGACAAACCCCGGTATTAATGTCTCACATTAGTACCGGACGGTGACTAGCACCGGTACTAATGTGGCAGGTGCACATTAGTACCGGGCTAGGACACACCTTGGTATCCAGGAAAGCACATTAGTACCATGGGTAGAGAAAGTTCGGTACTAATGCCCTCTGCCCCCGTCACGCGCGTTGCCCCTTCCAAGACTTAACTCTCGATCCTCTCCCACCCACCCGACCTTATCTCTATCTCTCTCATCCTCATCCATTCATCTATCTTATATCCTCCTCTCTAACTCCTTTCTTCTCTATGATCCAGGCGATTGCAGCGGTCGGAGGAAACGGCGGCGGCCTGGTCGGGGAGGTGCAGTCTGAAGGCCAGCGCCGCGGCGCGCTCGCGGCCGGCGCGGCCTAGAGGCCAACGTGAAGGCCGGAGGTGCAGAGGCCTGGGCGCGCACTCGCGCCAGTCTCCCTAGCGGCGCGGAGGCTTGTTTGTTGTGAGTTCTTGTGTTGTTCTTGAGATAGATGTGAATTTTGTGTTGTGAATCTTGTGAATTTTATGCTTGTAAATCTTGTGCAGCGAATTTTATGATGTGAATGAGATGAGATGAATCTTGTGAATCTTGTGTTGTGAGATGAGACGAATATTGTGAATCTTATGAGATGAGATGAGTTGAGATGAGAAAAGAAAAGAGAAAAAGTGGAAAAAGAAAAGAGAAAAAGAAAAGAAAAGAGAAAACAGGGGACGGTGCCGGACGGCGACGGGGGCACTCCCACATTAGTATCGGGTGCAGTGTACATCCGGTACTAATGTGACATTATTACTGGGTGAAATACTTGGTACAAATATGACCTCACATTAGTACCAGATGGACAATACTGGTTTCACAATTTGTAATTAAAGGGGATCCCAACCGGTACTAATTGCCATTTATCTAGTAGTGATTATACAAAGAAGAGTGCATAAGCGAAGGGTGGATGGATGCACATGTGGAGCTAACGAAAGGATTGGATGAAGCCCCTTGCCCTTGCGCAGCAGCAGGCCCTAGCGAGAGGAGTGGCAATACGAAAATAAAAGAGATGGGTTATTTGGTGAAGGCCTTTTCAGGCAAAAACGACAGGGAAGTTCCTGTCATCCAGCCAAACGGCGCGAATCATTGATTAGTTTTGATCAAGCAACAGGTTCTGGACACGTACAGGAGGCCATGGAGCATATACCAGAAGCCAAAGGTACTAGTCTATGGTTGTGACCTTCAGAGAGAATCAATCCGTCAAGAGCAAGGGCGACTGCAAGATGTGTTGGCCTGCTCACAGGCCTGGCCCAAATCCATACCAAGTTAGCAGTGATTATGTTGGAACATCGACAGCATGGTACGCATGGCATGGCTTGTGGTGAAAGATATGCGCAATCTAGCTATTTCACCGGTCACTAACAGTAACATATGAGAAAGGTGTTGGCATGTATACAGTGATGGCTGGTGTATATAGATTATTATTACTGCTTTGGAAGAGCAGTGCACATGCCTTCAAGAAGAGAAAAAGATGATTATGACTCCACAATGAACATGCATCAATGAATACGTAGATACCTTCTGCTGGGTGAACTAATTTTGTACACTAATCAATTAAACTGAAGTCAGCAAGAAGGGGTAACATTAAGAAACAAATATAGAGGACTAATGTCTTACCTGAGATGAGAGCACAACGAATTTAAAACTGAACTTAAAAAAAAAGGGTTGCTTCGAGTTGTACTTTACTAGCGCATATATATATACTAATTAATAAGATAGCCCTACGCACACCTACTTCATTTTTGGCACGATTATCTTTATACTCCCTCCATCTTCAAATACACCCATGGTTTCAATATTTGTCCTCAAATACAATGCATTGTAGGAACATTTAAGAGATTATTTATTTATTTATATGCTCGGAGTTGATGGTATTAGTTTGGCTGATTCATGTATAATTCGAAGTGGACTCAATATTATCTGCAACAAAAAAAATCAATCAACACAATACTTTTTTTGACAATCTTTCTCATCTTCGTTGAAATCTCTTGGATGCCCATATTTCAGATGGAGGCAGTATATACATTAATTAAAAAATTACCTTCAATATATATAATCTCAATTTCCCTGATAGCCTCTGTTATAAATTAGACGACATTGCCTTCACTAAGAGAACCAACCATTGAGTTCCTCATGCTTCCTAATTAAGCCTATATAGGTTAGTATCCTGGAATGGGCACAATATGATTCCCATGGCATGGACTGCCGAAGATTTGCGATGAATTCGAAAGTTAGCTATTCTTGGGTCAGTCAAAACAATATATCAGAACCGGAGGTGGTAGCATATATGTATGTAATCTTATAGTATCATTTAGGGAAAGTTGTTTAGAAAAAAAACGAGATTTTAGTAGGAATTTTCCAATATAAGTTAGTAATGTGAGTTGAGTAGTGAAATTAACTGTAAGTGTCAGCTGTACAGGAAACATGATTGAAATATTTTTTCTAACCATAATCTAATTTTTACCACATGGAAACACAACTGTAACATGGCACTACTGGAAAAACGCTCATTTGTACCGGTTGGTAACCCTTATTTGTACCGGGTATCCAACCGGTACAAACCATCCGGTACAAATGAGGTTGAGCATTTGTACCGGGCGAGATACCCGGTACAAATGCCTCACATTTGTACCGGGTGGAGCCTCGGCCCGGTACAAATGTCCCTTGCCCCCTCCAACGTGGCAGGGCGGGCATTTGTATCGGGTGGAGGTACCACTCGGTACAAATACGCGTTTTATTGTTTTTTTTTGTTTCTTTTCTTTAACATATTTGCTTAATGTACTAATACTAATCCTAATACGCTGTACTATAAAGTCGTGTGGCATATAAAATATTATATTTGAGGTAATATTCTACATACATTCGTATATATTTATTTGTATAATATTATCTCTAATATTATACAAATAAATATATGCGAATGCTTGTAGAATATATCATCTCGAATCCTGAAATTGAAGAACTTTGAAAATAATATTACACATTAGCATATTGTGCATACTGAAATTTAGATTAATAGTATACATTGGATGAAATGTTAGCAGAGTTTAATTTTTGCTTCCAGATGCTTGGTCTTTGCTTCCAAATGCTTCTTTGTTGGTATGACTTGTCCCTTCCCCGGTCGTCGCTCCCGCTACAAGAATAGAGGATAAGCCTGCATAAAACTCTTCCCCTTGATTAATAACCTCGTCTAGAAGAAATCTGCATAATTGTTCTTGAATCAATTGGATTTTTTCTGTCTCGAGCAATCCTTCCTTGATGTTGCCAATCTACCAAAGAATATGAACAAAAGTATAAGAACCGAATCGGAGAATATGAATAATAAGAACTACATGTAGTCGCAGTTGTGTGTGCACACACCTTGATCTCTTCGAATTTGCTAACATCAGCGCAGGCTGTAACACGGTGCATGTACTCACACACATAATATCTGCATAGATTGGTGCCGGAAGGCTACGTCATGACCTGCACATATGGGAAAACCAAGTCATGAAATACGTTTTTATTGTAATGTAAGAATTGAAGAATAAGCAAAGACACATACTGGCTAATCATAGTGGACATAAAGGTTTTTGTTGAACTTTCTGGGGTACTTTTCACAGAGACAAGTCCATGCAGTTTTAATCAACTCTACGATATCTTGGTATCTACTTTTATTTGTAGTCTTGCACAAAGAGTCGAAGACAAGGACCTTGCTTTGCGCCATACAAAAACTAACACTACAAGAAACTATTTAATCTGTGACGCATTCTCCGTGACGTTTTCAGAAAACACCACAAAGAGCACTGTGTCTACGACGTATTACTGTTTTTCGTCACGGATGTGCACTGATGGGTATTCAAGCCTAGAACACTACGACGTATTCCTGTTTTTCGTCACGGATGTGCACTGATGGATATTCAAGCCCAGAACACTGTGACGTATTCCTGTTTTTTGTCACGGATGTGCACTGATGGATATTCAAGCCCAGAACACTGCGACGATTTGTTAAATTCGTCGCAATCCAGCCCACAACACTGCGACGTTTTAGCAGATTCGTCGCGATCAATAAATAACAAATAGTTATGTTATGAATGGGAAAAAATGAAAAACAATCTAAAAACATCAACAAATAAGAAATAGTCATGTTATGAATGGAAAAATTTGGAAAATTGAAAAAAATAAAAAAAATAGAAAAATGGCAGAGGTTGGTCGCGGCCACGCCCCGGCCAGCCGCGGCCGCGCCCGCCACGTCCCGGCTAGCTGCGGCCACGCCCCAGCTGCGCCCAGCTGGCCACGACCGGCCGCAGCCGGCTGCACCACAGCCCCGGCCGGATGCACCACGGCAGCAGCCGGATGCACCCTGGCCGCGGCCGGCCGTGCCCAGCCACGCTGGCCCAGGCCGCCTGCCCTGCAGCCTGTGGCCTCCGAAAAATAATCCGCACTACAAAAAAAATTGGGGCGGACCGGGACTCGAACCCACGATGTGGGGGAAAAGGAGGAGGATGTGTTACCACTGAGCTACGAGTGAAGTTATGTTTCTTTGCAGAAGTTTACTTCTATATCCTTTCCCGCATCGCCTCTAGGAAAGTTGAAAAAAATAGCTTGCGGGAATGGGATTCGAACCCACGACCTCAAGCATCAATAGAGCATCTGCTACCACTGGGACACTTCATGAGTTGTGATGAACTGAGGATAGTTTAAATTATATACATATCATTTGAGCTTCAGGACCACGTGGCAGCACTGGGTTGGTCAAGTTGCTTCGCCGCGACCACGTGGCGCAGGCTGAGCTCGTTTCCCCATCGTTTTTTCTTTTTAATCTATACTTAAAATTTGAAACTAGTGTTTCTCGGTCATAGTAACTCCAAATTCATTGATTCTTTTTTCTGATTTTTTGTAAAATCACGATATTTCATGTAATATCGTTCGTTTTCATATTAATTGCTATTACATTTATCTTTTTTATACAACTTCTTTTCTTCTACCGAAAGAGAATAAATAAAAGATATTTTTCAATAATAAATGGTAACATAACTTCATATTTTCTAATGTTATGATAAACATAAGGTTGTAGCTAAGTTTGAGATGCATACGACTTTGAAAATACTTCAGAGTTTATAAACTTCAAAGTTTAAGTTGAGTTGTATGAAATAATGTTAGAGATCCATCCATTTTGTGAACAATGTACACCAATTCTTTGCAAAACCTAATAAAACTTTTATGTCAACCTTTTACATCCTTAAAATGATTCCATACCAATTTATATAATTTTTGGAGAAGTTTTAAGTATTATTATCATTATTTTATAACAAGGTGACTAGTAGAAGTTCGAGTTTTCCCTACAAGTCAATTGAATTTTTCTTCAATCTCCTAGATGTGGGCTAGAATGGACCATAGGTGCCTAAATATAGTTTTTTGAATTTTTTTAAATCTTATTAGAGGTATATTTAGGTCATTTTGGAATTACTTTCGAAAAAAATGCAGAAATTCATTTATATCATAGAAAATAGCAAATCCACTTGAAAATTCTTGAAACTCCTAGGCGACAACGTATATGTTGTATGTTACATGTGAAAAATGTTTTGAGGGTATGTAAGATAATACTTTTGCAAGTTACTTCACAAGGGTGTCTTAATTAGGTTTTAGAAAAAATAGAAAAACTACTTTTTCGCATGACAATTGGAAATCTAAATCTCCAAATACTAATAGGAGAGTAAGGGTAAGGTTGCATCCAAATTTGAGCTGTCCATGGGGTGAGAAAGTACTTGAGTGTGTACAAACTTTGAAGTTCAAGTTGAGTTGTATGAAATAATGTGATGAACTATCTAGTTTATGAACAATATATACTCCAATTTTAACAAAATCTTATGAAATCTAAATCTCCAAATAATAATAGGAGCGTAAGAGTAAGGTTGCATCCAAATTTGAGGTATTTATGGAGTAAGAAAGTACTTTAGAGTGTATAAACTTCAAAGTAGATCATAATTGGGTGTAGAAGTTTGAATTATGACAAGAAACATCGGAATCTTTCATCTATTTTCAGAATATGAGTTATAGTAAATAATAAGTACTTAAAAATTATAGTTTTGAGAAAGTTTTTAAATTTTATTTGAGATAAATATACTTCAAATTGTAATTATTTCCATATTGCAAAGAAATAAAAAAAGAAAAAGAAAAGTGTTAAGTAGGGGAGGCATGTAACAGGCCCATTTAAGCCCAAAAAGCCTATTCATTTTAGACCGTTCATCAGCGAACGGATGTCTCAAATCGCATTCGCTTCGTATAAAATGGATCCTCAAACCCTATTTCGTTGCCTCCCCCTCCCCTCAGCCTCATCCCGTCGCCCCCGCCGCCCGCTCCCTCTCCATCTCCCTCTCCTCGCCTCTCCCTCCTCAGATCCACCGCGCATGGAGCAGCTGCAACCTTCCTCCCTCCTCAGATCGAGCAGCCGGCGCCACCTCTCTTCTCCGACACCCACCGGTGCTCTACCCTCGTCCTCCCCTCCCTCCTCCCCACTCAGATCCGCACGTCGTCGCGCCGCCCAAGCTCACGCGCCAGCGGAAGATGCGCCACGTCGGCGGCGTCGACGTCGCGCTCGGGGACCTCTTCGTCGTCGTCGAGGCCGACCGAAGGGCGTCCTCCTCGCCTCCGCTGCAGGGGGGCCGCGCGTCCGAGGCTGTCCAGATCCCGACATCCACCCTGGTGTCCAGGTCCTCCAGCACCTAGGAGCCCATCGCACAGCCACCCAGGTCCGCCTCCTCGCCCGTGCTGCACCCGCTCCCACTTCCGGTGCCGAGGCCCGCCGACCTGGAGGCGCAGGACCCACCCGCCGGGGTCGCTGATGGGTGGAGCACGCCCAGGTGCGTGTTGATTCCCTTTCTTCAGAGTCCTTTTCCCTTTATTATTTTTGCCCAATTTCATCTGAATTGATTGATGATTGCTTCTCAGATAATGTTATTTATGGGTAACAAACTGTGAATGTTCTCTGAATGTCTTTCTGGAATTTGCTAGTTAGTGCTGCACTAGTTTAAAAATAAATGTCTATGAGGTTCAGCATATGAATGCTACCTGTTATCTTAGTTTGCGGTTCAGCTTTCCCCTTAACAGTCATGCAAAATCTAACTGAGCTAGCTTAAAACTAAATGAAGTAAATTCGTCACCCAAAGTACCTAGGGGTTGAAAGTATCTTCAGGTCCTTTATAAGTTTGTTGGTTGACTTTTCACATAACATGCAGTAATTCACATTCCATTTAACCATGCACTTAGGGAAAAGATTAACATTATGTGTGGCTATTTGCAGGCTGCCTTGTTCTATGAAGATTCACAGATAAGAGCTCCAATCTCAATCCCCCAATCCTCTCTACTACTGCAACTCTTTTGGTGTGATAGGTTAGTGATAGGTTACTGAAATTTGTGAGTGAATAAGTTTCCCCAATGTTTTCTTTAATTTGTACTGCTGATAACATCTCACCTTTCGGTGTTCCTCCAGGTATTCACAGTATGCAGGAACTATTTGCAATTTAAGTATTAGCAATGTTTTCTTTAAATGATTATGTGTATTAGTAGTAGCAATTTAAGTGAGGCATGAATCTTATCTGCAACCAGCGTCTGATGGGCTACTGAATATCTGAATGACTACTTGTATGTCCTAATAGGTGATCTCTTGTTGTCAGTTAGTGTCTGATAATAAACCCTTGTTTATCATTGATATATATCTGAATGACTACTTGCATTACTTGTTGTATTTCTGAACCATCTTGATTGGTTTAATCTGCATGATAAGTGGGTAATGTTTCTTTACTTGTGTATTTTTCCCTAAGTGGGTAATGTTTACGTTCTGGTTCTTTGATTATATAATGGTCTAGATGTCATTACTTGGCTTGCATCTGTACCATTAAATTAACATTCACAGCGACTTTCAATTTTTAACTGTCTAATATAATATATAGATCTGTTTATAATTATTGACTCCATTCAGGTAGCATCAAGCTTGACTCCCATGGAGATGGAGGATACAAGATGTGCCTTTCTGATAGGGAAAACAATATCGATTAACTTCAGTGTTCCTTCTACATGGTTTGTAGACTGTTAGTAGCAGCTATCCCATTCGGTAAATGCAAGCGCTGGAGCTAAGAAAATACTTCTTGTATAATGCTCTATAGATAAGATTTGAAATTTGATCAGAGAACAGATACACCTTTGATGGTTAAAGTTATTGTTCTAACTTGTAATCTTTGTGGAAACTTCTTATCTGACTGCCCCCAAATCAATTTTATTTCAGACCTAGGGTTGCTGCATCAGCTCAGTGTCGTGGACGAATCATGCACCATCATTGCCCTTCGCTACCTTGCTGTAAGATCCCTCTAGATTTATATCTCTTGATTTAATCATGTGCTTGTTTAAACATGTAAAGTCACATTTCCATGTCTTGGGTCCTGCTTTCTGCCATTTCCCCTTAGCATTATTCATTATAAACAGGACCATATCATGAAATTAAGGAACTATAAATTTGAATTACTTGAGCACCTTACTTAAAACTTGTTTCTACTTGTTCTAGATGTGTGATTTCTGAAATTTACTCTCTAAATAAGAAGTGACATAACTGGCATGACCTGTTCTTATTTCATCTGAAATTTACTTAGACCCCTATGGACAACTAGGCTGGTACAGGAAATGATTATTTTGAATGAATGTTGGCTAAACCAAGTAGATGTGCATGATGGTAACTAAAGAATAGCATGTATGCATATCATATCACTATGTTTTGTTGTGCAAGCAGCATAGTTCACAGATCACTGAGTCTGATATTGCTCACTACTTTTGATCTGAATAATTTATTTTGGAAGTAAAGTTAGACTGGATCACTTGTGCTACAGGTTGTGTCCTGTTTGTTAGGGTCCATGCAGAACAAAACCTCACAAATGCTAGGTCCATGCAGCACAAAATTAGTGGTAGAGCAGAATTTCTGAACATTATATACTAATATCTGTTTCTCAAATGATTTCTTGATTGAATTGACATTTTGGTCACCAACCTGACAGAGATTGCTTGAGATTGCTTTAGCAGCCATTTTAAAGATTTCTCTGTTCCTTTTTGTGCTTCACGGCAACAAGTTGCATACTCTTAGTAGATTCAAGTTCCTACGATGAACACTGATATTGCATTTGTTCTCTTAATTTCAGAAAAAACTAGAGAAGTAGAACTGAGGTAAACTCTTGCTGGATGAAAACTTGTACCTGATGTGAACTCTTGCTGGATGAAAACTTGTACCTGATGTGTTGGATCCTCTTTGTAATGATGTAATACTGGATGAAAATTTAAGTGTATCCGATGTGCTGCTAGTTTTGTTTATTTTTGGAAATGATATCCATTGGTTGGAATTGTAAGTTTGAATGGGCTAAAAAAACCTAATATATAATTGATGGGCCAGATTTGTTATGGGCTGTATATCTACTGGGCTGGAAATGTGGTGATGTCATCATCCACGTCGGCTGCCACGTCATCATCCACGTAGGCTGCCACGTGATCGTCCACCTAGGCTACCACGTCATCGTCCACGTAGGCTGCCACATCATCATCCACGTAGGCTGCCACGTCATCATTGTCTACGTAGGCTGCCACGTCATTTTCCATGTAGGTGTCCACATCAGCAGTCACATCAGCATCCATGTTGGCAGCCACATAATGATCCATGTCAGCAGCAATCCGTGACGATTATTTTCATCGCTAAAACTGGGCTGTGGGTTGGGTTGCATGGGCCTCGGGCTGCTCCGTGACGATTCAGATATGTCACAGACTGTGACGTTTATTAAGGAACGTCGACAGATTTAATCAATGACGCTCATTCCACCACGAAAATTTAAATCATCACGGATGCTGATTTGCGACGAATTTTATTTAATCCGTGACAGAATGATTGCGTCACAGAATAAATAGTTTCTTGTAGTGTAAAGAGAATCAAGTGGAAGCTGTCCATAGATGCAGAAGTATTAGTTTCTTAAAATATGCAATGTAATTTGAAAAAGATAAGGAGATGAGATACACGTTGCTCACCCGGAGTTGTATGGCAGCTCTATGACAGCCTTATCATGGTGTTTGTCTAGATAGTTGATGATGTGATTAAGTGTTTCCCTCTCATTAAGTTTGAGGGTGTTCTGAGTTATCATCAAAGGATCCATGTAGCCCACACTGATGATTCCTTTCCTCCTGCTCCGTTGCATCTCAAAACTGTATGACACAAAAAAATATAGAAGTTTAGATATGGGATAAAGTGGTTAGAGCATTGATTTTTAACTTATAGTAGAATAAACACTTACAGAGCCCAGCAACTGACGAATGAGACATCAAGTGCATCCATATTGAGTAGGAACCAGAATTCCTTCATGGGAATAGTGAAGACCTAATGCCCACGGAAATAATGGTGGTCCTCAATGCGAACAAAGAGCAAGTCCATCCCGCCGGCAGCTTGGAACATGTGCCACTGGTGCAATTCATACATCCTCGTTGGAAGATACTGGAGCAATCACAGCCACACAAGCTCACGCCGAGGCACATGGTTCGGTCTATTTGCCCCTTCATGCAGTGCAATTTCCTCATCCCCTAGAAGTTGTGCTGGAGTCAGACCCGATGATTTAGCAAAATCAAGCAATTGTTGCTCATACGTTGTAAGTGGTCTAGTTGCCCTATATGTCCCTTCATGAGTTGGGATTGCATCCTCCCCTCGAATTTGAGCTTCAGCCAGACCTGTTTCTTTGTTAAATTCAGACACTTGCTGCTCATACGTTGAAAGCACCTTGAGGTCGGGGATAGATTGTTTTGACTGGGTCCCAAGTTGTGGAACACTAGATGCAGCTTTCTTCTTCACACGTTGAGTCTTGAGTACTTGCCGGTCGTAGTCAGTCAATGGCTTGGGAATATCATCTGGTTTTTTCTTCTTTCCTCCTCCATTTTCCTCATGAAACAATGAAATTTGACCCGGTCAATTGGTTTCTCAACTGGAGGCTTGGGAGCTTTGAATATTTGTCTATCCAATTCTTCCTGAACTGACTGGTCAAGTTCCTCATCTGTCTTCTCATAAGAATGTTTTGGTGGAGGCTCCTTCTGCTTCTTTGGTGGCGGAGGAGGAGGATCTTGTCGCTTGACCTTGCCCTTAACATGTGCAGGAGGTGGACTCTCGCTTGGGTCCCTGTCACCGACATGACTCATGCTGCGCTCTGCCCTTGCAGTTGGTGAATGCGGTAGTTGATCTTGGCGTTCAGGCATGGCGACTGGAGATGTAGGTGAGTCAGCTGGAGGAGAAGGTAGCTGTTGCGTAATCCTTATGTGAGCTTTGGGCCAAAAAATCTAAGTATGCACAACATCTTGAAGAAACTCTTCCCTATTAGGTCTCGGTATCTCCAGCTCTAGGTCAGCCCAACCATCAACCACTCGATCCACAAAAACTTTGGCGTAATATTCAATTCCACGATGGTGGCCCGTGATGATGTCCCCTTCTACCGTTTTCTCAGCCACGCCATAAGCCACCACATGCTTCTTGTTTCTGCATTAATTGAGAAGCTCACACGCTGACCTCACAGTGATGTCATCCACGGTCCAGTGTGGCTGGTTTTCCGGTGAGCCTGGAGTTGCTGCTTCAACTGCTGGTGCTGCTGCTGTGGTTGTTGGTGCATGTTCTGTTGAAGTGACACTGCTTTTCCCCTTAGCAGATGGGCTCATTTCACCAGTAGGACCTTGGTGATGAGATGATTGTTTGCTAAGAGCAAGAGCCACACGCTCGTCAATGATTTGCTCCATTCTTTCCTCGGTACTGGTTACGCGATCTTGCAACTCTTTTAGTTGTCGTTCTTGTTGGTCCTTAGACCTTTTGCGACTTTTATAGGACTCAATCTGCTCACGCCATGCGAGTTTCCATGGAACTGCACCTTTGCCTTGACAACGCCCACCATGTTCTCGAGTGCCTATTGCAGCACTAAGCTCGTCTCTCTCTCGATCAGGCACAAATGTTCCTTCAGTAGTCATGCGTATCAATTCAACAAGCTTTGCCACCATCTCTCTTATTTGGTCGCCCGGTACTAATGTTCCATCTTCAGGATTGATCGTGCCACCATGTGCATAATAATAAGTCCTTGCTCATTCGGGCCAATCTATAGTTATCGGTATGAGTCCACGTGCAATACAATCATGCTCCATCTTATCCCATTTGGGCATAGCCACCTTGTAACCTCCAGACCCAATCTTATGAAATTCTCTCTTTTTAGATGCATTGATGGTGTTGGTTGTAATCAACTTGGCGGTTTCTTGCGATTGCTTGTACTACACAAATGAAACCAAGTGACCTCGTAACTTTGCAAGTCCTTTCTTTGTGAAATCGGGTGCAAGTCCCTTCTTGATATAGTCTTTGTTCAGCCGCTTCTTGTACGACTGAAAGGCTATTGCACCCTTCTGCATGGCCCAAGTCTACACATTTGCCAGATTTGTACCTTCTGGAAACGAGAAGTGTAATTGCACCTCAGTCCAAATCATGTTTTTCTCTGTGTCCGGGACCACATATTGTTGTGCATTCTCATGTTCCTCTTCATCTTCATCTTCATTTTGAAGTTCAGCTGCAGCTTCAGCTCCTTTCCAATACCAAAAGCTTATTGGGATGTTATCTCAACAAGAGCCCCAATGTAGTTTGTCAACTTGACGACATTGTCGTGTGGAGCTAATGGCATGCCTTCATCAGAAACTTCTGTGATGATGAAACGACCCTCTATCTTCCTCTTCGGACCGCGTTTCCGACGAGGCTTTTTGCTGCCCGATGACAATTCCTAGAAATTTAAGGACTATTAACTGATTGCTCCTATTAATTAGTAATTAAACTTAAAGCGTAATGTGGTACTAGTTTGTACTAATTATACCTCTGATTGTTGCCCATTGTTACTAGTCTCGGCAATTGGTTGCTCTTCCGCATTGATGCCATCACTAGACATGTTCAGGTAGCTGTCAGCCTCCCGCTGATCTTGTTCATTAACCGGATTGTTCGAACCATTGTTGTTAGCAATTATGTCCATTAACAATGCCTCTTCGCGGTGCTGCTCTGCTATTGGATCCATTGTCACTAAATAACAAGAATAAATAATAATTATTTTGTAGTGAAGAAACTAATTTTCCAGTGAAGAAACTAATTTTCTAATGAAGAAACTAATTTTCTAGTGAAGAAATAGATTTTTCAGTGAAGAAACTAATTTTCTAATGAAGTAACTAATTTTCTAAGGAAGTAACTAGTTTTCCAAAGAAGTAACTAATTTTCTATTGAAGAAATGGATTTTCTAGTGAAGAAACTAATTTTCAAGTGAAGTAACTAATTTTAAGAAATAAATTTTCTAGTGAAAAAACTAATTTTCTAATGAAGTAACTAATTTTCTAATGAAAAAACTATTTATCTCTTTGGACGGGAGTCGGGCGAGTGCGTGTGCGAGTCGACCAGAAAAAATATATCATTATCTTGCAACCATCCTAATTAAGGCATAAGATCACTTTACATAAATATAAAGTGCTCATGTAAAATCCACATTATATAATTAGGTAAAATTATATCAATTTCTCCCACGTGCTCATTTTCTAATAAAGAAACTACTTTTCTACTGAGAATATCAATTTTCTAATGATGCAAACTAATTTTCTAATAAGGAAACTAATTTTCTAATGAGGAAAATCAATTTTCTATTGAGTAACCTAATTTTCTAATGATGAAAATGTAAATAAATAAATTGAAAAAAATCGATCTACATATCTCTATCGTGACTACTTCTTTCTATGAGAACATAGACAAATATGCATTTAAATAAAAAATCATTATTCTTAGCTCATTCGAAATTATTTCATGAATACTTTAAGTACAAAGCATTAAACTTAAAACGACCGTATATCAAGGGGATGAAGTAACTAACCTCTACACCACTTGAGTGAAATAGTGGAGAAGTCGTCGCAAATCGGGCAAAAGCTCCCTAGGGTGCCATTGGGAAGGGGGAGCTCGAGTTGGAGAGAGGAAGAAGAAGAGTGGGGAGTGGGGCTCGGGCAGGGGAAGAAGAAGGAATTATAGCCGTTGCACATTTGTACCGGGCCAAGACACGGGCCGGTACAAATGTGCCTACATTTGTACCGGGTGGTGTCTTGGCCCGGTATAAATGTGAGGACATCACATTTGTACTGGGTGGAGCCACCAACCGGTACAAATGTGAGGCATTTGTACCAGATGGGTTGGATCAGGCCCCGACGAGCCTCTGTGAGAGGACATTTGTACCGGTTGGTGGCTCCAACCGGTACAAATGCCATCATTTGTACCGGTGGAAAAAATACTTAGTACAAATGAAAAATCGGGTCAGGGACAAATGCCCGATTCTCTAGTAGTGTGGGATATATCCAACAAGAAAAGGTGTATTTTTCATCCCCAAGTATATCTCAATATTTGCTCAATGGTCAAAGTTTTTAGGTCTATCTCACCAGCTAACGAGCTGGCTTGAGCTGGCAAACGATCCGAGCCGAGCCAGGGTTTTAGTTCAATACTTAATGAGCTATAACGAGCCGAGTCAAAATGAGCTGAGCTATAATGAGCAGAGCCAAAACGAGGTTGAGTGCTCTAGTTGGCTTGATATACAACCCTACATGAGAAGCTCCATTGTTTCCAAGATATGTATTCATATATAAACATACTCTCTTCATACCCATAAATCAAGTCATTTTGGACAAGATTTCAGTCAAACATTGGGAATATAAATCATGAATAACTTTTAAGTTGTTGACTTTGAAAATGTGAAACTACATGAGTATATTTGTCTTGCAAAATACTTTCATAAAAGTATACATAAGTTAGTTTTTAATAAATATTTTTATAAAAATAAGAAGTCAAAGTTGTACTTTGGAGACCGTGTCGTTGTCCTAAACGATTTATTTTATGGGTATGGAGGGAGTACATAATAATAATGGACTCAAGTATTCATAGGCTTATTTTATTCCTTGGATTCCAGCCGCCATAAATTTGTCTTCAAGCGGTATTTCCTGTGTAAGTACACTGATCCCAACTAGCTTATTAAGAATATGCCTACCGGACTATGTCTTATTACTAACGATTGTGCTACAATTTAAGTCATCAACTGTAATGAATGGCAACATGTTTACATATATACTACATGTATCATGATAGAGAATATTCCTGTGCAACAAGCTTATGAATACTTGAATTCAAGTCATTATGGATGTTATAATTAGAGCAGATAATGGACTAATCACTATTAATTTGAATTCATTCATAACCTAGCCATCATGCTAGCAAGGTAGCTCAAATCTTTAATATAATCTTTTCATGGAAATGATTCGCTTCCTTAGAACAACACACTTTGTGACGGATATGGGTACCCTGGTATCCCTAATGACACGGGAGTGGCCTGACACAATACAAGCCGAGGCAAACCACAAGACATTTGCCGAACAAAAGGATTATAATTGGATATTGTGGAGGATATCTTTTGACCAAAATGGAAATCTTACATCTAGGGTGCGTCTAGTCGTCGCTACAATGACGAAAAAAATCAACCATCACGCCATTGACTGGATCGGAGAAGGAAGGTTGTGCCTAGCATGCTTCGTTGAGTGGGCTCAGGAAAAGCATGCGGGAATTTGGAGCTCATGACGCACTTTCATTGCTTCCTAGTTATGCATGCAAATAAAACAGAATTGATGACATTATCCATA
Source organism: Cenchrus fungigraminus (assembly GCA_036936925.1). NCBI lineage: Eukaryota > Viridiplantae > Streptophyta > Magnoliopsida > Poales > Poaceae > Cenchrus > Cenchrus fungigraminus. The sequence goes on along the minus strand of CM072774.1, from coordinate 26,955,740 downwards.
TTCAAAACGAATTGAAATCTACAAATGATTAAATCATAAACCGTGCATCAAAATTAAATTTGATTACACTATTGAATTTCTAACAATTAAAACTTCAAAACAAGATCTCACTGGACTATATTTTGATGAATGTTTTTTGTTCACATTTTTTAATTAATCTTTTTTTTTGCGTGACATATACATGTGGAACAAAAATTCACTGAGAGGAAATAAATATTCACTAAAGGGGAATACATATTTACTAAGGTGGAACAAATATTCACTGAGTGAGAATAACTTTTCACTGATGTAGAACAAATATTCACTAAAGACGAATACATATTCACTGAGGTGGAACAAATTCTACAAACTCACCAAACAAAAATTTGTACGTATAGAACAAATTATGTGAACTGGTGGAACAAATATATGTACTTGTTGAACAAAAGGGCCATATTTATTAAACAAAATATAGGCTTACAGAAAGAAATTGATATATATACATGGAATAAATTATACAAACTCATCAAACAACTACTTACAGAGGGGAAGAAATATTTACGATGGGAATCGCTCGAATGGAAAAAAACACAAAAGGTCACCCGCATGAAAGAATCAATATGTAAAGAACTAACATAGAAGAAATACAACACAAGACAAAATAAAAGAATGGAAGTGAAGAACAAAAGATATCAAAGAAAACAACGAAAGACAAATAAATGAGAAACGAGAAAGAAAGAAAAATTAAAATTATGAGTAAGAACAAAACAATATTAATTAAAACAACACAAGGAATAAAAAATTGAAAAGAATAGAAGGGACAAAGAAAAACATGAAAGAAAAAAGATATATAAAGGAAATAAAATAAAATAAAGAATGATAGAAAAACATAAAAGATACGAAACACAAAAATAGAAAGAATTAATGGAAGGAAAAAATTAAAAACACGGAAAAAATGGAAGGGCAAAATAGAGAAAGAAAACTAAAATAAAGAGACAAGAAAAGAAAACAAAAACAAAATAAGATAAAGAATCAGCAAAAACAAAAAAGAAAAGAGAACTCAAAAAAGAGAAAGAAAAAATATAAACAAAAGGATAGAAAAAAACAAAAAAAAACAAATGATATGTACCTGCGGGGGGTTTCCAACCCTCCCCCCTAAATATCAACACTCAGGTAAATAGTGTAATGGAAAAAGAAGTGTTTCGAATCATTGCTATTATCTCGTGGTGGACAACTGCATTACAAATGCGACAGTCATCGTAAGATCCTCCGAAGCAAACTTGATGCTTCTCAACCCAACATCTTCCCCGCCAGAAATTAGACCTTCCTTTATATGTAACTTATTTGGAAAACAAATGAAAAATTTGCACAGCTGACACAACTGGCCGGGATATTGCAAGCACGTTGAATTCCTACTCTGTCTTGATCTAATCTAGCTGGACGCTTGTTCTGTCAGCATTGTATATAAAAATATGCTATAGTTTGTGCATAAAATATATATGACACTTATGTGATGCATGGTGAACTAGACATACAAATGTAATACTCGTTAAAGACAAATCCATGGCGGCACCATATACAAAGGTAATACTCATTAAAGACAGAGAATATATTTATTCGAAATATAAAAGTACCTTTAGTTAGAATTTATTTTGAACATCAATGAAAATTTTGCACAAACGTAGTAAGGGCTGAACAACATAGTGGAACTGGACGGGATGTTGCAAGCACGTCCAATTCCTATTGTGTCTCGATCTAATCTTGCTCGGGATGCTTGTTCTGTCAGCATTGTATATAGAAATGCTATAGCTTGTGCAAAAAGACAAATCCATGGCGGCTGGAATGGAAAGAGTATTATATTTAATCTTATGATTATCTTGTAATAGTTACTTCGTGCAGTAGAGTAATAAAATTGATCTAATATGTTCAACTGCATTGCTCCCAAACACCATGCACACCTTTCCTTCATGCGTGTCCCTGGTCCTCCGCAAGAACACAGTAAATTCTGTGGTGGAAGCCACAATCTTCAAGAAAATCGGTGCAAAGCTCGGCAAAAAAGTCGTCTAATTTCACAAAAGAAATCACACATGTAGATCATATGATGATACAAAACATTGTAAGTAATCTTGTCCAAACCTGACTTCGGGTGTGAGATATATAAAAAAACAAATTTCTAACAAATCATCTGGACAGTAAATTCTGTCCTCCATATATTTGGCCTATTGCTTGTGCATCACAGTACTGCTGCATGTGTAAAATTTAGACACAGATTCTCCTTTTTGGAAATCCTCCACGCAAGTGTCACCCAAGATGCTATGGCTTCAAATTAATTTTTTTGGCAGGCATTACATATTCATAGCAACTTTCGCCATGCAAGAAAGGACTCAAGTCTCCCACTCCATTGCCTCTATAAATACAGCCTCCCTACCCCTCATGTATCCAACAGCACACAACCAACACAACATCTGTAATACCGTCCTGTTACTCCACTTTCCTCTTGCCCTTGGGGTCAACAATCATGGCTAATCCCTCGGCCAAGTCGTTGATCTTTCTGTGCTTCCTTTTGCTGCCAGTGGTCCTGGCCTTCACAAGCCCCCATGGAGAAGGTTATCCATGTCCTTGTGATTGTCCACAGCCCAAAGAGACCCACCTACACATGTACTTGCACCAATTCCCTGCTTGGGGAAATGTCACAAAGACTAATGAAGTAGCTTGGCCAGGATGGGTTGCTGACCACTGGTTGCTAACCAATGGACCAGATCCCAATGAAAATATAGTCGGCCACGCGAGAGGCTTCCATTTGTTGACTGGTGACACCAGCAAGGACTGGTACATTTCTCACATCTATGTGTTCCAGAATGGAAGGTAAAATCCTTTCCCCATATACAATGGTTAGCCAATGCGTGGGGATGACAAAGCACGGTTTTACTTTTTGTGGAATTTTCTCGATTTAATCAGATTACAATAGTAAGTACATAGAGATTGATGAAATCAATAGGTTCTCACATAGCTTACCACGCTCGAAATTATATCCCTATGGCATTGTGGATTTTCATACCTTAAGGATTTACATCCAAGCCCACCTTTTCAAATATGCCTTATTGGACACGCCACAACTATTCTGTACAAGTTGTGATTGTCCTCAAAATTGTACCCATTCCTTCTAGATTAATTTGATGCATCTGTAAATAATTTTCCATCTCCAAGTGCCTTGGTTACCATAATATTACTACAAAAATGTGAAGGGACTTAAAACATTAGCAGCTAGGAGAGGACCTTTATATTTTAACAATGAAAACCTGTCAGGACTGCCGATTCCATCAGGCTATCAAAGATCGTGTCAGTAACAGCCTGGGATGAATTTCACTTAATAAAACCTATACAGGACAAACTAACGGGTTTCTAACTATTTTGTCTGTGCTGTCAAAAATTTGGATTTAGATGTTAAGCCCCTTATAAGAGTTGTCCATCCTCGTGAATAGGTTCAGATCTTTATGGTAGTCCTGGTCTTGCGTGTAAACTTTATTTATATCTCGGTGGATCTAATAATATAAAATTCAGAGTGCTTGTAATTAATTTGAGTCATTCATATGGTGAAATATAAAGGTGCAGTGGTAGTACAAGGTAGTACCGGGAAATACCAATAGGGTAATACCAAAACATACATGTTTACAGTGAGCCCAAACAACAGCTAATGTTTTTTATTTTCTATTAAATTATCTGGTGGAAAAATCTTAACACAAAGTACTACCATGTATCTTCAACTACCATCCAAGTGCCGTAACAAAGCTCTTTATATAATCTACATAAAATTGTTCAAAATCTAAATGCTAGCAGTGTGATTCTTCTATATATATATATGATGAAACAGGTTTGCCGGTTCCACAATTCAAGTTTTAGGGATGTTTGATGGTGAGTGGTCAATTACTGGTGGCACCCGAGCCTTTTACAATGCACGAGGCTACATTAAATACAAAGAAGTCCCGAGTACCGTGAGCAGCATCACTGATGTTGTAAAAGAACTTGATGTCCATATATTTACTCCACAAAATTCAACAGCGGTATGTACAGCTATTGAGATGAAATTTACGTCTATCTTATCTTATAACTATAAGTGCTCGTTAGGCTGTTTGTTTAGCATCAATAATATGTTTAACTGTATAGCATTAACTCTACGATATGGTGACTCTAGCACAAAAAATAAATTTGTTTGGCCAAATATATATAGACACACACACACACACTAATGTACAGCTGGATCAAATTTTGAACAAAAACAGTTTGTAGCCCGAACCTTCATTACTTACATATACATGACCATATTTACTAGACTACAGAGAAAGAACAATGTCTGTATATGTGTATGATCCTATCACTAGCCTTTATTGTTCTTTTTTTTATACAGGCTAATGGTGGCGCTGTGCTTATTTGAAAATCCAACAAGTCACGTCAAAATGTGCACTCAGAAATTTGGACGTGAAGTTTCTCTGAAGTACTTGTTAAGTTAATAATTTGAAGGAAATAAAGATGCCAGAGTGGAAGATTTCAGTTGTGTTGTTTACTATACGGGTGTCAACAGTTACCTCCTCTAGTGTACCTAGAGCGTCTTCAGTGTACTTTGAAGCAAGAGGGTGTCCATGTACAAGCAACTTTTCTATTTCTTATGCATGTCAAATAATATGTGATTTATTTTCTGTACATCAATTTTTGTATAGAAAAAGTCTCCATCCAAGTTAACCACGAAAAGTATAGATGTCTAGATGGGCCCGACACGATGGGCGGCACGACGCACGACACTAAAAAACACGACACGAATGCGACACGACAGATGGACGTAGTGTCAGTGCCGGCATGACATGATGACGGGCCGTGTCTGGGCCGCGATCTCGGCATGCAGTGCCGGCATGATCATGACACGGAAAAAGAGTTGGCCCATCTAAACATGACTAATTTGGAGGTGTCCATTAGACTTTGACTTACTAGCCCATGAAAGCCAATTAAATCCCGCCTACCAACCCACTTCTACGCGAGCCCACAAAAGCCCACGAACTCGGCATATAAATTTCAGTCAAACCCTAATCCCAACCCTATCCTCCTCTCCTTTCCCAGTTTTGCAACCGCCGGCCGCCGACCGTCATCGCCCCTCCCCTGGCCACCGACCGACCTTGCCCCTAGCTCCCCTGGCCGTTGCCCGCCGACTGATGTCGCGTCCATGGCTCATCCGTCCCTCCTCAACCCCTCCCTCCCGCTATGGGGCGCGACCGGGCGGTGCGCCGCCGCTGTGCCGCGCAGCGGGGCGACGCTTGCGGTTGAAGTGCGCCGCTGCGTGGGACCCGGCCACAAGGCGATGGATTTGATTTGTGTGTATTTGATGGATTTGATTTGTGTGTATGTGATGGATTCATGAACTTTAGTGATTCTCGCGGATGAATTTCTTGATCTTTCCATCTTGATTCGGATTGCTCTTCTTTCACTTTCTTGCTTGCAGTGCCTGGGTCGACACTAGCACACCGTGTTGGTCGTGTTGTCGTGCCGGCACGACACGGTTAAACCTTCATCGTGTAGTGTCTGGGCCGACGAGCTGGCACGACGTGGCAGCACGACATGACACGATTAAGGTGTCGTGCCCAACCATGTTGTGCTTATACGTGTTCTTTTCGTGTAGTGTCGGGCCGCCCATTTGGCCATTTATAAGGAAAAGTTACATTTGTTTTACCGAACACCACATTTTTTGGTTTTCTCGAGGCCAGTAGCATATCCAATCTGCTGCTGCCACGCATCCCATTTGCCTAGGACTTGACCTAGCCTCGATTCAACAGGCCCAATTGATCTCCTCCTCGTCGTGGCTGGGTTTACGCATATCACTTAACTCTGATGGCGGAAACTGATCGGGAGGAGTAATTCGTTACATGATCATCATGGCAAGAACACGAAGCTCATCAGAATTTTGATCTACATCCACACATCTCGAATCTAAAACAAAAAAGCTACGGCTTTGATACCAATGAAGGAAAACGGGGAGGCTACGCTACCACAAATCAAAATTTTTCTACCCCATAAACCAGAAACTCATGCTATCAAAGATCACGGGAATACTATTGGACGCACAGTTGTAGCGAAACCGTCTCAATGTAGATGATCATGTTGAGGGTAGCAGTGTCGTGCAGTTGCTCACATCACGTCCTTCACGTGTGGCTCTTCCTAGTGCTCTATACTCAGCACCTCCAGGGTATCCACACGTACGTGGAGAAAGCATTGCACGCCGGATTGCTAGGTCCACCGGCACGACAAGCAGTAGGGGCGTGGGCAGTGTGGCTGCTGCGAGGCAAATGGGATTAACCCTAAGCCGCTCCCCCACCCCTCATTATACAAGTGTCCCTAATGAGCTTCTGGTCCCAAGGCCCATTAGTGCTCCTAAATCTGATCTAATTCGGATCACTAGTAGGGATGTTGTCATCGATGACGTTCACCTAACGTCACTGAAGACGCCATAATCGTCACTGATGTTCATTTGTGACGAGTTTGTGACAATTTGGATTTCGTCACTATGGTCGCGTCACATTTGGTCATCGGTGACGAAATGGTAATTTTCGTCACAGATGTGTCTCCAATCTGTGACGAATTAGACATCGTCATGGAAATGAATTCAATCTGTGATGATCGCTTTTGGTCCTATCCGAATTAGACTTCCAGCACCTTAAGTGTGCGACCCTATAGGTTCATGCACACGTAGACATGGCCCGAGTACTCCTACTCGGCACAATATAGTTGATAGCGTTCTCTAGCAAGATGACGTGTCAACTCCTATGCGTACATAAAGACTGTATCGGACAAATCATCACAACTCTGTGTACAAGCTATTCCTTTTGCCTCACGATATTCGGTCTAGCTCCAAGCTGACCTCTCTTTCTCGATCATGTGATTCAGAATCCCTTGCTTGGTTAACACTTAACCTTATGTATATAGAACAACCATGCATTTGTTGATCTGATCACTTGAGGGGCTCAAAGATATCTCTCAAGTAGAGAGGGGCAAATCCATCTTGACTGACCATGTCTCACAACATGCTTCTTGACAAACCCGAAAGCTACATTTATGACTACCCAATTACGGAGAAGCCAAAGCAACATAGACCATGTCAGGTCATGCGATTCATCTTATTCAATGAGCACTGGCCGCGGGGGTGGCATTTCAACAGGAAACAACAGAGGTGGCGGCCTGGGCCATGGGCAAAAAGGTAGTGCCATGAGGTTTAGCTGATCCTGAGCTACCGTTGCCAGCGGTTGAACTGGTGGTGGCATCACCCCGGGTGTTGTTGAGGTGCCGATGCTAGCAGAAGTGGAGGTGCGATTGGGGTCGGGTGCTACTGAGGTGCCGATACCAGTGGAAGTGGCGGTGCCATTGGGGTCGGGTGCTGCTGCGGTGCCAATGGCAGCTGCTGAACTAGGTGCAGGTGAGGTGCCATTGCGCCCGACAGCTCCCGTTTCCCCGACTCCTCCAAGTTCCATACTCCGTACCTTCCTTGCCCGGCCATTCTCCATGTACAGCATACACAAACGAAGAAAAACCCTACATAAGCTAACAATGTGACCGTCTCAAAACCATGCATACATAAAGTAAACAAGATTAGCTAAGAAAATGATCTCACCCTTGTATCCCACTGAAGTAGAGAACTGCAAGATGGGAAACCGATGAGTGTTGGACTTGCCTTTCAAGAACGCGGTGCCACACTCGCCTATTTATCGAGGACTACGGCAGGCACGTGAGCTCGGTGTAGCATTGCTAAAGTTACTATGGAAAACGTGAGATGCTCGGAATATGGTGAGGCCTACGCTTGTTACGAATCTATCTAGGTCATAATCTTCAGTGGCGTGCTTCGATTACATGTGTGGATGATGGGTATATATCACGGGATGAGCCCGACGTGTCTAGGTATGTGTTCACTTCTGGACTTTCCGGTCTAAAGCACAAGAAAGTCCTACGGACAACTCACGCCATATCAGCTGCATCTAATGGTCGTCTCAACTGCATCAGCTCATGCCACATCAACTGCGAGACAACTGTCTACTATTTATTTACAAAAAGTTTTAGGCGTCAATTGCATCTGAAGAAACAGATTGGGTCCTATAATGCTGCACAAGGCAAACAGATTGATTGGATGGTCCTTGCGTTGCAACACGTAGGGTGTAGGATGACTTGACATGTCCTCGATCAAGTACGTTGCGTGAGTCGTGACTGAAAAGGTCTACGAATGGTCTGGATTCGCACTTGATGATTCCCGCAGGACTTGGAGATTGAGAAACGTGATGAATTTGTTGATGCGACAAGACCAAAACGGAATAAGCTAGAATTGGAAAAGCAATATACGTTTGTGTGTGTGTGTGTAATATCAACATGCATATAAGCATAGAAGGGCATCTCGAATGGGCATTTGGGGACTACACGCTCTCACAAGTTGATCCACGTGTCGATCATTGAGAATTGCAGGTAAGGACTGGCACCGGGCGTTAACTGACCAACTTGTGTGCACACCCCCTCTGAACGGATGTGTCGATTATTGTGAATCGCACTTAAGGACTAGAACCGGGAAGTTCATGACCCAAATGTGGCCACACCCGCACTGAAGGGACGTGTCCATTCTGGGTGGTAACTGATGTCCACGAACGGACGTTTCGGAACGGCACATGCACTCCTACGATCATTACAGGCCGTTTGCATTCATGGCTTAGACGCTAAAATGATTCCTTCCATGCAAGTCGATTTCTCAGTCTCAATCCAGGAAGCTAAAGCAGAAGGAACCGCGGGCCAGTACAAGGAATCCGGGACGTTCATGGTACGAGGCCGTCAATTGAGGCTACGTTGCTATCATATAGGTATGAATGATCATCAGTGGATGGATGTTGCAGATGACATTGCCGTCGTCCTCGTTCCTGTGCACAAATCCCAAATGGTATGTGTCTCGTTGGTGCTATGAATACACACACTCACACATGGCGATACGGTTGCATTATATTATTGTTGTCAAGCCTGTGACTGCTTCCTTTCACATAGGTGCGAGTATTGTTGCGTGCGATGGCTGGAGACCCAAACGATGAAGATGATACATTTTGAGTTCAAGCTACAAAAGAAGTTTGTATCATGAATCGGTATCTACAAGAAGGAGGCTTTGAATGTCTGGTGGAGCATCATGATATTGAGCACGTGACATCCAATGAAGATCGCATACACATATCATGTGTTGTTACAGTACTGGAGGACGACTGCATTGAAGTTCCTCCTCCATCAGTACAAAGAAGCATATGAGAAAGCGTTACAGCCCAAGCCCCTGTGGACATTGTCTTCCACGTAGGTGCAGAATGTCGGGTGATACGAGTGATACGTGCCGATGTGGTGAAAGTATCTTGTGTGATGGAGGCAATGCTCTACGGCCCAGGAGTGGAGTCTAGCTCTGAAACTGTTACAATTATTGACACACACCCTGATGGCTTCTCGCTCCTGATCAAATATGTCAGAGAAGGATCACTCCCAGAGGAGGCTGATTTATGGGACACTCCTGCCAATGTCTGGCCTTATTTACTCTCGTTCGCCGACAGGTACCAAGTCCAAAGGGCTGCACTATGCGACAAAGATGTGGGATATGGCAAGCAAGGAAACTGTAACTTCATTTCTATGATGGGCAATTCAGGCTAACTACACACAATTGCAAGTCTCTCTTAGAGCGAATCTTTCATCACGGAATACTCACATATGATTGGGCGATCGTATTCACTGATCATCCTGAATTTATGCAAGATCTCCGTAGAAGATTACCTGAAGGGTTGTACCAGGGTCCCCTGTAGTTTTAATGTTTTGTTTAAGTGTTTTTAGTCATGTAATAAATAGTTGAAACGTTATGTTAATTTTTTGCAGGGAGTGCATTTGTAAAGCAATAACCAGATCATCCGCTGAACGTGAATATGAACTATAGTATAGTCTAGTGTGTGTTTGTCAATTCTGTGATTCATGGTGGTACGGACAACCCAGTCAACAACTTGCCTCTCTGCGTATGGTCACTGACGTTTGGGTTCGACACCCAAGCGGTCTTTCGTTTGGGTCACTGACATTTGGGTCCATAATCCAAAATCTTCTGTTTCCCGCTCTGGAGCAGAAAGGCGGGATTTGAAATTTTGAATTCCCCGCTCCTCCTCCTGGTCCTCCCCGTTTATATATAAAATAAAGAGGGAAACCAGGCCTCCCAATTCCCTTCTGATAATTTTCCAAAATCAGGGGATCTTCTCCTCTACCGCCGAAGAGACCTAGTAGATCTGTGGCGGCAGCAACAACGGCGACCTAGCTACCGACGACGGCTTCCTCTGCTACGAGCGGCAGATTTCCTCTGCTATGAGCGGCGGCCTTCCTCGGCAACATCCTTGAAGTTGCAAGATGGTTCAAACCCATTGCTCTACCGGCGCCCCCAAGGCTCACCCTAGCGGCCGCAGATCTGCAATAGTTGCGAAGAACATCGTGTTCAAAGTGCAAGGTCGGGCTGCTAAATCGAGACGACATTCGACACCTTCTTCCCTTCTTATTCGTCAGGTCTGTGGCCTCCTCCCTGTATTGATTGATTCAATTAGATTGCTTCCCCATGCTGTTTGGCTTTCTATAATATTCTTTAAAGTTTGGGCGATTGTGGATCTACTGTACCCTATCGCAAGAGTTTGTTCGAAGTCATTTTATTTGAGGTTTGTAGAAATTCGTAGATGAAATTATTAGACTGCTTCCCCATGCTCTTTGCCTTTGAATATTGTTGTTGCATGCTTGAGTGATTGTGGATCTTCTGTTCCCTATTGCAAGAGATTGTTCCAAGTCAACTTATTTGAGGTTTGTAGAAATTAAAAGATGAAATTATTATATTGCTTACCTATGCTCTTTGGCTTTCCATATTTTTGTTGCATGCTTGGTTGACTATGGATTGGGTGTGATCGTTCATTTACTGCATTGAACTTAATAGATTTAATTGCTTCCGATTGCCAATGATCTCAACCCTTATCTCTTGTTCGTGTACTTGTTTCAACGGGCCAAAGGGTCAACATCTGTGGTCGCTCTTGTTCAGACCTGCTTCAAGGTAAACAACTTAACACCTTCTTTGTTTCCGATTGCGAATGATCTCAACCCTTACCTCTTGTTCTTGTACTTGTTTCAGCGGGCCAACGGGTCAACATCTGAAATCGCTCCTGTTCAGACCTGCTCCAAGGTAACAAACTTAACACCTTTGTTTCCTTAGTTCGAATCAATTACAAGGTCCTAATCTGACTTGGGATCCACTATTGCTAGATGGAAGCTACCAAGTCAATGATGCTTCTTCCCGAACAAATTAAAACAGAGGCAGCCGAGTACTCAAGAATGGGTACCAAAAGTCATTTTTTTCAAATTAACGTGACATATAAGGCCGCAAACAATGTGCGCACCTGTTGGACTCAACCCAACAAAAACTAGCCCATCCTAATCCAATTTGTGCTAAAAAAGCTACAAATGGGCCCAACAAAATCTTTTTTGGTTATATGAACAACGTCAGCCTACAGGAACAGTGTTGGGCTCAACCCAGCTACAAACAACAACAACAACAACAACAACAACTTAGCCTTTTGTCCCAAGCAAGTTGGGGTAGGCTAGAGATGAAACCCACAAGAAACAAGGGTATGAGAAGCACAAAGCACAAGAACACAAAAGAACAAAAGAAAAAAAGAAAAGATCATATTTCAGGCACATTGATTGCAAGTCTCCAAGCACTTCTATCCATAACTAACTCCTTGGGAATGTCCCACTCCTTAAGGTCTCTCTTGACCGACTCATCCCAAGTTAGTTTAGGTCGACCTCTACCCCTCCTTACACTACCGACCCGGTCTAGCACCCCACTACGCACCGGTGCCTCGGGAAGCCTCCTCTGTACATGATCAAACCATCTCAACCGGTGTTGGACCAATTTTTCCTCAATTGGTGCCACCCCAACTCTATCCCGAATGTCTTCATTTCAGACTCTATCTCTTCTTGTATGCCCACAAATCCAACGCAACATACGCATCTCAGCGACACTCAGTTGCTGGACATGTCGTCTCTTTGTAGGCCAACGTTCAGCACCGTATAACATCGCCGGGCGAATCGGCATTCTATAGAACTTACCTTTTAGCTTTTGGGGCACCTTCTTGTCACAGAGGACGCCGGAAGCTTGGCGCCATTTCAGCCAACCGGCTCAAATCCTATGCCTAACATCTTCATCAATGTCACCATCCTTCTGTAGCATCGATCCCAAATACCTAAAGGTCTCTTTCTTGGCTACCACTTGTCCGTCGAGGCTCACAACTCCATCTTCATGTCCAGTCATGCTGAAATCGCACATCATGTACTCGGTCTTAGTCCTGCTGATTCTGAAACCTTTCCACTCTAAAGCGTCCTTCCACAGCTCAAGCTTCCCATTAACCCCTGCCCTAGTCTCGTCAACTAGCACTACATCATCAGCAAAGAGCATACACCATGGGATACCACCTTGGATGTCCCTTGTGACCTCATCCATCACCAAAGCAAATAAATAAGGGCTCATAGTTTAATCACGACAAACACCTTTTTTTTGCGTCACTAGTCGGCACATTTCTTGTAGTGGATTTGAGCCACTTTTACTTCATTACCCTAATAATGAGCTATAACAAGCTGAGCCAAAATGAGCCGAGCTATAATGAGGAGAGAAAAACGAGCTCGAGAGCTCGAGCTGGCTAGATATCCAGCCCTACATGAGAAGCTCCATTGTTTCCTAGATATGTATTCATATATGAGCATCCGTAATACTCCCTCCGGTTCAAAATACTTGTCGCCATTGACTATTTTCTGCAACTTTGACCATTCGTCTTATTCAAAAAATTGTGCAGGTACAATTTATTTTGTTTGCTATATGTTTTTAATGTTGTATGTATTTTAAGCTTGACTTATCGTTTTACATGTTTGCGATAATTTTTTGAATAAGACGAATGGTCAAAGTTGCAAAAAAAAATCAACAGCGACAAGTATTTTGAAACGGATGGAGTAACATAGATTGAAGTATTGATAAGCCTGTCTTCCTTGGATTCCGGCCGCCACAAATTTGTCTTCAAGCGGTATTTCCTGTGTATTTACTAACGATTGTACTACAATTTCAGACTTTCAGTCATCAACTGTAATGAATGGCCATATGTTTATATATACTATAGGTAACACGTTTGAGAATATTCCTGCGGAAAAATCATTTGTGATGTGTACCGGACCAGAAGCAAACTTTCAAACACGACAACATATTTTTTATTGATTTTATCACTGCGTCGGTGGATCTTGTTTTTTACTCAATGCCTGTGCACAAAAATAAGAAGGCTAGCTAGTGCATGCACGTGTCTTATACAATTGGGAGCGATTGGACAGAAGTGTTGAAAATAATCGTTCTACAATGAAAATCTAGAAAAATATAAGCATTCATGCCGAGTCAGGGACTCAAACCTGAATGGACTGGAAACCAACAGAACTTTACTCCATTCAAAAATCCTTTATTAGTGCTACGCGGCTGCAATGCTCTGATAACTGAAGACAGTGAGCAGATAATGGACTAATCACTATTAATTTGAATTCATTCCTAACCAAAGCCATCATGCTAGCAAGGTAACTCAAATATCATTAATCTAAACTTTTCATGGAAATGATTCACTTTCCTCATAATAGCACACTGTGTTTTTTTAGAATTACATAGTACAACGCAGACGCTCACAACACGCACGCACACTCACCCTTATGAATACACGTACGCAAATTCTACCCCTATGAGCACCTCCGAAGGACTGAGCACCGGCAGATCTGGAGATTCCCGAAGTCACCAATGGCGCCTCGTCGTCGACGGGAACGTCGCTTACCACTTAACACATAACGCCGGTAAATCTTGGAAAATCCAGGAAAAGGTGCGAGCACCAGGATTTGAACCCGGGTGGGTAGCGTCCCATTGGACCGTCCTACCATTTGACTACAAGCCCAATCGCGTAATAGCACACTGTGTGACGGATATGGGTATCCTTAATGACACGGGAGCAGCCTGACGTACATGAAGGATGGCCCAGCCCATATTTCAGGAGGGCCGTACAGTACAAGCCAGGGGTGAACCGCAGGACTTACCCTACATCTCTCTGTAAGACACCCCACTACGCACCGGTGCCTCGGGAAGCCTCCTCTGTACATGACCACCTCTGTACATGACCAAACCATCTCAATCGGTGTTGGACCAATTTTTCCTCAATTGGTGCCACCCCAATTCTATCCCGAATGTCTTCATTTCGGACTCTATCTCTTCTTGTATGCCCACAAATCCAACGCAACATACGCATCTCAGCGACACTCAGTTGGTGGACATGTCGTCTCTTTGTAGGCCAACGTTCAGCACCGTATAACATCGCCGGGCGAATCGGCATTCTATAGAACTTACCTTTTAGCTTTTGGGGCACCTTCTTGTCACAAAGGACGCCGGAAGCTTGGCTCCATTTCAGCCAACCGGCTCAAATCCTATGCCTAACATCCTCATCAATGTCACCATCCTTCTGTAGCATCGATCCCAAATACCTAAAGGTCTCTTTCTTGGCCACCACTTGTCCGTCGAGGCTCACAACTCCATCTTCATGTCCAGTCATGCTGAAATCGCACATCATGTACTCGGTCTTGGTCCTGCTGATTCTGAAACCTTTCGACTCTAAAGCGTCCTTCCACAGCTCAAGCTTCCCATTAACCCCTGCCCTAGTCTCGTCAACTAGTACTACATCATCAGCAAAGAGCATACACCATGGGATACCACCTTGGATGTCCCTTGTGACCTCATCCATCACCAAAGCAAATAAATAAGGACTCATTGTTTTATCACGAGAAACACCTTTTTTTGTGTGTCACTAATCGGCACATTTCTTGTAGTGGATTTGAGCCGCTTTTACTTCATTACCCTAATAATGAGCTATAACAAGCTGAGCCAAAATGAGCCGAGCTATAATGAGGAGAGAAAAACGAGCTCGAGAGCTCGAGCTGGCTAGATGTCCAGCCCTACATGAGAAGCTCCATTGTTTCCTAGATATGTATTCATATATGAGCATCCGTAATACTCCCTCCGTTTCAAAATACTTGTCGCCATTGATTTTTTTCTGCAACTTTGACCATTCATCTTATTCAAAAAATTGTGCAGGTACAATTTATTTTGTTTGCTATATGTTTTTAATGTTGTATGTATTTTAAGCTTGACTTATCGTTTTACATGTTTGCGATAATTTTTTGAATAAGACGAATGATCAAAGTTGTAAAAAAAAAGTCAACAGCGACAAGTATTTTGAAACGGAGGGAGTAACATAGATTGAAGTATTGATAAGCCTGTCTTCCTTAGATTCCGGCCGCCACAAATTTGTCTTCAAGCGGTATTTCCTGTGTATTTACTAACGATTGTACTACAATTTCAGACTTTCAGCCATCAACTGTAATGAATGGCCATATGTTTATATATACTATAGGTAACACGTTTGAGAATATTCCTGCGGAAAAATCATTTATGATGTGTACCGGACCAGAAGCAAACTTTCAAACACGACAACATATTTTTTATTGATTTTATCACTGCGTCGGTGGATCTTGTTTTTTACTCAATGCCTGTGCACAAAAATAAGAAGGCTAGCTAGTGCATGCACGTGTCTTATATAATTGGGAGCGATTGGACAGAAGTGTTGAAAATAATCGTTCTACAATGAAAATCTAGAAAAATATAAGCATTCATGCCGAGTCAGGGACTCAAACCTGAATAGACTGGAAACCAACGGAACTTACTCCATTCAAAAATCCTTTGTTAGTGCTACGCGGCTGCAATGCTCTGATAACTGAAGACAGTGAGCAGATAATGGACTAATCACTATTAATTTGAATTCATTCCTAACCAAAGCCATCATGCTAGCAAGGTAACTCAAATCTTTAATCTAAACTTTTCATGGAAATGATTCACTTTCCTCATAATAGCACACTGTGTTTTATTTTAGAAATACACAGTACAACGCAGACGCTCACAACACGCACACACACTCACCCTTATGAATACACGTACGCAAACCCTACCCCTATGAGCACCTCCGAAGGACTAAGCACCGGCAGATCTGGTGATTCCCGAAGTCACCAATGGCGCCTCGTCATCGACGGGAACGTCGCTTACCACTTAACACATAACGCCGGTAAATCCTGAAAAATCCAGGAAAAGGTGCGAGCACCAGGATTTTAACCCTGGTGGGTAGCGTCCCACTGGACCGTCTTACCATTTGAGTACAAGCCCAATCGCATAATAGCACACTGTGTGACGGATATGGGTATCCTTAATGACACGAGACCAACCTGACATGAAGGGTGGCCCAGCCCATATTTCAGGAGGGCCGCACTATACAAACCGAGGGTGAACCGCAGGACTTACCTTACGTCTCTCTGTAAGAAAGAAGGTCCCTCCCCCACCACACACCTAAATATCAACCGCTCATGTAATCCTGTGGTGGACAACTGGATTACTAAAAAAAACTCGACCTGCGGAGAGTAAGACCACCCCCACGGTATTGTATTAAGAAGAAGACCTTCTCACAAAGGTCGAGAAAATCTCCGAACCCCCGCCCCACCCATACACAGCGGCACCGCAGCACACGTGAGATAAGGCTGGCCTTAGACCTGTGCTTTGGCGTGGGACAGACGAAGAGATTTTTTACAACAGCAGACTACTGGGAGGGCCATCCGGCCGCTCAACCACCGCACACATGTGCATCTGCTGGGGAAATAAATTCCCCCAGTAGGACACGCAGGTGCAATTCCTGGGAATTGAACCTGGGTGGGCAGCCCCACCACCGTGGAGGCTTACCATCCGAGCTACGCTCGGCTCCTGACAACTGGATTACAAATGTTACAGTTATCGTAAGATCCTCCAAAGCAAACTCAGATGCTTTTCAACCCAACGTCATCTTCCCGCCAGAAATCAGGCCTTCCTTGACGATTTAATCCAGCTTTGCTTCAAAAGCATGATTGCCGATTCCAACAGCAGCTCCACTAACTAACCACTCTGTCAAAGGGCTTTAGCTAGATCATTTTGGTTTTTGTAAATTCATATATTTTGATATGAATCTAATATAGAGTATATCTTAAATTCTTAATGCATATGATTAATTGTGGACCTCGAAAAGCTAAAATAGCCTATAATTCGGGATGGAGTACATGTGCATCTTTTATAATTATACATACATATCTAGGTGTTGCCTTAATCATAGTTATTTTTTTGTTCACTTTATTTTAAAATATATTTATTCAGAATATAAAAGTATCTTTATATGGAATTTATTTCGAAAACAAATGAAAAATTTGCACAAAGGTAGTCTGGGCTGGAGCTGACACAACTGGCCGGGATATTGCAAGCATTGAATTCCTACTCTGTCTTGATCAAATCTAGCTGGAGGCTTGTTCTGTCAGCATTGTATATAAAGTATGACGCTTATGTGATGCATGGTGAACTAGGCTGGTAATACTCTTTAAAGACAAATCCATGGCGGCAGGATATACAGAACTCGTTAAAGACAAAGAATATATTATTCAAAATATAAAAGCAACTTTAGTTTGAATTTGTTTCGAACATAAATGAAAATTTAGCACAAACGTAGTATGGGCTGGAACTGACACAACATAGTGGAACTGGGCGCGGGATATTGCAAGCACGTCCAATTGCTACTGTGTCTTGATCTAATCTTGCTCTGGATGCTTGTTCTGTCAGCATTGTATATAGAAATGCTATAGCTTGTGCAAAAAGACAAATCCATGGCGGCTGGAATGGAAAGAGTATTTTATTTAATCTTATGATTATCTTGTAATAGTTACTTCGTGCAGTAGAGTAATAAAATTGATCTAATATGTTCAACTGCATTGCTCCCAAACACCATGCACACCTTTCCTTCATGCGTGTCCCTGGTCCTCCGCAAGAACACAGTAAATTCTGTGGTGGAAGCCACAATCTTCAAGAAAATCGGTGCAAAGCTCGGCAAAAAAGTCGTCTAATTTCACAAAAGAAATCACACATGTAGATCATATGATGATACAAAACATTGTAAGTTATCTTGTCCAAACCTGACTTCGGGTGTGAGATATATATGTTGGATATTTTGGTATGACCTCGGTCAACCGACGAACCAAGGATGTGGGGGAGTGATCCGTTTCCCCTCAGACTCGGATTCAGCCCAACATAAATAAAGCCCATTTGCCGTGATCGGGTGGCAAACCCTAAGTCTAATCGGGCTCGGCCCCGGGCCTACAGCGCTAACTATATAAGTAGATGGGACCCTCGCGGTTCCCCACGCTTTTACGTGTTTACACACGAACCCAGGGTTTACCTCAAACCCTAATCCACCCACCGATCGCTAAGAGCGCTGGAAGGCCTGGAAGCTCGAGCTCCGCGTACTGGGCAGTGTCATTGGCGTCCTGAAGGCCATCGATACCCTCAGAAGACGCTCAAGGAACGTCTATGCTACAAGCCCGACGTCGCTCTCGCCGTCGACTCCGTCACCGCTGAATCGGCCTCCACCAACGCGATGGAGAACACCGCCGCTGGTATAAGCCGAACCTATACTCTTTATTTCCGCATAAGTTTAACGTGCTAGATGTGATCTACGGTAGACTAGTAGATCCTGATGATGTTTATGTTTTAAGTATTGTTAGTTTTAATCTAACAATTGGTATCAGTCGCCTAGATCTAGATACCCTAGTTCCCTAGCACAAACCCTAAGTTTTAGATCTGTTTTGGTTCGGTTAGTGCCTTTTCAGAGGTGATTTCATGTTCTAGTCATGTTTTTTTAAGATGAGTTTTTAGTAGATCCGTAAGTTTATATGCTAGAACTATTAGATCGGTAAGTTTTAGTGATAAGTTTTTAAGATCAGTAAGCTTCTCATGTTTAGATTAGATGGATCTATAAGTATTTCCTGCTTAGTTAAGTTTTATGCTTAGATAAGTAAGAATCAGTAAGTTTCTTTTCGGATTAAGCCTAAGTTTTGCGAGTTAGGGTTTCGCGTGTACTAGATCTACACGTTCTTCACATACATGCCATGTCATACATCATACACATCTTAGATTAAACGAAGCACTTAGAAGGAGGGGAATATTGCAACACACACATAGCAAATATCCCGAAACCCTAATCCGATCTAAGTCTATCCCAACCATAAGATGCAAATAAGTAAAATACATAAGTAAAAGAGGCCACCAGCCTCGGCGGCATAGCCGCCATCAGATTCATCAAAAAAATTCAGATCAGGCCGTGGGGACGGCGCCGACCGGGCATGAGTTGCCACCGGCCGACGCCGCACCGCCACCATGCCTTACACAAAAGGCGGCGCCTCCATGGGAGACCACAGGAGGACCTTGACGGGGCCGCGCTCATAAGTTGCACGCGGTGCCGGCGAGGAACCCCTTGGCCTCCGGCGACCGGTCCTTGGGGAGACGCCGGACAGCCGCGGTAGAGCCTCTGGCTCCCGCGTGCCGGCCGGCCGTCGCCCGCTCCTCTCAGCCCCGGCCCTCCATAAGTCCTCCCATCAGTCTGATCTGCGGTGGAGAAGGAGAGGAGGAAAGGGAGCCCGCCGGCCACCGACCGGCCGCCGCTCAGATCCGGGAGGAGGGGCTCGCGACGGACCTGCTCAGCTCACTGGCCGCTGCGGCCGCCTCTCTCACCGAGCCGGCGAGCGCTCCGCGCCGCCGCACTGGGTGGCATCAGGACCGGGGGGAGTGAGGAAAGGAAATGAATTAGGGTTTCCTTCCGCCCGCCGTTTCTGGCTTTTTAAGGCACGCGCGAGCGCTGTGCGCCGTCTGATCAGATGGACGGTCCGGATGCAGGCGGGCGGATGCGGGGCGATGCGCTGGGCCGAATTGGCGGCCCAGCCATTGGCTGCCGAGCCAAATTTACTTGGGTCGCGCCGAGCCGTCTGCTAAGTCGCTGGCTGAGCCGCCGAGCGCGAGCCAAGCTCAGTCGAGCCGAGCCGCCCCCATTAGCTGAGCCGTGCGTCCGCGGGCTCTTGGGCCGCGCACTACGCACTTGAGGTTGGCCCGCGCTGGGCCGCCGGGCCGCGCGCGCACTGGCACCTTAGCGGGCCGTTTTGGGCCAAATTTTGCTTCTGGCTCAATTTTGTTTCGTATTTTCTTAACGAATTTCAGTATTTTTCATTTAAGTTCAGTTTAATTACTGTTTTCTGTTAAGTTTAATTACTGTTATTAAGCTCAGTTTTGAATCTGCATAAGTTAATTATTTTAAGATGTTGGTGTTATGATTGTTCACTGAAATTTAAGTTTAAATCCACCAATATACCTTGAGATGCCTCTAAATAAATGGAACCACCGGGAAGTTTGTTTAGAGTAAACTTGTGATTATTTCTGACCACCGTTGTTTGATCATTAGTAATAAGATAAAATTCGTTTGTTATCCCCACCGGTGATGCAAGTTGAATTTTATGCGTGATGTTAATCAGACCACCGTAGGGTTATTATCATGCCTTTATTCGCATTTCATTGTATATAATTACTAAGATAAGTTTATTGTCTTTGATTTCAGTGACTCAAGTCAATGTTGTTGCCTCCTACCTCAACAACATTGCGCCGCTCAATGGAGAGAACTTCCCGGACTGGAAGGGCAAGGTCATGACGTGCTTGGCATGGAATGAACTTGACATGGCGTTCAGGGAGGATAAGCCTGCTGCACCTGCTGGAGGAGGAACTTCAGCTGCTATTGAGAAGTGGGAGAGGTCTAATCGCATGGCCATCATGGTCATGACTCAGACCATCAGTGCTGGAATTAAGGGGGCTATTCCCACTAAGGATGCTGACGGCACTGATCTGACCACTAAGGAGCTTTTGGCTAAGATTGAGGAGAACTTCAAGAGCTCATCTAAGACTTATGCTAGTACACTGATCATGAAGTTAGTCTCCTCTCAGTATAATGGTCAGAATGGCATAAGGGAGCACATCCTTAACATGTGTGACATGGCTAATAAGCTTAAGGAAATGTAGATGGCGATCTCTGATGGTTTCCTTGTGCATTTCATCATGACCTCACTCCCCTCACCACAGTACGCTGCCTTTAAGATTAACTACAACACCAACAAGACTATTTGGTCTATCAGCGATTTGATAAGCTACTGTGTTGAGGAGGAGGAGAGGCTTAAGACGGAGAAAATGAAGGATGTGGTCAACATGGTTGGCAATCTCTCTCTCAATGGCACGCCTAAGAATCAGCATGAGTCAGGTAGCAGTAAGCAGGGCAAACGCAAGCACCCTAAGAAGAATGGGAACAAGTCTTCTGGTCCCAGGAACGACACTAAGTTCAAGCGTGCCCATCAGGAAAAGGATGGCAAAATACTCTGCTCCTTCTGCAAATCACCTCAGCACCTGCAGAAGGCATGTCCAGGCTTTAAGGAATGGTGCAAACTCAAAGGTAACATTCAGTATGACGTTGTCTCCTTTATTGATGAATTATTCTTAGCTGATTTTTCCCCTAATACTTGGTGGATTAACTCAGGTGCCACAGTGCACATCTCTAATTCATTACAGGTATTCAGTACGATCCAAACTATAAGAAGGGGGGAGCGAAATCTAAGAGTGGCTGATGGAAACGGCGTTGAAGTCGAAGGAGTTGGAAGCCTTCTCTTAGAGTTGCCGAGCGGCTTCCAGCTTAGTTTAGATGAAGTGCTTTATGTTCCTAGCCTTAAGAGAAATTTAATTTCAGTTTCAGCATTAGCAGATTCCGGACATGTTTGTTCGTTTTATAAAGACAAGTGTGTAGTTCAGTACAATTCTATAAGTGTTGGTCTTGCTGAAAAGCAAGGCAAGCTTTATATGCTCTCTCTTAGTGATAATACTGTGATGAATGTTACTAATGTTTCAAATTAGCGTAAGCGATTGAATGAGACTTCTTCGAAATTGTGGCATTATCGTCTGGGCCACATTTCGAGGGGGAGAATGAATCGTCTCATTAAAGATGAGATAATCGAGAAATTAGATTTATCAGACTTAGAGCAGTGCATCGACTGCATTAAGGGGATATACGCTAAGACGATTAAGAAAGGTGCAACTAGGAGTACGGGCATATTAGAAATTATTCACACAGATATCTGTGGCTCGCTCTCCGTCACGTCAGTAGATGGTTATGACTCGTTTATAACGTTTACTGATGATTATTCCCGTTATGGACACATTTATCCCATCCGTAAGCATTCAGATGCATTAGAAATATTTAAGATTTATAAGAAGGAAGTTGAGAAACAACACAACAAGCCTATTAAGATAGTAAGATCGGATAGGGGAGGTGAGTACTATGGGAAACATGCTCAGTATGGTCAAATTAAGGGACCATTCGCTCAGTACTTAGAAGAAAATGGCATAAGAGCTCAGTACGCCATGCCAGGCGAACCACAGCAAAATGGAGTTGCTGAGCATCGCAACCGTACACTTATGGACATGGTACGTAGCATGCTCAGTCATTCCAGCTTGCCTGTGGAACTGTGGATGGAAGCACTTAAGACAACTGCTCATATACTAAATCGGGTTCCATCTAAGTCAGTTCCCAAGACACCTTTTGAGTTGTGGAATGGGAGGAAACCGTCATTAAATTATTTAAAAGTATGGGGCTGCCCTGCTGAGGCAAAGCTGTTTGATCCACATCAAAAGAAATTAGATTCCAAAACAATAAGCTGTCACTTTATAGGTTACCCAGATAAGTCTAAGGGGTACAAATTTTATTGTCCTGGTCGTCACAGTAAGTTCGTTGAGACCAGACATGCTATGTTCCTAGAGGACTCAGGCATTATTGGAAGTTTCCTGAAGAGGGATATAAGTCTGGAAGAACTACGGGTTGAGCATTCTGATCCGGAAATTCCAGATACAACAGAGGTATATAAATTTGTACCACCAGTCATTCCTCAGTTAAGCTGTACCACGCAAACTGCTGCTGTTCAGCAGGAACACGTGGATCCGGCACCTGAGCATCAGGCGCCAGCTACTGCTGTTGAGCCGGAAGTAATTCCACAAGTAATACATCAGGCAGAACCAGTTGGGACTCAGCCATCAGTAAGACCACGACGAGTAAGGAAGGCTGCTATCGATACCACAATTTATCAGACATACTTAAGTGAGGACTTATATAATGTGGGGAAAATCGATGATCCTTCCAATTTCGAACAGGCAGTTGAATGTGAGAATTCCACTAAATGGATTGAAGCCATGGAAGAGGAACTGAAGTCTATGAGTTCTAATAAGGTCTGGGATTTAGTAGAAATTCCTGATGGAGTCAAACCAGTAGGCTGTAAGTGGGTCTACAAGATTAAACGTGATTCCAATGGGAAGGTCGATAAATTCAAAGCTAGACTCGTAGCAAAAGGGTATACACAGGTAGAAGGAAAAGATTATAATGAGACTTTCTCTCCTGTGTCAACAAAAGATTCATTTAGAATTGTCATGGCACTCGTAGCCCATTTTGATATGGAGCTACATCAGATGGATGTTAAGACTGCATTCCTTAATGGTGATTTAGATGAGACCATCTATATGGCACAACCGGAAGGTTTTGCTATTAAAGGTAAAGAACATATGGGATGCAGGTTAAGGAAATCCATTTATAGACTTAAGCAAGCGTCCAGACAGTGGAACCTTAAATTCGACCAAGTCATTAAGAGGTTCGGATTTAGGGAGAATGATGTAGATAGTTGTATCTACATTAAGTTCAAGGGTGGAAAATTAGTAATTCTAGTGCTGTATGTTGATGACATACTATTAGCTAGCAACGATAAGAACATGTTGCATGAGACTAAGAACTTCTTATCATCTCATTTTGATATGAAGGATCTCGGTGATTCCTCGTATGTACTTGGCATTGAGATACACCGAAACAGAGCCCAAAGGGTACTAGGATTATCTCAGAGAGCATATATTAAGAAAATGCTTATAAGATATAATATGGATAAGAGTAGCATATCACCTGCTCCAATTCAAAAGGGTGATAAGTTTAATGAAGATCAGTGCCCTCAGAATGATTTTGAGAGAAGTAAGATGGAGAACGTTCCCTATGCATCAGCTGTTGGAAGCTTGATGTACGCTCAAGTCTGTACGCGTCCAGACTTGGCATTTGCAACCAGAGTATTTAGCAGATATCAGAAAAATCCAGGTTGGGCTCACTGGATTGGCGTTAAGAAGGCAATGAGATATTGCCAAGGCACTAAGGATTACATGCTCACTTATAGGAGAACAAACAACCTTGTGGTTGAATGTTACACAGATGCCGACTTTGCTGGTGATGAAGACGATAGAAAATCCACTTCTGGATATGTCTACATGCTAGCAGGGGGAGCTATTTCTTGGAAAAGTCATAAGCAAGGAGTAACTGCTGCATCTACAATGCAAGCAGAATTTGTGTCATGTTTTGATGCCACGGGGCAGGCGGTGTGGCTTAAGAATTTTATTCCGGGATTTAAGATTGTTGATAGTATCTCGAGACCTATCACAATGCACTGCGACAATCAAGCTGCAGTTTTCTTTTGCGCTAACGATAAATTAACGGGTGCCTCCAAGCACATTGATCTTAAGTATCATATCGTGAAAGATAGAAACCGGGACCGCACGCTCAACATTGAGCACATAAGCACTAAGTTAAACATAGCGGATCCGCTCACCAAAGGTTTATCACCAACCCTTTATGAGAGACATGTCCTGAACATGGGTTTGGCAAATTCCTTTGATAAGGTCCTGGTTCAGGGCCATTAGTATATCCCCAAACAAGAATAAGTGTCCTAACGAAGTTTTTCAGTTAAGACTATGGGTAATGTTGTCCCAGTGTGCCGAGGTGCTGCTGACGACGCATTGGTCTGGTACTTGCTGATTTGCTAAGGAGGGATTTTAGTTTGAAATAAGTTTTTAGTTTAAGTCGTTGACTTTCGGTCAGGGGGAGAATGTTGGATATTTTGGTATGACCTCGGTCAACCGACGAACCAAGGATGTGGGGGAGTGATCCGTTTCCCCTCAGACTCGGATTCGGCCCAACATAAATAAAGCCCATTTGCCGTGATCGGGTGGCAAACCCTAAGTCTAATCGGGCTCGGCCCCGAGCCTACAGCGCTGACTATATAAGTAGATGGGACCCTCGCGGTTCCCCACGCTTTTACGTGTTTACACATGAACCCAGGGTTTACCTCAAACCCTAATCCACCCACCGATTGCTAAGAGCACAGGAAGGCCTGGAAGCTCGAGCTCCGCGTACTGGGCAGTGTCGTTGGCGTCCTGAAGGCCATCGATACCCTCAGAAGACGCTCAAGGAATGTCTATGCTACAAGCCCGACGTCGCTCTCGCCGTCGACTCCGTCACCGCTGAATTGGCCTCCACCAACGCGATGGAGAACACCGCCGCTGGTATAAGCCGAACCAATACTCTTTATTTCCGCATAAGTTTAACGTGCTAGATGTGATCTACGGTAGACTAGTAGATCCTGATGATGTTTATGTTTTAAGTATTTTTAGTTTTAATCTAACAATATAAAAAACAAATTTCTAACAAATCATCTGGACAGTAAATTCTGTCCTCCATATATTTGGCCTATTGCTTGTGCATCACAGTACTGCTGCATGTGTAAAATTTAGACACAGATTCTCCTTTTTGGAAATCCTCCACGCAAGTGTTACCCAAGATGCTATGGCTTCAAATTAATTTTTTTGGCAGGCATTACATATTCATAGCAACTTTCGCCATGCAAGAAAGGACTCAAGTCTCCCACTCCATTGCCTCTATAAATACAGCCTCCCTACCCCTCATGTATCCAACAGCACACAACCAACACAACATCTGTAATACCGTCCTGTTACTCCACTTTCCTCTTGCCCTTGGGGTCAACAATCATGGCTAATCCCTCGGCCAAGTCGTTGATCTTTCTGTGCTTCCTTTTGCTGCCAGTGGTCCTGGCCTTCACAAGCCCCCATGGAGAAGGTTATCCATGTCCTTGTGATTGTCCACAGCCCAAAGAGACCCACCTACACATGTACTTGCACCAATTCCCTGCTTGGGGAAATGTCACAAAGCCTAATGAAGTAGCTTGGCCAGGATGGGCTGCTGACCACTGGTTGCTAACCAATGGACCAGATCCCAATGAAAACATAGTCGGCCGCGCGAGAGGCTTCCATTTGTTGACTGGTGACACCAGCAAGGACTGGTACATTTCTCACATCTATGTGTTCCAGAATGGAAGGTAAAACCCTTTCCCCATATACAATGGTTAGCCAATGCGTGGGGATGACAAAGCACGGTTTTACTTTTTGTGGAATTTTTTCGATTTAATCAGCTTACAATAGTAAGTACATAGAGATTGATGAAATCAATAGGTTCTCACATAGCTTACCACACGCGAAATTATATCCCTATGGCATTGTGGATTTTCATACCTTAAGGATTTACATCCAAGCCCACCTTTTTAAATATGCCTTATTGGACACGCCACAACTATTCTGTACAAGTTGTGATTGTCCTCAAAATTGTACCCATTCCTTCTAGATTAATTTGTTGCATCTGTAAATAATTTTCCATCTCCAAGTGCCTTGGTTACCATAATATTACTACAAAAATGTGAAGGGACTTAAAACATTAGCAGCTAGGAGAGGACCTTTATATTTTAACAATGAAAACCTGCCAGGACTGCCGATTCCATCAGGCTATCAAAGATCGTGTCAGTAACAGCCTGGGATGAATTTCACTTACTAAAACCTATACAGGACAAACTAACGGGTTTCTAACTATGTTGTCTGTGCTGTCAAAAATTTGGATTTAGTTGTTAAGCCCGTTATAAGAGTTGTCCATCCTCGTGAATAGGTTCAGATCTTTATGGTAGTCCTGGTCTTGCGTGTAAACTTTATTTATATCACGGTGGATCTAACAATATAAAATTCAGAGTGCTTGTAATTAATTTGAGTCATTCATATGGTGAAATATAAAGGTGCAGTGGTAGTACAAGGTAGTACCGGGAAATACCATTAGGGTAATACCAAAACATACATGTTTACAGTGAGCCCAAACAACAACTAATATTTTTTATTTTCTATTAAATTATCTGGTGGAAAAATCTTAACACAAAGTACTACCATGTATCTTCAACTACCATCCAAGTGCCGTAACAAAGCTCTTTATATAATCTACATAAAATTGTTCAAAATCTAAATGCTAGTAGTGTGATTCTTCTATATATATATATGTGATGAAACAGGTTTGCCGGTTCCACAATTCAAGTTTTAGGGATGTTTGATGGTGAGTGGTCAATTACTGGTGGCACCCGAGCCTTTTACAATGCACGAGGCTACATTAAATACAAAGAAGTCCCGAGTACCGTGAGCAGCATCACTGATGTTGTAAAAGAACTTGATGTCCATATATTTACTCCACAAAATTCAACAGCGGTATGTACAGCTATTGAGATGAAATTTACGTCTATCTTATCTTATAACTATAAGTCCTCGTTAGGCTGTTTGTTTAGCATCAATAATATGTTTAACTGTATAGCATTAAATGTACGGTATGGTGACTCTAGCACAAAAAATAAATTTGTTTGGCCAAATATATATAGACACACACACACACACACTAATGTACAGCTGGATCAAATTTTGAACAAAAACAGTTTGTAGCCCGAACCTTCATTACTTACATATACATGACCATATTTACTAGACTACTGAGAAAGAACAATGTCTGTATATGTGTATGATCCTATCACTAGCCTTTATTATTCTTTTTTTTATACAGGCTAATGGTGGCGCTGTGCTTATTTGAAAATCCAACAAGTCACGTCAAAATGTGCACTCAGAAATTTGGACGTGAAGTTTCTCTGAAGTACTTGTTAAGTTAATAATTTGAAGGAAATAAAGATGCCAGAGTGGAAGATTTCAGTTGTGTTGTTTACTATACGGGTGTCAACAGTTACCTCCTCTAGTGTACCTAGAGCGTCTTCAGTGTTCTTTGAAGCAAGAGGGTGTCCATGTACAAGCAACTTTTCTATTTCTTATGCACGTCAAATAATATGTGGTTTATTTTCTGTACATCAATTTTTGTATAGAAAAAGTCTCCATCCAAGTTAACCACGAAAAGTATAAATGTCCAGATGGGCCCGACACGATGGGTGTCACGACGCACCACACTAAAAAACACGACACGAACACGACACGACACGATGGACGTAGTGTCAGTGCCAGCATGACACGACGACGGGCCGTGTCTGGGCCGCGATCTCGGCATGCAGTGCCGGCATGATCATGACACGGAAAAAGAGGTGGCCCATCTAAACATGACTATTTTGGAGGTGTCCATTAGACTTTGACTTACTAGCCTATGAAAGCCAATTAAATCCCGCCTACCAACCCACTTCTACGCCAGCCCATAAAAGCCCACAAACTCGGCATATAAATTTCACTCAAACCCTAATCCCAACCCAATCCTCCTCTCCTCTCCCAGTTTTGCAGCCGCCGGCCGCCGACCGTCATCGCCCCTCCCCTGGCCACCGACCGACCTCGCCCCTAGCTCCCCTGGCCGTTGGCCGCCGACTGATGTCGCGTCCCTGGCTCATCCGTCCCTCCTCAACCCCTCCCTCCCGCTATGGGGCGCGACCGGGCGGTGCGCCGCGCTGTGCCGCGCAGCGGGGCGACGCTTGCGGTTGCAGTGCGCCGCTGCCGTGGGACCCGGCCACAAGGCGATGGATTTGATTTGTGTGTATTTGATGGATTTGATTTGTGTGTATGTGATGGATTCATGAACTTTAGTGATTCTTGCGGATGAATTTCTTGATCTTTCCATCTTGATTCGGATTGCTCTTCTTTCACTTTCTTGCTTGTAGTGCCTGGGTCGACACTAGCACACCGTGTTGGTCGTGTTGTTGTGCCGGCACGACACGGTTAAACCTTCATCGTGTAGTGTTTGGGCCGACGAGCTGGCACGACGTGGCAGCACGACACGACACGATTAAGGTGTCGTGCCCAACCAGGTCGTGCTTATACGTGTTCTTTTCGTGTAGTGTCGGGCCGCCCATTTGGCCATTTATAAGGAAAAGTTACATTTGTTTTACCGAACACCACATTTTTTGGTTTTCTCGAGGCCAGTAGCATATCCAATCTGCTGCTGCCACGCATCCCATTTGCCTAGGACTTGACCTAGCCTCGATTCAACAGACCCAATTGATCTCCTCCTCGTCATGGCTGGGTTTACGCATATCACTTAACTCTGATGGCGGAAACTGATCGGGAGGAGTAATTCGTTACATGATCATCATGGCAAGAACACGAAGCTCATCGGAATTTTGATCTACATCCACACATCTCGAATCTAAAACAAAAAAGCTACGGCTTTGATACCAATGAAGGAAAACGGGGAGGCTCCGCTACCACAAATCAAAATTTTTCTACCCCATAAACCAGAAACTCATGCTGTCAAAGATCACGGGAATACTATTGGACGCGCAGTTGTAGCGAAATCGTCTCAATGTAGATGATCATGTTGAGGGTAGCAGTGTCGTGCAGTTGCTCACGTCACGTCCTTCACGTGTGGCTCTTCCTAGTGCTCTATACTCAGCACCTCCAGGGTATCCACACGTACGTGGAGAAAGCATTGCACGCCGGATTGCTAGGTCCACCGGCACGACAAGTAGTAGGGGCGTGGGCAGTGTGGCTACTGTGAGGCGAATGGGATTAACCCTAAGCCGCTCCCCCACCCCTCATTATACAAGTGTCCCTAATGAGCTTCTGGTCCCAAGGCCCATTAGTGCTCCTAAATCTGATATAATTCGGATCACTAATAGGGATGTTGTCATCGATGACGTTCACCTAACGTCACTGAAGACGCCATAATCATCACTGATGTTCATTTGTGACGAGTTTGCGACAATTTGGATTTCGTCACTATGGTCGCGTCACATTTGGTCATCGGTGACGAAATGGTAATTTTCGTTACAGATGTGTCTCCAATCTGTGACGAATTAGACATCGTCATGGAAATGAATTCAATCTGTGATGATCGCTTTTGGTCCTATCCGAATTAGACTTCCAGCACCTTAAGTGTGCGACCCTATAGGTTCATGCACATGTAGACATGGCCCGAGTACTCCTACTCGACACAATATAGTTGATAGCGATCTCTAGCAAGATGATGTGTCAACTCCTATGCGTACATAAAGACTGTATCGGACAAATCATCACAACTCTGTGTACAAGCTATTCCTTTTGCCTCACGATATTCGGTCTAGCTCCAAGCTGACCTCTCTTTCTCGATCATGTGATTCAGAATCCCTTGCTAGGTTAACTCTTAACCTTATGTATATAGCACAACCATGCATTTGTTTATCTGATCACTTGAGGGGCCCAAAGATATCTCTCAAGTAGAGAGGGGCAAATCCATCTTGACTGACCATGTCTCACAACATGCTTCTTGACAAACCCGAAAGCTACATTTATGACTACCCAATTACGGAGAAGCCAAAGCAACATAGACCATGTCAGGTCATGCGATTCATCTTGTTCAATGAGCACTGGCCGCGGGGGTGGCATTTCAACAGGCAACAACAGAGGTGGCGGCTTGAGCCATGGGCAAAAAGGTAGTGCCATGAGGTTCAGCTGATCCTGAGCTACCGTTGCTAGCGGTTGAACTGGAGGTGGCATCACCCTCGGGTGTTGTTGAGGTGCCGATGCCAGCAGAAGTGGAGGTGCGATTGGGGTCGGGTGCTACTGAGGTGCCGATACCAGTGGAAGTGGAGGTGCCATTGGGGTCGGGTGCTGCTGCGGTGCCCATGGCAGCTGCTGAACTAGGTGCAGGTGAGGTGCCATTACGCCTGACAGCTCCCGTTTCCCCGACTCCTCCAAGTTCCATACTCCGTACCTTCCTTGCCCGGCCATTCTCCATGTACAGCATACACAAACGAAGAAAAACCCTACATAAGCTAACAATGTGACCGTCTCAAAACCATGCATACATAAAGTAAACAAGATTAGCTAAGAAAATGATCTCACCCTTGTATCCCACTGAAGTAGAGAACTGCAAGATGGGAAACCGATGAGTGTTGGACTTGCCTTTCAAGAACGCGGTGCCACAATCGCCTATTTATCGAGGACTACGGCAGGCACGTGAGCTCGGTGTAGCATTGCTAAAGTTACTATGGAAAACATGAGATGCTCGGAATATGGTGAGGCCTACGCTTGTTACGAATCTATCTAGGTCATAATCTTCTGTGGCGTGCATCGATTACATGTGTGGACGATGGGTATATATCACGGGATGAGCCCGACGTGTCTAGGTATGTGTTCACTTCTGGACTTTCCGGTCTAAAGCACAAGAAAGTCCTACGGACAACTCACGCCATATCAGCTGCATCTAATGGTCGTCTCAACTGCATCAGCTCATGCCACATCAACTGCGAGACAACTGTCTACTATTTATTTACGAAAAGTTTTAGGCGTCAATTGCATCTGGAGAAACAGATTGGGTCCTATAATGCTGCACAAGGCAATCAGATTGACCGGATGGTCCTTGCGTTGCAACACGTAGGGTGTAGGATGACTTGACATGTCCTCGATCAAGTACGTTGCGTGAGTCATGACTGAAAAGGTCTACGAATGGTCTGGATTCGCACTTGATGATTCCCGCAGGACTTGGAGATTGAGAAACGTGATGAATTTGTTGATGCGACAAGACCAAAACGGAATAAGCTAGAATTGGAAAAGCAATATATGTTTGTGTGTGCGTGTGTGTAATATCAACATGCATATAAGCACAGAAGGGCATCTCGAATGGGCGTTTGGGGACTACACGCTCTCACAAGTTGATCCACGTGTCGATCATTGAGAATTGCAGGTAAGGACTGGCACCGGGTGTTAACTGACCAACTTGTGTGCACACGCCCTCTGAACGGATGTGTCGATTATTGTGAATCGCACTTAAGGACTAGAACCGGGAAGTTCATGACCCAAACATGGCCACACCCACACTGAAAGGACGTGTCCATTCTGGGTGGTAACTGATGTCCACGAACGGACGTTTCAGAACGGCACATGCACTCCCACTATAATAAGAGATAGTTTATGCATGAGACGATCATTACAGGCCGTTTGCATTCATGGCTTAGACGCTAAAATGATTCCTTCCATGCAAGTCGACTTCTCAGTCTCAATCCAGGAAGCTAAAGCAGAAGGAACCGCGGGCCAGTACAAGGAATCCGGGACGTTCATGGTACGAGGCCGTCAATTGAGGCTACGTTGCTATCATATAGGTATGAATGATCATCAGTGGATGGATGTTGCAGATGACATTGCCGTCGTCCTCGTTCCTGTGCACAAATCCCAAATGGTATGTGTCTCGTTGGTGCTATGAATACACACACTCACACATGGCGATACGGTTGCATTATATTATTGTTGTCAAGCCTGTGACTGCTTCCTTCCACGTAGGTGCGAGTATTGTTGCGTGCGATGGCTGGAGACCCAAATGATGAAGATGATACATTTTGAGTTCAAGCTACAAAAGAAGTTTGTATCATGAATCAGTATCTACAAGAAGGAGGCTTTGAATGTCTGGTGGAGCATCATGATATTGAGCACGTGACATCCAATGAAGATCGCATACACATATCATGTGTTGTTACAGTACTGGAGGACGACTGCATTGAAGTTCCTCCTCCATCAGTACAAAGAAGCATATGCGAAAGCGTTGCAGCCCAAGCCCTTGTGGACATTGTCTTCCACGTAGGTGCAGAATGTCGGGTGATACGAGTGATACGTGCCGATGTGGTGAAAGTATCTTGTGTGATGGAGGTAATGCTCTACGGCCAAGGAGTGGAGTCTAGCTCTGAAACTGTTACAATTATTGACACACACCCTGATGGCTTCTCGCTCCTAATCAAATATGTCAGGGAAGGATCACTCCCGGTGGAGGCTGATTTATGGGACACTCCTGCCAATGTCTGGCCTTATTTACTCTCGTTTGCCGACATGTACCAAGTCCAAAGGGCTGCACTATGCGACAAAGATATGGGATATGGCAAGCAAGGAAACTGTAACTTCATTTCTACGATGGGCAATTCAGGCTAACTACACACAATTGCAAGTCTCTCTTAGAGCGAATCTTTCATCACGGAATACTCACATATGATTGGGCGATCGTATTCACTGATCATCCAGAATTTATGCAAGATCTCCGTAGAAGATTACCTGAAGGGTTCTACCAGGGTCCCCTGTAGTTTTAATGTTTTGTTTAAGTGTTTTTAGTCATGTAATAAATAGTTGAAACGTTATGTTAATTTTTTGCAGTGAGTGCATTTGTAATGCAATAATCAGATCATCCGCCGAACGTGAATATGAACTATAGTATAGTCTAGTGTGTGTTTGTCAATTCTGTGATCCATGGTGGCAAGGACAACCCAGTCAACAACTTGCCTCTCTGCGTATGGTCACTGACGTTTGGGTTCGACACCCAAGCGGTCTTTCGTTTGTGTCACTGATATTTGGGTCCATAATCCAAAATCTTCCGTTTCCCGCTCTGGAGCAGAAAGGCGGGATTTGAAATTTTGAATTCCCCGCTTCTGCTCCTGGTCCTCCCCATTTATATATAAAATAAAGAGGGAAACCAGGCCTCCTAATTCCCTTCTGGTAATTTTCCAAAATCAGGGGATCTTCTCCTCTACCGCCGAAGAGACCTAGTAGATCTGTGGCGGCAGCAGCAACGGCGACCTAGCTACCGACGACGGCTTCCTCTACTACGAGCGGCAGATTTCCTCTGCTATGAGCGGCGGCCTTCCTCGGCAACATCCTTGAAGTTGCAAGATGGTTCAAACCCATTGCTCTACCGGCACCCCCAAGGCTCACCCTAGCGGCCGCAGAGCTGCAATAGTTGCGAAGAACATCATGTTCAAAGTGCAAGGTCGGGCTGCTAAATCGAGACGACATTTGACACCTTCTTCCCTTCTTATTCGTCAGGTCTGTGGCCTCCTCCCTGTATTGATTGATTCAATTAGATTGCTTCCCCATGCTGTTTGGCTTTCTATAATATTCTTTAAAGTTTGGGTGATTGTGGATCTACTGCACCCTATCGCAAGAGTTTGTTCGAAGTCAATTTATTTGAGATTTGTAGAAATTCGTAGATGAAATTATTAGACTGCTTCCCCATGCTCTTTGCCTTTGAATATTGTTGTTGCATGCTTGAGTGATTGTGGATCTTCTGTTCCGTATTGCAAGAGATTGTTCCAAGTCAACTTATTTGAGGTTTGTAGAAATTAAAAGATGAATTTATTATATTGCTTACCTATGCTCTTTGGCTTTCCATATTTTTGTTGCATGCTTGGTTGACTATGGATTGGGTGTGATCGTTCATTTACTGCATTGAACTTAATAGATTTAATTGCTTCCGATTACCAATGATCTCAACCCTTATCTCTTGTTCGTGTACTTGTTTCAACGGGCCAAAGGGTCAACATCTGTGGTCGCTCTTGTTCAGACCTGCTTCAAGGTAACAAACTTAACACCTTCTTTGTTTCCGATTGCGAATGATCTCAACCCTTACCTCTTGTTCTTGTACTTGTTTCAGCGGGCCAACGGGTCAACATCTGAAGTCGCTCCTGCTCAGACCTGCTCCAAGGTAACAAACTTAACACCTTTGTTTCCTTAGTTCGAATCAATTACAAGGTCCTAATCTGACTTGGGATCCACTGTTGCTAGATGGAAGCTACCAAATCAATGATGCTTCTTCCCGAACAAATTAAAACAGAGGCAGCCGAGTACTCAAGAATGGGTACCAAATCCTTATGTAGTAGCGTTGATGAAGAGCGAGTTGACGCTCCCAATCAGGATGGGGTACAACTTCGACAACGGTTTGTTGCTCACCAGAAAGAGTTATGTAGATTGAAGGAGAAGACTGAAGAATCAGAATCAACTCTGAAAATGCAGTCGGCTGAGATTAAGAGGTTGCAGAAGCTAACCGAAGACAGTGAAGACCTCCTTTGTCTACTGCTTAGCAATAAAATATGAAGAGTTAAGATCATTAAATCAAATCTCCACTGTCTCTTGTGATCATGACCTGGAGTTAGCTTTGTTAATCTATGTTCTTGGTGAGACTGTTATCTTGTAATAGTTTGTGATATGTGATGAACAATATGGTCGTGCTTGATAGTAAACAACAGTTTGTTTTATTGTATAAAGAAATATGTGCTGATACTATTTTGCCAACCTGATTGGAATTATTCTAAAAGATCAGAATTGAAATGAAATCCAGTAATATTGATGCACGATTAGTTAAATTTATGTTGGCCTTCGGTCGGCTTATCCCACTTTTAATTGGGCCAAAAGTCATTTTTTTCAAATTAACGTGACATATAAGGCCCCAAACAATGTGCGCACCTGTTGAACTCAACCCAACAAAAACTGGCCCATCCTAATCCAATTTGTGCTAAAAAAGCTACAAATGGGCCCAACAAAATATTTTTTGGTTATATGAACAATGTCAGCTTACAGGAACAGTGTTGGGCTCAACCCAACTACAAACAACAACAACAACAACAATTTAGCCTTTTGTCCCAAGCAAGTTGGGGTAGGCTAGAGATGAAACCCACAAGAAACAAGGGTAGGAGAAGCACAAAGCACAAGAACACAAAAAAACAAAAGAAAAAGAAAAGATCATGTTTCAGGCACATTGATTGCAAGTCTCCAAGCACTTCTATCCATAACTAACTCCTTGGGGATGTCCCACTCCTTAAGGTCTCTCTTGACCGACTCATCCCAAGTTAGTTTAGGTCGACCTCTACCCCTCCTTACACTACCGACCCGGTCTAGCACCCCACTACGCACCGGTGCCTCGGGAAGCCTCCTCTGTACATGACCAAACCATCTCAACCGGTGTTGGACAAATTTTTCCTCAATTGGTGCCACCCCAACTCTATCCCGAATGTCTTCATTTCGGACTCTATCTCTTCTTGTATGCCCACAAATCCAACGCAACATACGCATCTCAGCGACACTCGGTTGCTGGACATGTCGTCTCTTTGTAGGCCAACGTTCAGCACCGTATAACATCGCCGGGCGAATCGCCATTCTATAGAACTTACCTTTTAGCGTTTGGGGCACCTTCTTGTCACAGAGGACGCCGGGAGCTTGGCGTCATTTCAGCCAACCGGCTCAACTCCTATGCCTAACATCTTCATCAATGTCACTATCCTTCTGTAGCATCGATCCCAAATACCTAAAGGTCTCTTTCTTGGCCACCACTTGTCCGTCAAGGCTCACAACTCCATCTTCATGTCCAGTCATGCTGAAATCGCACATCATGTACTCGGTCTTGGTCCTGCTGATTCTGAAACCTTTTGACTCTAAAGCGTCCTTCCACAGCTCAAGCTTCCCATTAACCCCTGCCCTAGTCTCGTCAACTAGCACTACATCATCAGCAAAGAGCATACACCATGGGATACCACCTTGGATGTCCCTTGTGACCTCATCCATCACCAAAGCAAATAAATAAGGGCTCATAGTTTTATCACGAGAAACACCTTTTTTTTGCGTCACTAGTCAGCACATTTCTTGTAGTGGATTTGAGCCGCTTTTACTTCATTACCCTAATAATGAGCTATAACAAGCTGAGCCAAAATGAGCCGAGCTATAATGAGGAGAGAAAAACGAGCTCGAGAGCTCGAGCTGGCTAGATATCCAGCCCTACATGAGAAGCTCCATTGTTTCCTAGATATGTATTCATATATGAGCATCCGTAATACTCCCTCCGTTTCAAAATATTTGTCGCCATTGACTTTTTTCTGCAACTTTGACCATTCGTCTTATTCAAAAAATTGTGCAGGTACAATTTATTTTGTTTGCTATATGTTTTTAATGTTGTATGTATTTTAAGCTTGACTTATCATTTTACATGTTTGCGATAATTTTTTGAATAAGACGAATGGTCAAAGTTGCAAAAAAAAGTCAACAACGACAAGTATTTTGAAACGGAGGGAGTAACATAGATTGAAGTATTGATAAGCCTGTCTTCCTTGGATTCCGGCCGCCACAAATTTGTCTTCAAGCGGTATTTCCTGTGTATTTACTAACGATTGTACTACAATTTCAGACTTTCAGTCATCAACTGTAATGAATGGACATATGTTTATATATACTATAGGTAACACGTTTGAGAATATTCCTGCGGAAAAATCATTTATGATGTGTACCGGACCAGAAGCAAACTTTCAAACACGACAACATATTTTTTATTGATTTTATCACTGCGTCGGTGGATCTTGTTTTTTACTCAATGCCTGTGCACAAAAATAAGAAGGCTAGCTAGTGCATGCACGTGTCTTATATAATTGGGAGCGATTGGACAGAAGTGTTGAAAATAATCGTTCTACAATGAAAATCTAGAAAAATATAAGCATTCATGCCGAGTCAGGGACTCAAACCTGAATGGACTGGAAACCAACAGAACTTTACTCCATTCAAAAATCCTTTGTTAGTGCTACGCGGCTGCAATGCTCTGATAACTGAAGACAGTGAGCAGATAATGGACTAATCACTATTAATTTGAATTCATTCCTAACCAAAGCCATCATGCTAGCAAGGTAACTCAAATATCTTTAATCTAAACTTTTCATGGAAATGATTCACTTTCCTCATAATAGCACACTGTGTTTTTTTTTAGAATTACATAGTACAACGCAGACGCTCACATCACGCACGCACACTCACCCTTATGAATACACGTACGAAAACTCTACCCCTATGAGCACCTCCGAAGGACTGAGCATCGGCAGATCTGGAGATTCCCGAAGTCACCAATGGCGCCTCGTCGTCGACGGGAACGTCGCTTACCACTTAACGCATAACGCCGGTAAATCCTGAAAAATCCAGGAAAAGGTGCGAGCACCAGGATTTGAACACGGGTGGGTAGCGTCCCATTGAACCGTCCTACCATTTGACTACAAGCCCAATCGCGTAATAGCACACTGTGTGACGGATATGGGTATCCTTAATGACACGGGAGCAGCCTGACGTACATGAAGGATGGCCCACCCCATAATTCAGGAGGGCCGTACAGTACAAGTCAGGGGTGAACCGCAGGACTTACCCTACATGTCTCTCTAAGACACCCCACTACGCACCGGTGCCTCGGGAAGCCTCCTCTGTACATGACCAAACCATCTCAATCGGTGTTGGACCAATTTTTTCTCAATTGGTGTCACCCCAACTCTATCCCGAATGTCTTCATTTCGGACTCTATCTCTTCTTGTATGCCCACAAATCCAACGCAACATACGCATCTCAGCGACACTCAGTTGCTGGACATGTCGTCTCTTTGTAGGCCAACGTTCAGCACCGTATAACATCGCCGGGCGAATCGCCATTCTATAGAACTTACCTTTTAGCTTTTGGGGCACCTTCTTGTCACAGAGAACGCTGGAAGCTTGGCGCCATTTCAGCCAACCGGCTCAAATCCTATGCCTAACATCCTCATCAATGTCACCATCCTTCTGTAGCATCGATCCCAAATACCTAAAGGTCTCTTTCTTGGCCGCCACTTGTCCGTCAAAGCTCACAACTCCATCTTCATGTCCAGTCATGCTGAAATCGCACATCATGTACTCGGTCTTGGTCCTGCTGATTCTGAAACCTTTCGACTCCAAAGCGTCCTTCCACAGCTCAAGCTTTCCATTAACCCCTGCCCTAGTCTCGTCAACTAGCACTACATCATCAGCAAAGAGCATATACCATGGGATACCACCTTGGATGTCCCTTGTGACCTCATCCATCACCAAATCAAATAAATAAGGGCTCATAGTTTTATCACGAGAAACACCTTTTTTTTGCGTCACTAGTCGGCACATTTCTTGTAGTGGATTTGAGCCGCTTTTACTTCATTACCCTAATAATGAGCTATAACAAGCTGAGCCAAAATGAGCCGAGCTATAATGAGGAGAGAAAAACGAGCTAGAGAGCTCGAGCTGGCTAGATATCCAGCCCTACATGAGAAGCTCCATTGTTTCCTAGATATGTATTCATATATGAGCATCCGTAATACTCCCTCCGTTTCAAAATACTTGTCGCCATTGACTTTTTTCTGCAACTTTGACCATTCGTCTTATTCAAAAAATTGTGCAGGTACAATTTATTTTGTTTGCTATATGTTTTTAATGTTGTATGTATTTTAAGCTTGACTTATCGTTTTACATATTTGCGATAATTTTTTGAATAAGACGAATGGTCAATGTTGCAAAAAAAGTCAACAGCGACAAGTATTTTGAAACGGATGGAGTAACATAGATTGAAGTATTGATAAGCCTGTCTTCCTTGGATTCCGGCCGCCACAAATTTGTCTTCAAGCGGTATTTCCTGTGTATTTTTACTAACGATTGTACTACAATTTCAGACTTTCAGTCATCAACTGTAATGAATGGCCATATGTTTGAGAATATTCCTGCGGAAAAATCATTTATGATGTGTACCGGACCAGAAGCAAACTTTCAAACACGACAACATATTTTTTATTGATTTTATCACTGCGTCGGTGGATCTTGTTTTTTACTCAATGCCTGTGCACAAAAATAAGAAGGCTAGCTAGTGCATGCACGTGTCTTATATAATTGGGAGCGATTGGACAGAAGTGTCGAAAATAATCGTTCTACAATGAAAATCTAGAAAAATATAAGCATTCATGCCGAGTCAGGGACTCAAACCTGAATAGACTGGAAACCAACAGAACTTACTCCATTCAAAAATCCTTTGTTAGTGCTACGCGGCTGCAATGCTCTGATAACTGAAGACAGTGAGCAGATAATGGACTAATCACTATTAATTTGAATTCATTCCTAACCAAAGCCATCATGCTAGCAAGGTAACTCAAATCTTTAATCTAAACTTTTCATGGAAATGATTCACTTTCCTCATAATAGCACACTGTGTTTTTTTAGAATTATACAGTACAACGCAGATGCTCACAACACGCACGCACACTCACCCTTATGAATACACGTACGCAAACCCTACCCCTATGAGCACCTCCGAAGGACTGAGCACCGGCAGATCTGGTGATTCCCGAAGTCACCAATAGCGCCTCGTCGTCGACGGGAACGTCGCTTACCACTTAACACATAACGCCGGTAAATTCTGGAAAATCCTGGAAAAGGTGCGAGCACCAGGATTTGAACCCTGGTGGGTAGCGTCCCACTGGACCGTCCTACCATTTGACTACAAACCCAATCGCATAATAGCACACTGTGTGACGGATATGGGTATCCTTAATGACACGGGACCAACCTGACATGAAGGATGGCCCCGCCCATATTTCAGGAGGGCCGCACTATACAAACCGGGGGTGAACCGCAGGACTTACCTTATGTCTCTCTGTAAGACAGAAGGTCCCCCCCACCACACACCTAAATATCAACCGCTCATGTAATCCTGTGGTGGACAACTGGATTACTAAAAAAACTCGACCTGCGGGGAGTAAGACCACCCCCACGGTATTGTATTAAGAAGAAGACCTTCTCACACAGGTTGAGAAAATCTCCGAACCCCTGCCCCACCCATACACAGTGGCACCGCAGCACACGTGAGATAAGGCTGGCCTTAGACCTGTGCTTTGGCGTGGGACAGACGAGGAGATTTTTTTACAACAGCAGACTATTGGGAGGGCCATCCGGCCGCTCAACCACCACACACATGTGCGTCTGCTGGGGAAATAAATTTCCCCGGTAGGACACGCAGGTGCAATTCCTGGGAATTGAACCTGGGTGGGCAGCCCCACCACCGTGGAGGCTTGCCATCCGAGCTACGCTCGGCTCCTGACAACTGGATTACAAATGTTACAGTTATCGTAAGATCCTCCAAAGCAAACTCAGATGCTTTTCAACCCAACGTCATCTTCCCGCCAGAAATCAGGCCTTCCTTGACGATTTAATCCAGCTTTGCTTCAAAAGCATGATTGCCGATTCCAACAGCAGCTCCACCAACTAACCACTCTGTCAAAGGGCTTTAGCTAGATCATTTTGGTTTTTGTAAATTCATATATTTTGATATGAATCTAATATAGAGTATA
This sequence comes from Cenchrus fungigraminus, assembly GCA_036936925.1. Lineage (NCBI taxonomy): Eukaryota > Viridiplantae > Streptophyta > Magnoliopsida > Poales > Poaceae > Cenchrus > Cenchrus fungigraminus. The sequence goes on along the minus strand of CM072774.1, from coordinate 26,914,638 downwards.
TCTTAAATTCTTAATGCATATGATTAATTGTGGACCTCGAAAAGCTAAAATAGCCTATAATTCGGGATGGAGTACATGTGCCTCTTTTATAATTATACATACATATCTAGGTGTTGCCTTAATCATAGTTATTTTTTTGTTCACTTTATTTTAAAATATATTTATTCAGAATATAAAAGTATCTTTATATGGAATTTATTTCGAAAACAAATGAAAAATTTGCACAAAGGTAGTCTGGGCTGGAGCTGACACAACTGGCCGGGATATTGCAAGCATTGAATTCCTACTCTGTCTTGATCAAATCTAGCTGGAGGCTTGTTCTGTCAGCATTGTATATAAAGTATGACGCTTATGTGATGCATGGTGAACTAGGCTGGTAATACTCTTTAAAGACAAATCCATGGCGGCAGGATATACAGAACTCGTTAAAGACAAAGAATATATTATTCAAAATATAAAAGCAACTTTAGTTTGAATTTATTTCGAACATAAATGAAAATTTAGCACAAACGTAGTATGGGCTGGAACTGACACAACATAGTGGAACTGGGCGCGGGATATTGCAAGCACGTCCAATTGCTACTGTGTCTTGATCTAATCTTGCTCTGGATGCTTGTTCTGTCAGCATTGTATATAGAAATGCTATAGCTTGTGCAAAAAGACAAATCCATGGCGGCTGGAATGGAAAGAGTATTTTATTTAATCTTATGATTATCTTGTAATAGTTACTTCGTGCAGTAGAGTAATAAAATTGATCTAATATGTTCAACTGCATTGCTCCCAAACACCATGCACACCTTTCCTTCATGCGTGTCCCTGGTCCTCCGCAAGAACACAGTAAATTCTGTGGTGGAAGCCACAATCTTCAAGAAAATCGGTGCAAAGCTCGGCAAAAAAGTCGTCTAATTACACAAAAGAAATCACACATGTAGATCATATGATGATACAAAACATTGTAAGTTATCTTGTCCAAACCTGACTTCGGGTGTGAGATATATATGTTGGATATTTTGGTATGACCTCGGTCAACCGACGAACCAAGGATGTGGGGGAGTGATCCGTTTCCCCTCAGACTCGGATTCAGCCCAACATAAATAAAGCCCATTTGCCGTAATCGGGTGGTAAACCCTAAGTCTAATCGGGCTCGGCCCCGGGCCTACAGCGCTAACTATATAAGTAGATGGGACCCTCGCGCTTCCCCACGCTTTTACGTGTTTACACACGAACCCAGGGTTTACCTCAAACCCTAATCCACCCACCGATCGCTAAGAGCGCTGGAAGGCCTGGAAGCTCGAGCTCCGCGTACTGGGCAGTGTCGTTGGCGTACTGAAGGCCATCGATACCCTCAGAAGACGCTCAAGGAACGTCTATGCTACAAGCCCGACGTCGCTCTCGCCGTCGACTCCGTCACCGCTGAATCGGCCTCCACCAACGCGATGGAGAACACCGCCGCTGGTATAAGCCGAACCTATACTCTTTATTTCCGCATAAGTTTAACGTGCTAGATGTGATCTACGTTAGACTAGTAGATCCTGATGATGTTTATGTTTTAAGTATTGTTAGTTTTAATCTAACAATTGGTATCAGTCGCCTAGATCTAGATACCCTAGTTCCCTAGCACAAACCCTAAGTTTTAGATCTGTTTTGGTTCGGTTAGTGCCTTTTCAGAGGTGATTTCATGTTCTAGTCATGTTTTTTTAAGATGAGTTTTTAGTAGATCCGTAAGTTTATATGCTAGAACTATTAGATCGGTAAGTTTTAGTGATAAGTTTTTAAGATCAGTAAGCTTCTCATGTTTAGATTAGATGGATCTATAAGTATTTCCTGCTTAGTTAAGTTTTATGCTTAGATAAGTAAGAATCAGTAAGTTTCTTTTCGGATTAAGCCTAAGTTTTGCGAGTTAGGGTTTCGCGTGTACTAGATCTACACGTTCTTCACATACATGCCATGTCATACATCATACACATCTTAGATTAAACGAAGCACTTAGAAGGAGGGGAATATTGCAACACACACATAGTAAATATCCCGAAACCCTAATCCGATCTAAGTCTATCCCAACCATAAGATGCAAATAAGTAAAATGCATAAGTAAAAGAGGCCACCAGCCTCGGCGGCATAGCCGCCATCAGATTCATCAAAAAAAATTCAGATCAGGCCGTGGGGACGGCGCCGACCGGGCATGAGTTGCCACCGGCCGACGCCGCACCGCCACCATGCCTTACACAAAAGGCGGCGCCTACATGGGAGACCACAGGAGGACCTCGACGGGGCTGCGCTCATAAGTTGCACGCGGCGCCGGTGAGGAACCCCTTGGCCTCCGGCGACCGGTCCTTGGGGAGACGCCGGACAGCCGCGGTAGAGCCTCTGGCTCCCGCGCGCCGGCCGGCCGTCGCCCGCTCCTCTCAGCCCCGGCCCTCCATAAGTCCTCCCATCACTCAGATCTGCGGTGGAGAAGGAGAGGAGGAAAGGGAGCCCGCCGGCCGCCGGCCGGACGCCGCTCAGATCCGGGAGGAGGGGCTCGCGGCGGACCTGCTCAGCTCGCTGGCCGCTGCGGCCGCCTCTCTCACCGAGCCGGCGAGCGCTCCGCGCCGCCGCACTGGGTGGCATCGGGACCGGGGGGAGGGAGGAAAGGAAATGAATTAGGGTTTCCTTCCGCCCGCCGTTTTCGGCTTTTTAAGGCACGCGCGAACACCGTGCGCCGTCCGATCAGATGGACGGTCCGGATGCAGGCGGGCGGATGCGGGGCGATGCGCTGGGCCGAATTGGCGGCCCAGCCATTGGCTGCCGGGCCAAATTTACTTGGGCCGCGCCGAGCCGTCTCCTAAGTCGCTGGCTGAGCCGCCGAGCGCGAGCCAAGCTCAGTCGAGCCGAGCCGCCCCCATTAGCTGAGCCGCGCGTCCGCGGGCTCTTGGGCCGCGCACTGCGCATTTTAGGTTGGGCCGCGCTGGGCCGCCAGGCCGCGCGCGCGCAGGCACCTTAGCGGGCCGTTTTGGGCCAAATTTTGCTTCTGGCTTAATTTTGTTTCGTATTTTCTTTACGAATTTCAGTATTTTTCATTTAAGTTCAGTTTAATTACTATTTTCTGTTAAGTTTAATTACTGTTATTAAGCTCAGTTTTGAATCTGCATAAGTTAATTATTTTAAGATGTTGGTGTTATGATTGTTCACTGAAATTTAAGTTTAAATCCACCAATATACCTTGAGATGCCTCTAAATAAATGGAAGCACCGGGAAGTTTGTTTAGAGTAAACTTGTGATTATTTCTGACCACCGTTGTTTGATCATGAGTAATAAGATAAAATTCGTTTGTTATCCCCACCGGTGATGCAAGTTGAATTTTATGCGTGATTTTAATCAGACCACCGTAGGGTTATTATCATGCCTTTATTCGCATTTCATTGTATATAATTACTAAGATAAGTTTATTGTCTTTGATTTCAATGACTCAAGTCAATGTTGTTGCCTCCTACCTCAACAACATTGTGCTGCTCAATGGAGAGAACTTCCCGGACTGGAAGGGCAAGGTCATGACATGCTTGGCATGGAATGAACTTGACATGGCGTTCAGGGAGGATAAGACTGCTGCACCTGCTGGAGGAGGAACTTCAGCTGCTATTGAGAAGTGGGAGAGGTCTAATCGCATGGGCATCATGGTCATGACTCAGAAGGGGGCTATTCCCACTAAGGATGCTGACGGCACTGATCTGACCGCTAAGGAGCTTTTGGCTAAGATTGAGGAGAACTTCAAGAGCTCATCTAAGACTTATGCTAGTACACTGATCATGAAGTTAGTCTCCTCTCAGTATAATGGTCAGAATGGCATAAGAGAGCACATCCTTAACATGTGTGACATGGCCAATAAGCTTAAGGAAATGCAGATGGCGATCTCTGATGGTTTCCTTGTGCATTTCATCATGACCTCACTCCCCTCACCACAGTACGCTGCCTTTAAGATTAACTACAACACCAACAAGACTATTTGGTCTATCAGCGATTTGATAAGCTACTGTATTGAGGAAGAGGAGAGGCTTAAGACGGAGAAAATGAAGGATGTGGTCAACATGGTTGGCAATCTCTCTCTCAATGGCACGCCTAAGAATCAGCATGAGTCAGGTAGCAGTAAGCAGGGCAAACGCAAGCACCCTAAGAAGAATGGGAACAAGTCTTCTGGTCCCAGGAACGACACTAAGTTCAAGCGTGCCCATCAGGAAAAGAATGGCAAAATGCTCTGCTCCTTCTGCAAATCACCTCAGCACCTGCAGAAGGCATGTCCAGGCTTTAAGGAATGGTGCAAACTCAAAGGTAACATTCCGTATGACATTGTCTCCTTTATTGATGAATTATTCTTAGCTGATTTTTCCCCTCATACTTGGTGGATTAACTCAGGTGCCACAGTGCACATCTCTAATTCATTACAGGTATTCAGTACGATCCAAACTATAAGAAGGGGGGAGCGAAATCTAAGAGTGGCTGATGGAAATGGCGTTGAAGTCGAAGGAGTTGGAAGCCTTCTCTTAGAGTTGCCGAGCGGCTTCCAGCTTAGTTTAGATGAAGTGCTTTATGTTCCTAGCCTTAAGAGAAATTTAATTTCAGTTTCAGCATTAGCAGATTCCGGACATGTTTGTTCGTTTTATAAAGACAAGTGTGTAATTCAGTACAATTCTATAAGTGTTGGTCTTGCTGAAAGGCAAGGCAAGCTTTATATGCTCTCTCTTAGTGATAATACTGTGATGAATGTTACTAATGTTTCAAATAAGCGTAAGCGATTGAATGAGACTTCTTCGAAATTGTGGCATTATCGTCTGGGCCACATTTCGAGGGGGAGAATGGATCGTCTCATTAAAGATGAGATAATCGAGAAATTAGATTTATCAGACTTAGAGCAGTGCATCGACTGCATTAAGGGGATATACGCTAAGACGATTAAGAAAGGTGCAACTAGGAGTACGGGCATATTAGAAATTATTCACACAGATATCTGTGGCCCGCTCTCCGTCACGTCAGTAGATGGTTATGACTCGTTTATAATGTTTACTGATGATTATTCCCGTTATGGACACATTTATCCCATCCGTAAGCATTCAGATGCATTAGAAATATTTAAGATTTATAAGAAGGAAGTTGAGAAACAACACAACAAGCCTATTAAGATAGTAAGATCGGATAGGGGAGGTGAGTACTATGGGAAACATGCTCAGTATGGTCAAATTAAGGGACCATTCGCTCAGTACTTAGAAGAAAATGGCATAAGAGCTCAGTACGCCATGCCAGGCGAACCACAGCAAAATGGAGTTGCTGAGCGTCGCAACCGTACACTTATGGACATGGTACGTAGAATGCTCAGTCATTCCAGCTTGCCCGTGGAACTGTGGATGGAAGCACTTAAGACAGCTGCTCATATACTAAATCGGGTTCCTTCTAAGTCAGTTCCCAAGACACCTTTTGAGTTGTGGAATGGGAGGAAACCGTCATTAAATTATTTAAAAGTATGGGGCTGCCCTGCTGAGGCAAAGCTGTTTGATCCACAGCAAAAGAAATTAGATTCCAAAACAATAAGCTATCACTTTATCGGTTACCCAGATAAGTCTAAGGGGTACAAATTTTATTGTCCTGGTCGTCACAGTAAGTTCGTTGAGACCAGACATGCTATGTTCCTAGAGGACTCAGGCATTATTGGAAGTTTCCCGAAGAGGGATATAAGTCTGGAAGAACTACGGGTTGAGCTTCCCGATCCGGAAATTCCAGATACAACAGAGGTATATCAATTTGTAGCACCAGTCATTCCTCAGTTAAGCTGTACCACGCAAACTACTGCTATTCAGCAGGAACACGTGGAGCCGGCACCTGAGCATCAGGCGCCAGCTGCTGGAGCTGAGGCGCCAGCTACTGCTGTTGAGCCGGAAGTAATTCCACAAGTAATACATCAGGCAGAACCAGTTGGGACTCAGCCATCAGTAAGACCACGACGAGTAAGGAAGGTTGCTATCGATACCACAATTTATCAGACATACTTATGTGAGGACTTATATAATGTGGGGAAAATCGATGATCCTTCCAATTTCAAACAGGCAGTTGAATGTGAGAATTCCACTAAATGGATTGAAGCCATGGAAGAGGAACTGAAGTCTATGAGTTCTAATAAGGTCTGGGATTTAGTAGAAATTCCTGATGGAGTCAAACTAGTAGGCTGTAAGTGGGTCTACAAGATTAAACGTGATTCCAATGGGAAGGTCGATAAATTCAAAGCTAGACTCGTAGCAAAAGGGTATACACAGGTAGAAGGAAAAGATTATAATGAGACTTTCTCTCCTGTGTCAACAAAAGATTCATTTAGAATTGTCATGGCACTCGTAGCCCATTTTGATATGGAGCTACATCAGATGGATGTTAAGACTGCATTCCTTAATGGTGATTTAGATGAGACCATCTATATGGCACAACCGGAAGGTTTTGCTATTAAAGGTAAAGAACATATGGGATGCAGGTTAAGGAAATCCATTTATAGACTTAAGCAAGCGTCCAGACAGTGGAACCTTAAATTCGACCAAGTCATTAAGAGGTTCGGATTTAGGGAGAATGATGTAGATAGTTGTATCTACGTTAAGTTCAAGGGTGGAAAATTAGTAATTCTAGTGCTCTATGTTGATGACATACTATTAGCTAGCAACGATAAGAACATGTTGCATGAGACTAAGAACTTCTTATCATCTCATTTTGATATGAAGGATCTCGGTGATGCCTCGTATGTACTTGGCATTGAGATACACCGAAACAGAGCCCAAAGGGTACTAGGATTATCTCAGAGAGCATATATTGAGAAAATGCTTATAAGATATAATATGGATAAGAGTAGCATATCACCTGCTCCAATTCAAAAGGGCAATAAGTTTAATGATGATCAGTGCCCTCAGAACGATTTTGAGAGAAGTAAGATGGAGAACGTTCCCTATGCATCAGCTGTTGGAAGCTTGATGTACGCTCAAGTCTGTACGCGTCCAGACTCGGCATTTGCAACCAGAGTATTTAGCAAATATCAGAAAAATCCAGGTTGGGCTCACTAGATTGGCGTTAAGAAGGCAATGAGATATTGCCAAGGCACTAAGGATTACATGCTCACTTATAGGAGAACAAACAACCTTGTGGTTGAATGTTACACAGATGCTGACTTTGCTGGTGATGAAGACGATAGAAAATCCACTTCTGGATATGTCTACATGCTAGCAGGGGGAGCTATTTCTTGGAAAAGTCATAAGCAAGGAGTAACTGCTGCATCTACAATGCAAGCAGAATTTGTGTCATGTTTTGATGCCACGGGGCAGGCGGTGTGGCTTAAGAATTTTATTCCGGGATTTAAGATTGTTGATAGTATCTCGAGACCTATCACAATGCACTGCGACAATCAAGCTGCAGTTTTCTTTTGCGCTAACGATAAATTAACGGGTGCCTCCAAGCATATTGATCTTAAGTATCATATCGTGAAAGATAGAAACCGGGACCGCACGCTCAACATTGAGCGCATAAGCACTAAGTTAAACATAGCGGATCCGCTCACCAAAGGTTTATCACCAACCCTTTATGAGAGACATGTCCTGAACATGGGTTTGGCAAATTCCTTTGATAAGGTCCTGGTTCAGGGCCATTAGTATATCCCCAAATAAGAATAAGTGTCCTAACAAAGTTTTTCAGTTAAGACTATGGGTAATGTTGTCCCAGTGTGCCGAGGTGCTGCTGACGACGCATTGGTCTGGTGCTTGCTGATTTGCTAAGGAGGGATTTTAGTTTGAAATAAGTTTTTAGTATAAGTCGTTGACTTTCGGTCAGGGGGAGAATGTTGGATATTTTGGTATGACCTCGGTCAACCGACGAACCAAGGATGTGGGGGGAGTGATCCGTTTCCCCTCAGACTCGGATTCGGCCCAACATAAATAAAGCCCATTTGCCGTGATCGGGTGGCAAACCCTAAGTCTAATCGGGCTCGGCCCCGAGCCTACAGCACTGACTATATAAGTAGATGGGACCCTCGCAGTTCCCCATGCTTTTACGTGTTTACACACGAACCCAGGGTTTACCTCAAACCCTAATCCACCCACCGATCGCTAAGAGCGCTGGAAGGCCTGGAAGCTCGAGCTCCGCGTACTGGGTAGTGCCGTTGGCGTCCTGAAGGCCATCGATACCCTCAGAAGACGCTCAAGGAATGTCTACGCTACAAGCCCGACGTCGCTCTCGCCGTTGACTCCGTCACCGCTGAATCGGCCTCCACCAACGCGATGGAGAACACCGCCGCTGGTATAAGCCGAACCTATACTCTTTATTTCCGCATAAGTTTAACGTGCTAGATGTGATCTACGGTAGACTAGTAGATCCTGATGATGTTTATGTTTTAAGTATTGTTAGTTTTAATCTAACAATATAAAAAACAAATTTCTAACAAATCATCTGGACAGTAAATTCTGTCCTCCATATATTTGGCCTATTGCTTGTGCATCACAGTACTTCTGCATGTGTAAAATTTAGACACAGATTCTCCTTTTTGGAAATCCTCCACGCAAGTGTTACCCAAGATGCTATGGCTTCAAATTAATTTTTTTGGTAGGCATTACATATTCATAGCAACTTTCGCCATGCAAGAAAGGACTCAAGTCCCCACTCCATTGCCTCTATAAATACAGCCTCCCTACCCCTCATGTATCCAACAGCACACAACCAACACAACATCTGTAATACCGTCCTGTTACTCCACTTTCCTCTTGCCCTTGGGGTCAACAATCATGGCTAATCCCTCGGCCAAGTCGTTGATCTTTCTGTGCTTCCTTTTGCTGCCAGTGGTCCTGGCCTTCACAAGCCCCCATGAAGAAGGTTATCCATGTCCTTGTGATTGTCCACAGCCCAAAGAGACCCACCTACACATGTACTTGCACCAATTCCCTGCTTGGGGAAATGTCACAAAGCCTAATGAAGTAGCTTGGCCAGGATGGGCTGCTGACCACTGGTTGCTAACCAATGGACCAGATCCCAATGAAAACATAGTCGGCCGCGCGAGAGGCTTCCATTTGTTGACTGGTGACACCAGCAAGGACTGGTACATTTCTCACATCTATGTGTTCCAGAATGAAAGGTAAAATCCTTTCCCCATATACAATGGTTAGCCAATGCGTGGGGATGACAAAGCACGGTTTTACTTTTTGTGGAATTTTTTCGATTTAATCAGCTTACAATAGTAAGTACATAGAGATTGATGAAATCAACAGGTTCTCACATAGCTTACCACACGCGAAATTATATCCCTATGGCATTGTGGATTTTCATACCTTAAGGATTTACATCCAAGCCCACCTTTTTAAATATGCCTTATTGGACACGCCACAACTATTCTGTACAAGTTGTGATTGTCCTCAAAATTGTACCCATTCCTTCTAGATTAATTTGTTGCATCTGTAAATAATTTTCCATCTCCAAGTGCCTTGGTTACCATAATATTACTACAAAAATGTGAAGGGACTTAAAACATTAGCAGCTAGGAGAGGACCTTTATATTTTAACAATGAAAACCTGCCAGGACTGCCGATTCCATCAGGCTATCAAAGATCGTGTCAGTAACAGCCTGGGATGAATTTCACTTACTAAAACCTATACAGGACAAACTAACGGGTTTCTAACTATGTTGTCTGTGCTGTCAAAAATTTGGATTTAGTTGTTAAGCCCGTTATAAGAGTTGTCCATCCTCGTGAATAGGTTCAGATCTTTATGGTAGTCCTGGTCTTGCGTGTAAACTTTATTTATATCACGGTGGATCTAACAATATAAAATTCAGAGTGCTTGTAATTAATTTGAGTCATTCATATGGTGAAATATAAAGGTGCAGTGGTAGTACAAGGTAGTACCGGGAAATACCAATAGGGTAATACCAAAACATACATGTTTACAGTGAGCCCAAACAACAGCTAATGTTTTTTATTTTCTATTAAATTATCTGGTGGAAAAATCTTAACACAAAGTACTACCATGTATCTTCAACTACCATCCAAGTGCCGTAACAAAGCTCTTTATATAATCTACATAAAATTGTTCAAAATCTAAATGCTAGCAGTGTGATTCTTCTATATATATATATGATGAAACAGGTTTGCCGGTTCCACAATTCAAGTTTTAGGGATGTTTGATGGTGAGTGGTCAATTACTGGTGGCACCCGAGCCTTTTACAATGCACGAGGCTACATTAAATACAAAGAAGTCCCGAGTACCGTGAGCAGCATCACTGATGTTGTAAAAGAACTTGATGTCCATATATTTACTCCACAAAATTCAACAGCGGTATGTACAGCTATTGAGATGAAATTTACGTCTATCTTATCTTATAACTATAAGTGCTCGTTAGGCTGTTTGTTTAGCATCAATAATATGTTTAACTGTATAGCATTAAATGTACGGTATGGTGACTCTAGCACAAAAAATAAATTTGTTTGGCCAAATATATATAGACACACACACACTTCAATGTACAGCTGGATCAAATTTTGAACAAAAACAGTTTGTAGCCCGAACCTTCATTACTTACATATACATCACCATATTTACTAGACTACTGAGAAAGAACAATGTCTGTATATGTGTATGATCCTATCACTAGCCTTTATTGTTCTTTTTTTATACAGGCTAATGGTGGCGCTGTGCTTATTTGAAAATCCAACAAGTCATGTCAAAATGTGCACTCAGAAATTTGGACGTGAAGTTTCTCTGAAGTACTTGTTAAGTTAATAATTTGAAGGAAATAAAGATGCCAGAGTGGAAGATTTCAGTTGTGTTGTTTACTATACGGGTGTCAACAGTTACCTCCTCTAGTGTACCTAGAGCGTCTTCAGTGTTCTTTGAAGCAAGACGGTGTCCATGTACAAGCAACTTTTCTATTTCTTATGCACGTCAAATAATATGTGGTTTAATTTCTGTACATCAATTTTTGTATAGACAAAGCCTCCATCCAAGTTAACCACGAAAAGTATAAATGTCCATATGGGCCCGACACGATGGGCGGCACGACGCACGACACTAAAAAACATGACACAAACACAACACGACACGATGGACGTAGTGTCAGTGCCGGCATGACACGATGACGGGCCTTGTCTGGCCGCGATCTCGGCATGTAGTGCCTGTCGTATGGACATCCCTGTGCCCACTACTCAGGTGGGTACCAGGACCGACTACTACATGGGCCCCTGGGACTACTCGATTTGGGCTGCACGGCACCAGATGGCGTGAAGCACAAGGCATACGGAGGACTAATACTCGGTTAGGAAGCTAAACATGTCCGGATCCATGTAGAGTACTCCTAGCCGTGTACGACTAGTACTCTCCCTACCAAACCGACATGTAACCCTACCTCCCGGACTATATAAGGCGAGGCAGGGACCCCTATCTCTTCATCCGCATCATCTTGTAAACACACCCAATCAATCCAGAGCTACGCAGCATACAGGACGTAGGGTATTACACACCTCGCGGCCCGAACCTGTCTAAATTGTGTGCCACGTGTCTCTCCTTCGAGTTCCCGATCTCGGCGAGGCCACAAACGTCTACCTCGGGTACTCCCCTTGGTAGGTTGCCGGGTTAAAACACCGACAGCTGGCGCGCCAGGTAGGGGCTCTCGCCGAAGATATCATGGCGAACTCGACGGCCTCCATCATCATCAAGCCAAGCGCCGCTTTAAACCGCGGCGACACCTTCGTCTTCGGCTCTTGGGTCTGCACTGCTGACAGCGCCGGATCGTTCCAGCGCTACCTCACCATGGCCCCGGACCCGAAGACCGGACTTGTGACGCTTCCCGAAGCTGTCACGGGTCAACTCGTCGAAAAATTCGACGAATTTTCGCTCTACAACCAAGTCGCCGACTTCGAGATTGGATCTGCCTCCAACTCGAACTCGACGTCACCCTTGATCGAACCACGCGAGCTAGCTCCTGAGCCATCGTGTGAACCAGTCCTCCCCCACGAGCACTTCCCGTACGGCCTCCGCAACACCACTGCAGCCTACGTGGATGCACTCGTCCCACGTCGGGCTGGCAAGGAGATCGTCTCCGAGTACTCCTCGGACTCCAACGCCGTCCCCGACTACAACTCGGACTCCTCCTACGAGTTTGACTTCGGTCTCGATCCAATCGAGTCTGAGTCCGAGCTCAACACCATCGAGGAGCCGTTGTCAGGCCCTGCTGCTGGCTTGGTCATCACGTCTACTCCCGCCGGCAGATTCGTCTACTGGCCCGATCGCAAGCCCGCAGACCTGATTGATGACAACTCGCGCTGCGTCGCCTACCTCGAGGCACTCCCCTTCCAGGAGGGGACACCGCTGACTCCAAACGAGGACGAGCACATGCCTACCGAGGTGGCAACTACCGACTCCGGACTCTGCACGCCCGATTGTGAAGTATTCATGGCAACCGGGGAAGCTGGAACCTCAGATGCCCGACCTGATCGGTACCTTGAAGATATTTCAGAGGACGAGAAATCAGCCAATGCACCCGCAGACGAGACTACCGAAGCCAAGAACGCCCGGCGCGACCACAACAGAAAGCGAGCAGATTGACACTGGCAGCTCCGCGAAGCTCTCCCTATCCGGAACCTCAATGACGCCCTGGATCAAGTCGCCAACCGGGTCCATACTACCCCTGAGCAATGCCTCATGTCCATCACTACAATAGCTCGAACAGCTCAGGGGCATCGTGCAGGCGAACTCGTCACCAAACTCGCAGAGGATGCTTACTTCATGCGGGTCAACAACAGGGTCGCCGGAGCCAGAAATCACGAAGCCACTAGTTGCAGCCGCACCCCAGCAGAAGTCGGACGCAACCGTGTCCGTGGCGAACACCAGCCAACCCCCAATCGCTCTAGAGCCTCTGCGGGAGGACCTTCGCAAGGTGGCACTAGCGGTGGCGGCGCGGCGGTGGTGGCAGCAGCGGTAGCTCTTCCCACGGCGCCGGCAGAAAAGGCGGTGGCGGCAGCGATCGCGGAGACCGAGGCCACGCGAACAGCCACGCCACCAGCAACGCACATAGCGGCTACGATGCCCGCCACAGGATCGACGAAATACGCCGTGCCAAGAAGACTACCGAAGTCAGTGACAGCGACGGCTTCCCTGCCTACTCCGCACGACCTCGCGATCTGCTTCTTCCCAAGAAATTCAAACCTCTCGGGATCACCAAGTACGACGCGAAGCAAGATCCAGTTCAGTGGCTCAGGTGTTATGCCATGGCCATTGAAAACGCTGGTGGCGACAACGACACCAAGTGTCTCTACATCCCCTTCTGTCTGGACCAGGCCCCACTTACATGGCTCGAGTCGCTCGATAAGAACTCGATCGACAAGTGGGACCAGTTGAAAGCTCAGTTCACCAGCAACTTCGCGGGCGCCATAGGATGCTCGGGTACTCACATGGACCTGGCGATGGTCAAGCAGGAGCAAGGCGAGACGCTCCGCCAGTACATGTGCCGCTTTTTCGACAAGCGTGCGACCGTAGTAGACGTCACTGACAAAGAAGTCATCGACCTCTTCCAAGACGGTCTCTACCACCGTCGCACCTTCGAAGACTTCGGTCGCCGTCGCCCAAGCTCCATCACCAAGCTCAAAGACATGATCACCTCATGGGCCGACGAAGAGGACAAGGCGAACGCCAAGTACGACTCCATTCGCGGCAAGAGCAAAAACAACACGGGCGGCAACAATAATAACAAGGATCAAGGGAGTCGCAACAACAACAACAACTACTCGGGTCCTAACCGCAAGTGCAAGCCAGACAACACAGTCGCGGCTATACAGCATCCTGCGAAGGACAGCTCCAAAAAGACCTCCGGCGGCTTCAGAGACTTGCTCAAAGAGAAGTGCCCGTGGCATCTGGACGGCAATCATACAACCGATCAATGCTACCAACTCCGACGAGCACTCAAGGATGTTCCCGAGCCACGGCCCCCTCACGACAAGAAGGGCAAGAAGAAAGTCGACGAAGGCAATGGCGACTTCCAAGAACCCGACAAGACAGTGAATGTCCTCTTTGGCGGACTACCCACCAAGCGATCTCAGAAGCTCACCCTACGAGAAGTCTTGAACATTGAGCCAGTGGTGCCGACACCTCTAAGGTGGTCGGAAGTACCCATCACCTTCTCTCGCGTGGATCAATGGACAAGCTTCTCTGAACCAGGACGTTTCCCACTTGTCCTGAAACCAGTAGTCGCGGGCTCCAGACTCAACAAGGTACTCATCAACGGCGGGAGCGGACTCAATGTCCTCTTCACCAAAACCTTGAAGAAGATGAAGCTAGACATCACCGATATGCTCACCATGAGCACGTCACCTTTCTACGGCATCGTCCCAGGCAACGCGGCTATACCACTTGGCTCAGTGGTTCTGCCAGTTACCTTCGGGACAAGGGAGAACTATCGCACCGAGTACATCAAGTTCGAGGTTGCGGACTTCGAAACCTCCTACCATGCCATCCTCGGCAGACCAGCCATCGCCAAGTTCATGGCGATCCCCCACTACACCTACTTGGTACTCAAAATGCCAAGTCCTACCGGAGTGCTCGCACTGCAAGGGGACTTGAAGATTTCCTACGACTGCGACACCGAAGCCGTGGAACTCGCAGCAACCAATCAAGTACCCAACGCAATGATGGAGATCTTCGCTGCATCCAAGAAGCTTGCACCAACCGAACTCGAGATACCTGAGAAGACCGACACCTCCAACAAACCTCAGCCAACAGAGGAAGTACAGGTGAAGGCCATCGACCTCGGGACCGGCGACAGCAGCATGACTACCATGATCGGTGCAGGGCTCGACCCTAAATGGGAAGACGCGCTCGTCAGCTTTCTTCGGGCTAACCGAGACATCTTCGCATGGAAGCCAATAGACATGCCAGGCGTGCCCAGGAGACTAATCGAGCACTCACTCAACGTCCATCCTAAAGCTACCCCCAAGCGACAACACCTCCGCCGTTTTGCCGACGACCGACGGGATGCCATCAAGAAGGAACTCGCCAAACTACTCGCGGCCGGCTTCATCCGAGAAGTCTTTCATCCTGAGTGGCTCGCAAACCCCGTCCTCGTCCGCAAGAAGAACACCAACGAGTGGAGGATGTGCGTCGACTACACCGACCTCAACAAGCATTGCCCCAAGGACCTCTTCGGGTTGCCGCGGATTGACCAAGTCATCGACTCCACGGCGGGCTGCGACCTGCTCTCCTTCCTCGACTGCTACTCCGGGTACCACCAGATCGCAATCAAGGAAGAAGACCAGGAGAAGACCGTGTTCATCACCCCGTTCGGTGCCTACTGCTACACGACGATGTCGTTCGGGTTGAAGAACACCGGCGCTACTTACCAACGAGCTACCCAGGCCTGCTTCAAGGAGCAGCTCAACAAGAACGTCAAAGCCTATGTGGATGACGTGGTCGTCAAGACCAGAAACTCCGACACGCTCATCGCTGATCTTGAAGAGACTTTCGCATCTCTGCGGAAGTACCAGTGGAAGCTCAACCCCAACAAGTGCGTTTTCGGCGTACCTTCGGGGAAACTACTCGGCTTCATCATCAGCCATCGCGGCATCGAAGCCAATCCAGAGAAGATCTCTGCCATCACCAATATGAAAGCTCCAACCTGCATCAAGGATGTCCAGAAACTGACCGGGTGTATGGCGGCCCTGAACAGATTTATCTCGAAGCTAGGAGAGCGGGGACTACCCTTCTTCAAGCTACTCAAGTACCAAGAGAAGTTCGTGTGGACCGCGGAGGCCGATCAAGCTCTGACGTAGCTTAAAGACTTCCTGTCAACGCCACCGGTCCTCATGGCTCCTCGCAAACAGGAGCATCTACTGCTCTACCTCGCCGCGACTACTCATGTGGTCAGTACTGCCATCGTCGTCGAGCGGCAGGTAGATGGCCACGCCTATCCAGTCCAGCGGTCAGTCTACTTCGTCAGTGAGGTCTTGTCCGAGTCCAAGGCCCGGTACCAACCGGTCTAGAAGCTACTCTACGCAGTACTAATCACCTCGCGGAAGCTACGACACTACTTTCAGGAGTACTCAATCACCGTCATCACCGACTACCCGCTTGGCGACATACTCCACAACCAAGATGCTACCAGGAGAATCTCCAAGTGGGCGGTCGAACTTGGCGCTCTCAACATCGACTTCAAGCCACACACCGCCATCAAGTCTCAAGCACTAGTCGACTTCATGGCAGAATGGCGGGAGAATCAACTGCCCACCCCAACAGAGCGACCAGAGCATTGGGTGATGTACTTCGACGGCTCACTCAAGCTCGAGGGCGTGGGCGCAGGGGTACTCCTGATCTCTCCAAAGGGTGAACAACTCAAGTACGTCCTGCAGATCTTCTGGAAGGTCTCAAACAACGAAGCCGAGTACGAAGCTCTTCTACATGGGCTCCGACTCGCAATCTCACTAGGCATTAAGCGACTACTAGTCTACGGCGACTCCGCAGTGGTCATCAACCAGGTCAACGACTCTTGGGACCGCAACAAGGAGAACATGGACACCTACTGTCTGGAAGTTCGCAAGCTCGAGAACAAATTCTACGGTCTTGAGTTCCACCACGTCGTCCGCGACAACAATGTTGCAGTGGACGTCCTGTCGAAGCTTGGCTCTACTCGCGCTCAAGTACCTGCTGGAGTCTTCGTCCACGAGCTTCACACGCCATCCATCCCGGAGTCGGTGCCAACGACCACTGACCCTGGGCCAGCACAGCCCAGTCAGGAGGTCATGATGATAGACGTGGACTGGAGACAACCCTTCATCGACTACATCCGCGAGCAGAGGGTTCCTTCCGACAAGAACAAGGCCGAACAACTCGTCCGCCGAGCCAAGACCTATGTTTTATTCGGAGACAAGCTCTACAGGCGGGGTGCCACTTCTAGAGTACTCATGAAGTGCATACCCCGGGAAGAAGGCAAGGACATCTTGGAGGAGATTCACAAGGGTGTCTGCGGCAACCACGCGTCCTCTCGCACGCTGGTGAGCAAGGCCTTCCGCCGAGCCTTCTACTGGCCCACAGCTCTGGCCGACGCCGAAGAACTCGTCAGAAGGTGCCAAGGGTGCCAATTCTTCGCCAAGCAGCAACACGTTCCGACCTACAAATTAGTCACCATACCGCCAACCTGGCCCTTCGCCTGCTGGGGGCTCGACATGATTGGGCCTCTGCCAACTGCGCCAGGTGGATTCAACAGAGTCCTGGTGGCCATCGACAAGTTCACCAAGTGGATCGAAGTCAAGCTGATTACCTATCCAAAGGCCGACAGAGTACTTGACTTCTTGGATGACCTCGTGCATCGCTACAGGCTACCCCATCGCATCATCACAGACTTGGGTTCCAACTTCAACAACCACCAGTTCTGGGAGTACTGCGAGAACAGCAGGATCGACATCTGATATGTCTCAGTCGCCCACCCGCGCGCTAACGGCCAGGTGGAGCGCGCCAACGGGGTGGTACTCGATGCCCTTAAGAAGCGATTGCATGATGCAGCTAACACCAAAGGAGGCAAATGGATCAAGGAACTACCCAATGCACTCTGGGGGCTTCGTACTCAACCTACCAAGCCAACAGGGCAGTCACCCTACTTCCTTGTCTACGGCTCTGAAGCTATTCTACCCGCCGACGTGATGTGGGAATCCTTGGCAGTAGAACAATACGATTAACGCATCTCAGAAGACAGTCGACGGGTTGATATCGATAGCCTCGAAGAAGCCCGCTGCGCTGCCCTCGTCCAGTCAGCAAGGTACCTAGAGGGTATCCGACGCTACCGTGATCGCAACGTAAAGGAACGCTCCTTCAACGTCGGCGATCTTATCCTCCGTCGCATCCAAAACACGGACGGACTACACAAGCTCAGCTCGCCTTGGGAAGGTCCCTTCTCAGTCTCCAAGGTGATCGGACCAGGATCCTATCGTCTCCAGACACTTGAAGGCGACGACATCCGCAACTCGTGGAACGTCAACCAGCTGTGTCGTTTCTACGCGTAGTCACTCGACTACCCGTCTACGGGTCCAGCCTACACGACTACTAACGGACTCCTCACTGTAAGCGGCCTCTCGGTCCTAGCACTAGTCTATGGACTACTTTTATCCAGGATCCAACGTTAACGGCTACTAACGGATCCTGGGCCGCACATAGCCTAAGGGCTTTAGCGGCAGTCTACGGACCATGTACTCTCTAGATCCAGCCTATACGGCTACTAACGGATCTCCAGCTGTAAGCAGTCCAAGGGCCCTAGCAATCGCTTAGCCGTAGGCGGCCTACGGGTCCTGGCGACTTCTTATTTGTAACGGCCCTGGCCATCCAGGTGTACTTATTCATCAGTAATAAAGCTTGATTCTACTCAACTTGTTTACTGTGCCTTCTAACTAGGCAAATCCGACCGAGCACTACTACTCGCCACCTCTCCAATGGCTCGGTACTCCACACACTTCGATGCAAGTGGCGGCAACGAGTACTCATTACAGCATGAGAAGTGGACTAACTTCATTCACATTCAAATAAGTTTCTAACCAATTTGTTTGTCTTACACAACTACCTTGTACATAAGCTACTTCTACAGGTACAACTACTGAAGGTTCAGCTTGTCTGCGACTTGCTCCGCGATAGGCACCATCTCCACCAGAAGGGTCTTGTACTGCTCATTCGTGCAGTTCGCCGCAAGACCACCGGCCACCACATCCACTGGTGCCTTCGGGAAGTACGACTTCATGAAGGCGAGTACCTGGTTCGGTATCGACTTTGCCAAATGCTCGGCGTACGTCGCCAGGCGCCCGGGAGCTTTCTTCAGCCTGTCTACCAGAGGCGCTATCTTGGGCCCGCTCGGATGTGGGACCAACAGCCTCGCAATGGGAAGCACGACTTCTTCAAGTTCCTTCAGCTGCGCCCGTAGATTCTCGCAGTCCTCATTAAGCTTCTGCAGAGATTTATAATAGCGTACAAGGTCAAGATCTGAGGCTTCACGGAGCTCCATGTGCTTGATGCACTCATGGCGCAACTGTGCGTAGTCCCACTCGAGTACCTCTCGGCAGTCGGTCTCCCGGTACACGATATTCTTGAGGTCCGTCTCAGAAGCCTTCAGTTGGTCAACCCTCACCTCAAGATCTGCAGACAACTCGACAACAGTCTCAGACTACACATAAGGTCTACAACAAGTACTCCGTGGTCGCGGTGGAGGGCATACCTTTGTTTTTCTGGCGCAGAGTCTTGTTCTTCTTGATCAAGTCGTCCCTTTTGGCCTGCATCTCCTGTACCTCATTATGGTACTGGGCGAAGGCACCATTGAGCTTGGATTGGAGCAGTGCTGCGTGTTTCTTTGACTTGTCCAGCTACTTCTCCAGGGTCTCAGCTCGGATGACTGTGTCACCATACCCCTTCAGAAGATCGGTCTTCTGGCGAGATCTCTCCACCAGGCCCTGCGCAAGACCTAATGATTAATCAGTACTCAGTACCCAATAAGGCAAGACAACTCAGGGTACTCGCAACGTACCTTGATCCAGTTCTCCGTGCGACGCCACGACTCCATGCTCAGAGCAACGACGGCCGGGTCGATCAGCTCATCATCCAGCAACTCGAGACCTCCGCGGTTCGAGGTCCCAGTCTCTGGCATGGGCGCCGAGCGAAGCGGCGCCACGTCTTCTATCATCGCCTCACGGACGACAACCTCAGTCCCTGCTTCAGGTTGCGGGTCAACCCGTGCTTCCATGTTTGGCTCGGGGGCTGTCGAAGTCGCCGGCCCGGGGGCTGTCGAGGTTGTCGGCTCGGCAATTGGCTTCGTAGCCGTCGCTTCACCAGTGGCCGTCTCCATTGCTATTGCCTCAGGGATCGCCGCTCCCTCAGCTTGTGTCCCTGTCAAGATTAGCTCAACAGTCAGTGGCGGCTATGACTACTCTCCACAATAAGTACTCGTGGTGACAGGATGCGTACCTTCCACCAGGGTAGCTTCTTCTAGCCTCGGCTCTGCTGCGGCATTGGCTTGTGGTGGCAGTGTGGGCACTCGTACCTCCGCCGAGCGGTCTTCACCATCGGCAGGAGTGCTAGTCTCCCCCTCATCCCACGACAAGTCCGTGGATTTCCTGCATCATGGATTATTTAATCAAGCAACACGAGCTTGACGGCTACATGACTACGCAAGAGTTCCGAGAACTTACAGAGTTGACCGCACTACAGTGACGGTCGGGGCGCCCAGTATCTTGGTGATGTCTACAATGCCAACCTCGCTGGTGGCTCCTACCTCCACAGGAGACTCCTCTGTCCTTCCCTCTGGCTGCTCAACAGCCACGGCCGCAGCAGGGGGGGACCATGTACTTCCTTAGTCGACGGCTGTGGATGGCTCTCCACAGTCGCGGCTTGTTCCTGTGCCTCTTCCAGCACAACTTCTTCAGCAGCCGGAGGCGGGCTGGTATTCCCAGCTGTCGCCCCCACCGTCTCCCAGACTTCTTCCTCATCCTGCGTAGCAGGATCCGAGGAAGGGATGTCCTGCAACAATACAAGTCAAGCAATTAGCACTGGACTACTCATTGTCAGCACTCGACTACTCTAGTCGTGGTACTCACCTCCTGTCTGGTGGCTTCAGACACCTTCAATTTCTTCACGGCGCGCTTACGCGCCACATTGCGGGGCTTCCTTGGCGGAACCGGCAAGCTCACCTCCAGGCTGGACGGCTTCTCGATCACTGGAATATGTGGCATTCCAGCTCGGCTGAACCTCGAGCGGAGCTGGAACCACTATTGCAGCGTCTCCTCATCATCGTCGTCGGAGGTGTCTTCAATGACGACGGCATCATCGCCTTCGCCAACTTCTCGGCGCTCCTTCGCCTTGGGTTCCTCCTTCCCCTGTGTTTGTTCCTCAAGCCGTGGGGGGAGGGCGGGATGGAGATGTACTTCTTCAGATCGTCCTACAAGATCAAGCAAGCATAAGTACGACTACACAAGCAATTAGTACTCGGGGGCTCTGGCCACGACTACTAACCTCATTTGGCGGCTTTGCCGCGGAGTACTCTGGCACGGGGCACGGTGTGTACGCGGGCATGTCTTTGAAGATCTTGCCCAGCCTTTCGATGATCACGTCATCCTCAATTTCTTCACCGGGCATCTAGGAAGTATCTTCGTCGCCGGTGTACTGGTAGCCGAGATGGTCTCGCGCCATCAGCGGCTGCACCCTTCTCTTCATGAAACTGAAGGCTACATGCTCGGCCCTCAGTCCGGCCTCCCTCAAGGCCTTGATCTTCTTCAGCAACGGAGGTAGCTGGAGACCCTCTTGCATGGTGGGCTCCGTGTTCCACCACGGTGCATGCTTCGGCTGTCGACCGTTGGGCTTTGGCAGCTCGGGGTGGTGGTTGCTGATGTAGAACCACTTCGCCTTCCAATCTTGGTTGGAGTCAATGAGCTTATACGGCAAGTACTGCCCGGCGGCGTCTTCGCGCATCTGCACTCCAGCCCCTCCAACTACTCGGGGGTCGTCCGTACTCGGCTGCGGCTTCACCCGGAAGAACTTCCGGAACAGGATCCAGTGGGGCTTTATTCCCACAAACGCCTCGCAGAAGTGTACGAAGATGGAGATGTGGAAGATACCGTTGGGGTTGATGTTGAGGTACTCGATCCCGTAGTACCTGAGCATCCCCTTGAAGAAGTCGCTGGCGGGCAGTGGGAGTCCACGCTCCACGAACCGCACGAACATCAGAATCTCATCCGGGTTCTTCTCCATCGGGTACGAATCTCCAGTCGCGACGCGCCACAGATCCATCTCCTTCTCGCGGAGGAAACCACTATTGACCAGGGCAAGGAGATCTTCAGTCTTCAGCTTCGCTTTCTTCCACTCCTTCGCTGGATTTGGCCGAGTGGAGCGGGGCGGCGACGACGACGACTGGCTGGCATCGCCGGCCTCATCACGGCTCCTCTTCTTCGACGCGCCGGTCTTGGTGCTCTTCGCTGGAGATCCCTTCATCCTTCGAGTCACGAGCGTCTTCACTCGCATTTGCTCAGGGGCTATAGAGGAGGGCGGACTATGGTGGTGGGGCGAAAGCAGATCTAATCTACTTAGCAGCGGCGGCGGCAGCAGAGGCACAGGGGGGCAGTGACTCAGATCTATCCTCAGAGAAATGCGACCGCTGGGAGTGAAAAACCCTAAGGGGTTCACCTGTTATTTATAAGTCACCACGCGGCTCAGTTCTGAGCGGGCAGATAAGTTTCAGGCGGCTGACTCAGTGGCGGCGGACTGACCCTTCGTATTCCAGTACTCGATGCTCTCAGTCTCGGGGGCTCGACTACATCAGATGGATTCAGTGGGCTAAACCAGATCAAGATCCCACTCAGGACACATTCTACAGTTAAGATGACCCTTCAATTCGAGAGAAAGTACTCGACTCAAGGCTCGGGGGCTCCATGCCACGTGTCCTTCGGTTTTTTCTCTGTAGTTTTCGGTATAAGATTGGCAGAACTTCAGATTGACCCTCAGCTTGAATCTACGATTCGACCTAAGGCTCGGGGGCTACATTCCATATGGAATGAGATTCTTCGAATCGCATTTTCCATACGGTTTTTCAACAAGATAACACGAGTACTATTGAAGACCTTCGAGAGAAGCACTCGGGGACGCTTGGGGACTACTCGAGAAGACATCAAGACTACTCAAAGATCAGCTGGAGTACCTTCCAGCCTCGGGATGATTCAAGCATTCTTGAGGACTTTCGGCTTGTGGAACTCGGGGACGCTCAAGGACTACTCGCCAAGGCCATCAAGACTACTCGAAGACATCCTACTCGACTACAAAGTACTCGGGGGCTTGTCGTATGGACATCCCTAGGCCCACTACTCAGGTGGGTACCAGGACCGACTACTACATGGGCCCCTGGGACTACTCGATTTGGGCTGCACGGCACCAGATGGCGTGAAGCACAATGCATACGGAGGACTAGTACTCGGTTAGGAAGCTAAACATGTCCGGATCCATGTAGAGTACTCCTAGCCGTGTACGACTAGTACTCTCCCTACCAAACCGACATGTAACCCTGCCTTCCGGACTATATAAGGCGAGGCAGGGACCCCTATCTCTTCATCCGCATCATCTTATAAACACACCCAATCAATCCAGAGCTACGCAGCATACAGGACGTAGGGTATTACACACCTCGTGTCCCGAACCTGTCTAAATTGTGTGCCACGTGTCTCTCCTTCGAGTTCCCGATCTCGGCGAGGCCACAAACGTCTACCTCGGGTACTCCCCTTGGTAGGTTGCCGTGTTAAAACACCGATAGTGCCGGCATGATCATGACACGGAAAAAGAGGTGGCCCATCTAAACATGACTAATTTGGAGGTGTCCATTAGACTTTGACTTACTAGCCCACAAAAGCCAATTAAATCCCGCCTACCAACCCACTTCTATGCCAGCCCACAAAAGCCCACGAACTCGGCATATAAATTTCACTCAAACCCTAATCCCAACCCAATCATCCTCTCCTCTCCCTGTTTTGCAGCCGCCGGCCGCCGACTGTCATCACCCCTCCCCTAGCCACCGATCGACGTCACCCCTAGCTCCCCTGGCCGTTGGCCACCGACTGATGTCGCGTCCCTGGCTCATCCGTCCCTCCTCAACCCCTCCCTCCCGCTATGGGGTGCGACCGGGCGGTGCGCCGCGCTGTGCCGCGTAGCGGGGCAACGCTTGCGGTAGCAGTGCGCCGCTGCCGTGGGACCCGGCCACAAGGTGATGGATTTGATTTGTGTGTATTTGATGGATTTGATTTGTGTGTATGTGATGGATTCATGAACTTTAGTGATTCTTGCGGATGAATTTCTTGATCTTTCCATCTTGATTCGGATTTCTCTTCTTTCACTTTCTTGCTTGTAGTGCCTGGGCCAACACTAGCACGCCGTGTTGGTCGTGTTGTCGTGCCGGCACGGCACGGTTAAACCTTCATCGTGTAGTGTCTGGGCCGACGAGCTGGCACGAGGTGGCAGCACGACATGACATGATTAAGGTGTCGTGCCCAACCGTGTCGTGCTTATATGTGTTCTTCTCATGTAGTGTCGGGCCGCCCATTTAGCCATCTATAACGAAAAGTTACATTTGTTTTACCGAACACCACATTTTTTGGTTTTCTCGAGGCCAGTAGCATGTCCAATCTGCTGCTGCCACGCATCCCATTTGCCTAGGACTTGACCTAGCCTCGATTCAACATGCCCAATTGATCTCCTCCTCGTCGTGGCTGGGTTTACGCATATCATTTAACTCTGATGGCGGAAACTGGTCGGGAGGAGTAATTCGTTACATGATCATCATGGCAAGAACATGAAGCTAATCAGAATTTTGATCTACATCCACACATCTCAAATCTAAAACAAAAAAGCTACGTTTTTATACCAATGAAGGAAAACGGGGAGGCTACGCTACCACAAATCAAAATTTTTCTACCCCATAAACCAGAAACTCATGCTGTCAAAGATCACAGGAATACTATTGGACACGCAGTTGCAGCGAAACCGTCTCAATGTAGATGATCATGTTGAGGGTAGCAGTGTCGTGCAGTTGCTCACGTCACGTCCTTCACGTGTGGCTCATCCTAGTGCTCTATACTCAGCACCTCCAGGGTATCCACACGTACGTGGAGAAAGCATTGCACGCCGGATTGCTAGGTCCACCGGCACGACGAGGAGTAGGGGCGTGGGCAGTGTGGCTACTGTGAGGCGAATGGGATTAACCCTAAGCCGCTCCCCCACCCCTCATTATACAAGTGTCCCTAATGAGCTTCTGGTCCCAAGGCCCATTAGTGCTCCTAAATCGGATCTAATTCGGATCACTAGTAGGGATGCTGTCATCGATGACGTTCACCTAACGTCACTAAAGACGCCATAATCTTCACTGATGTTCATTTGTGACGAGTTTGTGACGATTTGGATTTCGTCACTATGGTCACGTCACATTTGGTCATCGGTGACGAAATGGTAATTTTCGTCACAGATGTGTCTCCAATCTATGACAAATTAGACATCGTCATGGAAATGAATTCAATCTGTGATGATCGCTTTTGGTCCTATCCGAATTAGACTTCCAGCACCTTAAGTGTGCGACCCTATAGGTTCATGCACACGTAGACATGGCCCGAGTACTCCTACTCGGCACAATATAGTTGATAGCTATCTCTAGCAAGACGACGTGTCGACTCCTATGCGTACATAAAGATTGTATCGGACGAACCATCACAACTCTGTGTACAAGCTATTCCTTTTGCCTCACGATATTCGGTCTAGCTCCAAGCTGACCTCTCTTTCTCGATCATGTGATTCAGGATCCCTTGCTAGGTTAACTCTTAACCTTATGTATATAGCACGACCATGCATTTGTTGATCTGATCACTTGAGGGGCCCAAAGATATCTCTCAAGTAGAGAGGGGCAAATCCATCTTGACTGGCCATGTCTTACAACATGCTTCTTGACAAACCCGAAAGCTACATTTATGACTACCCAATTACGGAGAAGCCAAAGCAACATAGACCATGTCAGGTCATGCGATTCATCTTGTTCAATGAGCACTGGCCGCGGGAGTGGCATTTCAACGGGCAACAACAGAGGTGGCGGCCTGGCCATGGGCAAAAAGGTAGTGCCATGAGGTTCAGCTGATCCTGAGCTACCGTTGCTAGCGGTTGAACTGGAGGTGGCATCACCCCCAGGTGTTGTTGAGGTGCCGATGCCAGCGGAAGTGGAGGTGCGATTTGGGGTTGGGTGCTGCTGAGGTGCCGATACCAGTGGAAGTGGAGGTGCCATTGGGGCCGGGTGCTGCTGCGGTGCCAATGGCAGCGGCTGAACTAGGTGCAGGTGAGGTGCAATTGCACCCGACAGCTCCCGCTTCCCCGACTCCTCCATGTTCCATACTCCGTACCTTCCTTGCCCGGCCATTCTCCATGTACTGCATACACAAACGAAGAAAAACCCTACATAAGCTAACAATGTGACTGTCTCAATACCATGCATACATAAAGTAAATAAGATTAGCTAAGAAAATGATATCACCTTTGTATCCCACTGAAGTAGAGAAATGCAAGATGGGAAACCGATGACTGTTGGACTTGCCTTTCAAGAACGCGGTGCCACACTCTCCTATTTGTCGAGGACTATGGCAGGCACATGAGCTTGGTGTAGCATTGCTAAAGTTACTATGGAAAATGTGAGATGCTCGGAATATGGTGATGCCTACGCTTGATACGAATCTATCTAGGTCAGAATCTTCAGTGGCGTGCATCGATTACATGTGTGGACGATGGGTATAAATCACGGGATGACCCCGACGTGTCTAGGTATGTGTTCACTTCTGGACTTTCCGATCTAGAGCACAAGAAAGTCATACGGACAACTCGCACCGCATCAGCTGCATCTAATGGTCATCTCAATTGCATCAGCTCATGCCACATCAACTGCGAGACAACTTTCTACCATTTATTTACAAAAAGTTTTTGGCATCAATTGCATCTGGAGAAACAGATTGGGTGCTGTAAGGCTGCACAAGGCAATCAGATTGACTGGATGGTCCTTGCGTTGCAACACGTAGGGTGTAGGATGACTTGACATGTCCTCGATCAAGTATGTTGCGTGAGTCGTGACTGAAAAGGTCTACGAATGGTCTGGATTCGCACTTGATGATTCCCGCAGGACTTGGAGACTGAGAAACGTGATGAATTTGTTGATGCGACAAGACCAAAACGGAATAAGCTAGAATTGGAAAAGCAATATATGTTTGTGTGTGCATGTGTGTAATATTAACATGTATAAAAGCACAAAAGGGCATCTCGAATGGGCGTTTGGGGATGACACGCTCTCACAAGTTGATCCACGTGTCGATCATTGAGAATTGCAGGTAAGGACTGGCACCGGGCGTTAACTGACCAACTTGTGTGCACACCCCCTCTGAACGGATGTGTCGATTATTGTGAATCGCACTTAAGGACTAGAACCGGGAAGTTCATGACCCAAACGTGGCCACACCCGCACTGAAGGGACGTGTCCATTCTGGGTGGTAACTGATGTCCACGAACGGACGTTTCGGAACGGCACATGCACTCCCACTATAATAAGAGATAGTTTATGCATGAGACGATCATTACAGGCCATTTGCGTTC